>CM042750.1:7218160-7229434 GCA_022496165.2 Catalaphyllia jardinei | reverse complement strand
TTTAATTGTTTGTCTGCCCAGTTTCCCTCGTCCGATTTAATGCCTGGTTACTAAGATTCAACTACAAAAACTATGGAACGAAACTGCGTTGAACGAGGAAATACCTGTCCATGAATGGCAGCAAAAGGTCAAAATTCTTGGTAAGACATTAAAGTGTATTTTACATATCGAAAAAAGCCAAGGGAACAGTTTTATTAATTTGAGAAATTTCTACATAATGTGGCGTCTTTTCCGCATAATTGTCACTTTCATCCACATAATTTTCCATTTCTTCCACACCCTATCAGATGGCCTGATATTAAAGCTACTCAACTGTAATGTTTAAATTATACCATCTGTTCTACTTATGTCCTGTGCACTGTATCAAAATTTTAATTTTTTTTTTTTTTAAGTCAAATATCTACTAAGAAATGCTTCTGTCACTGCTAGTAACTGATACATAATGCTTTTAAACAGGGGGGCCTGGCAGCTACCTTTGATCTTGCCGCTTTTCTGGTTACTATGATCACCCCAGTAAAGAAATCACTTGAGAACCATTTCTTAACTACGGTGATCATGGAAACTTGGTTCTAGGCCTCGCTGCCAGCCCCCCTGCTTTTAAAATTTCAAAGTACTGTTACTGTACCAGCAACATTGTCTTTCCTGAGACGAATCTTTGTTTGTGCCTTGTCAACATTTTCCAGAACTACATAACTGAAAATGTAAAGGGTATTATGCTTCAATGTGAAGTTGTCACCAATATGCTATGCAAGTAATGTATTGGGAGTGAAAGTAGGCGAAAGGTTAGAGGATCAGACCTTGTTCATGTACAGAGGGATGTTAGCAAAACTCTTGATGAAAGCTATACATACATGTAAGACAAGATAAAAATGTTATTAGTGTGTCCAGGTTGCTAGCATACAAAGTACACTAATTGGGGACACCTTAGTACAATTACTTATCTAATAATTAATAAAATATGAAATATATGTACATGTGTAAGTATTGAAGAATGTGTAAAACAAACAATGAAATATGCAATAAAGTCAAATGCTAATTGCTACAGTAGTGTATATAAAAAAGAGTCTTTACAAGTACTGGTAAATACTGATGCAATATGCAGACCTTCAGTAATATAATAATTTACATATCTATATATACATCATTACCTGAAATCCCCAGCAGCAAAGTTTGCCTCAGCTAAAGAGAAAGTTGCTTCTCTCATTACATCACCCATCAAAGTTTTGGTCTGTTGATGAAAAAAAAAACGTAAAGTTCAAAATCATGTTAAAGTAAACATTTGGTGATATCTTCCTCCCACTCTCCACAGTACACTCACTTCTATGATCTGTTTAAGGATTTTTCTGAAGCGCATCGTCAATGCGTCGGATTTCTTTTTCAGAAGACTGTGACCTTTCTGTGCTCCCTTGAGACGAGCCTTCATCAGCGTTAAGGCCCTTGAAAACAATGAAATATATCCGAATATCATTGATATCTTCATCATAAAAACCCTTATTTACTGTAACTTGACTGTTTGCCTTACATTCTTGAGGGGAAAACGTTCAACCTGTCTTTTCCTCCGCCAGACATTTTGGGAAAAGAAAAGCGCAGAAATATTCAACACTGAATCTTCCCTTCTGGTTCTTTCCTCTCTTGTAGCAATGTTTAGCTTGGCTACCAAGCCTCTTTCAGGCAATCGCCCGCGCTTACTCAGCGGATTGTCGCAAAGGAAGAATTCCCGGATCTTCTTTCTCTCTCCTTATGCCACGTCGCCAGCCATCTTGAAAGCCGTATTGATGTCAGGAAACGACGCATTTGTCTAGTCTCTAAACGCTTTACATTTCGAAATGAAGGCGTTTTCAGTCCTCGTAGTCTTTTCTGTAGTCTTACTGAATTATTTTTCCCTAGTTAGCACTCTATCGTTTACTTTACCACCCGGCCAGGAGAAGTGTTTGAGAGAAGAAGTTCATAAAGATGTTTTAGTCACTGGTGAATACAGATTATCAGAAGCTCCCCATCAAAAAACGCACTTAACGGTGAGTATTTTGTTTTTCAAAAGTGCAACTGGTTTCGTTGCTTCGGCTTTTTTCAAGTCGATTATCGTGCATAAGTTTTTTACAGTTCCTCAGGAACTTTGTTACAGCTAGCTGTGCATTTAGCTAAGGCGCGTGGTAATTCCCTTTGTCAGGTCACTGATTCTACCGGACATGTCTTGTACAAGAAGGAAGAAGCAACCAAAGGGAAATTTGCTTTTACAACTGACGACTATGATATGTACAAAGTCTGTGTAGAGAGTGAAGGTAAGAATCAGTGGTAAAAATATATAATGCTGAAACAGGGGTATTTCATTTTATTTCCCCAACCCCCTTCCCCCATAGCAAGGTACAAGTAAATCAAGGGCGCGTTCCATTCGACCAAAATGTCCAGAAATTCAGGTTCAAAGTCGACTGGAACAGAGATTTTCTGGAAACTCGTTTTGAAAATTTCAGTTCACCTCTCGAGGTTGTCCCCTTTTCTGGAAATTTGGAAATTCCGGATATTTCCTGTTCCATTTGGCATTTCCACCCGGTATGAATCGGCCCCAGTTTCTTTAGTCTTGAAACTGAACTACAAGATGGCAGTGAGTCTTTCGAGTCAATACTACACTAGATGCAAAATTATCCACCATAGTTCTAGCCTGTTCTTGATCGAAAAAAAACCCCGTTAGGATCTGATTTCCTGGAAAATTGTGGACTGGTCGTTCCGAATTTCCTGTGGGTCAGATCGCCCGGTTTGCATACTCTCCCGCAAGAAAAGTTTCAAGGGGTGCGTAAGTTTCTCTCATAAATTATCAAGGAAGAGTTCAATTCTGAATGGGTTTTAAACTTCTCCACATGAACCATCTTAATGCACTTAAGACAGCCACTTCATCGCAATCCTTCTGCATTTTGTCGAGTAATTCTTGGTGGGAAATGTGCTCAAGCTGGAACAGAACCAGATCGGTCTGGGCTGGTAGAAAACACCGTTCCATTTGACATATGAAAATTTCGGAAAATCCAAACAGGAATTTTTGGTTAAATGGAACGCGCCCCAAAATTGTACTTCCTTGGGAAAAAGGATGAAATGTCCTCTACAGAAATGGCCAAGTTTTTTTTTACCTCCTCAAGAAAAACAGGGCTTGAAGTTAAATTTTTATTCCACTTGCAGAGTTTTGCTAGTAAGATTGTTTCCACTAGCAAACTGGTGAGATTACTAGCAAATTCTTTTAAAATGTTTGGGAGACATGGGTGATTCTAACATGCAAACGTTTGCTAGTAGATATTTTTCTCACTCGCAGATTATCAAAAGCACTCACATTTTGCAAGTTTGTGAGTGTTAACTTTAAGCCCTGGAAAAGGTCATTTTTCCTCCAGACCTCTCCATAAATATTCAATCTAGATGAAGCAGTGCTGACAGAGTGACTCTCACTGTAAGACACTGATGTGTGTCCAGTGGTCTTGTTGGAAGCCCTAGATCTACATCTATATGGGAAGGTGTTTACAATTTCTCTTATATTACCCTTGTACAATAGCATCACTCTCACTTACAATGGCACTGTATGCACAGTAAATTACTCTGAAATTGTGACATTATTAGATGAACGCCTACTTACAAAGTTTGAAGGCTACATGAGAAAATCTTTGGCTACTAGTCCAGTTGAATTTACCAAATGTGGCAATGGCTGTGTTGGTACTGTGATAAAATTTGAACTTGAAAATAAGATTACAATTTTTAGAGAGGAATCGGCATCTGCTACTGCTGTACATGAATATTAAGCATTAATTTTTCATCTAAGCTTTGGGTTTCAGTTCTGTAACTTAGTATACTGTTTTGGGGATAAACACATTGTAAGGATCAGACATAACCCTTGCAATGTGCATGATGTTCGCAGTGTAGGGAGAGCTTGGTTTTCTTTATATAGTGTAAGGGTTAATTAATTCCCTGTCTAGCATAATTACATAATTTTTATATTATAAATAGACATCTATGCATTCTTTGACCTTTCTATACTCAAGGTATGCTTGTCTGGGTTTTAATACTTGAGAGTGTACTTGACTATCATTTAATTCTGTGAATGCATTGTAGGGCAAGCTGGAGGAGGAGTTGACCGTGAAGTGTTCTTGAATGTCAAACATGGTGTAGAAGCAAAGAACTATGAGGATGTAAGTTACGGTTGGCAGGGGAACAGACACTTTCATTTGTAACTGAGTAGCTGTGTGAACTCTGAACCCAGAGGTTTCCTGATTCTACATTGTTCAGCATGAAGATCCTGTAGTTATTTGACCAGTCTTACATTGAGTTGAACCTTGTTAAGTTTTCTCTACTACTTGTACTTGTCTTATGCTTGCATTGTAACTGAAAATGATTTTTCAAACATGATATTAGCAAGGGTACCTTTTTGATAAGTGATTCTTGTGCCTCCATTGCAGGTAGCTAAAGCTGAAAAGCTGAAACCAATGGAAGTGGAATTAAAGAGGCTTGAAGATTTAGCAGATGCAGTTGTTAATGATTTTGCTTACATGAGACAAAGAGAGCAGGAAATGAGAGACACAAATGGTGAGGAAAGCCACAGATCAATGTTAAAATATTGATACATACACATGTATATCAAACATGGCCTGTTGTTTCATGTAATGAACATTAAGTTTGTGTGTGAAATATAATACCATTTTGTTTTAGTAATTCTGATTGGCTCATTTTCTTTGTTTTGCAGAATCCACCTACTCCCGTGTGCTGTATTTCAGTATTTTCTCCATTCTGTGTTTGTTTGGTCTGGCCACATGGCAACTATTTTACCTGCGACGATTCTTCATTGCCAAGAAGCTCATTGAGTAGCTCTGGAAATATGAATCTGAACAATTACAAACTTGACTACCATGCCAGCACTTGCAGATGTTTTGTAACATTTTTATGAATTTTGCTGGCTCTGATGAACTTGCCATTGGGTTTGGGGTGTGAAGCCCCAAGTAAGTGTTTTGAACTAAATTCAACATGTGTGATGTTGCTAAATTGGTTGAACTTTTCTACAACCACTTCTGTCATTGATGCCAAGATCTTGGAACTAACCTTTTCAAAATAGCATTGGCTATATAGTCATTGTAGGTATATGTAACTTTTGCATTCAGACAGACTGGAAATGAGAAACAAGTGGTAAGTGCAGGGATACGACCATTGCAAGGAAGTGGCTATCCAAGAGAATCAAGAACTTGATTTTTACACATTCTGGCCACCTAAAATAAATTTATCAGAACCTCGTAGAAAATTATTATTAAATACTACTGTATCTGTAGAGGTGTACACTGTTGCAACTGTCTAAATACCAGTGGCAGATTGGGTGGAAAAAAATCACAGAAGGAAGAAAAGCCGGCAGGGCAAGCAAAATCTGCCAACACCCCCAGGCTTAAGGTCTGGATCCACTACTGAATACAGTGTGAGCTAGCAAGTACAAGAACTTCTTGATTGTGATAGATTAGTTTTCAATAATCGAGTGTTATGAAGCCAATACCAAATATTGATTGCTCTGGCTAATCACAAACGTTGCAGACAATTCAGTGAGCCAATGAAAACTCAGAGTAACTCAAAGCATGGAAAAATGCATGCAAGAATTATGATTGGCTTTGGTTTTTACTTCCTACTGAATGAAAAATTGGTGCAAGTTTTTTTTTTTTTTAAAGTCAAGCATGTACTGCAGCATAGTAAGTGCAAGACCAATTACTTTTCCACTCTCAAATGAAAACTGCTCTATCAATAGAAAACATGTACTGTGTTTCTATCGAGTTAAAGAAACACAAGTGGAAGTTAAGGAGAACGAGAAATGCCTTGGGAACACAAGTTGCAGGCGAGTATTTCCACAGTTTTTTCGAGTTCTCCCAAACTTTCACGAGTGTTTCTAACTCGATAGAAGCACAGAGAATGTGTTTTCTGTTTCTTTTAGAAAACACTGCAACAAAAAAAGGAAAACAATTAGTTAACTTTGATTATCACAAAATTAATGTAAATTCTCTGTGCTCATGCCATCATTACATCAACAGCTTGTGCTAGTTCTGTCTCCAAGTTATAAACACAATTTTTAACCAATCAGTGCAAGTATTTAGGACTGTTTTACACTTTCTTTGTTTCTCTCAAGTCTTAGAAGCACTGAACTGATAAACATGGAAAACCAAAAAAGGAAACACATGATAGAAACACTCCCCTATGGATTGTTTCCATAGCATTCCAAGCTTTCAAGACCAATTTTGTTTCTCCAACTCATTTAGGCACTGACAGCAAATTCCACCCTCCACACTTTTTATTTTCTAGTTTTTATTTTAAAATACTCTACAAAGTGATTGATAGCTAATAAATTATTCAAACAGAAGATATGAGACTTCCCTTGCTCCTGTTCAATAAAAACGTTCTTTTCTCAGCTGCTGCAGTAATGTTCTTGCTCTTTTTTTGTACATACAGTGATGGGAATGTAGAGATGTAAATACATACGTCTGTTTTGGATTAACATTTAGGTTAGGACAGTTCTCAATATCTCGAGCCAGAAGCATATCACCTAGATGGTATCCTTCTGCTTGAGCAAAATGTTATTAAACCTGTGATGCTTTACACTGTAATTGAAATTCTGTGATTTCCTTTCAAGTAAGATGCCTGCTTTCTTACTAAAAGCTGTTGAGAACCATGGACTCTTCAAAAACAATAAGTGACATTTGCAAAATTATTGTTTTAAATAAGATGGTTTTACTGTAGAAGAATATTATGAACAAAGAAACAGTTAACCTACAAATCCCATGTGGTTGGAAATAGCTGCTGGTATTCACCTCAATTTCAATAAAAATTACTAAATATGGATAAGTCATGAATTTAACTTAAGAAAACACATGAACTATGGATAGTATATGTTACAAGTAGTATGTTATGTCTGAGCTTGCTCAAAAGGTGTTTTTACGACAACTGCACAAATTGGCTAATTTTTGTTTCCGATATGCAGACAGACATGAATAAATAATTTATGTGACATGTCAACAAACTGTTGAGTGTGGACAATTTGTTATGGTAAAAACCAACTTGATGCCAGTTTTTCATGCATCTGTCCTGTATTGACAATGATTTTCGTCAAAACATTGTCAAAGTAGGCTGTGGCTATCACCTTGTAGATCCACAGCTACAGTACTTTGACAATGTTATGACAAAATTCATCATCAATAACTGGACAGATGCGTGAAAAACTGAAATCCTATGAGCTCAGTAATAAATTAAACCAGTGAAATGTTTGCCTGGGTACCAGCCTTTTTGAAGGTGGGGCAGGAGGAGGAAATAAAAACGACCTCTGCTTCTCTCCTTCCTCAATTTTCTCTCCCGTTAGGAAGGCCTTGTACGTGGGTAGTAAATGTGGTACTTGTGGGTTCAGAACTGGCTGAAGTCCTCATTACTTTTGCTTTTTCTACAGTTTCTGATACCTGTGTTTCATTTGACTTTTTCTCTGAAACCCTTGATCCTTAGTCACCAAAAGTGGTAGCAAGCGTATTAAGACAAACTTCCGTTTTTTCTTTTGATAGTTAAGCTGATGTGCCATTGCCATGGCAACATCAATAAATATAAACAGGCTTTCAAAATCAGTTTCACAAAAAATCTAGTCATTAGATTTTCTTTACAATTTGCATGCGAGTAGCATTTAACAAATTATGTTCACATGCTAATAATATCTTAATAATTATCCCTTGTTCAAGGTTCATTGGAAAATCCAAAATTTCCTCTGTTTTTCTTTTCAATACTCCAGTTGTGTATAATTTTCCTAATTAAAAGTATTTTCATGCTAAATTTCGTGAAATTCTAACAAGTGATTCTTGAGAAATAGGCATATTTCCGAGACAGCTATTCTGCATTCAATCAAGTTTTTGACTTACTGTACTGTATTTAACTACCTTCCTTTGGTTACAAAGAAAAATGGGTTCTTTGCATCAATACCTTTGTAATAATAGAAGACTGACTGTCAATACACTGTTCAAATATGAAGAAGAATAGTACAGATAGCGCAGGCACTGAGCAAATAAAATGATTGCCCTATTATATCGATGCCATGTTTGTTTTTTGCAATCCTTGTGTGCGCAGTGAATTGTATCAGCAAGAGCTTGCACAAAAACTGTTTTCAGCCACCGTAAATTAAATTGGCTTACTTAGGGACTCGAAGCTTGAAATTTTAGCAGCCAAAAGCAGTTCAATTTTGTAGGAGCCCCCCCCCCCCCCCCCCCTTGGTAGTCGAAAAAATTTCAGAGAACCCCCTCCTCCAATTTCTTTGCTCCCCTGAAAAAAGATTTTTAGACTGTATTAAATATATTTTACTGCTATTGTCTTCAATGGTGACTTAGATCTAGTTGTGATGAGATCCATGTTGAGTTCTCGAGTATTCATTGTCAGAGTGCCAACTTCTACTCCGATCTCTACCATCTGATCTGTATGATGATGTCATGTGTTGGTTTTGAAGTATACAAATTTTTGGAGCCCCCCTCCTAGCCTGAAAATTTTTTCAGAGCCCCCCTTTCAGGTGTCTAAAAATTTTTGGAGACCCCCTCAATATCTTCATCCATCCCCCCATTGTCATATTAAATGAACTTCCCCTTATATTGTAATTAGCATCCTAGCCCATTTCTTCAGTGTTTAACTGCCTTGCTTTACTGATAATCTATAATTCTAGAATAATTTGCTCATTTCACAGACAATCTGCCTGTAAAGAAAAAAAAAAACAGTTTTCTTGCAGAAAATCCCAAACTAAATTGTAAATTGACTTACCAGAATTAACTAACTGGTGGTCTATGGATATTATTATAAGTCACATAAAAAATACATGTCGCTTATAATAACTTATAACAAAAGTTTTTAAATATTGTTATATAGCTGGCGTTTTTACGCTACAGTGCTCCCTTTCATTGGCTAGTTCATGGTCACATGACATCTAACAATGAAACTGTTTCCTGCCAAATACCGTGAGCGAGCAACATTGCAAAAACTATGACGTCAAACGGGAAACAGTTCACTGTTACCCGCGAAATGTTGACTGCTGTTGCACGTCATCGGAGGTGGCCTGATTTTGTCGCTGGAATCTCAGTACATTTTTCAAAATTTGCTTTTGTTTCGTTTAGCTATATAACAAATCACTTAAATCTCAGTGTTTCCCTCGACTTCGTCTCGGGAAACATTGAGATTCTCGGGAAACAAAATTCACTGTTCCCCTTGGGACCAGTCATTAAGTGTTAATTATAATAATATGTTGTACCAAAATTTAGAAATCAATTTATTATTACAAAACATTGAACCTAACTTGGTAAATAACTATTTTGTAGAATTAAAAATTTTTAATCTCTAATTTTGATTTGAATTCTTAATTATTTTATCGGATCCCATAAGAGCTGGATCAACATGAAAAACTGAAGCAGTGAAGCATGTGAATAATTTCTTTTTTAGTATAAAAAAACATCATTATACAATCATTGTTCATGAAAAATGGAATAATAAAACTTTACCCAGATCTGTACCGTCATGGAATGTGTAGTTCCAGAAAATATCCTTACCTAATCCCCACAGAAGGAATTTTTTTTCTCCAAGACCCCCATCCCCAACTCCTCTGGAAATTCCAGTGAAGCTTCATACATTTATATAATTTTATTGGTCTTACAGAACCCCTTCCCTAACCACCCCCAGGAAATCCCAATATCTTCTGTGGGGAGTATAGATGTTTTTGGGAACTGCACATTGAAATCAAAAAGAAATGTTAAGTTAAAATTTTAAGAATAATTGATGGTAAGGTGGAGTGACTTGTGATGTTCCTCATACAGATGGTAATCAGCAGGAAATGAACACAGGATCTCCAAGCTTGATGGTCCCTTCACAGTCCGGAGCCATTTGTATGCCAAAGAATGGAGAATTTTCATGCCTTGGATCTCTGTCTGGAGGCAGTCTTGTCCTAAGTTACGAAATCAAGCAGTGAGCAAGAATCACAATATACAGCAAATTATATGTTTTTACATCTTTGTCATAATTGCTTTTATGCAGTTGACAACTTTCTGATGGGAAGAAAACTTTGTAGAGAGTGTATTATTATTGATATTACTTGAGAAGTCATTACACCAACAGACCAATAGCAAAAAAGTCACAACAAATTTGAATCACAATACAAACCAAAACCCTCATCCTTATGTTTCCAGATAAACTTAATAGGGATTTCTCTCATCAATGCAAGTCTCAAGTTTCCCAGTGTTATGCAGTTGGTCTAAGTACTGCCAAACAAAATCCGTATTTACCTTCTTAAAGTTTTCAATGGTTCCAATCCACTCTTAATCCCTGTTTCTGGATCTATAGTGGTTTGTACACACCTAGAGAAATGAATGAAATGAATGAATGATTCAGTTGTTCATTGAAACTTTAAGAGACTTCCAGTTTCTTAGTAAGAACACAGGGAGCACACAGTCTGGCTAAGTAGGGAAAGACTAATTAAAGGAAAGAAAAGAATGATTAAGTTAACATTTGTCTCCTGTTGTCATGTCTTATGTGACCTTACAGAGAAAACCGCTAATTATAAGTCCTACGTAACACTGTAGGGCTAAACTCATACCTAGGCCTTTTAGCCCTCTTTTTTTGGGTTAACATATAAACACTGAAAAGGGAGGCAACTCGTTACCAAAACATTTTGAACGCACTCAGAAAATTTGTTTGAATCTCTAAATTTCATTGCTTTCACGAAACTAAACAAACACGACATGAGGTCAGTAGATTTTTCTACAACTTGGCCGAATTTGTTTTCAAATACTTTGGCGACAGAACTTTACAAACCCCTCCCCCTGTTTGCAGTTTTTCTTGCACGTACGAGGTCGCCCAATCTCTGCACAAAAACAACTTGACTGGAGCTAATACCAGAGGCATTTTAGTGAGATTTTGCAAAATATAACAATTGGGAGAAGGGGAAGGATCTTGTAAAAATTTGTCACACCAAAAAACATGGGTGGGGGAGGCAGGGGAGCTTGAGCATGTGCTAGATGATGCATTTGGATTTAGGTAATGGTACAATCATGTTGCAAAAAGTGATTTGTGAAAAAACTTTGCAAAAGATGTTAAAAAGTCTCCGACTGTCACAAAAGTCAAAGCAACAAAATTTAGAGATCCAAGTGAATTTTTGGAGTGCATTCAAAATGTTTTGGCAATGAGCTGCCTCCCAATGTTCATATGTGAACCAAAAACATTTTTGCAGAACACTAATTTTTACTTGCGGTACTTAGTAATGAGGATGATTATGTTGAT
>CM042750.1:7205408-7218060 GCA_022496165.2 Catalaphyllia jardinei | reverse complement strand
ACTAAAAGGGCTATATAGTTACCAGTTTAGGCCTACAGTGTTCTGCAGGACTTATAAGTAGCAGTTTTCTCTATAAGGTTGTATAAAATATGACAACAGGAGACAATTAAAGGTTAACTATTCATCCTTTTCGTTCCTTTTTTGTACTCTTTCCCTACTCGGCAAGATTGTGTGCTCGCTGTGGTAAGAAGATGTGTATTGCCTAATTTTTCCTCCCAATCATCTGAAGCCTCATCCTGGCCTTTTCCCATTCTCAGGCCAATTCAGATTCAGAAACACACTTGGGACCTAAAAATGAAGCAGGATTACTTTTGCAATGAGTAATGGTACCTTCCACAATCTTTAAGTGTTCTGAACTTCACTTCTGCAATCTTCAGTATTTTCTGAGACCAGTTATCCTTTGATGGAATCATGTACATAGAGAAACAAATGAATGTAATATAGTTTAACAAATATGGTACATGTACAGTAGAAACGTTAAGTTTAGTGGTAGTTAAGTTTCTACCAGTAAAGGCATAGAAGCGTAAAAAATGTGCAGCCAAATAAGTGTACAAGAAAATGTACCATGAAAGAGTGGCGTACAGGTGTAGAGGTGTAGAACATACTGAAACCGAGTGATGAAAATAGCAGTCAAAGTGTAATTATAACATTACAAATAGGAAGAGTACATTTAACAGATGAAAATAAAATAAGAAAAAAAGGTGAATATAATCGAGGATATGCTAATCTGTAACTGTTGCTATGTTAAGACAAGCGAATAAGGCACTGAATGGGCCAGACATGCATTTGTTTTGTTGTGACACTGGTTCGAATAAGAGGTCAACAGTTGATTGTTTTTTTTCCAGTCTGTTTCTCTACTGACTCTTTTCAACAGCCAAAACATCTATTGAGAAAAAACGTGCTGTTGAAGCTGCTAGAAGTAACCGTTTATGCTCAGATAAATTTTAAAGAAAATTGTTTACACTCAAACAAAAAACAAAGATTCTTTTTGACGGCTAGGATATGTTGGAGTTAAAAATTGCATGCTGAGCTCTGAGTAACATGACGGCTGTGTTCCTTTATCTGCATGATTTTACATTGTTTGCATATTTTTATTTGTATATTAGGTAATCATACGGTTTCGAGTTCAATTTGAAATTAATTTGCACGAGTGAGTTTTTCAAAAAGCTGAAATTGCACGAGCCGCTTCGGCGAGTGCAATTTCGCTTTTTGAAAAACTCACAAGTGCAAATTAATTCCAAATTGAACGAGAAAAACCGTATGATTACTTATTAATAATACAAACATGAAAATTTTGCGTGAAGGATGTTTTGAACTTTATGGACTCTGAACTCTCTTCTCAGTTTTGTGCGCGCGCTTGACCTCAGGTGATTTAGTTATCACGCAACTAGGAAAAAATTGCGCCATAATTGCGCCATCCAGGGCACGCGCTTGATTTGAAAAGAAAAGATTTGATTGGCTATCTGTAAACTTCTTTGTTCATTGACCAATCAGAATGCTTGCTTTATTACCTTTTTTTGCATTCAATTACCTCTTTTCTGCACTGTGTTAAGGAAAAACTGCACTGTTCTCAGCCAATCAGAATCGAGTAATTTTTTCATGTATATTATTAGAGGCCTTAAAGGATACTTAAACAGATTAAGAACAAACCTCTGCAAAAGGTTCTGTGCCTCCAATAATAACATTAGCACGAAACCTGTCCATACCAATTGGGGTGGGGAGAATTTTATTCACTGCCACTAATGATGACTCTGTGGTCATGTGATATGCAGCAAAACTTGCATACCCCACCTGGATAAAAACAATACAAATTATGGCATTGTATGTATG
The DNA here is from genome assembly GCA_022496165.2 of Catalaphyllia jardinei. Taxonomy (NCBI): domain Eukaryota; kingdom Metazoa; phylum Cnidaria; class Anthozoa; order Scleractinia; family Caryophylliidae; genus Catalaphyllia; species Catalaphyllia jardinei. Next base: position 7,216,230 of record CM042750.1, on the reverse strand, counting down.
TGTATTTATATACATAATTGGCCACTCCCCATTGGGGCTTTTCAGGACCAATGCAAACAAACAATGATAAATAAACATAACTAGGTTAAAAATCCCAACTGGCATGAGGCAGACCAGTTGGCTGTTTACAAGTGTAGCTGAGAGGTTGAACTCGGGGCTACTGAGAACAGCAACAGTTGGCTGTCAGAACAGGATTTGAACCTGCAACCTACAGATTTCAAATCCGGCGCTCTAACCACTCGGCCACGCTGCCTCCTTAAAAGCTAACGGTTGATAATTTTAGATGTATAAATCATAAAATTATCAATCATAGCTTTTAAACTGCCACTGGGCCAATCAAGAAAATTACTAAGAAACCCTTGCTTAATTATACTGACCACTGATGCTGTATTCAGTTCACTTGCTACAGAATGATGCTCTCTGTGGATTAGTACCTAAGTACATGTATGGGCTCAGACTGTGACAGGTCTAAAAATGTCAGAAGCTGGGACCCCAGAAGGGAAGTGGTCCATTTTCTAACCTCCCTTTCCACCACATCTCGAAGGAGGCTCTGTGAAGAAGAGAGCGTTATGCTGAAGAACTGGTTGAGTACACAGGTGAGCAGCTGTATGATCATGATGACTGGGGTTGCCACTGACAGTATAATAATTATTAATATAATTATTATGTACTGTAAAGAAGTGGCTAATAATCTCTTACTAACCGAGCGCAAGGTCGGTACTGGGGACTATTGGCCCAAGGTCGTGACAGTATGGACCGAGCACAGCGAGGTCTGCACAAAAACGACCAAGGGCCAATATTCCCCAGTACGGCTCGAGCTAGCTACAACCTCGGACAAAACCTGTTGAGACACATTACAGGAATATCTATTTTTTTCCACTCACCATGACAAAAATGCCTATGCTTAAAATGCTTAAAATTAAAAGACTGTTTCCCCCCTCCCCCCTCCCCTATTGCAATGTTGTTTGCGGTAACACAAGAAATGCACCCTTGAGCTACTAAGCCAAAACAACATTGCACCAGGGGTGGGGAGGGGGGCGAATTTATTTGTTTTGGACACGATGATACCATGTTGCAAATTTCAAAATTGTATTGAAATGTCTCAACAGTTTTGTCCAGGGTTGTAGGTTAGTAAGTAGTTTATTATTTGGCACTCGGCTCATGCTACATATTTTTCTTTCAAGCGCACTTCCGGTCATTTAAATTCAAAGGACTTCAGGTGCTTGATGACAGGAGCAACTCAGAAAGAACAAGCTACCAGCTACAACCACTTTGAAAAAAAATTATTGAACATCTTCCGGACATTTTACTAGCGTAACTTACTGGACTGGGAGCCAAAGTATGGGGATAACATTCACCATACAGTTCTTTTAAGTGTAAATGGATTGGAGTTGCCAAAATCTCTCGCTTAGCATCTTTTTTGGATTCATTTTCGTTAATTGGCTAAGTGGTTTGTTTCTTTTGGACACGATGATACCATGGCGCACATTTCAAAATTGTATTGAAATGTCTCGACAGTTTTGTCCGGGGTTGTCTAAGATGGCATATTATTCAAATTGCTGTATCTTCATAATGGAAGTTCAGAAGATTTTCGGCCCAATTATTGCCCTTTCAATGAGCTTTCTTACAAATTAACAGAAACGCCAATTAAGCAATTACAATGTGTCAATTGTGACGTCCAAAATTAGCAGCTTTGTTTAACGGGTTTCTACGTACAGGGGAAAGAAATCATGGTGTTTAATGGTGAAATCAACCCTTATGTTAAGTATTTAACTCAAGGAAAGAAATTATCGATCAAGGATATAGCTTGACAATGCCGTGTTTCACCAGCCACAGTCAACAGGATAAAAATAGACGAGATAATTGACTGTGATCAAAGAAAGGAGTGCCACAGGGATTTTGGAGGAAGGCCACGTGAACTGAGCTTGCGAGAGGAAAGCTACATTTTACTGACTTTTTCCAGTTTGAGACATGAAGAGGGTAACTTTACATCCATTAGGCTAATGGCGAGAGCTGGGAGAAGCCCAAAACATGTGAGCAACAGAACAATCAGGCGACTGCTTCAAAGGGAAGGTTACTATTTCCTCCAAGCGAGGAAAAAGGGCCTTCTCTCGGAGAAGGACTTAAAAGAACGCTTAAAATTCGCCAAAAAATATCAGAAAAGACTACTCAAAGGATGTGTGGAAAGACAATGTAGTTTATTTTTTAGATTGCGTTAGTGTTTGGTATAAAAGGAACCCAGCAGATCAAGCCAGTGCGCCTCACGGCCGTATTTGGCGCAAGAAGTGTGAGGGTCTTATGCGTGGACACACTTCAAAAATACCTGCTCTCAATTTTAAAACTTGTGTAGTAAATCAGCAAAAAAGACTGAAAATTCTTAAATACAAACATTGAACGATTACCAAAATAGTCATTTGAACGATTAACAATGGTTAACAACGGTTAATAACATTTCATAAAAAAAAACATCACAGTCTGTTGTTTTATTCTGAACAGTTGTTAACCGTTGTAAACCGATGATAACCGTGGTGTTTTCTCTCTGTTCGGTTTTCTTGATTAAGTTAACCATCTACGACCAAGCCACTATGTTTCTGAGGGTAAAATAAGCTCTGCAGCACTCTCGATAAAGTTCTCATCCTCTTTCGTTACGTATGTCCAGGCACTGTAGTAGTTATGGTGTTTACTTTAGCAGTTCACATTTATCCCATACTCATTGCATAAAAACTCCTTCGACGACAGCCAGCGTTGATTGCAATCAAGCTTCACAGATAGATGGTAGTGTTTTCCGGATTTTTTGTGCCTTTCACAGCTGCAACACCACTGTAGAATGTTCGCACTGCATTTCGCAAATGATTTTACTACCGCGAAGACAAATTCTTCTCGAGCGGGAAATAGGTCCAATTTAGCCTGAATGTAAGTTATCAAATAAAGGCTTCTGACTTCTTTCTCGCCTAACGCTTTCTGCAATGATCCACAGTCGTAACTTACTGGACTGGGAGCCAAAGTATGGGGATAACATTCACCATAAAATTCTTTTAAGTGCAAATGGATTGGAGTTGCCAAAATCTCTCGCTTAGCATCTTTTTTGGATTCATTTTCGTTAATTGGCTAAGTAATTTTCACTTGTTTTGTGTACTAGTGCATGACCTTTGCTTTACGCTTCAACTGACTAGTTTTCTTTTCAATTTTTTAACTTGATTATTGTCTATGTTAAATGAAAACGCCTTCGTCACATGTTAAGTGAAGAGGTGAAGGAAATTGGAAATTGTTGCTGTCTCATTCTCTTCTTCATTAAGTTTATTGAGCTTCAATGCATGCACACAAATGTATTTACAAAAATAGTTGAACATGTTGAACCAACAGTCGCTCAATTCTTTCGTTTGTCTTACTATTGGCTAATTCATCATCGTCTTCTTCTATTCGAAAGAATAGGGCATTTTACATGTTTTCTTTTAGTAGTTTAAGCTGCAAATAAATTTGCCGGCTTTTGAAAAGAAAAAATACACGGCTTGGACCATTTCCCTGGAAACAGTCTGTATGGCAAAATCCCGACCAAGAAAGAACCAATCAGAACGCTCGGATTTCCCTTGCCATATAATAATACTTATTAGTAACTTAGGGCAGATAAAAGCTTTAAAATTTAATGTGACAGAACCAGAGGTAGGTGGATTCAAACAGCTTCTTGGAATGCCAAGTTGTCAATTAAGAAAGAATATTAAAACAATTAGTTACTATTAATAGAGAGAATCCCTCACTAAATTAAGTTTGTGATTGTACAATGAACATGTATTAATACCTTGTCTCCTGGTTGAGCTAAATCTCCCCACTTTGTATCCTGCGTGCAATCACGTGGCTCATTAAGTTGGTACAATTTGCAACCAGGTTTGTCCAGTAAAGTTGAAAACCAAGCAGCCGCTTCATTTCCTGCATACTGACTTCTGGATGAAATCCTAAGCACGCTATGAAATCATAACATAATATAAATTAAAGCCCCCTTGAGTCGCTATTGGAGGGAGGGGGCCTAAGAATTAGCCCGGGGGCTACGACCACAACCACATCCCCAAGGTGCTATAACACCCAGCTGGCCTGCCCAACCTGCAACCAACCCACAAGCCCCCTGTGCCAAGCCCCCCTCAGGCACCCGTCACACTCGAGCCAGATAGCTCAGTGGAAAGAAAAGAAAAAAACCGGGGGGGGGGATAGGGAGGGAATGCAAGCAACTGCTAAACTACTAAAATTCAACCCACAACGCCACGCTAACAGAGCAATGAACACGCTGCAAGCACATGGAATGACAACACACAAACTAATCAAGAATACAGCTGGACAAAGTCAGCCCCAGGGCTCCCACAACCATATGACTGCTGAAAACGACCTGGAATGCACCAAACCCTAAACAAACGCTACTAGATGGCCAAGACACCAGCAGACACTTACAAAAGCGCTACTGACTAGACAAGCTCCTGGCCATAGACTAAGTAAAATATTATAAAACTATAGCAAATGCTGAACAAACGCCACCAGGTGGCCAAGACACCAACAAACGCCTACAAAAACGCTACTAGCCAGACTAGTTCCTAGTCATTAACTATGTTAAATTCCATTTAACTATATTAAATATATTTAAAGCATGTACCAGTAAATGTTTATTTATTTATTAACCTTAGTATATGACATAATAAAAATTAATATTTCAATAGAGTAAAATCATCTTTTATTAAATGAATTTGTCCTCCAGTCCTGCCATCCAGTCAAATGCCTGTCTTTCGCTTACCTGAGGACTTTAAATTCCTGAGTGTTAAGGTGTAATGGGACTCTTAGGGTGTTGGCCATGCCAGGAGCATTAAGGCAAAGCATATCATCCTCAAAATGTGGAATAACTAAGGATAATACAGGCTTCTTGACAGAGGTAATGAAATTGTCATCTCTGTCTACCACAACCCAATGCCTTGTTGAGAGAAAGGAAGAAATACATAACGTTAGCTATGGAGATGCCATGTAATTCTTTGGAAACTAAAAATCAATGAATAGGAAACTTTGGGTTGCATGGGTGTGGTTGAGTGGGGTAGGGTGGAAGGGGGAGTGAAAGGTGGGGAAATTTATTCACAACAGAACATTATTCACAAGAGTAAGCAAGACCCAGCACAAGGGGGAACTCCCATATAAAAGGGACGGGGTACACTTCCAAAAGAACCCCAAGAGGCACAAAAATCCTGTTTTCTGGGCATGGGTTGAATATTTTCTCTCTCTTAAGAGGAACCGACTTTTACTTATTTTTCGGCTATCCTAAATGGTATGACAAAAGCTCCTACTGTGGACCTTTTGATGCTGAACACCCTGCGGGTTACCAAAACTGCGATTTTAACCCCAAAAAGGATCAACGAGCATCCCTGTTCTTTAAATTATAGGGGACTTAATCCCCCTCCTGGGGGGGGGGGGGACTGGCTAATTAAAATTGAATTTACCTATGTCCATTTTGAGGACAGTGCATAAGGGAAGAGTGTACTGGAAACACCCTTGCACAACCCCACCGCCCCTATCATCATGTGAAACAAACACAAGTCACCTATTCTCCTGCTCAATCCCAATACAACCTATGATCCTATGATCAGTGGGCACATATGGCAGAGTTCCCTGCAAGAGGAGAATGGCTGGTAAAGGCTTAATAAAGAGAGAGGGAGGCTCGTGGTGAGCCCACAATCCTTAGGGGTCATCTGTCTTACCCATGAGATCGCAAAAAAGCAAGGAATGGAAGCTTCAATGGGAGGGGTTGGCATGAGGATAAAGACTGAGGGGATGGAGAACTTTTAAGTTGCATGGAAATTAAAACATTTCTGCCAGGCAAAAATCTAATCTAGGCACTTGGTACTAATGGGATCCACGATCGAGTGTTGATCAATAAATACCCTTGACTGATACCCTCAATTGACCCTCCATCAACGTACCTCCCTGAGAAGAGACGGCTCAATGCATGAGCCACAAAGCATGTCTGTGATTGTAAATTCATTATTATTAAAATTTTTGCAGTGAACTTCTGGTGGCTGGAAATGTCATCTGATGACCATCATAGGTGGGCCCACATGACGCCTATGGCTCATAACATTTGTACATGCTCTGTTTTTGCCCCCTCTTCTTTTAATTTTGGCCTTCCAACCCATTTTGTTTCACATTATTGTTGGGGAAGTGCATTATATGCTGTGTTCTATAGACGAGTTTTTTTTTTTGAAAAAGTAGAGCAGAGCTGTTTGACTGTGGTTTGGCAAATGTCATGTTAAAGGTCACACAAATGTTGGTGTTCATGGTGTTGACACCATGGTTTTGCTTTGCTAGTTTGGTTTGCCTTGGTTAGCTTTGCCAGAGACTGGTGTCCCTTTCCTTCAAGAAAAGTTCCGTACACATCAATTTGCTTCTAATGAGTGTTTTGTTTCTTGAGAATGATGTTTGCATTTGTCCATCTCTTTGTTGACTTTGTTCATTATCTGACATTCTGGCACTCTATGATTCAATTATAGATTCTCACGTATCATCTGTTATGACTATTTTTCATGTTGAATATGCCACTATGGTTTAGATTAGGCACAATCTCAACAGTTGACAGTATTTGGCTAAATGTCTAGGCTCGATTTCCACCACTTTCTTGAGTCTGGTCTACATTCCTCCCCAAGAAGAGATGGCTGGACGCGCGAGTCGCAAAGCATGTGTGTGGTGAAAATTCATAGTTTAACTGTGGTGATTCTGGGGCTGGAAATGTCATCTGATGACAATCATAGGTAGGCCCACATAATGTAACATTATTTTGTACATGTGCCATTTTCCCCTCCTCTTCGTTTAAGGTGGCTGAACACAGTTTTCAAGTGCCTATGCCTAATTCACCATTACTTTTAAACTATTTAAGCTTTGGCACCAGTTTTTTGCAAGAGTCAAGGTTAATCACAGAAGTATTTATTCTTGCATTTTGGCTATCGTGTGTGCTATTGCAATGGCAATGCGGCTGGTTAAAAACAAGGCTTAATAAATGGTTTTTGTTTATTGTAAAAAAAATCCAGTCGTTAGATTTTTTTCGTTTGCCCACTATGAATTGACATTAAATCCCTTCGGTCAACACTGTTCTAACAAAATTTTGGAAATAGGTGATTTTCGTAATTCGCCGTAAATTGTTTTCTGTATGCCAAAATTCAGATTTTTCGTGATATACAGTGTATCATTCACGTGGTTTCAGAACTATTTTTTGCTAAATTATTTGAAATTCTAATGACTGGATCATTAGAAATTTGCAAGTTTCTGCAAAAACAAAATTGGTCTCAATTTTTCAAGCAACTGTGCATGCCTTGCATTTAACTGGGTTCTTTCGGTAAAGAAAATTCAGAGAACTGCTGGATTCACTGTGTCGTTTACTTTTCTAACATACCTTTGCTATAAAGACTAAAACCATCAACACACTGCATTCAAATACAAAGAAAGTAGCAAAGACAGAGCAGGCATTGAGCAAATAAAATGATCGCTGTATCAATGGCATGTTTGTTTTTGCAATCCTTGAGTGTGCGCAATAGTATTACAGGTAACCCCTTAGCCATGTCCCTCCCGTCTCCAAGATAGCGGCTTACCAAAGTTTGAGCCAAAATGACATCATTTATAACCCCATTTACTACCGATTTGGGGGCGACTCACCAAGACCTAGGGGTGGATAGCGACTGCTGACCAGTAGGCCTGGTCCGAGAGGGGGTCAGATAGTGGGCTCAGCCTTGCTTGGGGAGGGGGGCCTTCATGTCATCAGCCTGCACGTCATGACAGGCGGCACTGACACCATTGGGGCGGCTTTGACATCAATTGTGGGCTGCATTGACATCATCAGGTATGGGGGTGGTCGGCCACGTCATCACGGCAGGTGCTGACGCCAATTTCAAGACGCCAATGGGGGGGGGGCCCTGATGTGCCATCATTGGGCTTTGATGCCTTTGAGGGTTAGGCTTAGTCTGGGGCCCCCTTGAGCTTAGTTTGGGACCCCCTTAAGCTTGGATGAGGACTCCTTCCAAGCACTGATCCTGGGGCTTGTTTAGCATACAGTATCGGCTGGTTTTTCCTGTCAAGTATCGTGCTTCCTGGGAGGAGGATAAGGCAGTGGGGAGGGTAATGTGTGGCTTTATAGCTCAGTTGGTAGAGCATCGCACCGGTATCGCGGAGGTCACAGGTTCGAATCCCGTTGAAGCCCTGATTTTTTTCAGGCTTCTTCTTTCCAATTGCTTAAATTGGAAAATTTACTGCGAGGATCATACTTCACTTGCATCTATAACCGCAGTTCAAATATGAATTATTTCATATACACGTTACATCATTTCACTCCTTACGGGAGATATGAACTCACTAAATTGACCTTGCTCCCAATGTGGAGGATAAGGCAGTGGGGAGGGTAATGTGTGGCTTTATAGCTCAGTTGGTAGAGCATCGCACCGGTATCGCGGAGGTCATGGGTTCGAATCCCATTGAAGCCCTGATTTTTTTTCAGGCTTCTTCTTTCCAATTGCTTAAATTGGAAAATTTACTGCGATGATCACTCTTCACTTTCAGATTCTCAGTGTCTCTTCAGACTTCCTTGGTGATTGTAAATAATCTTATTGTTAATTTTAAGCGCCTGAGATCATCTATTTATGGATTATGCGCTATATAAGTACTTAATAATTATTTATTTATTTATTTGAGTAGAAAAACTCTGGTTGCAAAGGCTGCAAACATACATCTCTGGCTCGCAGTGGTGAGCAGAGCCCTTTTATACGAGCCAGCGATGATGTGAGCAAAAGGGGTGCACAGCAGTTCTAACCATCAATTGTCAGTGCATGGTCACTCTTTTTTTTAACCATAATAAAATAAAAGATCAATGTAAACATGATCTAAACCTTCGATAAGTCACCACTGTCTATTTTCATCTGTGAAGTAAACCTTTATTCCGTTGAACCTCTATCGCACCTAGTCCATGATGCCAGTGTAGACCTTGACCCATCTTGCCAGCCTCACATAAATCCAACACCACATATTTACATGCCTTTTTTCCATTCTCAGGTGTGCTAAAGGAGAGAGGACTGGACACAAGCAAGTCATTGAGATGAACACAATGCCATCCCCCAAGCAAGGCTGAGCCCGCAATTCGACCCCCCTCTCAGACCAGGCCTACTGGTCAGCAGTCGCTACCCACCCCTAGGTCTTAGTGAGTCGCCCCAAAATCAGGTTGTTAACAGGGTTATGACACCATTTTGGCTCAAACTTTTGTTGGCCAACATCTTGAAGGGGGAAGGGGCAGGGCTAAGAGTTACCTGTAATACCACTCGGGCTGAATTGCATCAGCAAGAGCGCGCATGAAAACTGTGTTCGGCCACCTTAATTTTGCCCCTCCAATCTATTTTGTTTCACATTGTTGTAGAATTCTATAATTTAAAAGAGATTTTTTAAAAAGGTAGAGCAGAGATAGTTTGACTGTGGTGTGTCACATATGTTCAAGGCTGTGCTCTAGGAAAATTTTCAGGGCACTCTTCAGGTGCCTAACAATGACAAGTAGGTCGACCAGCCTTCCAGGTTGGTCACCCGAATTGATTGATTAATTAATTAATTAATCACCAGGCATGGGCGGCGAAGCAAGTTACTGAATTAAGAAGTCACGTACTCTATTTTAGCGAACTTGTGATATCATGAAATCCTGTTATAACTTAACCACATACGTGTTAAAACCGTTTAGCAAATTCCTCTCAAGACCACTGAAACAGGTTTTGACACAAAAGGGTTCTTATTTTAAACTTCCATTTTCGCCAAATTTTGATCAAATGATTACAATTGCGAGCAAGTCACCAAATATGGTGCTGATAAGCATCTTGCATGCGACGGCGAAGCTAATAAACAAAAGATTGCATAAAAGACAGTTTTGTTTTATTAATCACGCGCTCCACTGTTGAAACTGTTGAAACACAAAAATGAAACATAGGCATCAACCACTTCAATAGAAAAATTAGATCTTCAACACATGCGTGTGCAAAAATCGTGCAGTTTCTCATGGGCAAGGACAAAATAATTTTGTGTGCTAAATCATGTGGAACAATATTAGGTAACACAGACGCGACAACTTTGAGCGTGAACAATCCTTATTGTTGTCCTGCCGAATATTTTTTAGTTCTGCAAAAATCATCAAATTAGCAAGTAAAATTATAAAATGTTAGTTACAATTAGTTGCTCGCTTCACCATGTGGTTTAATGGACAAGAAAGTCGGGCATGTATTATACTAAAAAACCGGAAGAGAATCCACCTAAGTGAAACATATTTAACCTAAATGTACGTCTAATATAGACCACACAGTCAGGCTATTTAATTGCACTGTGCTTTGAGCGCTTTTGTTTTTTGAGCTAACAGGAGCGCAGTTCACTTTGCCAGAGACTGGTGTCGCTCTCCTTCAAGAAGACTACTGTACACATCAATGAGTGTTTCGTTTCTTGAGACTGATGTTTGCATTTATCCCGGCCCTCTCTTTGTTGACTTTGTTGGTTATCAGACATTCTGGCACCACATGATTCAAATATAGGTAGATATCATGCATAATTCTGTCGACTATTTTGTGTGTTGTACATGTACATGCCAGTGGTTAAGGTCAGGCAAGATTTCATCAGTTGACTGTATTGGTTAACTGTCCCGCTAATGTGATGACACTTCATATTGCATAACTTCTTTGCTACTGCAAGAAAGTTAATTTATACAGCCTGCTCAATTCAGGCAAGTAGATTTTTTATTGGTTGAAATTAACAATGCCAAGTCCACGCATCCAGCTGTGAGATCGGGGAATTGGCT
>CM042750.1:7197908-7200408 GCA_022496165.2 Catalaphyllia jardinei | reverse complement strand
ACGACGAAACAGGCAAAATGGACAACATAAATCAAGCAAGGTGAGTTTATTTACTTAATTTCATTCAAAAAAGTAACATTTTATTCCATTGCGCGATTTTATCCTTCGTTATTATAAATTCCATACAATGCCTTTTAGAGCGCTCAAATTCTCAACGGCCCAATGTGTAACACAACACCACGCACTTAAGTCAGTCATGTCTCACTCGATACACGTACAAAAATCATTAATATTTGATCGATTCCTCGAATCGTGAGTTTGGACGCCTGTGGTTAAATGAACAAGCATGCAGATATAAAACTGCTTGCCAAGTTTCATAACAATTGGATACACCAATCCCCTTAAAATAAAAATTTGCATATTAATTAGCTTGGTCAAGCCTTAATACACTTGAGCTGCTCCGGGCAGGCTCCTCCGCGCAGGCTCTGAGCAGACCTCGCACTAGCAGACCGCGCGCGCGTATTAAAAATTCAAAATGGCCGCCATAAAACACAAGCGATCTTTAAGAGGATTCATATTCTCAGCTGATGTGAGGGCTCCCTGTGTCGAGGGTGTCGATCAAGGGTATATTGATCGAGGATATCGAGCAACAGTCAATCACAAATACCATTAGTACACACGAGTCTCGATCTTTGAGTAAAAGACAATAAAAAGGGCCTTGTGCAAAAAATAAAACATATATCCATGAGTCCATGACACACTAGAGAATCACGCAACTTTCATGGAGCTATTTTAACCGCGAGGTTTGAAGCCTTCTTCAGCTACTTTTACCAAAAAGCCTTCAAGATCGTAGGCTCACTTCGGTTATCAGCAAACCATTTTCAAAATTTCAAGGTGTCCGAGGCACTGGACTTAAGCTTCTGCAGCTCGAGTAGAATATGACCCAAAACCAATTTTAGCTTGCGTAATAGCGGCTTTTACATAATAATAGTAAGTCCATAACATTCCTACAAACAAACAAATAAAAAGACAATAAACAGACCTGTCAAACTGTAATCCTTCTGTTAAACAGTTCGCAGTTTCAAGCGAAATTCCCGCACAAGACTTGACTGGGTAAATAAATAGCCCTGTTACGTGGCCAACTTGCTCGAAGTGCGCAATCTTTCTTTGTCTCCTCTGTCTCCATCTGTAGTGCGCAAATGCAAGCAAAGACAAAGAAAGAGGAATAGTAATTGTCCATAATCGTGAATGAGATGTCCCCATTTGTTGCCAGCTGATCGTCTGCAAAGACGTCTTCTCATAGACTTGCAAAAGTCTTTTAATGGCCTGCGCGCCAATTTTTTTCACCGGTGACGTGTTACACGTTAACCAATGAACAAACAAGTAAGAATTGGTTCATGCTTAGCGTGCGTATATCGAGTTTTAGTATAAATTCTACTAGCGTCCTATCACGAATGACGTCCTCTGATTGGCTATGCTACTCACGTTCTTTTCGGTCATAGATAGTGAGTAGCGTAGGGGCCGCTTCTTTGTGTTTTCGAAGTGTTTGTAAAGAGGATTTAGATGAAAGTTTTGAACGACTAGTAGATTTATACTAAAACAATTAGATTATTCGCTCTCGATTTCTATGCGTGATAGTTGACTCGGGCTGCGCCCGCGTCAAACTTCCCAAGTGCAGCCATAACTCGATATATGCACAGCTAAAAGCATGAACTAATTCTTTTATAACATGGCGACAACAACTTGGGTGCTAAACTGACATGCTTTATTTCTGATTGACTACAACTAGTTCTCAGGATGTACGATGAAGGACAACAAAGGTCTTAATTATCCTCACACACCACAATCAGTTAAGCAACGCGTTAGCGTTATTTCCTGTCGTTCCGTACGGCCGAACATAGGTCGTCCACCAGAGTTCGCCATCCCCCCCTGTCCTGGGCCTTCTGCTCAAGCTGACCCCACGTCAGGCCAGCGACCTTCGCTTCAGCTTCAATTGAGCGCCGCCAGGTGGTCTTCGGCCGTCCTCGCTTGCGCTTCCCTTTGGGTGTCCACCGTAGCCCTCTTCGTGTGACGTTGTCTGCAGGTTTTCTCACGGTGTGTCCAAGCCAACGCCACTTGCTTCTCTTGATTTGTTGCACGATTGGCTCCTGAGCTGTTTTTCTCCACAGCTCTTCATTTCTCAGCTTGTCGTACCACCGCACTTCGAGGATCTGGCGGAGGCAGCGGTTCACAAAGACTTGTATCTTGGCCATCGTTGACTTCAGCACTCTCCAAGTTTCACAGCCGTACAGAAGGACGCTTTTCACATTGGAGTTGTAGATACGAAGCTTCGTGTTGAGGGACAGCTTTGTTGATCGCCAGATGGATCGAAGGGTATTGAAGACACCTGCAGCTTTTCCTATCCGAATGCGGATGTCCTGATCAGTTCCGCCTTGTGTGGACACAACACAGTGCTGCCCAGGTAGGAGAAGTCCTGAACTTCCTCGATGTTGTCCTGCCGGATGGTGAACGGTGTTAAGCAACAGTTGAACGAAAACGCTTAAACTGGTCTCTAAAATTG
>CM042750.1:7195447-7197808 GCA_022496165.2 Catalaphyllia jardinei | reverse complement strand
CAAACAAATTTGAATTAAGTTACATGTAAACTGCACTTGTCAGAGAGTTTGAGAATTATTGGTACAAGCATGATGTTATGTTCTCCTTTGGTTCCATTTTAGGTGTTCAGTTGCCAATTTTTGAAGCATATGCTGATGGGACTAACAGTAAGTTCTATGTGTTGATCAACTAATCGTTTTATTTTTTGTGGCTACAAAATCTGTATTGATTTTTAAATGTATGACCCAACTAACCTAGATAAATATCAATATTATTGTGAATACTAAGTGCTCACTAAGACTACTACAGTCACATGTAATATTAATTTACTCTCAGTAAACTGTTGGATTTGCAAAGTTCCAGTTCCTTACTGAAATGCCAATGCTAAATGATGATCTGGAAAAAGTTATCAAATGAGTCATTATTCTTGAACTAGCAGATCCCATCTTGACTTGTGTTGTCTTTAAACATGCAATCAACACTGGCAATGATGCAAGTGATGTCTAGGGTTGGCATCTATACATAGAAATCCATCAGCTGTAACTGCAGGACTGACCATTAATATCATTGCCATCCTCCTCAACCAGTTTGGATATATTAAAATTAGACTTGGTGCCCAGGCTTAGTTGGAATAAGATGATAAATCATTATTCATCCCTAACATCAATTTAGAATTTTAACATCGTTAGAATTTAATATATTGAAATAGGCCTATTGTGCATCCACATCATAGATATTACCATACTGTGTATAGACATGATGTGACTTTTTTGTGTAAATGTTTGCATGCTGTAGTCATGGCAAACATGCCAGATGTCATCATTAAAATCTTTGAGTAGAAGTTTTCAGAAATGGATCTTGGAACCTTTGTCAGCTAATAACCTGTAATTCTCACACACTGAATGCCATTTGTCTGCCACACAAGGCAACTGCACTTTATCAAGCAACAAAGCTAAACACAGAATCTTCAAGGACTAATGGATGCAACATATGGTACATGACAGCCTAAGGCTGTAGGTCAACAAAAAACAAACAGAATGTTGACAATTCCCAGAATGTATCAGACGAATGCAGACTGGCAAAGCGCAGGGTGGGCATGAAAAGCTGTTGTTCATGTGGCAAGAAACAGAAAACTGAGTCACGAGACCTAGCATGACACATGATATCCTAACTTGGGCCAGGGCTTCCCTTTACAGGCCATCTGATAGGCCTGGAGGTTCAACTAAAATTGTTTATGAACGAAAAGGTGTGTTTTCGTCACTGTTTTGGGTGAATAACTTCTTCAAAATGATCAATCTCGTTGCTATTTTTGCTTCTGAGGATGGTAAGCATTTACTTTCTTGCTTATATGTAGCAATTTTCTAGTTTTATGCGGAAAAATGCCCCAAGGATGCGAAGGATGCGGAAGTAGGTGAATTATGTGGATCCGCACCACCCACACCTTGTCAGATGCCCTGCCTTTAGTGTGTGAGAACCTTACTTCTCGCCTCTTTCTCAAGCTCAGCCGATGAGAAATCCATTTCATAGTTTGTCAGACAGTACTGACTCTTTGGGCATATGACTCTCAACCTGTCTAGATGACTCACATGATTGCCAACGTTGTTTATATCTTTTTCTTTCATCAGGTTATGAACTGACTGGTTTGTCTCGTGGTGGTCAGCAGGTTGGAAAGTGTCAGGAAGTCTATGCAAAGGCTGTAAAACTGCTTGTTGAACTGGCCTCTCTGCAGGTGAAGGACTATTTGCAAAGTTGGCTTCCTTTGTAACCTTTATCTACACTTGTAGATCATAAATTGTTATTTTTATAATAGCTAATTCATAACTTTTCTTTTGTTTGTAACTTCAATGTTTTCAGACTGCTTTTATTACTCTAGATGAAGCCATCAAAGTCACAAATAGGAGAGTAAATGCTATTGAGTATGGTAAGATTTTATTTCTTCAAAGTTGTTTTTTTTAGTTCCCTGCTCGTAGAGGCTCTTTTCCTAGTGTTCGCTGACGGGAGAAAAGAGACATCTGCCATGGATCGAAAATGGCTACATTGAGCATGCTCCCCAGCTTAGCGACTGAGCCATCACACGTACTGTTCGTTACACGTGACGAAAATAAAACCCTTCACTCGAACGGTAAACATCGACAAAACAAAATGAGATTAGGCCTACCAGCACACTATGCAATGTGATTTCTCCACAACAATTCTAATCAACCGATCGTCCATCCTTAAAAAGAACTTCTTGGATCGGATGTTTTCCCAGGTTTCCAGAGTGCAGTAAAGCATTTCAGCTTCTTTTAGCTCCTTCTGTGTGTCGTCATTGTCAAACAGCTGCTGCTCCATTTCAACAGCTTTCAGCTTGAGCCTTTAACAGGACTCAAGCTGCTCAGATA
>CM042750.1:7185447-7187947 GCA_022496165.2 Catalaphyllia jardinei | reverse complement strand
ACTTAAATTGGCAAAACAAAAGCGGTGGTCAGTTTACCACTCAATATTTTGTAGGTCTTGGAGAGAGTAATGTTATGTTGAAGATTAATTTCAATTCTTTCTGCACACCATTACTAGTGACTTTCATGTTCCACCAAGGTTATGATTAATGTGTGAAGATTTTTTTGGATTAATTCTAAGACTGCACTGGTAATACTGTTGTTTGATTTTGTTTTGACATAAAACAGGTCAAGGAAAGGGGATCATTAAGAAGGGGGGGAAGGGGTAACTTAATACAGGAATTGCAGTATCATGAAGTTTATCTTGGGAAAGGAGAAGTTATTTTTATAACTTATTATGATTATGCTGTGGTTTTAAGGACGCCCCCATTTTATGACCCACCCTTCTGGGGATTACATAATATTGACCCTCCTCCTTTGCCTGCTTGGAATAAAAGTAACTGCAAAATCTTTTTCGCGCCAATTGGCGTCGTGTCGACTGGCAGTGAAAATTTGACCGATTTTGAAATTTGCATAATTTCACTTTGTCAGCATTTATTTCTGATGGCTTTAGCCTGTAGTAAATGTACTGCTCCTTCTCTGAAAACCTGCTTGAACCTTGAAGATCTTTATAAAACTTTTTTTCAATTCAAAGTTTTGTCGAAAATGACGTTGCAAGCACCATGCCTGCATTTGAAAACATTTCAGCATCCCACACTACCACTACAATTAATTGGAATGTAAACAAACTTGTGTGAATGGATTGATGTTATACTCGCCACCATTCAGGATTTCCCTTAAATTATATTTACTTGGGCTCATGTTATAATTTCTGTGTGACTCAAAGCGGGTGTCGAACAATTTTTTTCCTGCTTTTATGCGGAAATATTAAATCGCATGCGGCTCACTTAAAAATATATTTGCCTCCTGAACTATAATAATTGTTACTGTAGTGTAATCATTGTTAACGAAATAAGAGATCTGTTATCTACCGATTCCAAATTTCTGCTAATCCAATGTTGATGCACTCTTTCAGTTCAATGCTATTTTTCACGCTTGCGACGACAACTTAAAACTGCGACAAAATCTTCCAGCTGAAGCGATACAGATAGGAGTGACAAAAGGACCTGGTCAAGTGCGGTAGACAAATTTTCCATCAGGCACGATCAATTTGTCTACTTGCCACAACATGCGCTTCGACACCAGCCACTTCTTGGGAAAATGATCAGACTCTAGCAGTGACAGAATATCGAGCCTAACCAGCACAAAAATCTTTAAATTAGCAAGAGTTATTTTTTCCATTTGCGACTTGAAGCAAAATGCAAACAATGAAACTTTACGTACAACTATTTGAGACTGGTCTGGAAAAAAAACAAAAATCATTGAAACAACACTCCTCCCCCCTCCGGAAATTCCTGGGCCTTTGAACCACCACACCTCCCGGAATTTCCAATCCCTTCCATGTGGGGGGGGGGGGGGGGGGGGGGGGTAATGGATATTTTCTGGAACACATTCCATATAAATCCTTTTAATAATAGCGCCTTGATTAGGGTCACGATTGGTTGCTAAATTCACCTTTCCAACAATTGTTTTTTGCCCAACACTGAGAATTGGCCCATATTTATTTTACATAGAGAAATTTACTAGTCAATTCAAAGCAACAGAAAAAAATGATAGGTCACTGCAGTAATTTTTGAGAAAATGACGATTTACTTCTTCGGCGAGGTCCAACCGTAAAGAAAAAGCTGGCATTTTCTAATGCACGTACCGATGACGCGTAAAAGTATGCGCAGTAGGGATGCGCGATGCAATACTAGAGAATTACATTAAAGCTAATTTAGAATAATTAAGACAAAGTTGTTGATAAATATTTCTGTTTAACTTGTTTTTAAATCACCCTGGATTTGCCGAGCTATGAAGCTGATTCCAAACCAATAAATTACATCAAAATTGCAGTGTGTTATGTTAAAGGTACAGCAAAGATACCAGAACTAAAAAGCAAAGTAACTAAAAGGCATTTGTGTCAAAATTTGATAGTAATATACAAATGATTCAATTATAAACGTTGGGTCAGAACATGCAAGGTGGGACTTGCAAAGGCATATTCATGAGTAGAATTGTATTATATACCAGATGAGAAACTTGTTTGATAACAATGTACTTTATTTCTTGACTGGAACTATAGAGAACTTCATTATTGGTTTACATGTTTCTTACATTCAGATGCACCCAATGTTCAGGATCAACCTCCTGACCATAAAATAAATGTTTATTTGAAGTCCTAATCCATGGTCACAACGTTGTGCTTAGGAGCAAAAAATACCGATTGGCTTTTAATAAATAAATAAATCTGACAATCAAGGTTTTTGTTTTTCCTTTTTTTGGTTTTTACTTGTGACTTGGTTTACTAAGTAATACCTATAGTAACATACCTGCCTGGCCCTTACGATGAAAGATTACTCAGGACTGGAAAGGTTTCAGTCACAGCAAGTAAGAAGAAATATTGGGAAAAAGTCCATTTC
>CM042750.1:7136467-7146646 GCA_022496165.2 Catalaphyllia jardinei | reverse complement strand
CTGAAGCCTAGATGACAACCACGTGTTATGCTCTGTCTTTTATACCCTAACACAATTACCCATGATGCCCCCGCCTGGAACCCAGGCGTTGTTGTATCCCGTGCCGACAAAATAGTTATTTCAGCCTTGTTCGCACGCTCACTCGTCAGAAACAACATTTTCCAGAGACTAAGATTTTAGGACTTCCGGTTTCACGGTGCATGCGTGGCTTGGTTTACATGGTAAAGTCGTTGTGGATACGTTCCACAAAGGTATTCAATACACACTGGAAAAACTAGGAAAGTCAAAATTTGGCTTTGAAAGAACAGCAGTATCAAATTTTAAAAGGAAGGCCACGAGGGCTCTGGAAACGATCTTGTCGATTATTCCAGAGCTCCGTGGGGGACGGTGCTGACCAAAAGGCACGTGAGCTCTGGGAACGAGATTGTACCACGGAGAGAGTATGAGTTAGCCTATACGTCCTAGAGTCAAAACACAAAAAATGAAATCTCAAGTTTGCGGCCACGAAATCGAATGTCTTTTGTTTCTTAATGGAAATCACTCATTACGCACACTGAATGACTTGTTTTACTGCGGTCATGTTATGTATTTTCGCTGATACAGCTTATGTAACTTATTTAACTATCACAACGGCAGCGCAGTTCCAACAGGGGTAAAATTGAAACCCTATTTGAGAATCAGTAACCCCAAAACCATACCCTATCCGGCGGCACATATCAATATAGCCAAGATATAGGAGTCCCCTCCAGGGAAAATCATCTGACAAAGGGCATTATTTGTTCTATTTTGGTCAGTTCGGGGCCCTCTCTCGTGTGAGTAATTTCTATTCCCGCCTCGATTAACCTTCGCCATATTCGCCCATGACAGTGTAAATTGAAATTTGCGATTTTTAATGGAAGTAAACTGTATTCTATAAGATTCAAGGAAATTATTTTGTTTTTCGCCCAATAAAGGTACGAAGGTGTTTTTTTATCACTCAAGTCCTAAGGACGGGACATTTATATCCGAGTAGTCCTGGACTCGATAGGGTGATTCTAACGTAAAAAAATGTGGACTTGGTCTCATTTGATAGAAATTAAGCATGGCTGGAGTTATAAAAACGGTGTTCCTGAAGGAGAACTCCAAGCCATGTAAAAGAGAAATAAAATAGGGAAAAGACAGCAATAAAAGGGAGATAAACGAGTGGAGGGAAAAAGACCGACTTTTCTTTTAATTTTTCTATCGTCATCTTTAGAGTAACAGTTAACTGTAGCTATAAAAAGAAAAACTAGAGTAAATTAATGTATCAGCTTTTCACTTCCAACGTTGACATTGAATGCTGACTCAAGTTCTTGAATAAAAAAGGACTCTTTTATTTTGGAGTGGTACTCTCAAAGTGAAGCCACTTGATGTTATGTCCAGTGGTTTTGACGTGGGCAGCGATTGCCGAGATATTACTAGAATAGCTAGGGAGCTTTAGATTGGACTACGATTACGAAATCGAGTACGAGTACGACTTTCGAATTTCAAACCAGTGACATTTACAGAGCCCTCCTTCTTCATGTTGGTTTTAGGTAGAGAGAGTAGCTCATGGGATGAAATGGGTATGTGTTGTGATAATGTGAAGCCTGAAAACTAGAATTGGAAAGTCGTACTCGTACTCAATCTCGTACTCGTAGTCCAATCTAAAGCTCCCTATTGTCATTTTTAGCGAGGGCCTTAAAAGAGCACAGTCACAGTTGAACGGTGTGAAAAGTTTGGCATAAATTTTTCAATTTCGTTGGTTATAATCCGTGCCAATCTTCTCCATCCTTAATTTAACCATCCTTGTTCCTTTACGGTTTATTAATATCTCAAAACTTGAAGAAATTATTAATAAGAAATAAAATACCGTGATTTGCTATTTTACATGCATATATGACAATATGCAGTACCCTTATTATTGTATTGCATCAAGCTGGGAGGCTACTCCATATAGTTGACTTAAGTAAAAAGTGCACATTTTTTCAATCGTGGACAGCTGCTTCGATCTTGTTGGGTCTCGTCAGCACGTGTAGCAAGTAATGCAGTAATCGGCTGGTCGACCGATCATCCACTAAGTGCAGGTGACAAAGATGCAAGGCTGATTACTACATAGAAAGCTTAACGGGACAACGACATGATAGAATCCAAACTGAAAGCCAAGAATTGCAATCTTGGACTGCTGTTTCGACCTTGTTGGGTCTCGTCATCACGCATTTTTACCACGGTATGCCCACGAATTTTCTGCTGGACAGTCTTTGTCTGAACGAAGTCTCCTTATCGTGACAACGATATGATATTCTGGATTTTCCTGTTTTTCTTTGTCACGCGTTTGTATTTTAGCCTGAGTTTTCATCCGAGGTCATCACCATCTGCATTTATTTATAAGTGGATGATCGTTTGACCAGCCGATTACTTCATTACTTACACGTTACACTTTGTGATACCCGCCGTGCTAAAGAAAATTGACAAAAGGCAATATGGGACAATATCTAAATCATGCACTACGCACGCTCTTGTTAGCATGCCTGGTACGTCAGCTCCGATGGGAACTCGGCCGTGTTTAGAGTGGTCTTATTTGATTTCCGTAAGGCGTTCGATCTTATTGATCACAATATCTTAGTGCGTAAACTCTCAGATTACGATATTCCGAACCACATATTATGCTGGGTTGTTGACTTTTTATCGGATAGGAGACACAGAGTTAAACTGGCTCAGGATTGCTTATCCGAATTGGCGTTACATTCCAGCTGGTGTTCCACAGGGGACAAAGCTTGGACCGTAGCTATTCTTAATAATGATTAACGATTTGAATGCAGGAGAGGCAGATATGTGGAAATATGTGGATGATACCACAATCTCTGAGCTGATAGCTAAAGGCCAAGAGAGCTGTATTCAGCAACTGGTAGACGATCTCGCAATACAAGCAAGGGATGACGGTTTTAAGTTAAACGAAGAAAATGCGAAGAGCTTAGGATTAGCTTCGCAAAAAACGAACCAGAATTTGACCTTATCTGGGTTAACCGTCAGACCCTAGAGACTGTGAACAGTGTGAAATTATTGGGGCTCAATATAAACGGTGATCTAACATGGTATGTCCATGTGTCAGAACTAGTTAGAAAGGTCTCAACAAGGTTAAAGACAGCTTAAGAAATCGCATGTTGCCACAAGAGAGCTTCTTCTATTTTACATTACATGCATTCGCTCTATTCTGGAGTACGGCAACCCAGTTTTTCATCGTGCTCTGCCAAGCTATCTAAGCGAAGACTTGAAAAGACTTCAAAAACGTGCTATGAAGATTATTTACCCCAAGCTATCGAATGCTAAGGCTCTAGAGCTCTATCTGAACTTTTAACACTGTTTAATAGACGAGAGGAAATTGCGGCAAAGTTCTTCGATGATATATGTGCAAATCAAATTTAAATAAAACAATATTGCAATCTAATATATAATATTTCGCTTATTCCTTTTATCTGCAATCATAAATTAGCAACAGCCTCCAGCTTTTCCCCATTTCCATGTACTGAAGTATGTTTTAGCTAAACCTTAAACATCGCTGAACCTCAAAATCTTGCCCGCCATCTTTACCGTGACCTGTAACTCTGTAACTCTGTCAGGTGCCTGCACTTACATTACTCAGTGGATCCACTCCACCCGAAAAAAAAAAGACCCTTTGAGCCTCTGCGGAGGAGAGAGGTTTACTACAATTGTTTTCAACTAGCCTGCAAATAACCTTGGAATATGGAAGAGAGCTTGATCACATTCTAATTTGTAACCAGGTTAGATAGTCAAGTCAAGAAACTCTTCCAGTTTCTCTCTCTACCCATAACCTTCTACAAAGGGCATCTCTGACTCTATTGGCCTCTCCTGAAACTTCATGCACACTTTTGCACTCTCTCATGACTAAAATTTTCCTGATTTCATCCCTGTCTCTTCTCCCTTTGGCATCTGGACCAAATGATAAGTCAAGCTTTCTTGGAATGGAGTCTGCGTGCAGGAGACAGACATTGTGCTGTACCATACACGCGAGCGTTGCTGTGCGGACATGTTCCTTGTCACTTTCGTTTTTCCGCAGCAGTACCGTCCACCTCCCTGTTAACTGACCATATGCTCCCTCAGTGACCATACGAGCCCTATTAAGCCTGTAAAAGAAATATCTTTGCTGAGGGCTCAAAGCAGCATTTGTGTGGGGCTTCATGAACCATGTACGAAGAGGAAAGGCGGAGTCGGCTATTATAAGGGGTGGAACATTTACTTCTCCAGCAGATTTGCCTATACTTGGCAGTAAATCATCATGAATTGAATTCCACAGGTTTGTAGACTTGAAAATAATAGCGTCATGGGAGTTCCCATGACCAACTACCCCACACAAACCTGTAATTTGATTTGACCATAGCCATCAGAACAACTGAATAGAAGTTATTGAAATCATGGTATTATGGTGTTTTTTGCAAGCTTCATTGCCACCGGGTGGACATTTTATGGGTATGTGGCATCCGTCCAATGCCACCCAGCAGCAAGGAAACTGCCATTATTCCTCCATATCCAAAATATTGTCTTCAAAGTCTTCCCCGGACTTCGGCATGTTTACGTGAAATACTTTTAGTCCACAAATATTCGACAAGCATACTGCACACTTCCCGTACGATGGAATTCACAGTGGCCACTCCTCTTCCAACCATTTCAGCGACAGTGTGATAATAATCGCTCCTTCCCGGTCTATAAAGACATATGCCAAGTCTCTCCTCAGGTGAAATTGGTTCCTCACTCACAGTTTGCCGTTGAAGTACGTGCCCAACACGACTTAAAATAAAATCGAATGTTGCTCGCGATACACGTAGCGCTTTCCTAAACCAAGCATCTGAGTAGGTATTCCATATTTTGTTTCACCAGCCCTCATTTCTAATTAATCGACGGCACTATCGAAGACGACGAACATGTGCATGGACATTTCTTTGTGATAGCAAAAGCATAACAGGAGAACAAACATACAGAAGCCGTCTTCTACTTCCTAAAAGATTATGCACTGACATTTGCATTAAAAGATGCCGTTTCCTGACAGCACGAATTGTGTTTGCGAGGAACAAACCACGCAAACGTGAAACGTGTTCGTTGCATGTACTTTTGTCAGCCATATTGGCGGGATACTCCGAGAGGAGTCTGGTACGAAAAATCTGATTCTCGCGCTTGGCAATTCAACTCGGCAGTAATTAAATGCAACGTTTAAACCAAATGCCATTTTTTTTTAATCGAGTCGACTAAAATGAGTATTCGATTCGTTGCATATAAAATGCAACGTTTAAAGCGGACCTTATTGTGAAATCATTTATATGACTTCCTCCTAAAAGTTCATTTCCATGTTAATAATATTTATAAGCAACGATTTCTGCCTTCTGATTGGTTAAGAACATGTCAATTAATCCCAAATTACGATGAGTGCAATTTCTCCAGTGCCAAAAAGTGAAAGTGAGTACAAAACGGTGAAATTGAAAATGATTGACAGCTCCTACATTAGGGCTGGGACAAACAAAATGGTGGACGAACATCAGACGAAGATTGAAACTCTTTAACTAAATCTCAATACAATTACCTCATAACAAAGCAAAGTACAAAGCTCAACAAAAGTTAAAAAAAACTAGTAAAAGCGAAGTAAATTAAACATACACAAAAGCCGTGAGGACAAAAGCATAAACGTAAGCTTGAGTGAATTGCAATATGCCGGAGCCGATCACGACGGCATGACAAAATACCAGTTGAAAACGTAGATTTTAAACTGGAGATAAATTAGAAAGGGACAACCTCTTTTATCTCCTGTTCACTTTTCTTTTAAGATTTGTGAATAAACAGTTATTATTATATTACTATTATATTATTATTATTTTAAAATTCTTTAGTACCACGAAATAAAACGCGAAGAACGACCCAAGAGGACGTCCTAAGAACCTGCTAAATTTAGTTTTAGGGACGAAAAGTGCATTTGTACTTTTGCGAAAGAACTGAAACGGCTGAGAGATTAGAAAGGTCGTTTCCCAACAAAACGCGGTAAACAAAATCTAACCTGTACAACGTCCAATGAAGAAGCTTAATTGAATTAGGCAGCAGCCAGGAGAAGTTAATAAAATGTCCTTGAGAGCTGAGAAAATCCGTTTTTGGTAGATTTTAGCTTCGTTTCTCGATATTTTGGTTAAAGTACCTTGTGCTGGGTTGAATAGTTTCTTCTCGGCGTTAAACACGGCTCACACTTTCCACGCCGAGTTTCTCAGCCACTCCGCGAAAAACATTTATTTGGCAAGAAAGCCGCATCAAAACCGCAGGCGAGGGAATTTTTCCTTTGCTTTATGGTCAAAGTAAAGACTGCTTTTCACAGTTAGGAGAAACTGCTAAGTTTTCATACATAACTTGGAGAGAGTGAATGAATTTTTGCGCTTGAATTCACGTGTAAATTAATGTAGCTTGTTGCCTCCATTTGTCACGTAAATCACGTTTCCGCTCTCGGAAAACTGTTCGCTTCTCGGAACAGATAATGTCCGCGGACAAATATCCTAGCATATTTTCGCGCCAAATGGAGACTATTGTTTATATACCTGCAGATTATACCGTGCGCAGTGCGCACTGCGCACCTTTCGCTGAACAGCGCGAGCACTTGAATGGTTTCGAGTGATGCGGCCGCTCGGTGCGTTTATCTTTGTATTTTTACAAGCACAAATAAAATCTACTTGCATTTTACACAATAGGTTTTGTATACTTTTCATAAAACAATGTATGATAAAACAATAATTGAATTCGGTTTTCGTGATATCCGGAATAATCAAGGTCTCGGCAAGTGTAATCAGCCTCGGTCTCCGGCCTCGGCTGATCATTCAATTATTGTTTATAAACATCCCGTTTGTTATCTAACTTATTGGTGGTAAATATTCATTGGTCCAACCCGCATATTTTCAATACCTCTTCAACCACAGTTTCATGTCTTAATGATATACATGAATCTAATTACTTGATTCTGATTGCCTGAGAGCAGTGCAGTTCAAGTGTAACACCAGTGCAAATTACACATGGTAATTCTGAATTACGATTGGCTGAAATTAAAGACACAAGCAATTTTTTTAAGTCAATGATATCACGTAAAAAGATCATTTTTTTAGTCTATTTATCTATATATTACCTATATTACCTTCGTAGAAGTAATTTTTATTAAAACCTATGTTTGTCTCCAAATCGGCACAAGAACGAGACCAATATTAGCCGCTTCATCGCCCCAAAAATCATTGTAAATGTATCTATGGCTATTTAACTCCTTTCATAGCTTGGCTATTCTTCAATCTGATATCAAAACTTCCAGTGACTTAACTTAGTAGATGGTAAATAAGCAGTTAATCGATTTTTAGCCTCTAAACCATTTCATTTATTCCAATCTCTGTATCTGTTAGCCTGCAATCGATTACCAGCCTTTAATCATTTCATTTATCCCAATCTCTGTACCTGTTAGCCTGTAAACGACAAAGAAAAACTAACACTAGCTGGTAGCTTTTGAGAAACTTTAATAAGCTCACAATCTGATTGGCTTATCAATTCTCGACGCAAAGAAGAAAGAAAACCTCCGGGCTTGTGTGAGGAGAAAATATATTGAATGTAAAGCATCGATGAAGGGGTTAAGGTGTTTCCTCAATAATAACAGTTACCGATGAATATTTTTTCAAACTTTCCCTGAATGTTCTCTTCCAAGCCCTGTTTCGAAAAAAGAAGTAAAAATGATAGGTCACAATGCTCGCTTAAGAGATGTGATGGGCCAACCTTACCTCATTTATGCCTGTACTTGAGCTAACCACTCGCGTTATTCATCCATCCACATTACGTTCTGCGGTAGCTGGAAGCATAGTTTACTAAAGTAATACTTAGGAAAAAACTTGACAGGTAGAAAGTGTCAAGCATATGGAGCAATACCATGCAGAATTTTCCGAGAAATTACACTATTTTAAAACGACGTGAACATAAAGCGTTCGTATAGTTGTTGTTTTCGCGGTCATTATTTGCATTCTAGATTAAGGGCCTACTGACGTATTTTTTGGGGTGCGTTGCTATGGATGTAATGGTCAAGTAATTTGAGAGAATTTGGCATTATTTTGGTCAGTTTCAAACTTCTGTAAACCAATGACCCTAAATATTACGTCATTATGCCACGCCCATGGTCAAGTGACCGATAAAAGAAAAGTCTAAATTTTTCTACGTGCTACACAATTTGTGTATTTAAACAGTGGATTCATTGGTTTCTTTTCATTTTGAAAAATGTTCTTTTTAAAGAGATACACGATATTGAAATACCCATAACATTTTTGAACTAAATGTTTTGAAAAAAACAATGCTTAGCTATATTCTGTATTTTGGGGTGAACTGTGTCACATAAAAAAATATTAATTTAATTTAAAGACCGCCGGAAATTTAGCGTTTTTGCCAAACCGAAAGTCAGTTCCATTACACATGCGCAGTTGATCTGACAACAGACAGCGCGAGGTGAACACATTCGATCGGGTCCGAATAAAAAGATGTGATGCAGTAGACTGGGGTCTACTAAAACTAGGAGATTTTACTTTAATATTCGAAGGAAGTTACACGAAACCCCCTTCTATGAGAATCAGCATTTTTTTGCTGCATTTTTTGTTCTGACGCAATCGGAAAAGGTGAG
Organism: Catalaphyllia jardinei; assembly: GCA_022496165.2. Classification (NCBI taxonomy): domain Eukaryota; kingdom Metazoa; phylum Cnidaria; class Anthozoa; order Scleractinia; family Caryophylliidae; genus Catalaphyllia; species Catalaphyllia jardinei. Next base: position 7,137,966 of record CM042750.1, on the reverse strand, counting down.
CTTTTAAGGGATGAAAACACGACTTTAAATTTCGCGCTGTGAATGCACTTACGTCCAGAAATGCAGGCAGTGACGAAATTGGCAGATTTGGCGAAATTTTGCCAGTCAACCTGACGATTTTTATGCAAATTACATCAACAGAGATGGTTTTGACATGTTGCTGAATTTGACGATTTTGGCGATTTTTATGCAAATTAAGTCACCAGAGATAAGCCTAACATGTTGGCGAATTTGGCGATTTTGGCGATGTTTATGCAAATTACATCACCAGAGATGAGTCTAACATGTTGGCGAATTTGGCGATTTTGGCGATTTTTATGCAAATTACATCACCAGATGTGAGTCTAAAATGTTGGCGAATTTGGCGATTTTTATGCAAATTACATGGCCAGAGATTGGTCTAAAGTGCTGGCGAATTTGGCGATTTTTATGCAATTTACATCACTAGAGATGGGTGTAACGTGTTGGCGAATTTGGCGATTTTGGCAAGTGGAACTAAAGCAAGACAATGTCATTTCCTCGTTCTAAAATCGTGATAATTACTGACCAGTGTTGCCCAAGTGGCACAAAAAGCAATATATACTTCCCTCGTTCTAAAGCGTGTTGCCCGAGTGTGTTATGTGTTTACCTCGTCAGTAAAGCATGTCGCCCATGCGAAACGGAAAGAACTGTATTTGTTTACCTTGTTTTAAAGCGTGTTTTCTGAGTGAAGAAGACAGCAATACACTGATGTATACTTGCCTTGCTCAAAAGCGTGTTGCACGTATGGAATGGAAAGCGATATATAATATATATCCCTCGTTCTAAAGCGTGTTCCCCGAGTGGAACAGAAAGCAATGTAACATTCCCCTCGTTTTAAACTCATGTAACCCGAGTGGAACGCGAAGTGATGTTATTTTCCTTGTTCTAAAGCACGTTTGACCGCCGGGAGACTGAACGGAATGGAATTAAATATTTCTCTCGACGTTCTAAATCGTATTCAGATAGCTTCGTGAAATTGCCAGTTTTACATGAAGACAATACATTGTTTAATTGTTTTAACGTTAGCATTTTTAAGACTTTGGAAATATTAAAGTTCTTATTATAGCGTCATCTTGGCGGAATACTTTCAGAAAAAAACATTCCACTTGTACATGTCCATCAAAATATTGATGGTGATCGACTACTATAAGCTTACAAAATTTTTTATGCACAGCTGATAACACTGCCAATGTATTTACTTCTTTTGACTTTGAGTTAAGAAAAGAAATATTTCCATCCATAAACGAAGCTTATAACTTACTAAATTTCCCAGCTTCTCTGCCATCTAAGTAATGCAATGCATTCACGCCTGGCCAGCGGATTCTCAGTGATGGCTCCCAGGCTTCTCTTGGTTGAAAATCCACAAGTTCACCATATTGAATTCGAGCCGTAAATTTTCGAATTTAGTTCACTTCCTAATAACGTCCAAGCTTCCAGGCAAATATTCAATTGATGTTACCCATGTAGCTGCATAAAGT
>CM042750.1:7117583-7131467 GCA_022496165.2 Catalaphyllia jardinei | reverse complement strand
TTTGGCTGCGCTATTTGCCTATTTAAAAACAAACCAATACCATAGGCTATTTGACTTGATGGGAGGTAATAAAAATTTCAATGCTCATTATTTTCCAGCAAGTATCTGTGGTTATTATACCTTCCGTTAAAAACTTCAACATCCCGAGCTCGCTATTGGTTGCTTGGTCGTAACAAAACCGAAATTAGCTAATGTCCTGAAAATATTCTGCTAAACAAAACCGCGAGTGGAATATAAACTTGAAAGCTCCCTTTTTGTCAAATTATTTAAAACTCAACGCACAAGAATGCTCAGAAAATGAAAACTGAAGATTTTTTGGCAATCGTTTGCGACAAAAACTACAGGCGAACAATTAGGACTAAACAGATTGCAATTTATTTACAAGCTCAGACTTTTTCCATAAATTAAACCAAGAATGTTGTAAGAGAGGCTCTACACAGGTGGTAAAAGTAATTACTTTATACTTCAACACTTAATAGCATTGTTAAACAACGAATTTTGTAGCTATGGTTATTTCGCCAGCTTTTTGGCTGCGCAAGATTGGGCTATTTTAAAACAAACCGATACCGTAGGTTATCTGACTCAATGGGAGATAATAAGAACTTCATTATAATTATCTCACGAGTATCTATGGTTTAAAAACTTCAACATCCTGAGATTCCTATTGGTTGTTTAGTTGAAAGAAACGCAAGGACCAATCACTAGCTGGGAAATGTTTGACAGAGCAATTCTCAGCGCAAGAAGATAGAAAACCTGTGGACTTGCGTAAGAAGAAAATAGATTTAATCTAAAGCATCGATGAAAGGGGATATAAACAAACGGACTCTTTAAATTATCAGTAGTCGCTGAAAGCATTACTTACTGTTTGATTCCAAGACTGAACAATGCTACCGTTGAAATTCGCCGCAGTTATTTGTCTCGTATATTTCACCATTTCCGTGAACGCTGGTAAAAAGGCAACTTGCAAGACTGTCCTTGCAAAGCTGAATAAGATGGAAGGCTTATGTAAAGGTATATTCAGAAATGTTTTCTACTTGTGTATCGAACCGTTTAAATCTGTCGTTTTCGGTCATTGTAGATATGTAAATAGTGAGCAGCAATTAACGTACTTGTGATTTTATGATCAGATGCCGAATCTGACAACTGTGATGGCACAGATGTCTGTACAGCCATTAAGACTTTGGGAATGAAGTTGGACGCGAAATTGGAAAATCTCTACGCAGTGGTTGAAAACATCTCAATGTCGCTGCAGCCCCCACCAGGTAAACTTGGAGTAATAGATCTCATTGGCTCTTCAGTCTATCGCTTCTTTGTTCTTTTTCTGTAACAAATGCTTGATCTGATATGAACGTTGAATTTTCTTCAGTTCCAGCCTCTTCTTGCAAGGAACTGTATGGCAACGGGTAGGTTAACAGGTTAAATGTTACCCATGTTTTACTGACTTTTACTTTGCTTGTGATGAGGCCTAAGGGACTTATGTTGTGGGGAGGCACTGAGAAGCTTCTCTATGTTGGTAGCCAGAATATAGACGTTGCGGCTAGAAATCACTGATCGATTTTTGTCATGGGCGCAGTGTTTTGTCCTTCCAGTCAATACAATAAAGGCCGAGATCTGATCATAAATCATCAAAAAAGAACGATCTGCATTAAAGCTCTCTTTTGCTGACTTCAGATTGATAAGCAATGATACACAGTAGGTTTGTATGATAGAACCTGAAATATCTTAATTGCATTCTTCAGTTTGCGAGAAAATAAAGCCTACATGCTGCCGACTAACAGTGGAAAAATCCCTGTGTATTGTCACATGACAAGCGACGTTGGCGAATGCGGAGGTGGAGGATGGACACTGGTCATGAAAATTGATGGTGGCAAGGTATGACAAAGCTAAAAGAAACGATTCTGGTTTATACAAGTGAATATATGAAAATTCTTATATCTGAACCGCCGAAAATGATATGAACACAGAATTGATCATTGCAGCTATGCACACAATTTAAGCAGTTGTGAAATTAAATGTAGAAAAATAATTCAGACCTGAACTGGATTCAGAAACCTCTGCGATCCTGGAGCAGTGCTCTACCAACTGAGCTATCAAACCAACTGGGAGCTGGCCACGTTGTGAGTTCATAATATAAATACCCGTAGAAGGTACAGAATACAGGTGAATATATGAAACACCATATATTTGAACTGCTGAGAATGATATGATGATAGGATAGATCATCGTAGTTATGCACACAACTTAAGCAGTTGTGAAATTAAAGCCTGAAAAAAAAAAGTCTCGCGGTTAGAAACCACTGGATCGATTTTTGTCATGGGCGCAGTGTTTTGTCCTTATTGGGGCACACAATGTACACCGCTTAAGTTGTGTGAATAACTGCTGTCGAGACCGTCAATATACAGCAGAACACTTCACGACCACAAGCTGTTTAATCCATTCTAGAATATACTGTCCGACATACATATGTGCAAAGTTCGGTATTATCGGGTGACAAACAACGTCATGTATGATACACCAGATGTACAAGAGTAGCATCTTCGTGTAAGAAACTCAGGATATGACAACTGCGATTATCAATCATACGATTCTGGTTTATTTAGCCTCTTATATTACGCCCATTGACATTTGACATAACTGAAGGACGTTTAGTTTGTTGAGTATAAAAGGCAGATCTCAAAGGTTGTTTTTGTTCAGTTGCTTTGGAAACTTGTTTTTTTTTTCTTTACAGCAAACCTTTCACTACGATGCCGACTTCTGGGAAAACAAGAACGAGTTCAACCTTCCCGGAGGAGAGACTGGGTTGGACTTACAAGAGACTAAGTTACCAACCTACTGGGAGACACCCTTCTCCAAGATCTGTCTCGGTATGAAGTACGGCCAACAGATCAGGTACATCGTCATCAACAAGCAGGCCGACTCTCTGTTCTCACTGATCGCTGACGGGCAACACCGCGCCACCTCACTGAGCCGTGAACAATGGAAGTCGCTGATTGGTCCAGAGGGCTCATTGCAGCCACACTGTAATACGCAAGGCTTCAATGCTGTAGGCACTAATTCTGGCTATTCTAAAGCAAGAATCGGTATCGTTGCCAATCAGGAAAATGATTGCAACAGCTGTGACTCCAGAATTGGGTTTGGTACAGGAGGAGTCCATGATGACTCTAACACGTGCGGAAACGAGGCAACTCACTCACCAGATAATGGAGACAAACACATCAAAGCCTTTGGATACATCTTGGTGCAGTGAGAAGAACGGCCTCCTCGTCTTTAAAGGGAAACATGCATCGTCTGCTGTTTAGTTAAATGCCGATTTAGTCCAGCAGTTTTTGTGTGTAGATTTTCCGATAAAATGAGTGCTGTAAAACAAAGAAAACATGGTGGTGGCATTAAATAATATTCCTGACTTATTGTGTTTTGTATCAGGTGCAATGTTGACTTTAAAGGGCACATCTGGGAGAACGCAATCTCTCATATAATTACTACAATTAGCTGGGCTACACACAGAAGTATCAAAAGCAACGCCCCGAAAGATTAGCCCAGTTTTTCTAGAAAAAAAAAATGGAAAAAACTGCCAGTATTTGTTTTGACACAGAAAGAAAATTTCTTCAATTTTGAACGAATTATTCTGAAATTTTCTGATCAAAGATGGTCATAAGAAAATGACAACGACCAGTTTGAAAGTAAATTGCAGACAATTCCACTCTAATCAGCCTCAGTTCAATTAGCCGATTACTGAAAATACATTTGTCTTATAATACAGGAAATGGATGAGAAAGGCGCGAGCTATACTATAATCGAAATTATTCTCGAGAAATTGAAACACGCTGAATACGGGTTACAAGCCAGAAAAGATACGTATGGTCCGTTAAGCGTATCTCGACGACCTGCAAAACTTATTCCGTGTCCGAGAGTCCTTTGAGCAAATGCCTGGTAATCAAGTTCCTTTGTAGCTAATATTTGACTCACTCCACTGAGGTTGACTCGGTCACGCAGTGGTTAGAGCAGTGGTAAGAGTGTGAATCCCCAATGTAGGCCTTATACCAAATGTAATCCCTCTTGAGTTATAATTACTTTTAGTCATTGTTCAAAGTTCTTCTAGGATGTTACTAGCACGATGCGTGGACAGTCAAGCGACTTTCTCGTAACCAGCTGAGACGAAATGGCTTGAAAGTGGCAAAATGTCATTTTATATGTTTTTATTTTCAAACCACATTTCATTACAAATCACAACTGGAACGACAAGGAGTAAAGTGGCAGCGTACGCGTGCGTTACAATTCTTTATTTCTTTGCCGTTCTTTACAAAACGGCAAAATAAAAAGGCCATATTCTACATTCAGAGCCACCTTAGATTTTCGAAAATTTAAAGAAGCTCTGAAACCTACCAAGAAAATTGTTATGATTTAAATTTGTAACAGGACATCGTGTCGTCCAATTCAGTCGTGATTGAGAAATTGGACTCCCACTACGCGGTCGTCTGATTTTGTTAATCTTTCGAATGATTACAGCTGAACCAAACTAGACTCCACTCAGTCCTATTACTATAATTATTAATCAGCGCCCGATCACGTGGGTGTCCAATTACAGGTATCCAATTTGAACTTTTCGTAAATTGGACACCCACGTGACGTGCACGTCAGTTACGCGCTCTTTAATGGCTTCCTTTGTAATGTTTTCTGCATTTTTCAAACTTATGAAAGGCGTTACGGGTGTTTTTGGTCAAACGAAGTCCTCACAAGGCATTTTTAATTCCGAATTTTTTCTGTATATACGATTAATTAGTAATTGGACCTCTTGCTGTGCAATTCAGGGAGTAATCGTGCTCGTAATTTTAAATCGGCGTCGCTCTTCGCACTCGTCCGACTTTGAAATTACTCTCGCGATTACTCCCTGAATAAGCCATTTTACAATTGTGTGCTTGGTTACGTGGCCATGAATGTAAGCGAGGCTGGAGGTGATCTTCCTTTATTCAGACCTCTCTGCTTTTCTGATGTAAATACAAAGTAGTTAGCATAAGAACAACTTGATTTACACAACAAAAGTAGTGAGGTCCGTATCTAATGAAGACAAATACAGAACAAAAGGCTCAGTAAACTACTGAGTGCCGTGCGTGTGTACCCTTGAGTCCTGCTACAGTGATCATACAGGCCTATTTACATAAATTTTCATTAAAACTGTTTGAATATTTGCTGAAAAAAACAATTTACTATCAGATAAGATCATTATAATTTATTTAGCTGAATCTGGCGGTTTCACGTCACGCAAGTAAGCTTAATTATCACGCAAGTGAAAAATAAAATTGCTTATCATTCAATAAATTGAGTCAAGAAATTGAATGTCGTAGAGGAGTAATAAATAAACAACGTGCCAAAGGTTCGGGGATGTGCGATATTCCAAACTCGAGTTATTTGGCAAAAGGTATCACTGAAAATTGTGGTGTTTGGAGACGCCATGTTGGAGCCCGTCTGAGGAACTCCAACATGGCGGCAGGAAACCAGTGGAAACATCTGGAGATTACTTTTTCTCTCTCAAAACGTTTTCTCTCTGTTAAACTTGAAAATATTCGCATAGGCACTTCTCTCAACATATTGGTTACTCAGAACTCGAAAACATAAGGCGAATTGATATTTTCGTGCACGTAACATGATACCCACAAACAATGCCGATTTCACGCATTGTGAAAAAAAAACGTGTTCTATTTTCAAATCAAAGCGGTCTACCGAGCTGAAAACAGGCCAGCAGATATATCTTTAAATATGACTTTTACCCGATAAAGGTAAACACTTAAAATCTTTAATTTCAGTTTTTTCTGACGTCACGTGAAAACCAAGAATAAGAAACAGTCAAAGCATTTATTGGCAGAAAAAAAGAATGATTTGAATTTCCTGTGCTTTTCATATTCCTAGCGTCATAGAAATTCAAAATTACATGTAGCTCGACCAGAATTTGCAGATGTTGTACACATGAATAAATTTTCAGGTTAAAGATATATATACATGTATAATTTTTCCACTTATGTCCAGAAATGCAGGCGAATAAGATTCAATACACTTTATAAGTAAGCATCACAAAGTGTCATTTTCATATTACTTCATATTTGACAGAACTAATGTGTGTTTTAGTGACTTTAAAGGAAATGGGACACTTTGGGATTGTTGTCATAAAGAGCATGGATCTCATTAACCTGCATTTCCGGACATATCTGAATTTTTCTGTGTTCTTGACTATACCCTTTTAAATATTGACTACCAGTATTATCTTTATTTGGTATTTCAGGTGAAGTTGTATTATGCAAATAACCCAGATGAATGCTGCAGTAACAACAAGAGTATAATTAATATGCAAGTGACAGTAGGCAGATATTTATATTAACAACACTATTACTGATGCTATAGGTGTTCAGAAGCTGCCAAAAGTAATATTGAAAGACTTCACCCGGGTATGTTAAAGTAAAAAATGTCAACCAGTGAAATCGACCTAACTCAGTACTTGTGTCAAGGCTCAGAAATAAACCTAGAGCGTTACATTTCAACTTAAAATTAGCAGCTCCATATGCTGTTCATATACACGAACGTATACATGTAGAGTAACATCAGTCCTTTATATTAGGAGCAGAATTAAATGAAACTACTAGAACCCATCATTAGGAAACACAAAATAGAATGTGTTGATTTTTTCTCTATTAATTAAATACAAATCTTGCAACGTTTATTGCTATATATGCTATATCCTAACGGTTCCAGCAGAATTTTTGTTCAATTCTGAAAATGGTTGTTATCATGCTGCACTTATGTTATAAGAAGAGATTATCAAGGTTACAGAGCGATTCCTCCATATTGGTCTTATACCCAAGGTAATCCTTCTTAAGTTATTTTAGGCATTGTACCCAGTTCTTCCGCGGACGATATAAGTCCCGCGTTGTGCGGATGTTTTCGCGGAGGATCTGATTGATTACGAATGAGTAAGGAAGCTTCGGCTCTCTGTTTCAAACTTTAATAGAAGTTTAAATAAGATGTCCCATTCACACGAAATAACAACTGAGTAAACGGCAAAGAAATGTGAAGACAAACGAGTGAAAAGCAAGCAAACACCCAAACATATGTTATGCAATCGATCAAACAGATGGACGTCGAAAGTGCAGGCAGTCACCCGCTGCCCAAGCACTGAGTTCAAACAGCAACGGCAACAACGCCAAAGACAAAGTCGATTAAAAAGCGATTTAATATTTAAACTCCGAATCTCGCTGAAGAGTCAGTCAGTTTGTCTATGCTGTCAGAAATAACCCTGAAACAAATATGTAAGACAGCGCCAAAATTCGGAAAAAAATTGACCGTCGTATAGTTCACATTCTCTTGAATATGCAAAATGTGGCTATTTCACGTTGTTGTTTTGTGACCTTTTGTAAACAACGGCAAATAAATGAGCAAAGAACTATATATATAACGCACGCTTACGCATCGTTGCCGTTGTCAATAAGTTTGCTTAAATAAACTCCCTAAAACCGAATAAACGGCCAAATAATGAACAGCCAAACGAGCACAAAAGAAGCGAAACCCCGACCGAACAAAAGCACGGCTGAGAGGGCAGAGAATATCTCTGCTATGAAACAAAATCAAAACATACACAATGACGTTCCCGCCGTTTCGTTTCAGGTAGTACGGAGCTTAAGGGATCCGACGACGGTTGACATCTGCAACGGCAAACGGAAGTGAAATTACTGCCAGAATTATTTCCGGCTGCCGTCGTTGTGACGTCTCCCGCCGTCTGCAACCTGAATGAGGCGATTTTGCCGTTGGGTCTAAAACGCGAGTAAACTTTATAAAAATAGTCCTATTTAAACTTGTCTTTGAACTAAATTAGTTCGAAATTTTGACAGTTTTTTCTTTTTAGAGAAAGGCTCTGAATTATATGAGCAAAATAGACGACTTGTGCAGGAAAATTTGCCGTCTGCAATGATCAATTTCTCTGCTTCAACTGCTTTTTCAACATTCATCCAATAGGCCATTTCCGAGTTGCTTGTTGCCTGTTAAGTCTAATTGCGAAACTATTCATATGACTTCCGCCTACAAGTTCATTTCCATTCAAACCAATCACAGTTTCACACAAAAACTCGTTTTGAAACTGAGGCACAACCATCCATGAGCTGGCTGACCAGAGCCTTGAGTACCCCTGTTGGCGTTGTACTCCGCTGTGATCCTTAGATAGAGTACCTGAATTGTATCAGCTCAAATTTTAGTGCCTAAATACCCAGCTAAACAAAAAAAAATTCTATGCTCGATGCCTGCCACTCCCATAATAAGCAAATGCAACGGCATTTTTACAGACCAGTCTATTTTTAGAAATTTTTCCCGAGAAAAAGGCCAGTTCCAGTCTACATGAGCACGCTTTGGTAAGGATAAAACAATGCGTCCTCACGTGAACATGTCGACATGTCGACATTAGTCTGTGCTTATGATTGCAGTTGGTCACTGAGGTTTCTTTGGAGATCCGAATTCGAGATAAATTCAAACCAAAAAATAGATCGGTATGTGAAAACGCCGTGACAGGAATATGGGGTAGTTGCAGGTTCCTAGTGATGGGCTCCTCTCAATACCCTTTTTAAACAAGAATTCGATTTCTTATTCATATCAAAACTCCTTCGTTGAGGTAAGGTTGATTAAGGCCGATATCTGTCTTCAAATCGGCTCAAGAACGATATCCATTGGATTGGTCACTTCATCCCCTCAAAAAACAATGAAATCGAATCTATGGTTATTTAACTATCTTCATAGCTTCATTCTACAATTTCATATCAAAACTCACAAAGTTATTTCACTTAGTAGACGGTAAATAAGCAATTAATCCTTTATCAGCATTAAAACAATTTCATATCATTTATCCCAGTCTCTGTATCTTTTGGCCCGTAAGTGACAAACAACAAGTAGACACTGACTTGTAGCTTTTGGGAACCTTAATTAGCTCACCATTTGAACTTCCCCCTGCACTGACTAACATTATATTATGTGACGCGATTAATTTTAGGAACCAGGAACTGTCAATCAGTGTGAAATAATCATCAAAGTCATTCTTGTCAAACAGATGGCATTACGAGAGCAAGCATGAGAATTGTTTTCCTTGAGAATTAAGGCAAAGCTCGTCCAAATGTTCTTTTTCAACAAGTTAGCAATTGTCCTAAAATATTCAGATAAATGAAACCTCGGGAGCAATATAAAATGTAAAGCCTCCTTTTTGTCAAGTTGATTAAAACTCAAGGCACAAGAATGCTCAGAAAATTCAAACTAAAGATCGATTGTTGTCCATCCGTTTGCGACAAAAACTACAGGCGAAAAATTAGGACTAAACAGATTGCAATTCACAAACAAGCTCAGACTTAACACTAAATAGCTTTTGTAAGCAACGAATTTTGTAGCTATGGTTATTTCTCCAGCTTTTCGGCTGCGCTATTTGGCCATTTAAAAACAAACTGATACCGTGGGGAGGCTATTTTGCGAGCCTGCGAACCCGAGCCTCGTGCCGCGAGCCTCTTTTTGAGAGCCCCGAAAAAAATTCCCGTCAAAATATCCAAAAATGGGCATAATGCCCTAAAATGGTATTTATTACATGCGGGGTTGACCTCCCGAGTAAAATGCAATCCGATGAAACCGGGTTAACCAAGCGTAATCAGACTCCCCGGGTTAGACTCTTACCAGTTCACATTCCTTTTCCGAATTCGCTGCATAAGTGAGGAGAGGTACGGCAATTATGAACCGGTTTGTCAAAAATGGAACAGTCAGCAAATTTTGGCTGACCGAAATAACTGGACCACCTCCAGAGGTGATCCCGAATATTCTGGTCGGAAGAAACCTACCGAAATTTCAGGAATCTTTGCATTGGCATAATGGCAAACATCCGCGGTCTTCATGTGTCGACGCACTGCAGCATGGCAAGTGTGGATACGGCCTCTGGCTCGATGGCTTGACGAATTTAGCTCATACAGTAGGACATGAAAGTACTGCTCGTGGGCTTTCGTCCACAAAGACAATCAGTAAATTGATCTGACACACCACAGTTAATTTAACGCCTGAATGGCTTGTATTAAGCTCCGAAAGCCATGTGTATCAAACTTTTAATACTTATCTATGTCCTTTACTATTCCATAGAAACCCATTGGCGAGTTGTTTAAGAATGAGATCGAGATCAAAGATCTTCCTCCAATCACGATTCTAGTGAAGCCTGAACCGACAGGAACTGACGACCTGCCTGGACTCGCTGAACTCTTTGATCCATCTAAGAGTTCAGAGATAGGATAAACTAATACAAGGAGAAAACGTTCGTAGAGCAAACTATAAAAAAATAATAATAAATTGAACGAATCCCAGAGAGCTCTCAGAGTTTTGTGCAAGATTGTTTGTAAAAAGAACCAAAGCTCCCAGGACTCCATGGCGCTGTAGTACGTTTCATATTGCATTGTGACATTTGCTGTAGATATAATTAAAGTTCCATGCTTTAATGTTGTGCAAATATGACGTTACTGCTCTGATTGTATTGTTTTTGATGATCGCCTCAAGAGTGAATGCCAATAAAAATCAAAGAAAACGTGCCATGTATTTTTCAGTTTCTGTTGGAAGTTAATATCGTGAGTAACAATCAAAGAAATCGTGGCCACGGTATAATCGATGTCGCTCACACTTTGCGAATTTAAATGCCTAGATAAGCAATTGAAGGAAATCAAGTTATTTTTTTTTAAATATCCACTATAATGGTAGAAATTCACGAAAAACGGTCAGATGTCAATTCATGAATATCCGAAATTTTACACTTTTCAGTTTCTTGCTAAACAGACGTTTACACATTGCTATGAAACGTTCTCAACTTTGAATGTATACAATGATTCTTCCTTAATCGAGATGTAGACATTATTATCATTTCTTGTGTTTTTTGAGCGAACTGAGCTCTGATTGAGTAGACACACTTTTTAAATTGAAACAATCCTCGAAAATTATGCACTCAATGACGACCAAGCTGATTTATTTGCTAGTATTTTGCTGAGCACCCAGCCGCCCAGCCTCTGGCCAACTAAGAAAAGACAACCAAACACAAGGAAGTGGATGCTAACAAAGAATTCGAACGAGCTCTGAGGGACAGACTCGAAGGCAAAGATATGTAGAAGTCAAAAGAGTAATAAGATATAATTTGTAGCGCGTGACGCGTGTTTGCTATTTTTGCACCTTCTTCTATCTCGCATAATATGCCTTTGAAAATAACAGTCAAGTCCATTCACTTTCTTAGAATTATTTTAACTAATGCCTTCTTGATGTAGATAAACTGATTATCTCTTGAAACGGTGTTTGTATTCTTTACGCGCAAAAGTGTGGAAATAATTGAAGCGTCGCTTCCCTTCAAACATGAGCAAATGTTATTGTTGCATTTAAAAGGTTATCAAGACTCAAAGAACAGTGATCTTGTTCTTGAAGATTTTGGATGTTCAGGGTTCTGTACATACCAATTCTCAGTATTTCCTTGCTTGAATGTCTCCCTGCATGTCCACATTTGGTAAACGATGAGTCCTCCAAACCAGTGTGTTTGTTCACAACATGACTTCGAAAGGAATTGAGTTCTGCCAAAATTACCCTCCCAGATTTCTTTTTCAAATTAAGAATTGACCAAAGAAGGAAACTTAAACATATCAAGGCAGAGCACTTTTGCTCAGAAAAATTCGCTCAGTATTCTCCTGCCTTCTGTCTCTATCGGCTGCGCTGACTGACTGATGTTTCTCACTTTAGATACGACAACGGATGTATGAATCGATAGAAAAGCGATTTTTACCAAAGCCATGGAGTCAGCAAAATCCCCTCCTTTTCCTAAGAATTCAGACGTCGAACGAAATTATCTGGTTTGAAATGCATAGAACAGATCAAAGAACTCCTAGACGGCTCTCACTGTTAAATGCTTTGCACGTTTCACTTTCACGAAATCGAGCCATCGCTTTCTACGTTTCTTGGCTTCAAGCTGATCATCTCTAAATAAAATCGGTTTGACATGAAGCGTAATAGCTCCTGTAAGTTATTTGAGTTGTTACATCCCCCTTACAATGCACCTGGCTGGCAATTTTTCGAACTGTTTCCTCAGCGTTTCCCACAAAAACAAGTAAATATGGGAACTACAGAATCATCGTGTCACATCCGACCCTCGACCCATGCTCCGTTAAACTCGGTCGCGAACCAAAATGGCGGCATTTTGACGTTCTTTTACGGGGCATAAAAATTCGAGGATTTAACCAAATCAAAATATTTTTGCGTCGAACTACTCAACAAAATAAGCTTTATTGTTTTAGCGAAAAACATTTTTGGTGTTAGGTGCACTTTAATAAACATGACTCCAAAAAATACTCAGTTAAACGAGAATAATGAGCCACTAATTGAATGAAATAGAATTCGATGTTGCAATTCAATCAATCTCAAAATAATTGTTTATATGAATTAGTGTCGGGAACGAAACACACTTCTGAAACCAATCATTACTAACTTATCGTGCACCACTTTTTAACATTTTGGAAGTAGTTATTCATTTACTGTTGTGGTATTCTACTTGGAAAAGCTCATTTTTGAAGTCACATTGCGATGAGGGTCCCTGTACATATAGTTGTACTCAGGTTACTAATACTACTTCGTCGGCCACCAATCTATTTAAAAAGATGGATTTGTTTAGACTGTGTTCGGGGCTCGAACTGAATAGAACCAAAACAGAGGCATTATGGTAAGGTTGAAACATGAACAGAACCGATACACCGTTTGGTATTCGCTGGTCCAAGGATTATGCCAATGCACTTTGGCATATGCTTTACAACGGACCAGAAAAATGTCTTAACGTGTGGTCTTTCGGAATTCTATGAAAGGAGAGTGGTGTTTTTTTTTTTTTTAAATATTTTCGACCTTTTTGTTATTTCCAATTGAATGCTTTATTTACATATTATCAACTCTGGAGTTCTTTGGTCAAATATTAGGCACCTTAAGCAACAGACGTCGCCGGCCCGACGACGGCAACCGGAAACGTGACGTTTCTTTCGAGACATCACTGCGCATGTACAACACGTTGAGACCTGAGGTTGCCCTGAAGTCGAGAACGTGAGAACGTGGAGTTTTACGTCGCCACGAAAACGTGAGTACTTAATCTTTTGTTTTGATCCCTTTTGGCCTACTTTTCTGCTATTTTGGTGCCGAACCAAAGTAAAGTTGATTAATGATTGCTTTTATACTTAAAACGATGTTCTGAAAGTATTCCTGGACTCACTTTTTCTTTAAATGAAAATTGTCTTCCGAGATGAGGTTGCTTTCATTCAACGTAATGCCGCTTAGTACAGTATAATAAATTAGTGTTTTTTCCCGATTTTCCGAACGTATAACCGATAGATTGCTATAGCTTGAAATAACATTGATTTTATTTTGGTAATCCATGTTTCTTGGTATTTCGTTTAACATAGAGGCTTTTTTTAATCGAATCGGACAAATTTTGTATTCGAACAGTGTTTTCATGTATTTTGCAATGTTTACAAGAGCTGACAAGCTGAGATTCATTTCTTGTACATACGAGGTTATTGCATTCTTCGCAGAATGCTGTTTACGACTCTAAATCAACAGAACCGGCAAAACTCCTGCATTTGAGCGGCCGATCAATGTGTCGAATGAAAAACGCAGTGAGCTGAAATTCTGTTCAAAATCTATTTATAGCATGAAAAGTTGCGTGAAATTTGGGCAGTCTAAAAATACACCTTTTTTCTCAGTGAGTGGTGATACAAACTTTGGTTAAAATCGCAGTTTATACCTTTAGCAATACACGTTTCCCATGTAAAATAATTTCTGTTCTTTACAGTTGATTTTTTAAAGCAGGCAAAGTTTATAAACTTAAAT
>CM042750.1:7110083-7115083 GCA_022496165.2 Catalaphyllia jardinei | reverse complement strand
TTGACACAGGAAACTAAAAGTAAATCTCGCGTTTCCTTTAAGGTAGACATAACTCTGGCGAAATGCAAATAATCGACAGCTTTTTCATGGATTACGAATTTGCCGCCAACTCTGAGAAACCTCGCCAGGCGCGGCGTCACGTTTTCGCGCGCTTTGCTTAAGGATGGTAAATTGTTGTCGCGACGGCAACCTGCAGCCGTTCTAGCCCCAGTTTCTTATCGGTCGTCACGTCGCCGTCGTCAACGAAAACGTCTGTTGCTTAAGGTGCCTATTGATAAAATGAAACGTCACTGAGATATTAATTAAACACAAGTTTGTTTAATTTTGATACATGTTTTAAACAACAACGTGATTCATCATCATACGGTATATCACAATAAGAAGAGTGAGTTAACCTGCCTGAAAGCTATCGTAATTGACCTATCCACTAAGGAGCTAAAGTTCCAAGGCTTTATACTTATTTTAGCCTGAGTTAGAATCAAAACGCAGAAAAAAAGCCATCTCTTTTGTATTTAGAGCTTTGTTTGGCCGGACTCAGATGAAAAAAACTGGGTACAAAGTAAAAGTAACGCCCGTTGCTTTTTGTTCAATGTTACTTATAACAAATGAAAAAAAGAGAGGCGGCCTAAAAAACTGAAGCGGACGGGAACAAGAAACTTTTGTTTTGTTTTTTACTTGGCTCAATTAAGTTTTCTGCTTATGCCGTTGGGGAGTCCAGGCCGCCAAATTTTATGAAATCTCACCCAAGATAATATGAGACAATTGACCGTCAGTTTTGCTGTTTCAGGCTTGTTTGATGTCATAAATTGTCGATAACCCTGATGCCTCTCTATGAGCTCGCGCAGATTCCTAGAGTAGTCGTCCTCAGCTCACGTACACTCGTAAAGTTGTAGAGAGTCACCTTATTAAAGAACAGCACAAGACGGACATTTCATCGCGCCTCTTGACCACCACTTCGTCTTAACGTTACAAATCAAGAACATCAAAAACCACCTATTACGTTTTGTTTGAACTTTCGCCGGAAATAGGCGACAAAGAAAAACCGCTGCTCATTTTAAGAACCGCACTCGCCCTAGGCCGCGCGGTTATTAAGTTTGATATTTGACCCTGTATGATGTAAGTAATAAAATGTAAAAACTTGTCATAAACTGAACAACGCGCGTAATCTAGATCTTGATCGGAAGATTTTGATTTCATCAAATAGACAAGAGGAGATTTAACCCGAGTCAAGAATTAACAGATTTTTGATGATAGGGGAGGGGAGGGATGAGCCCAGAAAAGCATGCTCATATTTTTGATAAAGAAGCCAGCCTATCGAAATGGCGCGTCTTTGACTAATTTTTAGGGGAAGTCGTCTGTGCGTATTTATAATAGACCAGTTTCCCAATATTAAAATTCTGTCTTGGTACTAGACATAGGGGAATAAGACAACAGGAATAGCATTGAGGATAAGGGATAATTTCTTTTTTTATTCTTCTGGAGCCTCGGAGCCGTACTACGGAGCCGAAATACCCATTAACTACAAACATAACGTGCTGGGATCAAAATTCCTTTCGGGTGAGTGCTTTTCTTTGAAGTTGCTCATTTGTGACAATTATTCAGAGCACAGAATCATAACGTGTGATGTATTTCTTTTGTTCAAAGCATAATTCTCACGGCGGGAATGAATTTTAATGCATGTAAAGATATATAAAGAAGTGTAAAATGGCACACCCATCTTAGCGTCGGTCGCCGTTGAATTGAAGTCAAGGACGAAGACATTTTAGTGGATGTGCTCTCTTCAGTAAGTCCGTATTTTCTCTATTTTATGTGCCCTTATTCAACTAGTTGTTTTCATTGCATACATTCTTCCCTGACACCGAAGACTGCACAGAAAAGGCGAAGTTGAAATACCGAATAGCAATCAATCTTTTTTCTTGTGAGCAACTATTGCAACGTTTACATAAAGTTTGATTATCTGCTCGGTAAGCAAATTGGCTTTAACATTCACAATTTGTTTCGTCCACTCGGAGCGCTACCTTGTACACTCTTTCTACCTTGAGATAAAAACAGAAATTATCCACCGCCTTTGCCTTTGCTCTGACACGAAGAGAACAGTTGTGTAGTTTTATATCAAAGTCTTTAACTAACTTCCAGTCCGTTCCCACATTGCACCACTTTGTTGGAAGTCGTTTGCGAGTTTTATTCCACATGTTGCGGGAGGCTTGTATAGTGCAAGGCCGCTTTTTCCACTAAGCCTGAGACGAATGACATACAAATCGTATCGTTGCATGTATACATAAAAATGTGAGTGGTATTCTCGAGCTGAATATATTATCTCAGTTGAAAGGTTTTTGATCTTCTAGTTCTTACCCCTTATAACTTCACGTAAGAGTGCTCCTCGTACAACTTATAACTCTGGACGGTCTCACAATAACTCAAATTAAAACTAAGATTGCTTTAAAAAGGTCATTTCGTTTTGTTTTTTGTTTTTGCGAAGTAAAGAAGGATTTAGAGTCTGGGATGGACAGCTCATTGATCTTTCTACATACCAGGAGAATTTAATTATCTCAGTGAATTACAATTTATTTCGACGAAAAGGATTTTCAAACACAAACTAAAACAGTTTTTACTCGGCCATGTCTAACTTCAATTAGTAGAAGTATTTTTAATCCTAGTTTTAGTTTTAAACCTTAGTTTTCATTATTAAAGTTCTATTTCTTCTGTTTTTTTAGGTATTTATATTGTATATTGTATATTTGTATTTTTAGAGCACCCTCGTGAAAACAATCCCTAGGTGATTGGAGGCCTCCGCTTAAAATGTTAATTCAATATTTATTATTATTATTATTACTAGATGATAAGAAAAGAGGAATCGCCATCTTAATAAACCAATGAAACCGATGAATTCTCAGATCTCGCGATGGAAGACAATTTGTTTCTGATTTCTCTCGATTTCTTTTTTTTCAGTTGAAATGTGTGATTGAAAGAATTAAGTTATAATTATTTATGTCCAACGTTAAGTATGCCGTTCACGTTGTTGCAAAAGTAAGCAAGGTGTAAAGTTTCATTTTTCCATATTGATTAGTTTTCTCTTCATATAAACTTTTAATTTACCTTTATTTTGTTGTAAGGAGAGAGAATTTAGCAAGACTCAATAGTAGGAATGTCGTGGGATAACTTAATGTTTGGCGACGTCACTGGGGTCTTGAACAGGTGTCGGCAAGGCATCAATTCCAAGAAAAATCTGATCACTGTTTAAGTGATCTGATAAGTTCGGTGATAAGTTCTTTAAAAAATGTCTGACAGTGAGAAATTGTGACAAGCGAGAGATTTAAAAACCTGATTTCGGTATCGTTCCTAAACAAATTAGAGCTTTTTCTTCCAATTTCAAGTTAATTCAAGAAATGTTTCTTCATGCTTCAGTTTCACAAAGAAAAAATAATGTGAGTTTTACTTCATAAATGACCTGATTAAACTTGAAAGATTGGGCTATGGGCACTTTATGAAATAGTCAGGGAGCCAACCTCAACAGTTTGTCTGTCTTGGGATAAAATAATTCAAATTTTCAAAAGTAAAAAAGTATTTTGTTCGTCACGTACAAAATTGTTTAAGTCAGTTTCCGTTTTAACAGTGGTCGAGCCATTTGTGACAGTTCTCATGTTCAAAAATTAAAGTTTTCAAGTGCTAATAATAAACATACGATTTCTCCTTACTGTATTAATACATTCTCAAAAAGTCAGATGATAAGAATAAAGAAATAAAATAACTATTGGATATTGTCTGTGATTGAAGAATTTTCTGGTAATACAAGTCTAGTCAGTGGATATCCAAGGATATCATGCTTTGTGAAGAGTTCCTCTTTTCATCCGTAGAAATTTTCCGATTTCTTTTTTGTTTTCTGAAGGTCAAGATTAACAACTCTTATTCATTTTAGCATGCAGTTTATGACATTAACATGTAGAGTACCGGACTTTTGTGATTGAGTGGCACCGAAATGTTGACGCCCATACATCCAACTCGGAAGACTCGAATAGCTGATTTCTATTTGGATGTGTTTTCATTATGCGTGGATCGTGCTAATTTGAAAAGTACTCTAGGCGTGCTTGCAGGCATGATGAATCCCTAGGGGCTACTAAACTATTTGACATTTTGTAAGTTATGCAAGAGCCACTCGAAGGCATCTCATTCAAACTTGCTTTGTAATTTTTCAGTTTTTTCACAGCTTTATGATAATGAAACGCTCACTCTACATCTGTATCACTTAAACAAGAAACTCAATCCTGACGCTGTGTTTGTGTTTGTTTACACTAGTCACAAACTATCTTATAAATTCAAAAAGAAATCTAGAAAACAAGAAAACCGGACAAAGTTTTGTAATTTTCACGTTCCTTCTTTGTAAAACTTGCACGGTTCAAAATAGCATTAGTCTCACTTCATGTATTTAAATGTCCAGATAACACCTACAAATAACGTCGCACAGTTTCGTTTCATGCCTTCTAACTGAGCAATGAACCAAGTCGACGGGCACGCAAAGATGACAAGATGAAGCAAGAAAATAGTTGCTGCGCTTAAAAAGTAAAATTCAACCAGTTATTCTTAAACAAGAGATGTAGCACGTCATAATGAAAGAGTTCAAGTATTTTTTTTTAAAACATTATTGGCCTTTACGAGAATACTTACACAATAAAAAAACTGTACGATAGCTTCCAACTCGAACTGCTTTGCAACAAAATAAAATCTTTTTAAGCAGTGAAATTAAAACAAATAACTTTAGTAAGACAAAACAAAAATCTCTCCAGTGATCAGAGGCAAAAAGAGCTAATAAAGTTACTCAAAAAAAGAGCTCTTAAAACCTTCAAAAATACCACGTATCTTAAGTAACAAAAAAAACAATAAAAAGAGCCGCAAAGTAACTCAATGCGGCAAAAACATGTCGTCTTGTCCATTATTTAAATATATAAATAACAAAAAGGCAGGAACCAAGTCTGCGCCCCCTCGGGGAGGGGCTGGCAGGAACC
>CM042750.1:7041918-7110073 GCA_022496165.2 Catalaphyllia jardinei | reverse complement strand
GGCAGGAACCAAGTCTGCGCCCCCTCGGGGAGGGGCTGGCAGGAACCAAGTCTGCGCCCCCTCGGGGAGGGGCTGGCAGGAACCAAGTCTGCGCCCCCTCGGGATATGGATATGGAATTGGATATGGATATGGATTTGGATATGGATATGGATATGGATATGGCATTGGATATGGTTATGGATATGGAATTGGATATGGATATGGAATTGGATATGGATATGGAAATGGATATGGAATTGGAATTGGATATAGATATGGATATGGATATGGATATGGAATTGGATATGGATATGGATTTGGATATGGATATGGAATTGGATATGGATATGGATATGGATATGGATATGGAATTGGATATGGATATGGATATGGATATGGATTTGGATATGGATATGGATATGGATATGGATTTGGATATGGATATGAATATGGATATGGGTATGGATATGGATGTGGATATGGATATGGATATTGTCAAACGGGAGGTCTGATTGATCTCGGGTAATAAAACGCTGCCTTAAATTACTAACTGCAATAACAGTGTCTTGAAGATGAATCTCGAACCGCAGACTGCAAACGTAACGGCAAGGGCAAGATCGTGTGTTTTCCCGAGGTTCACGGGTTCATGGTATTGCTGAAAATGTGTTGCTAAAGGTCTCTAATACCAGTATCAGTTGTAATTAGTAGTGATAAGAGGTAATGTCCTTCCTGTTACTGTGGCTTGAATTTGTTTACATGATGCAAGCCCCACTCCTACCCGAAAAAACAAACTTACCAGAATGACTGTTTTCAGGGCTAATGTCACGTCTTTTGTTGTACCACAATACTCAGATTTTTCTTCATAATCGGTCCAAAACTTGTACAAGTATCACATATGAAAGCTTACACAAGTACGCACTGCAGACCTACTTTTTTCAGTCAGTACAGATGAAACAAAGAATATGATACATGAGTGGGATGGGCTTACTCGCTATTTGGATTCAATGATGTCCAGATTTTTTAGAGTGGAAAATTACGAGCTTAGTAGATACACATCTGCCAGTTACAAAGGGAAATGAGGTGCGACAGATTTTAAAGGTGTCAAGATCTATTTTGCAAGGTCAGTGACCCATTAGCCAGTCTCTACGTTTCTGGTTATCAGTGGCCAAACATATGGAGTTAATATTGAAAAGTCATAACAGATACATCGCATTGTCTTAAAGGAGCAATTTGATATGTGTTTCTTGGCAAAATTGCATGGATCAGAGTTGACAAAAAGTCTTTATATTAATAAGTGCCCTATTCCCATGAGCACTGCATTCTAATAAGCCCCCTATTTCAATATTATAATGTTGGAGTGCGATCAGAGGTTCATGTTCCTTTATAATTTTCTCACATAAGTAATGTCGCATCACAAAAACGGTGCTCTCCATCCGAGTTTCTCAACTATTATGTCCATGTGATAATTCCTCCAAATGAATGATCTCTTTTTCATACTTTATTGCGATTGCTTGGCTGGTTGCTTAGTCAGCAAGGATCCAGAGTCAGCAAGTTCGTTTTCCAGTCTCCTTGATCCAATCACCTAGACTTGCACTTTGTTCGTAAGTTGACTTAACACTCACTATATATTTGTTACTGTTAATTAAGTTTCTGTTATTGATCCCTCTTAAACAAATAATAGCTAACAATTTACCATCTTCATTCACTTATCACTACTCATGATGACTTCGATAGTGCTGATCCTAGCAGTATGCAGGACGCTTGTCACATATGAACTCAGTTAAAATGACCTTGCTCTCCATGAGTTCTCGTAGCTGAGTGGATAGAGCGCCCGTCCGGTGTTCGGGAGGTCATGGGTTCGATTCCTGTCGTGGACTCAGATTGTTCTTTGTCCCATGCTCGTGTCATGTAGTATAAATATATCATGTGCTGTACAAAAAACAATGTTTACAGGACACCTTGAATATTCCTAAGCAGGAAGTAAGATAATATTATGATATGGGTTATTGACCACACATGAGGTCAAGGTGGGTGGATATTGGCCAAGACGAAGTTTATTGACGTGACCCTCCATGGGAAAACGTACACTAACGATCTTCCGTAAATCGCGCTAAAACGTTAGCTATCCGTTAGTCATCCGTTAGGATCATTTGATAAAAACCGTTAGTAGCGTCAATCAATCCGTTAGCAGGTGACCCTTGCCCGTTAGAGCGTTGGTCATAATTTTTTTTTCGTGTTTATGATCTAATCCGGAGGTCGTGGGTTCGATTCCCACCGGGTTTGAAAAGATTTTTTCTTTACCTCGTGTGGTTCCCTGATTCCCTTTACTAGGGCTAAGGCCCAGTGGGTTATTCATGGGCTAAATTAGCACTTAAGTTTACACTTCAGAGTTAATTCTCTGTTCCATTATTTGTGTTCATAGTGCTACGCGGCACAACATTCACAGGCAGGCAGGATAGTGCCATCTTTCCTGATCAGGTAGCCAATCAAAGCATACTATGATTCATTTTGCCCAATCATGGACCTGGCCGTGTAATAAAGTTGCTTCTTGCTCGCTCAGGTGGCCAATCGCTTTGGCACATAGAGGCTCTGTGCTCTGGAACATGGTTACTTTTAAGGAACACGATATTCAACATTTGAGTAAAAAAGACCTGTATCATCGAATAAGATCGAGGGATTATGTTAGAGAATTTAAATTCGATGCAATTACCGCCTCAAGTATGCGCCGCAGAGACTCTGACTTTATATATAATTGATTTTTAAAGTAGGTTAATATGTAAATAGGTTTCTTCTATTCTTTTATTGTATTTTATATATCGTTAGTATTTTTAATTAACCTTTGAGTATGTACACTTATATATATACACGACCCTACAAGCTACTGAGCTGTAATTCTTATCGTGTTTAAATAAAGGTTACTTACTTACTTACTTACTAAGGATCTTGTGACCATGTGCTAATTATTTTGTTTATAGGGGCCCTGGAGTCCTGATGTTCTCCATGGCCGTCGGCATGCAAGTGGTGCAGTCATAAAAATTTGCAAAGGTTTCGGAGAGCTTCTTGTGGCAAGACTTCATTTGTTAATACCAGGAAACTTTGTGGCTTCCTAAATGCTCAAAGTCATCTTCATTTCCAACAAGGACGGTTGACATACATGTTGACTGTAGCTGGAACATTTCACAGGCTTTCTGATAAATCAGTAATTTGTTTGTTTGTTTGTTTGTTTTTTCAGCCTGTGTTTGATGCCCTAAAGCGGTATGGTCATTCCCTGTTCGTGGGAGAGCTAGTTCCTGTTAAAGACAGATGCCCTTTTAACTGAAGCATTAGTCATTGCCAGGTAGTAATGTCATTGCTATCTATGTCTATGATGTTTACATTCTGTGCAACTGCTCCTTATACCAGGACCACGTAGAGTAAGTTAGGAACCAGAAAAACCGAACACATGTAAATTCAGAAACAAATCTTGGATTGCTTTCTCTCTAATGTTATTTGGCATTACTTACCGTAAACACCGGCGGACAAGCCGCACTCGCAAGATGCACCGCACCCCGAGTTTGGCAACTTAAATTTTGAAAACAAGTTTGGAAAGAAATTAAAATAAATTCCTCGACAAAGATGTCTTACATGTTCATGTATCGTTCTTCAAGATTCTTGAACGCGTCAACCCGCTTATTAAATCACTAACATTTCAAACATAGAATCGCATAATTGAATAAAATCTTGCATTTTAATGGCTTACGAAGCGAGGTATTTAGTGTGGAATTGCGAGATGAAAACGAGGCTAAGTGATATTGTTTCGCATCTACGTCAGGTTAAAACCAAACAATATTATTGCTGTTTTCTTTTTTTCTTATTTTATTCAATTATGCGATTCAAGGAAAGTTCATTACCTGACTCGTGAATTCCTCGTCAAATTGCATTTGAAAACCGATATCGTACTCATCGCTTCGCGATTCGTGCGATATCGGTTTTCGCGTGCAATTTAACGCAGAATTCCCTCGTCAGGTAATGAATTTCCCTATAGAATACTAAAACTCTTACCTATAATTTTAGCTCTGTACTGGTATGAAAATTCAACTTAGACATAAATTTGATCTTTCTCTGGTAATGAATCTTGTCTCTTATGTAACATTTACAGTGAAGTTCATTGGTAGATCCAAACCTTGAGCTAAGGGGAGGGGGGAAGGGGCCTGGTTTTGTTTTACCTGCCCTGTCGGCTTTTCTTTCATCTTTGATTTCTTCCTTTTTTTATCTCATATTAATAATTCCTTTGACATGGCTACCTTTGGCATGGCTATATTTTGGTGGCAGGTTGGTACATAATTGGATTACACAAAATGAAGGCATTAGTTTGGCATTCTGTAGTAATTGACTCTATTTGATATGCACTAAAACCTAATCGGACTTTCTTCATCTCTGTCAATAAAACTGTTGGGGGGGGGAAGGTTTTATAAACTGTAATTTAAGTGTTTAAGCACAGGATGCGAAATGTTTTCATGTTGCTCGGTCAAAGCTGCGCTTTTATGCTGTTAACATGAAGTGTATTCTTGTCATTTTGTTTTAATTCCAGGAATAAGCTAAGCAGAGAAAAACAGAATGAGTCTCTGATTGAGCTGTTGACTCCCATCAGAGAAATCTGGCTGAGTGACAAAATGCAAGGGTAAGTGACAATATGATTGCTCTGTATTATCACAAAAGGTTTTGTTCTAAAAGAAATATGATCATGTTCTCTTCTTTTACTCCGTCTTAGGGCAATCTCATCTCCAGAAAATTTTCTTTCATTCATTGGAATGGACCAGGATCCAGCTTCATATTTTGAAAATGGTTTGTATATGACATTTTTGTTTTTAAAATACATTGTCATTGTACTTTAGAGCAATGTAAATTTAGTTGTTGTCACGAAAGTCTGCAGAACCTTTGCAAGCAAATATGCGACAAAGGCAATACCTACAAAAGCTTTATTTCAGTGTATATACAAACTATATTACAAGAAATACTGCTTCCGGTGTTGCAATCGGTGATAGAATTTCTCTAAAAACTATTTTGTAATCCGATCTATGATTTTTCTTCACTGAATTTTCGGTGGCCTATCTCCCTTCATCAGAATTGCGAAAGTTCATTATTGCTTGCGCTACAACACCGCACTTGCTATCATTTTATTGATTTTCAAATAAACAGCAAGAGAGCGCGAGGGAGCGGATTCCCCCGCTGGTAACGGCGCTCTTCAAAGTTGAGTGCCATGATTCCAAGAAAAGTGTTTTGATCGGGGCGTCTCGTGGATGTTGTGATCCGTGGACTCGGCATGCGGTTTAATTGCTGACTCGCTGTTGCTTGCCCTCCCTGGATCGTGCTCGGCCCCGCGCGAACTCCACGTGCGCTTGCTTTCCTGAATGCACAGTTAAGACAGCTCACTTTGTAAACGATCTCTTGGACCTGGTTGATCGTTAATCGATCCTTTAGCTTCTTTAATATCTGGTCAAGGTTCTTTCTGGCCTAAAAGGAGGACGAACGCGAAATTTCAGGAAGACGCGGCTTGCGATTTGGTCTTGTTGTTACGGCACTTCCTCAACAGACTACCAGGATAACCATTCGTATATGTAATCACATGGGGCCGAGGGCAATTAAGAATTAATTTCACGAGTACTTTCAAAGTTTTCACAAAATTGCCCGAGTCGCGAAGCGACGAGGGCAATTTGGAAAACTTTGAAAATACAAGTGAAATTAATCCTTAAATGCCCGAGAGCACTTGCGATTACTTGTTTATCACATAAAGGGCAAAGTTTTATGCAAAGGAAACTTTCAAGGTCTTGCGGTCGCGTAAACAGGTTTGCCGGTTGTCATTATTTAACAGGCTAGCAGTAGCACGGGGAAAGCCTACTATAATGGTAAGCAAAACACAGCTACTTGGTTCAATTCACGCAAAGCCATTTCTTTTAAAAACAAAACTATAAGCAATCTAATTTTATTCACCTGTTTTGCGAAGCTTGCAACGGCGTGAAACTACTTCATCGATCGATGATAGACATAAACAAGTGTCCAAACGAGCTCTAATAACTTCTTGAATCCAAAACTGTCCTTTCCACTGTGAAAACTTCACCTACCAACACAGTTTACACTGTTTTTACGCCGAGAAGGTGAGCTGTTATACTAATAAGGCGACCCGAAGCAAAAGGAAGAATTTCAGTTTGGTGGCCATGGAATTCTGTAATTCTATGCGTCGTGCAACACCAGCCGTCCCCACTCAAACGTTTTTCAAACTGCGAATCAATACAGTTTTAGTCGGAAAAATCCTTTTGCTTTTCCACCAAAAGACAGCACTTTGTTGCATGTTGATTCTCTTTCACGTTAAGATAAAATAACCGTGTTTAGATCAAACTCAGAAGCGATGCGTTTCTGAAATTTCAAAATCCGTTTGAAGCAGGAAACCAACTCAATGCAGGGGTACTCAGCCAATCAGCATCAAGTAATCATGCCCTCTTGATTACCAAAAGTGCCCTCGTGATTAAGAAAAAATTCCCTCTGTCTCAGCCAATGAGCATTCCGTAATTTTGCCCCGCATGTGATAAACTGTTAAATCGTTCAAAACGCATTCCCGCTGATTTATTCTTAGTTCAGGGCGCGAAGGGAGGAGGTTAGCTCTGTTGAAGTGTGTTCTGAGCACAGCTTCCTTATGTTACGCTGGATTGTGAGACGCAAAGTCCAGTTATTTACAGGTTATTTGCTGGTGTGAGTTGCTTTTCTGTTAACATCAACTTCTACGGAACCATCGCCCAACACGGTTGTTCGTGAGTCCTCAACAGAGCTAACCTCCTCCCCTTTCTTAACTGTTTGGTTGTATTTAAAGAGTTCTTTATACACAGTACCGCATGAGAGTATTGACCCCGTTTACTCGTTTTCGTCGCGGAGCCTCCACGCATCATGGACACGGTATTTCCGCACTCAACCTCGTCTTTACCTAGGTAAACCCGAGGGCGGTAGGGCGGTATTCGTCCTGCTGCTGCACTGTTTGGTCGAGATATTACCGTAGCAATAAGAACGACACGTCAAGTTTGAATAGAATTTTGCTTTTCCTCCTTCTTCGTGTAGAGGTTTGTAAGTAGCAAATCGTGTTTGAATTTTCAGTCTTGAATCTCTTCTCATGCTCACCACAAAGATACATTGATAAGCTAGTGGTCGATACAAGACTGATAAACTGCGCTGACTTCGACACGCGCGCAGGAGCTTACATGTGTATTAAAGGAAATGATGATAAACCTTTTGTTTGGATGGAAATAAAAATGGCCGTTTTAAGAAGGTGACTGCATTAATGGGAGGTCAGAAGGCATGACCCGGGATTGTACTTAAGTTTTCAGATTGAGTTAAATGTACCAAAAGTTTAGAAATCTATTATTTAATTTTGTTTTCGATAAAACGAATCCTCTTGTTATTTGAAGCATTTGGGCGAAACAGTTTTTGAATTTGTTGAACCCTCGATTTTCTATGCCCTTTCAAGTCGCGCCTGAAGTGTTGCGCGAAAGCGTTTTAGATCTCGTCGGGGTACAAAAAAATCGAGGATTTAACCGAATCCAAATTTTTTTAGCAGAAGTATTTTAAATATAAGGTTGATTCGTTTTATGGAAAAAAACTTGGGGTTAGGTGCACTTTAATGATAATTTTATTATAAACATTTCAGCTGAGCTGAAAGGAAGAAGATTTCAAGTAAGTGAGACATTAACTTTTAATAATAATAATTTATTAATTACCCCGCACTGATAATGCAAAAGAAAATTGTTTGTACAGTGGAGCCACCGAGTTGTTGAAGCGCTGATTTTTTTTTTCAGGCTTCTTCTTTCCAATTGCTTAAATCGGAAAATTTACTGCGATGATCATTCTTCACTTTCATCTACAACCGCAGTACAAATATGAATTATTTTATATATACTTCATATCCCCAAAACTCTTAGATTACTTTGTGGATTGAACTCAAGTTGACACACTGCTTTAGATGCATAACAACTTGATAGAATTTCTGTTATTTTCTCGTCGGTGTATCGGTTCTTTTAAGTGAAACTGGCAATGCAGTCATGGTTTCTAGAATTAAGAATTTTGGATGGACAGTTTTTGTATGTTTGTAATCTTAATTTTTCAGGTGTCTGAACAGTCTGTATGATCCTGCGGTGAAATCCGCCATGCTTCCTGCTTACACCGCAGCCCTGGACATGCATGATCTTGATACAAGTGCTATTTATGGTAAGAATAGTCAAACATCACAGTCAAAGTTACAAAAGCACAATCTCCTAAACCACTTTAAAGAATTACCAATACTTGCTACCGACGCAGCACCACAGTTTCTTTTGAAACTTTACCCCTTTATTCACTCGTCAAAACATAGTTCGTGGCAAGTCTAACGCGACGCTTCGCCTCGGTTAAGAGACTCTTCACAGACCTTCCAGGATTTGCCGTTAGAATAATGGTTTGCTTAGGTCCCTCACATTACAGGACGAGGTGCGGTTAAGGCGTCTTTATTTGTTCAAATAAGATAAATGCTGTCCCTTCTTATTTCTTTTCCAGTGCTGCCTTACAAAAGGGCCAAAAGTGAAGTACCAACTGTTCAAAACCCTCTTGCAGCAACAAGGACCTTTTTATATCACTTAGCGGATACATGGTGAGAATGGAAGTAATCCCATTTTTAGCAGTAATATCCGAGACATCAGAGAAACGTCTCTAATCAGTTAACTGCTGACCCCCTGGAAAAGTGAGTTCTGTTTCTTCGAGACCCTCAACCTTTTGAATGGAAACTTTGGATTGGAACCGGGGAAGGTTGGGGCGGGGCGTGGTGCCACGTTGATCTAAAAAAGAGCAAAGATTGTAATTATTTTGATCTAATATAAGGTCTGTTTTGCTCTGTGGCCTGGAATTTAATGAGCACTTTAGATGGAACTTTTTTTTCTTGGTTATACTCGAGGAAATTGAAGCTATGCAAATGGTTTAGCCATCCCTGATTAGCCGAGGTCATCTTCGAGACGTACTTATTTTAGAGGTATGAAATTAGCTATCAGTGTCTGGGTTAAGAGTGAATTAGGGGGTCGAGTATGACATATTTCAGTCTGAAAAGGGGTGAAAGTCTAAAGAAATATCTTACACACCAGTGCCAAAGATGCTTGCGCCTGCTCTTGCATTAGTTATCTATAAGAGACTCATCACAAACTCTTGAAACATCTTTGATCTGATTAACGTTGCGCTTTATCTCCAATCTAATTATTTTGCACTGGGGTATTCAGCGTCTTGTCTTAGCCACGATTTCTACAGTTTTCCTGCCTTGTCGTGTCTCCTCGCAGACAATGTAGTCAAGTCTCTGCAGTATGTTCTAAACTATAGACTAAGGTTTGTTGTGCGTATCCTTTGAACTTCAGAATGTCCATTATACACCGGACTGATACGGTTCGAAACTACAACTTTACTATCTGTTCAGATAGTAAAAGACAGTTTTCGGTCCGTAGGCGATCGGAAAGTTGTATCTCATTAGGGGGACTTGGAATTTTAATCACAATTTATTTAAGCGGATGATTAAACGGCATCGACCCTAACCACTAGGTCTCGCCACCATTACATCCACAATGTTGTAAAAAGGTTTTTCATTTCCTGCTCATTTGAACCTAGGACCCTGTAAACAATGGGTATGTAGTTGACAGAATAGGTTAAAAGTGTATTTACTTATGTTTATATTTATTTGTGTCGTTGATTTCCTTGACTTATTTAAGGTAATGTTTTGGAGTTGTTTATCCTGCACTGCCCCGAGTGTGACTATCAAGATATAATGATACCCATCTTGTCTCCATTCTTCTGTTTCATGCTTCAGGTATGGTATCCACGTCGAGCGAAGAGAGAAATCGTCGTGGTGTGTTTGTTTGTTTGTTTGTTTTTTGCGTTGTTCATCACATTAAAACTTTACTTGTCTCTTCTGCAAGTTTGTACGGAGCGTCTTAAGGAAACCAGGCCGGGAACAGCAACGAGAACATCTTATAGTGCACACTACGCCGGAGATATTTGAAAACACTGCTTTTTTTCTACGGGGGGAGTGAATAGGTTTTCGGATCGACGGATTTGACCTTAAAAGCGCACGGATTGTGGATCTTTGCGGTAAATCGATCGGATTGGCGGATTTTGAAAATACAGTGGACCGTGGATGAGCTGAAATGTTTGACGCGGATTCCGGATTGTGCCTGTCTTGATGTTCGGATCTTGGGTCCTAAACGAAATTTGGATCATAGATCTTTCTTCAGCCTTGGTCGGTATGTTAATGAGTTCATCCAAATTATTATTTTTTTTTCGAAAAAAGTTCATTCAAACTCAGGTGTGAGACTGTTATTGGAATTGTACTGTGTTATAGTCATCAAGAATGTTGCCTTCTTTACTATTTTGGGCGAAATTAACAGTGGCATTGACATGTACCATTCAACCTTTACACTTCTGTTTTTGGATGTAGTTTTTGTTTTGGATTTGAACAAAAATTTTGGTGGATCGACGGATTTGGCGAAAAGAAGACACGGATGTGCGGATTTGCTATTCACCCCCGTCTTCTACGGTTAGGCCTACGGTCCTAAACTTGTGTTAAACACTCTTCAAACTGGAGAAATTTACGCAGCTTTATTTCTACGGTGAGGCTTTCTGTTCACACTAGTTGGTTTCGAAAACTGAGCTTTTCGAAGACGCTCTTCAAACCCGAGGAATGTGAACACGCCGACTTACCGTTCCTTGCCCGTTTACATGGGGACGAAAACTTTTGAAAACGTAGCTTTTAGAAGACGATGACATCACGATAATCACGTAATTTCCCTGACCGAGTTTTCCTGGAACACAAATTCAAAATAACCAGTGATTGTTGTGTTTTAAAAATTTCTCTGGCGCTGTGTGAACGGAAAACATTTGACGCGTTTTAGTGTGGAGAAAAGGTTTGAAGAGCTGAACAATGGCTGCGCACGCGCGTTATAAATCTTCGTACATTTTGTAGCCGTTCTCTGCAAAACATCAACGTCAATGGCTAATCTTCCGTAGTTTCTTCTGGAATTAATTGCTTGCATTACAGATTTAGCTTGAGCAGGTTTTTAGACCGATCAGCATAGTGAACAGATCTTGATAATGGTGGCGTGCACGTCTGCTCAAGTTTCCTAGTATTTCAACAAAGAAATGTTCTTAAACCTCATGCATTTCTAGTTTCCCTGCATCCTTACATAAACATACACGTGGTCTGAGTACCAATGGTGGTGATGACCATACCAGAATAGTTTTTTTTTACCGCTTTTCAATTTATAGCACCTTGAAGAACAGTGGCAGACAGTTAGACAGCATCAAGCGGAGAGGTAATTATCACCTTGAGAATCTTAATGATAATAATAATAATAATAATAATAATAATAATAACAATAATAACAATGATGATGGTAGTACTAATAATACTAATACTGATAATACTAATAGTACTAAAGACCTTTATTTACCCGCGGCAGTGTTCATAGCACAAGTGCTAGTGGGGCAGAGCGAACAACTGAAACAAATAATTTAAACTGAACATAACATTGTTAAGAATCCCAACTGGCCGGAGGCAAACCAGTTGGCTATTTACAAGCGTGGCCAAGGATTTGAACTCGGAGCTACCGAGAAACAAATCCAGGTAGTGGTCAGACCGGGAGAGAGGTCAGAGCGGGACTCGAACCCGGGACCGCCGGATTGCGAGTCCGACACGCTGACCACTCGGCCATGCTGCCTCCTCCTTGCAAGAACTGTTGCTTTTATGTGGAGATACATTCAGATCTTTTTCCATGCCACAGAAAATACTGCAAACTTCCTAGTCATCTCATATCCAACCAGCGTGAGTGGAGTAATAGAAAACTAAACTAAAATAAAAATCAAAGCGATCCAAAAACTCGTATGCAGGCCTACCATATTTGTAAAGCATGGTATAATAAGGACTTAATGAAGGACCTTAAGGGAAACAGTGAGTTTTGTTTACCCGAGACCCTCATTGTTTCTTAGGTCCAGGGGAAACAAAACTCAGTGTGTTTATCCAGTGTTTTGTTATATCTCCCAACTCAAAACTAGAAAAAATTGCGAAGAAGTCGTTTGCTTGACGCCGGCTAATGAGTTGGGAAGTATAACAATGGCTCATAACACATGATGGCATGAATTGCATTATCCAATGCTCCAGTTTTAAATAATCGACCATAAACTTCTGCGAAGTGTCGCATAACTACGTAGCGTGTACCAGTAAGGACATCCTTTAGTTCCAGTTAAGGTTACTACCGAACTCTTTCATTAGTCTGTAATATGTATGGGCTGGCTAACTATTTCTTAGGTGAAAGTAGTTCAAGGAAGGTACAGAGGACAAACTCTTCCCAGTGAAAGCAAACTTTGAGTTGTGTAAAAATCTGACAGTATAGTTGCTCTCGAGAAGAACGTGGCTAGGTTCTATTTAGCTCGAGCTTTTAAAATTCAAAGAAAGTGGGAAATTGTATTGAGTAATGAGTTTCCGCTTTAAATCAACATTACGAAAGCTGTAAATGTGGAAGATAACATGGAATCTAAAGAGATTATTGAAGATCAGCTGGTTTCTATCATCAGTAAACACTACTTGGATGTTTTCAGTAAATATTTACATGGCAGTTCTGTTTTTTCTGGCAGTATGGACACGAGATCAAGTGCCAGTATAGCTTTTCAAGTTAGATCCATTTGGGTTACCAGAACCCGCTCTCCTCCTTGTAGTCCCTGTGAATAAGCATCACAAAGTGTCATTTTCATATTAGTTCATATCTGACAGAATTATGTGTGTTCTGGTGACGTTTTATGAAAGAGGACACTTTGTGATGCTTATCATAAAGAGCATGCACAAGGCTGCTGCCGAACAGGAGCCCAGCAGGGGCACCCAAGAAAATGCTTTGGGCGCCTAGATTTTTTGCAGCAGCTGCCAAAACATTACCTGTTGGGAAGAAAACAGGAGAACCCGAAGAAAAACCTTCGGAGCAAGACGAGAACCAACAGTAAACTTAACACATCTATGACACCGGGCAGAATCAAACCCGGGTCACATTGGTGGGAGGCCAAAATTCTCACGACTGCGCTATCCCTGCCCCCTATCAATGCAAGATGTCTGATTTATGTTATTTTCTAAAATGATTTCAGCTTTGGCGTGGATCCTGAACAGGGATAACCAGTCAACAACAGGAATGGAGGTCACTGAAGACGATGAAATGAAAGGTAACTTGTGATCTAATAATCAACCAGTATTAAATATATGACACAGTATGAGCCCCCTTTGAAAAATCCTGCCTACGCCCCTTTAAAGCTGTTATATACTCGATACATACTTAACAATTGTTTCACTAACGCGCGTTGGATATGAGACCATATTTGTAGAGTATGGTATACAGCCTAATACCAATAAAAATGCCAATATTATCTCTCGAATTGCATTGTCCAATTATTCAATTTTTTATGACTCGATTTATCTCACTGCACTGAAACTACAGCCAATCAGAATACAAGAAAGCCGTTGTTCACTCGTCGTTACACCCAACCTTCTTGTGGCATAAATATATCTTATTAGACGTTTTGTGGTGTAGTATCGCTGAGTATTTTTACGAGTTGTGCTGTATTTTGGCGAGCCCGTAGGGCGAGTCAAAATACAAACAACGAGTGAAAATTCTCAGCCATACTACACAACAAAACATAAAATAAGAGATTTATTATCCAAAACGGCAAAGTTTTATGTAAGTGTGGGCGAATTTCGCGTATATTTACGGGGAATGTGTTAGAGAAGTTTGCGAAGCGGAACGGAATTGGCGAAGGAAATCCAGCTAACTGATTGGTCAACAGCAAACAAACCTGTCTAACCGGTCCTATGGAGTACAAATACCGCGTGATATTTGTTCTCGTCTTGAGCGTTATTTGTTCTCTACGAGGTGCAGTTAGATAAGGTAGGGGTCGCGTTCAAAGACATCGGTGTTTGGATAGGCATAAAATGTGTCATCGCCTCTCTAAGACAAGCGCGACCCTTATGTCGCAACAGCAGACATACGAGCCACGGAGGACATAAGATCAAACGGACCGATGTCCTGCCTCAGACCTGGTCATATCTAGTCAGAAGGCCATAAAACAAACTGAGCTTCTGTCAAAACCATCAATCGACACCTCTTTTGGACAAAACTCGTGTTTTACAGCCTCGTTCTATTTTGCAATCTGCTGCACACTACAGAAGCATGGTGAACGGAAACTTTCCGTATCATTCTCATCAATTCTAAGAGTACTTAGAAGGTTGGTTTTCCCACATGAAGCTGTTACTTGAAGTAATCATCTGGTCAAGTAGGATCGTAGAAATGAACTTCAAACCACGAGTTCACAGGAAAAGGTAAACGCCAAAGCCTTCTGCGAATCCTTCGTCTACGTCTTCTGAAAAATGTCATGGCGATCACTCTTCTCCGTCGAATGTTTTGAAGAGCGCAAGCAACGATTAAAAAATTCGATGAAATTGTAATATTCCTGCACGAAAGCAGCACAAAGAAGTCAGCGATGTGTACCGTGCGCGACCTACGTGGGTCATACTTAATTGGATTAATTTTTGTTTCGTGTTTTGGCCAGGTCCTGCTATGGCCTCGACATATGATCAAATGTCTTTAAACGCGACCCCCGCCTAATAGCATGGAATATCCAACTTGTCACTTATATTAGACACGGTTGTTTTGGCGAGTATACAGAGGAAACATGTGTGACATTCAACGAAATTCACGGCAGGCAGAAAACAGGTTTTAATCAGTCTTTCCAGGTCGAGGCATTGATCATCACATGTGCTTATTGTATGGAACGATTGCAACGAAATATGTTACCACTGAGAATATAAGTATGTTCGTGGAGTCGCCCAGCTGGAAGATAATCTGCACTCAGGTAAAATAGATCTGGGTAAAATATTAGAGGATAGAGAATCATGACGTGGTTACTTTTTTTCTTCATAAAATTAAAATTCTGTTCTATTTATTTATCTGAGGGAGCCCATTCTCTACAAGCCTGCTGGCTTCTTTTGGGCTTCCTCGCCATGAGATTGTAAACAGTAAGACTTTTTTTTTTTTTTTTTCATTTTCTTCTCTCTCTTGTACCCCTTATGGCGAATAAAAAAAAATAATAATAATAATAATAAAAAGGATCTACGGCGTGGTTACCGCATCTTGAGAAGTTTAGCGTAATACTGGTTGGTCGTTGGTCGTTTGTAATCGGTGTTAATCTTCTCCATCCTTAACCATTCTTGCTCTTTGTGACTCATTTATCTCTCTTTGGTTTTTCTCTTTTGTAGTAGACTGCTATTTACAGGTTTTCTTCAATTGTAAAGTAATATTTTACGTGGCTAACATAACCCAGAATGGCATGACTGTTGTCTGTTTGCAGGGCTAGATCCGTACAATGCTAGATTGGGATCC
Organism: Catalaphyllia jardinei; assembly: GCA_022496165.2. Classification (NCBI taxonomy): domain Eukaryota; kingdom Metazoa; phylum Cnidaria; class Anthozoa; order Scleractinia; family Caryophylliidae; genus Catalaphyllia; species Catalaphyllia jardinei. The sequence continues at coordinate 7,094,653 of CM042750.1, read as the reverse complement.
TTGGGTTTGCTTCTTCTCAGAACAGAGGTAAGAATAAAAGCCATTCTAACAAAAGAAGACTGGTTCTGATTGTTGGTTTACCTGTGGCACCTGATCCTTTTTGCTTGTCGTTTGTTGGTTTGAATTACCTTGGATGCTTTCCATTCAACTAAAAATTCCGAAAATTTCGAAATGGGGATAAATTGAACGGAAATTCCTGGAAAAGTTTCATGATAAGATAAGATTTGGCTAAACATCTAATGATAAAAATAAGTGAAAAAAGACCTCAAGATGTGTGAGCCAAAACCCCCGATTATTAGCCAACAATGCGTTGTGTATACAATTATAAATGTGATCTGTGTGATGCAGAGTACGTCGGCTACACCAGCAGACACCAGCAGTCATGTTTGCCGATGACACCAACCTTACGTTATCTGCTAAAACGTTAACAGAACTTAAGCTAGCTCTAACGCCTGAATTAAATAACCTTAGCCGTTTGCTGAAAGCTAACAAGCTCAGTCTAAATGTTGCTAAAACCGAGCTAATGATTATTGGATCAAGACAAAGGCTATCTGCCCAATGTGACGATGTAGAAATCAGAATTGATGACCAAATTATCAAGAGAGTCGTTCATACCAAATCCTTGGGTCTTACCATAGATGCTCACCTCTCTTGGAGTAAACATGTTGAAGAGATTTGCAAGAAAGTCTCTTCAGCTATAGGCGCCCTAAAACGCGTGCGGCCGTTTATATCCAAAGAAACTGCAATTCTAATTTATAACACCTTAATTATGCCTTATTTTGATTACTGCAGCCCCGTCTGGGACTGTTTGAGTGCTTACTTGAGTGATAAGCTCCAAAAATTACAGAATCGCGCAGCCAGAGTTATTACTAAATCATCCTTTGATGCGAGCTCAAACCACCTTCTTTCCACCCTCAACTGGGAGAAGCTATCTCTTCGCCGAAAGAAACAAAAAGCCTTAATGATGTATAAAACTATGAATGACCTTGCTCCGGAATATCTACAAAGTCTTTTCTCTCAGCGTCACTCTGCTTACAACTTAAGAAACTCTGAGGGAAGGCTGACCCTGTCCAAACCAAGCACCAATTATTTGAAACGAAGCTTCTCTTACAGCGGGGCCATGCTATGGAATAACTTGCCCAAAAACTTAAAAAATGCTGCATCCGTTGAGCATTTTAAGCGAAATATCAAGAAGGTAGCTGATATATCGGATTCCCACACGGCAATCATGTAAAGCAGTTGTAATTAGTCTTGGTTTTTAACTTGGCTTAACTGATGATTTTCCGTGAATAAATAAAGATTTACATACATACATACATTACATACATACATACACCAACGTATTGGCGAACACCGTTATTCAGCAATCGGCAAGCACTTAAAGAACGACCATTGCCCGGAAACCATCAGCGACCTTACCAACCACTTTTCTGTTTTAAAGAAGTGCAACGGAAAACTGGACTGTCTGATTTATGAAATGTTATTCATAAATAAGAAAAGGCATGCTTGAACACACAATCAGACTCCATACGCGCAGAACTATTTCTTTAAATTTGTCACCTTAGACATTCACATTTTTACGTTTTATCGCCTCGCACAGTATGTATTAAGTTGTCAAATTTTTATTCTCTTTTCACTTGAAAATGAGGAGTCATCGAAACGTTGTGTAAAAGGTTTTTCGCTTATTTTTATCATTCAAGTTTCCAGAAAATCTCTAAGTTGTTGAATTTCCGAAAAGCGAACCATTCAACCGAACATTACCGGAGGAAGGTCAAATGAAACGTAAATTCCCGGTAACAAAGTGCGAAAATGTAATCTTTTCCGGAAATTTTAGAAAATGCAGTGATCCATTCGTTACTGGAAATTTCCGGAAATTCAAACTAGAAGTTTTCTTCGAATGGAAAGGGCCTGTTATTACTCGAAACTTTCGCAACATGCTATTTTCTCATTTTCATCCTATTTCATTTTTTGGTTGTATCAGTTACACACTTAAGGTGGCCGAACACAGTTTTCAAGCTTTTTACGTTGTTCGTAAGTTTTCACTGATAGCTCAAATAACGAGTAGTCAGTTGTTTTGACTTTATCTATCTTCAATTTCTTTGATTAAGCGATAGTGGTGTTCCAATCATGGTGCTTTATCTTGTATTCTAGGGTCTTCATGTTCATGGCCAAGGTTCTACCGAAACATACCTGACTTACACTGGACAGAACATGTATGAGCTCCTGGTAAGTGGCTTTTTGTTAACCCTGAGCCCTTGTTATTCTGCAGGTCAGGTATTCGTACAGTAAAACAACAATGAAGAGAAGTTATGAAAGGGAGAGAAGAAGCCCTCAATTCACTCCTTTGACCGACGTTTTGACTCGTACCAATCTTTTTCCTTCTACTGTAACAAACGTGACGAAAGTTAGATCGCTACATTTTGCTCATGCCACTCTCTAAATTTTAGTTAGCAATTAGTTTATGAGCTCGAGGTTAGTATATGTAATCAATGGCGACGAGTGAAATTAGGAAATAATTTCACGCGGGTTTTGTCAAAATTATCCGAATTTTGACTAAACGCAAGTGAAATTATTTCCTAATTTCACGAGGAAACCATTTGATTGCCTTTTAATATCATGGGTATCAGTTTTAGTTTTCTGCTGCTTCTTTTAATTCCGTAACTTCATCAATAGTCACCGTCTTAAATCTGGACGCCATCTTGGCACTGATCGACATACATGGCAATTTCGTAATTTCACATGTGAAATTATTATGAATTACGCTGAAAGTTCGCGCAAAAAATTAAGGAATAATTTGTCACCCATGATATTACTATTTAAACAATAGAGTGTTTCTGTTAAGGTACTATCAGCTGATAGTTGCCGCGTGAAAATTTGATGTTCTTAAAACAAATATGCCAGTTTCAAGAACATCAAATTTCCAAGGGGGAATTATCAGACCGATAGTTCCGAGACATAAACACTCTATTGTCTTTATTGTTCACCACTAAATTTTCTCCCGCGCGCTAGTTGAATTATTTCAACTTTTGTAGATGAAAGCCGTTAAAGTCAAATGTAAACTTTGAAAAAGAAAACAAACAAAAACCCACTTAATACAATTTCAATTGTTCATTTTCTATGTAAGTCCACTTGTTTACAGAAAACATTTCACGGAAGACTACTATCCATCCGGGTATTTTCCTCGGACGGGCACTATGGGCTGATGATAGTGTCTCTCCGCGGATAAACACTATCGCGTCACGTGATCAATTGAAACAAATAAAAAGCAGAGAAGATTTAGTGGTAAACTATATATCACGCATAGAAATCGAGAGCAAATAATGGAATTGTTTTAGTATAAATCTACTAATCGTTCGAAACTTTGTTCAAATCCGAAGATGCAAAGAAGGGACCTCCATTTTGATAACAATCACACACTGCTATGCTACTCACTATCTACCACAGAATGCTGAGAAGCGTAGCCAATCAGAGCACGGCATTTCTGAGAGAGAGTAGCTTTATACCAAATACAATTATGACGATGCTTTGCCTGCAATTCCAGACTGTAATCGTATGGTTAGACAGATGTCTGTACTAAGTTGTCATCGTTTTGCCAGAAGGGAACCATGTGAAGGGCTAACATACATGCAGGGGAGTAGCAGTATTACTAGCTGATTCACGATGTGGAAAGCAGGGTTAAGCTATGTTACTGGTGGACAGCCACACTTGGCACAGTTGTAACTTCTATCAACTGTTTTGCTTTTCAGAAACCTCAGTACTCTTCCCTACAACAAGTTCTCCTTCAAACAAACTGCTCATCGGAGGATTTACATGCATGTACAACCTTTCGTCTCTTGGTCAATAACTTTTGGTAGTTTTGTACGGAACTCTTCCGTCTAAAGCATGCTAAAACTGTGAAAGTGGCATCTTTTACCCCAAGAAAAAGGCATTTTGTGTCGAAAATGCTTGAAATGTGAGATTCGGTGCCATTTCTTCTCTGTTTGCTTTATTCATGCATGTAAATGGTAGCTGGCGTACTTATGGCGCACTGACACTACAATTCGATACGGAGCGGTATTTCAACTTCAGGGTAAGGGGTTACTCAGTGAGGGTTAGATTACACTGGCCGGCCATTGCTTACTGCGGATACCAATTTGACGAGGTTTTATTAAATTCTTTTGCAGGCTTTGAAGCTTCTTGTTTTGAAGGAAGAGAGGTTCCAGAAAAGAGGAAGAAAGATCAGTTTAGGAAACTGGTGTCTGGAATTGTCGGGGTGAGGAACATTAGAAATGATTTTTACATATTATTTCAGTTGGGTTAGGTCAGCTGGCAACTTTATACTTCGGAGGCACATCAGGCTTGTTTGGTCTCACCGGGATATTTTGGCTCGACTACGCCTCCATGGCGACACCAAACGAACCTGATTTGCCGCCGAAGCATAACAAGATGGTACCATTAGGTCTTTATCGTACCCAAATTCGGCCAAGTGAGCACGGCATGATATCGTAGTCATATCAGGTCAGTGACTTGATATCGCATGATACCAGGATACCTGGACAGTGAGATCATGGAGAGTTTCCCCTCCTTTTTACCTCCATTAATCAAGCATGCTTTTGAATTACCAGATTTTGGTACTGTAGCTGTAATCGAAGTAAATGGAGTGTCGTTACAGGGTGACATTTCATAAGTTGACAGCTTGGATCACGAGATTGCAATCCGAGACACGAGTGATAGTGGAATGGGCTTTATCGAGTGAACACAGAAAATAGGACGCGTTGTAACACTGGAGAAGAATTAAACAAGCTCTTGTCGACTACAAGTGAGCCATGAGTGTGCAAATTAAGGTGTACCCCGCAAGTTTGGTCGTGAAGGGAAATCTATCACTTGACGGCCCCACTGAGTGGTCCAATAACCTAGGCCCTTCTTCAGAGCAGTCATCAACTTACGACAATCACTGTTTCCAGGGTTAAGATGATTCCGCGAAATTATTTCTCATTTCAGGACGGAAGGTCACGCACTGGTTTTTTGGGACAACTGCAAGTAACTTTTCATGTTGGCTCAGTCAAAGGAACTTAGCCAGTCCGAACTTTTACTAGAATTAAAACAATTAAAGCTGATTCGGATTGCCAGGCAGTGGACTTTTATTTTAAGTGTAACAACTCATGGCTTCGTATTCTATGCGCAGCGTTATTGAGACTATGGACTAAACTGAAATAAAAAAAAATCCTAAAGACCCAATGAGCAATAAGTATTATTAAAGACTGGATCGTTGGACAATGCAATTCGAGAGTTTTCATTGGCTTAGCCTTCATGGGTTATGAGCCATTATACCATGCTCTACAAATATGGAAGGCATATGTATGATTCTTTGGGCATTTTAATTGTTAAGGTGTGTTTCTTCAAGAAAATCTAAGATTGGATTCCCAAATCCGAAAGAAACTGAAAGGACATCCTAAACAGATCAATCCGAGATCTCTCAGATCAAGGTGCGTCAAAGATACTGAAGAATCCAGTTCCAGAGTGGATTCTTCGGTTCCTCTGACGCACCATGATCCGAGACATCTTGGATTGATCCGTTTAGTAAAGAAACTCAAAATCTCCTTTCGAGTTCTTTGGGATTTGAGAATCCAATCTTATATTTTCTTAAAGAAACACACGGATTTAAAAATCCAATCTTGAATTTTCTTAAAGGAACGCACGTAATTTTCTATATTTTAGGGGCGTTTTAATAGAACAATTATTCCACTCGCGCTTGTTGGACATGAGATGATTATAGCCACTACTCACCACGTTGGCTATCTATCATCTCATATCCAACGCGCTCATGGAATAACTGTTAACTATTCACTCCGTAACGAGTGGATGATGCGTGATTCAATCAAAAACAGTGCTTAACCGAGGATTTTACCGAAGGTTAACTGCAGGACCTAGATTTGTCATGTAAGAAGATTCTGTAAATAGTTGCACATATCTTCCTGCCGCTTGCACGTTTTCTACTCGTGAATTAAGATGTAAATTGAATTTTGTATTTAATGGTTTCTTTATCGTCTGTTGTCAAGATCACTTTTGTGTGTATATATACTAAAAACCTATCTGTCTCAGTAAATAACAGCCACTATTCACCTCATTTTCAAAGATCTTTTAAAATTAAATATCGAATAGACTTCCACACAAAAATATTATAATCTACAAATTTTATACAAGACAAATCCCAACCAAGTTGTTTACCAAACTATAATTTTTCTGTCTTCAAACATTTTCTTTTATTTATATCTGGGAAATCATGAAATACTTAGTCAACGCAATCGGTACCTTAATTATGTAAATATCATTTAATCTGTCTGATTTGAAATCTTTTTATAAAAGGGGTCGATACATCATTTAGTACCATCTCTAAAGAAGATGGCATTCATTTCATCCATGAAAAAATTCTTTAAGTTGATGTACATGGCCATGTCACATTATCTCCCGCGAGAGAGTCAAGCCATCATTTAGAGAGGTTAAGCATGACGTTTACGGCAAACGGCAAACGGGAAAAATGAAACGTTTGCCGTCTCTCGTCAGCTCTCCGTACAGTAGAATCAAAGTATTTGTGTTTGCAGTGAATAGCAAGAGACACTTTTTTATTTTTGTATGATTTATATAAGGATTACAAGAAAAGAATAGAAAATCAGAGTTAACATTTGCCTTCTATTAAAAGAAGGAGGAGAGCGGTGAAAATCTGAGGTCTTACTGTAAAGAACAAACAAACAAACAAACAAAATACAACAACAAAAAAACAGGAAAAGTGTGAAATTAAATTAAGCTATACTTTGGCTTTAATCCCTTTTGAATACTAATTACATTGCAAGAAGACTACGTGACTTCTTTCAACCATCTGAAGAAAACCCCAAATCTCACTGTGAATACCTCAATCATTTTGTTAGCTTTGTATCTGGGAAATTTAAATCATGTAGTACAACATAATCATGAAACACAACAAAAGTATTGTTACTACTTGAGGCTCCACTCAATAAATAAATAATAACTAATAGTAATTGGACCGAGTCAAGTACAATTCAGAGAGTAATCGTGCGAGTAATCTCAAAATCGGACCATTTGAAAATGCGAGAACGATTACTCGCTGAATTGTACGACACAAGGTCCAATTACTAATTAATCGTATCTAAAATAAATTTTGGAATTAAAAATGTCTTTTGGGAAGTTCTTTTAAGCAAAAACATCTGTAGCACTTTTCATAAATGTTGAAAACTGTGCGAAATATTACAAAAAAAAACCTTAAAAGCGCACGTAATTGACGTGGAAATCACGTGGGTATCCAATTACAGGTATCTAATTACAAAAAGTTCAAATCGGACACCTGTAATTGGACATCCACGTGATCGCGCGCCGATTACATGACAAATAGGCGTGCGGAGAACCAATCACGATCAAGAGTTTTGTTATAGATACGATTAGCAATAGTAATTGGACTGAGTGGAGTACAATTCAGGGAGTAATCGTGCTCGTAATTTCAAATCGGCCTCGCGCTTTGCGCTCGTCCGATTTTGAAATTACTCGCGCGATTACTCCCTGAATTGTACTCCACTCAGTCCAATTACTAATTCATTAAACTACAACTTAGAATGTGATTGCCCTACTGAACTGTCCGATAACAAGCTGTCTAATAACAAAGTGTCCAATAACAAACTGTCCGATAACAACTTGGCAAGTGAATTAGTGGAAAAATAGGAGTTTTTTAAACCAATCACAATCGAGGATATTGTAATTTTATGATTAATAAATTAATCATTATTTCATTTATAACAATCACTATAGTAACCAATTCAATAGACTGACTTTGTGAAAATGCCAAGGTTAAGTCTTTGGCGACTGTTTTGAAAAGAACTTAACAGCCATTTTTTCAAGCTTTTCTCCATATTTTTGATTATGGTATTTAAAAATGACTATTAAAAGCTCTTCTTCAAATAAAACTTTTACTTTATTTGTAGGAAATTGTAATTGTTATGATTAATTGGTAACAGGACGATTAAACACACAGACACACGCACACACACTGCACTGCTGCAAGAACGTTTAAGTTTTAGATACTGACAAACATAATCTAGATACCAACCTGCTGATGTCTGGACTGAACAAATTTAAGCTCATTTACAGTACAGTGTCAGCGGTTTTCTTCACTTATTTATGTGAACGTGGCCGACAAAAAACCAAAAGGGTCTCTTCTCGGAGACAAGTCAATGTAAATGGCCAACTGGTTTGCCTTCAGCCAGTTAGGATTCTAAACAATGTTATGTTCAGTTTGAATTAGTTGTTTCAGTTGTTTGTTAGGCCCCATTAGCACTTGTGCTATAAACACTGCCGAGGGTAAATTAATTCTCTCTTTTCTTTCAAGATATGGCGGGTAATTGAAATGACAGCGAACAAAATCCTAAACTTTAGACTCATCGAGCTAAAAAGTTCCCGACGCGCACGAATTACAAAACTGGTGCCACTTGCAAAAATCAACTATATACGGAAGAAAAGGAACGGAAACTTGGCTTACCTTTCAATTCTGCTGTGTCCTTTGTATCAGGTCATCTGTCCTCCAAATATCTGCAGCAGAGTAGTATTGAAAATAAGCAAAGTACGTGCTTCCATCTGGCACCGAATCAACACCACACCAACGGACCAAAGAAACCTATACCACAAAAAATAACAATCGAAGAAAGCGACAAGGCTAACATTTACAACCGCGTACTTTCTTTTGCTTACTCCGCATTCTCTACGACAAATAGAAGTTCCGGCGGATAAAAATCCACCATTATTCTTCCTGTTCGATGCTCCCGTTTGCAAAGTTCAGACATTTTCGAAACAATCGTTTGCAGCGGAAAGCGCTTAACCGTGCCTCGTTGTTTGAGGCCTTCCTTACAAGCTTAATATATATATGTTATTGGCCGGCTGGGAGGTCCCTATAGGGAAAAACTGTGACCAAGGTCTTGAAAGTGCTGCCCGAGATCGCAGGCCGAAGCCCGAGGTCACAGCTTTTCCCTATACGGGCCTCCCAGCCGGCCAATAACATTTTCTCTTTTTTTTATCGTAAACTGGCTTACAAGTGGGTTAGTTTACGCGACTTTGCCATTGAATCGGCTTACAAGCCGGCTAAAAACCATTCATCAAAAATTAACGAGCGAATGAACGAGTAAATCAGATATACGAAGAAAGATGTATCAAGGAACATATTTATTTCGAACTACTTGATGTTAGCGCATTTACTTAGTTCCCTAGTTAAGGTCTCCAAAATTGTTTTCCAGGTGTGAAATTTTGTGCAAAGTTTGAAGTTGTACCAAAAAACAGTTTTTGTCCATAATTGCGAATCACTCGACTGAATTAGACTTTTCTACCGTAAATTGAGAAGCAGGTAACGAGAAAATTCGTTAAGTGTACTCCACAGCAATTCTCTCAAATACAGGAACGATTAGAGAGGGAAACTCGACTGAAAGTGACTCAGTTTTTAATTAAAATTGTACAGAGAGAGACACAGGATTACGCGCCATTACAGCGCCGAACAACAAACAACCAACAAACTCTTACAACTTCAAAAACTTGAATTGAATTTACTTACAGTAATAGAGATAAACTTGCGTTGATTAATCGTCTTTGGATTTGAAAACAGGGCGAAAGATTGACGATAACCGTTAATTTATTCACGAAAATAGATCAATTCGATGGATTCCGCCCGCTGTAGCGGTCCGTATGAGAGAATTCCGCCCGCTTCAGGAACCAATCAGATTGCAGGATTTGTTGGATTTTGCCCGCTCACGAGCCGAAAAAAAGATAAATTATTTTACAGCAAACAATTTTAGGACCTAGCTAATCAAAGTAACTCTTTTTTGTGGTTTTATCAAACGTTTCATTAACTTAGAAGTAAATTTCGTGCGTTGGTGTAAGAGGCTATCGTTTGGTAGAACGTCTACTAGAGAATATATGTAGTAGTTAGCTAGCGCCAAATGCTGTTCGTTGAAGCCCCTACGAATTTCAGTTATAAGTCTCTGAAGGCAGAGGGTTGTTCAAGTGAACATGTTTTGGCCGTGGAGTTCTCTCGGCGGGTTTCTTAAAAACCACAAAGGTGTTGGAATGTTTCAGAACTGTTTACAAAACGAAAACGGCGATGTATTTCCTCGGTCGACTCTTGAGTAGCCGTCGATCTTGTTCTTGAAATTATTCTTAGCCTTATGTAGATCCGCTCGGAGAATTTCCATGGAGCCGTTCAACAGTTTTTTTTTAATTGCTCGCGCGGTCTTGACTTTCACGATAATGATCTCCAGTTCGTGACAACGAGTGGAGCAAGTAGCAACTTGGAGAACAGAACGCACGGCAAGTTAATGTCACAGAAATAACAGCACGGTTTATTTTTCACAAGCGCCATCCCACTCTGCTTTCGAACCCATTTGTTTTTCAAAACAAGGCCAAGTTTTCGTGCATGTATATATGGAACTGTACAAATTATATTCTGCAGACATTTTTCGCGTCTCGTGGAAATATAATGATTTGATTTCTGGTGAATCCTGGTTGGCTCGTAAATGGCAGTTCAACCACACCTTAGTGTACTTTTAAATTAGTGGGTGGTTGGCGGCTGGTCTAATAAATGTATCAGGCGTTATTTTTTTCCTCCTCCCTTAACGAAAAAATGCCGGTTACAGCCAAACATATAACATCTACACACCTTTGTTGCACTGGCACGCAGCGGCGTCGTTTATCGAGTTTCCTTAGGTCAGGATCTCGGAAAAATATGGAGGATTACCAAAAATAATAACAAGCATTTGCTTTTAATTATCAAAGGAATCCAGCCATGTGCACATATCTAATATTCTAATTATAAAAACGAGGCACAAATTTGCGGTGAATCTAATTTTTGACGAAGAGCTTCTCTCCCAACGGACGGATCGACTCTTGACACTTCACAGCGCTGTATGTTTGCCCAGTTCATTGCGTACAATCAGGTACAATTGAACCAAAAAGCATGCGATGTCCTCGAATTTATTCAGGGCCGCTCGGGGGCAAAATAAAAGCACCCGGTTCAAAATTTACCGCAAAAGCAGCCCGAGGACGTCAGGAAAATAAGGCGTGAAAATAAACAGACCTGCAGTCCAAGCTACACTGAAGTGCGGATTTCAGTTGACAAAAACATCGAAATTCAGTTTTACGGCTGCTTATTGCACTCGGCAAAAAAAACCGAGTTCATGTGATATAGTTAGAGATTTTAGTTAGTGTGGACTCGATTTTGGCGATGCAATAGTCCGCTCAATCGAAGTGAAAAACTACTGTATTTCCATGGAGAGGGAAATTTCATTTCTCATACACAACGGTTTTGATTTAACAGGGGTAATCATAGCTTCAGCTCAAGCAACTATAAAACAAGCGGCGTTGTAGCTGAATCATTTGCGTAAAATCAGTACCATGCTTTGGGACATTCAGTTCAAAAGACGTTAACAGCAAGCGAAATGTTGTCTACCTTACACTCTTCTGTGAACCAGCTGTTTTCCAAAACGACCAAAAACTAAACTCCCTTTGGTGAGCAGAGACTGGAACTGCAAAAGAACGAAAGTAAACTGTAATCAACGTTCATCCCTGTTCATCTGTTTCATTTTAACGATGACACTCTCGCTGATCAAAATATTGTATGAAACATCCTACTTACATTTTGATAAGAATGGTAGATTCCTCTATATGATCCGGGAAAAGTTCTTTCTATAAGAGTGGAACAGCTTGTACCGTACGCTACTGCAACGATTCCAGCATGCGAGCAAAGGAAGTCAAGGAACAGTGCAGCGCGCCCTTTTCAATATGATAAACGTTAACGATCTTGGGGGTGCCACTCAGCCATTGGATTAATAGGCCCTCACACATGATCATTACATCATAACCCATTTTCATATACAAAAGATCACTTCGTGACGAGAGCTAGTGGCACATTTGATAAAAGCCGGACTGGAAATCAATTGCCAGACAAGCCAGGAATCGAAAGTGGAGAGAAGTTTAGCCAGAAAAAGAAAACTTGAGCTTGTTTAGTCAGCCAGGAACAATGTTTTTCATTTCTCTGCCAGTCATACGCGGTTATAATCATATTCCAGCCAGTTCACTCTCAAAGTTTTTGTTTTGCCAGCCAGGTCGACAATAGCCCGCAGTTTTTTTGTGAAGCGGTTTGTTGGGTACTCTGAGATCGGTTAAATGTAAGGAGTTTCAGACACGAATCCATCACTAGAGATCATAGTATTAGTGTGTACTATCACAGTAGAGTTTTGGTTGTCATTTGCACTGTTATTGTCTTTATTTTGAGTCACGCTATCGGCTCACCAAAATACTTGCAGGTGCCTTGAGGCTACATACTAAAATTTCTAATAAAGTGAAAATATACTGAATTCAAATGAGAATTAACTAATTCATACACACAATGAATACAAAATCGCTGTTCCGAAGCCAAACCAAGGTCAAAAGAGAAGTGATTGATTTTTTTTAACCCATTAGTGTATAATAATATATGATTGTTCACGAAGACTAAATAATATTGGAAACATTGTGTATTAGACACTGTAAAGCACTACTGCCTGCTGGGCGCGTAATTATTCTATGACACCGTCTTGCAAACGAAAGTGTATTTATTATGCCATGAGTTCATTTTTAAATAGCATTTCGCGAAAGTTCGACTTAATATGTTAAGATTTCAGCATTTCGGAATTATTACGTCGTTCTTGGTACAAATTTGTTTCTCGCCAACAGTCTTACACCGGAAAGAGACCGAATACTCAGTTATTAGTTAAAAAACGTTTTTAAGTAGTTGGTTGGTTGACGTGGCTGCGAGCAAGAAAATATTCGCGCACATTGTTTACATATTGTTTTCCCGCATCTTCTATGCAGGGAAACGTAGTCATTCAGTTATCGATAAAACTCTGCCCGCGCTAAAACGTACATTTTTTTCTTTAGTTCTCAAAATGCGCTTGTTATTTGCAACTTGTTTTAGCGTAAACTTGCTCGTTCTGGTTGCTATGAACGACACTGGATCTGGCACTTGTGACAAGACGAATGTGTGTTCAGCCATTAACGTTTTGGAAACGAAACTGGAAGCGAAGTTGGAAAACCTTTTCAAGCTGGTTTCCCCGCTGGGTAAACTTGGATTAACCGATCTTCTTTGAAATTTGTTTTCCTCTTTTTACCTAGCGCCTCTCTTGAATTTAATTATTTTCACAGTTGCTCCCGCTTCTTCCTGTAAGGAACTGTATGACAAACACAAGTAAGTTTACAAATAAAATGTCATTTAACGTTCTACTTATGCAAAAATTTATCGCGTAGGGGCACGGCGCTAAAAAGCATCTGTACACATGGCATTGATTTCCCAACAAAGATTGAAGGAAGCTTGTCGCGGCCAAAGCATGGGGGCTTCTCATTGGAACGCACCGTTTTGTTCTTGCCGGAGGAAGAAGCAGTCATGAGTGACTTCAATAAGCGTACGGACGAGATCACGAGTTCTATTGAAAAACAATTTGCGTCCAACCCCTCTAATAACGAATATAGGATTGGCCTTTAAACGGATGGGCTTATATATTCGGGGGAAACCTTAGGTAATCGGATTTAAAAAACCCGTTTCGAAAAGAGCAACAGCCGGTGTTGATCGAAGTACGCATTTCATACAGTGTTTTTTGTCGCTAAAAATCATTTTAAATTGAATTAAACCAGAACTTTTCGAAGGAGCTTATAATCGGAAGCAATAGCTGGTTTCCATGTAGATCAAGAGGAATGGGCCTATAACCAGGAGGGCTTAATTGCTGTAGTTTACGTCATGCCAGAACCTAAAGTATGTCATTTCCATTCATCAGTTTGCGAGAAAATAAAGCTTACGAACTGCAAACTGACAGTGGAAAGATCCCTGTGTATTGCCACATGACCAGCCACGGCATTGGCGCATGCGGAGGTGGAGGATGGACGCTGGTCATGAAAATCAATGGCCATAAGGTACAACCAAGAGTTTCATTTTATTCACCGTTATTCAAGCGTGACATTATTTGCAAGAATAGAAAAGAAAAAGGTAAAAACAAAAGAGAAAAAAGAAACCAAACCAAAAAAGCAAAGCAAAGCTAGCATACATGTACACTAGGCATTAATTTAAAATAGTGCGTAGTGGCCAAAGCAGCAGAGCTTTCGAGTTAGCCACTACCACAGTGCAGTTACTAGTGAGAGACCAAAGTAGATGAAAGCAAAGATACTGGTTTGTTTAACCTTCCATATTGCGTCCATTTAAAATTTGCGGAAATTGAATGGCGTTTTGTTTGTGTTAGGTGAAAAAGGCAAAAGCAGAGTTCAGTAACGTTGTCAGGGTTTTGAAAACGAGATTTTTTCTTTCTTTTTATCTAGTCGACCTTCCGCTACAATTCCCTGCTCTGGACTAACAAGAACGAGTTTAACCTTCTGGGAGGCGAGACTGAGTTTGATTTTGAAGAGACCAAGTTACCGACCTACTGGAACACACCCTTCTCCAAGATCTGTCTTGGTATGAAGACCAGTCAACAGAACAACTTCATGGTTGTTAACAGGCATGCCAACTCTCTGTACTCACTGATCGCTGACGGGAAACACCGAGCCACCTCACTGGGTCGTAACATGTGGAAGACGTTGGTCGGTGTACAGGCCTCCTTACAGCAAAACTGTAACAAGGAAGGGTTCAATATTGCGTGTACTAATAGTAACAATGCTAAAGCAAGAATCGGTATTCTTAGTAACAACGAATACGATTGCTACAACTGTGACTCCAGAATCGGGTTTGGTACAGGAGGATATCCTGATGACTCCAACACGTGTGGAAACGAGGCAAAGTGGTCACCAGATAATGGAGAAAAACACATCAAAGCCATGGGTTACATTTTGGTTCAGTAACAAGAATGGCCTCGTCACCTTTCAAAACCATTCAAGGAAACTGAATGTTGTAAAACAAGTAAAAAATGGTGTTGGTAGTAAATGTTGTTTTTGATTTATTTTATTGTTTGTTATATATTTTCACTCATCAGTGCGGGTTTCACTGAACATGACTCATCTGCAATTAGCTGGACTGTACACGGAAGTATCGATATCAACGCCCTGAATGAACACCTCGAGTCTAACTTATTTTCGCTCTAAAAACTAGATTATCTGGGATAAAGGAAAAAAAGAAACTTCGTGTATTTGCTTTTGCCTCACAAGGACTATTTCTGCAGTGTTTGGACGCAATATTCTGAAATTTGTCTTTACGATTAACACTGATGGTTTTTAGCAGATGACAACAATCAGTTTTTCAGTGAATTGCATCCATTTGAGGAAGTTTAGCACTAATTGTTTCTATTGTAGTTCTGCGCATCCTTACTGAACACGCAAATTCACACGCACGTCATACATCGATGCGCGCGCCAAGTAAGAAAGGATGAACAATAAAAGGACATAAAGCTATTGCTATAGCTAGCATTACCTGGATAGTTAAACGATCTTGGGCATTCGGTGACCCCTATTTTTCTTTAGATGGGTCGTTTGTTTCTCCGCCGACTTTTACGTTTATCAAAAAAAATAAAGGAACTCTATCGATTAAAAGTTTGAATTTCTTGCAAAATGTACCATCGAGTTCCGTTCTTACTAGCTCTTCGTTTATCTGTGCGGCGGTTTCAAATGCCTGTCGAAGTCTTTTGAAAACGTTGGCAACTTAACATTTGGGATTATTAACGCAAAGGATTAACTTATACAATATTTTACTAAGATAGGTTCTCGCCGCTGATTCATATTTGATATTTTAAACTCAAAACCGTGGAGACCATGCTGATTTTTATTCACACGCACAATCAGACTAGTTTTCCAATTGCATGACCTGCACGTGGTATTTTGCAATAATACCAACCTCGTTCCCAGGGCCTTTTCCCTGGCTTGGGGGCGGGGCGGGAAAAGAGCCTGGAATCGGCTGGTCGCGTGCCACCTTACACCCTGAAATGCTGGCTGTAATAAATTACAGAGGTTTGCATAATCAAAAGTACCAAAATCAAGATGACGGGGAAACTGTCTGTGCTAAGTCGACTTGGATCTGGTTTTAATCGTTAACTTTCCGTCCTTTTGTTTAAAGCCACTTCAAGCGAAATGTTTTGAATATTTGATGAAAGGCAATTATATTGTTGCCGTTCTATCCGCTGGCTTTGGCAAATCTCTGCTGTTTCAGCTTCTACTAGATTTCTTGCCTGTCAAGGCGACACTGATATTGTGTAAAATAGGGTTAACTCGACGACACGATTTCTACGGTTCATGACATTTATACATTTGCCGATTTCTGTTCGGTCACTCGACCTTTTTGTCGCTTTACTTGTGTTTATGAAGGGTATCTCATGTTGTATTGAGCCGTTAAACCGTGCCATGGTGAAATTTTTTGAGGTCGCCGTAGGTCTGCATGATTTCCGCTGTCATCTCCATGTCGCTTCGTCGAGTTTGACACCTCTGTAATTTTCC
Source organism: Catalaphyllia jardinei (assembly GCA_022496165.2). Classification (NCBI taxonomy): domain Eukaryota; kingdom Metazoa; phylum Cnidaria; class Anthozoa; order Scleractinia; family Caryophylliidae; genus Catalaphyllia; species Catalaphyllia jardinei. The sequence continues at coordinate 7,078,186 of CM042750.1, read as the reverse complement.
ACGTGTAAATGCAGTGTTTAGCCTCATTTCTATTGCAAGATATGTTTTGGGCCCGGCTGTAATTAGAATTAATTGGAAGTACAGTACGCGTAGTTTCACGGATATCCGGCATATTTGCCCTCCTGCGGTTTCTTCGAAGACGCCGTAGATTTATTCCGAGAAAGCTATACGCTCATCTTAGAAATTTTTATACCTCTTCAGCTATCCGGTCGAGCTGATGTTTCCGGAAGTTGACGTGTAGCCTCCTTTGGTCCTTCTGGCACCACAGGATTCAAATGTAGCTCTTTACGTGCAAGTCTGTTTATTGTTTTGCGTGTTGTATATGCCATTGCTCGGCTAATTCAAAACATTTGCCATAGAACGGTCAAACGGCTCAACTCTACTCAGAATTACTCCTTAAAACGCCACCCTTTCCAACCACGAGTGAAGCGACAAAAAAGTCGAGTGACCGAACAGAAAACGGCAAAGGTACAAATGTCACGAAACCTAGAAGTCGTTTAGGCAGTCAACCCCACTTTACACTAATATTAGCTTGAGCTGGAGACTCATACCGGATCTCAGAAGGCGGTTTACACGATGGCAACAGTTCGATCAAAATGACCGGAAACTAGAGTTGCAATATTGACCGGAAGAGACATTTCGTGACGATTGCGTTATTCAGTTATTTAGTGATTTATTTTGATTGACAGCTGTAATCGGAGAGAGTTGTTTTTTGATCATTGCACAATGTAAAATCGGATATAAAAAGAGCGAGGAGCGGATATCGACATTAAAAGAGGTTAAAAAGAACATATGAGTGGTGTGGAATCAGTGGAATCAATCGTGAGTGAGAGTGTACCGCGTACAGTTTCGGTACATTTGTGGTGCCGGGACCAGGATCAGGGAAACAGCGGAGACGACAACGACACAGGAATTTGCAGCGTGGCTGGGACATTGAAACGATTGCGCCATGACAGAAGGAGAGGGACTTTCAGAGGCGATGGAACGCTTCGAAAGAAACATTGAGAGGGAGGTAACGAAATTAAAGTACTATCTAGAGCCGGCTGACGAACTTATAGAGCAAAACGATTACGTAGAAATGGAAATTGCCGTAAAACAAGGAACACAAATTATCGACAAGATCACGGATCTTATTTCACAACTGGAAGGAATGAAGCTAGACTCGGGTGTTTCACCGCGAGATGTCCGACAGTGGAAAAAGGACAAGAAGAACGAGTTCTCTCCTCTCGTCCAGGAGAAAATCAAGCTTTCCGAGACACTTTCAGCAAAACAGAAACAGGAGGAAGACGAAATCGAGCGAGCGAATTGGGAGACACGACGGGAGCGCGAGGAACGCGTGACAAGAGAGAAACAAGAGCAAGAAAAGCAATTCTGGGAGGAGAAATTCAGCGCCGAATTACGCGTAGCAGAACAGAAGTTGGAAATGGAAACAGCGGCCAAGGCGACCCACGCAAAACTTCCCAAGTTGAAGATTACGCCATTCAAAGGAACGCCCACCGACTGGGTGCGTTTCGAAAACATGTTCGTCACGCAAGTTCATAACAAGCCAATCACTCCAGAAGAAAAATTCGGCTATCTGTTAGAGATGGTAACCCCAACAGTGCGTGGAAAAATTGGAAACCTAAAACCCAGCGAGATCGGCTACAAAATAGCGTGGGAGCGATTAAAGACAGAGTATGGCCAAAACAAGCTAGTTGTCAATGCGCACGTGCAAGAAATTGTGAATCTTCCAAGCGTTAGAGGAACACACTTCATCAGAATTCAGGAATTTTACGAAAATCTCAGCAAAAACTACGACGCGTTGGTAACTATGGGTGAAGCAGATATGTTACAAGGATTCGTAATCTCTACACTAAACAAATTACCGCACGTGAAGCCTGACCTGGTACGGACTGACGATAATTGGGAGAGTTGGAGAATGGAGCACTTGATTAACAACCTTCAGGGATGGCTGAAGAGGAACAGAATGGAGGAGCAACCTGGAACAGTCCGAGAAAACCACAAGAGGGAGAGACTCTGGTATGCTGCAGAAGGAGAGGAGAAACAGCCATCAGATACAACGAAATCCACACCCGTCTGCCTCTACTGCCAAAAGGGCCACTGGGGAGACCGCTGCGAAACGTACAAGACACTGGAGAGCAGGAGGAAGTTTCTCACGGATAACCGATTGTGCTACAACTGTGGAAGAAGGGGGCACATTGGCCATCATTGCCGAGGCCGTGGCTGTTTTAATTGCAAAGGGAGACACCATACAAGCATCTGCGACAGAAAGGAGAATCCTGTTCTCACTGTGTACACGCCATCTGCCGAGGAGACACTCCCAGCTATCATCCCCGTTAAGATCAATGGAACCACACTATGGGCGTACCTTGACACAGGATCTGGCAGGAACTTTATCTCAGAAGAGGCAATCAAAAAGCTTCAGCTAAACCCAGTACGTCACGAAACTCGACAAATTGTAACCTTGAGTGGAACACAGAAACAGTCCATGCCTATTTTTGACCTAACAATAGATTCAGTGGATGGACAGGCGAGAGAGCGGATCAAAGTCACTGGAGCTAAGATGGCAGACTTCACGACCATCCGGAGACCAAACCTTAGCACCCTGAAATGGAAGTACGAGCACACAAAGGACAAACGATTTTACAAGAACACGGGAGATGACTACACAATCCATTTGATCCTGGGAGACAGTACGTACTGCCGAATTAGGACAGAAGATGTGTTCAAAGGGAAACCTGGGGAGCCGATAGTCGAGGGGACGACCTTTGGTTGGGTCATTCATGGCGGTGATCGTGCAACAGATGGCTGCCTGTACACAAGAGAAGCGAGCGATTATGAGCGTTTGTACAGCCTGGACGTGTTGGGAGTGGAGGACCGGGGAGAGAGCTCCCAGCTGGACGTACACACAGAGTTTAATGAGAACATTTCAAGAAACGCCGATGGGAGGTACGAAGTGAATGTTCCTTGGATACCAGGCCGGAAACTAGCAGAGACAAATGAGATGCAGAGCAGACAACGCCTACAAAGAGTAGAGGAGAAGCTGGAGCAGAACATGAAACTGAAGGAAGAGTACGAGAAGATTGTGGCTAACCAGGAAGAAACCGGAGTCATTGAAAAGGTTCCCGATCACCCAACAGGGACCCGAGTGTTCTACATGCCTCACAAACCAGTAATCAGAGAGGACGCGGCTACAACAAAGGTCAGGATGGTGTTTGATGCAAGCGCAAAACCTCACTACCTCGCGAACAGTATCAATGACTGCATGTACAGAGGACCGCCTTTACAGCCGCTCATGTGGGACATACTGATTAGAGCGAGAATGTCGACGGATATCCTACTCGGGGACATAGAAAAGGCGTTTCTTCAAGTTGGAATAAAGGAAGAAGACAGGGATGCATTTCGCTTCCTATTCAAGAAAGATGGAAAAGAAGAACACTTCCGGTTCACGCGAGTACCTTTTGGAGCAGAGGCAAGCCCATTCATACTAGGAGCGACTTTACAGTATCACTGCAGCCAACAGCCAGAGGAGGTCAAAGAAACAGTTCAAGCGCTTCGGGAGAACACATATGTGGACAACCTAATGCAGACTGGTCAAGGGTCAGAAGAAATAAAACGATTCAAGACGGAAGCCACCCAGGTATTGGAAGAGGCAAGGTTTCCAGTACACAAATGGGAGTCTAACCTTCAAGAGCTAGAGAGTGACGGGATGGCCAACCCAAGCAAAATACTAGGCCTCGGCTGGGACAAACAAAACGACACCATAGAAGTAACCATCCCACAACAAGTTGAGGAAGAACATGTTACCAAGAAAACGATTCTCAGCCACTTGGGCAGCATTTACGACCCCCTTGGAATATTGTCACCAACAACTGTGGAAGGAAAGCGGATTTACAGAGAGGCGTGCGACGAAAAGAACGGATGGAATGGAGAGATTTCAGATCCCCTAAAGAAACAGTGGACCAAGTGGACGAAGCAGTTAAAGAGCGTGACAGTGCCAAGAAGCATCATGAGGAACGTAACAAAGACCAAAACAGTGCACTTACACATATTCGCCGACGCGAGCAATCTGGCCTGCTGCGCTGCCGCCATAGCAGTCGTTGAACACAGTGAAGGCGTGGTCAAGGGCCTTCTTACATCGAAATCAAGAATCTCCAAGAGAGACACTACCATAGCAAGGTTAGAACTGGTTGGTGGTCAAATGGCGGCAAACTTGGCAAAGAATCTCCACAATGCCCTGAGAGGATGGCCACTGGGAAGCATCACAGTCTGGATGGATAGCATGGTGGCCTTGTACTGGATCTTAAACCCCGGAAAGTCTTGGAAGGTATTCGTCGAGAACAGAGTGCGGAAAATGGCCCAGATAACAGAAGAAGTCGGAATCGAATGGAAATATTGCCCTACAGAACGAAACCTTGCTGATCTAGGAAGTAGAGGCGCACCCCTAAACAAGATGGGAGAGAACGAATGGTACGAGGGACCAACCTGGCTACTGACAAAGGAGGACTGGCCACCCCAGCCAATCATTAGATGCACACCTAAGAATCAAGAGGAAGAGAAGCCACTGAAGGAAATTGTTGCTTACACAAGAGAGGAAGTGCAAACCAAGACCAAGGAACTGGAAGAGGGTAGCACAGAGAACCAAGAGACAGATGAGTGGGACGAACTACTCTCGCGAAACACGTATTGGAGAGCACTATGGATTACTGCTTGGGCCCTGAGGTTCAGCACCAACAGCCACGCCCAATCAAAGAAGAGAAAGAAGATATCAGGCCAATTGAGTACCGAAGAACTCGCAGAAGCCAAACGACGCTGGGTAGGAGAGAGCAGAAACCGAGGGGAGTGGAAGAAAGGCAAAGTGGTCCAACTAGTCAAGGGGAGAGATGGTGTTGTGAGGGGAGTCGTCTTACTACACAACGGAAACAGAATCCGACGCCCACTTCAGCTCGTGTGTCCCCTTGAAATAAGGAGCTGCTGCAAGGAACCAGCAGAGGAAAACGAGAGTGCGAGCCAAGGGCCAATCAGAAGTGTACCAAAGAGGAAGGCAGCTGACGATGCGAGAGCGAGAATAAAGCTCATTGCTGAGCAAGACTCTAATGGACACTGAGAGAGTAAAAATTAAGAAAGGTTAATTTTTAGGGGAGCGTGACCGGAAACTAGAGTTGCAATATTGACCGGAAGAGACATTTCGTGACGATTGCGTTATTCAGTTATTTAGTGATTTATTTTGATTGACAGTTGTAATCGGAGAGAGTTGTTTTTTGATCATTGCACAATGTAAAATCGGATATAAAAAGAGCGAGGAGCGGATATCGACATTAAAAGAGGTTAAAAAGAACATATGAGTGGTGTGGAATCAGTGGAATCAATCGTGAGTGAGAGTGTACCGCGTACAGTTTCGGTACACAAAACACAACGCGCCACTGAATACTTTTGTTTCAGTTGCGTTGCATAATTTGACTTCTTTGCCTGAATTCACTCGCCTCATACACAAGTTTCTCGCACTTCCTGCGCATCAGCTTCGTAAGGGAATTACTCTCAGTAATAAAAATTAGACAAATTCCACACACATTTCGAATCTTCGAGGCAAGATTTTTGTCACTGTGAGCGTTTCCAGTTCTACCGAATACCCGAAGCAAGTGGCGGCTCTCGAATACATCGCCGTAAAATTTTGCGGATAAACTTTAACACCAGTAAATTACTGAATTTGCTGCTCTTCTCAGCCACAATGACGAGTCCCAATTAAGTTGGAGATCTACACGCGAACCTTCCCCAAAATATTTAGCTCTAAGAACATTTTATCAGCCAATCAAAATGCAGAATTAACCACAGGAATTCATACATTAGTGTTTTTATGAATATTTAAGTAGACACGTGACCAGCCGATGCTAGGGTCTTTTCCCGCTCCGCACTCAAGATAAGGAAAAGGCCCTGAGAACGAGGTTGCAATAATACAGGCTCGTAATATTTCAAAATTCTCCAAATGCCCGTCTTCGCTTCGCGGCTCGTGGTATTTTGAACAATTTTGAAATATCACTCGCGGTATTGTGGCCAATTATATAATAACCAAATCAATGCGCGCGCTCTGATTGGTCAATCAGCTGTGGGTTATTGTGCCGGTAAACCCACGGAAAAATCGCGCGTCTTCTGAATTATTATATAAAAGCAATAGATCATAAGTTTTCTATGGATTATAGGCTGATAAACCACTTGGGATGTTGGTAGAACAATCGAAGAATTCGTAAACCACTCGCCTGCGGCTCGTGGTTTACAAATTTTTCTCGTGTTCTACCAACATCCCGCGTGGTTTATCAGCTTATAACCCACAGAAACTTGTGGTCTATTGCTTAAATAACACTACAGGCCATGCTATTATTACCTATGCTAAAAATAATAACAATAACAACAACAACAACAATAATAATAATAATAATAACAATAATAATAATAAAAAAAGTGCGATATCAATAAGTGTCAATAATAATAATAATAATAATAATAGTAATTTTATTTATGTAGCGGGTATGTAAAAAGTTCTATACCGCTTTACAATCATAAAGGTCGGTAAAACTAGATATAAAAATTTATCTTACAAATATCTTGTTTTTATTCGTCAGTTTGGGAGAAAGTAAAACCTACATGTTGTAGGCTTAGAGTGGAATAATCCCGCAAGCGACGTTGCCGAATGCGGAGCTGGAGGATGGACACTGGTCATGAAAATTGATGGAAGCAAGGTATGACAACGCTAAAAGCAAAGATAGATCGATCGATAGATAGATAGATAGATAGATAGATAGATTCGTGATTCATTTAACCTCTTGTATTACGCCCATTGACATTTGACATAATTGAAGGATGTTTAGTTTGTTAAAAATACAAGGCGGATGTCGAATAGTAGTCGTTGTTCAATTCCTTTAAAGGCTTTGAAAACTGCCTTTTCTCTTTGCAGCAGACCTTTCATTCCGATTCCGACTTCTCGATAAACAAGAACGAGTTCAACCTTCCAGGAGGCAAAACTGGGTTTGACTCACAAGAGACTAAGTTACCTACTGGGGAACACCCTTTTCCAAGATCTGCCTCGGTATGAAGATCGGCAAACAGATCAGGTTCATCGCCATCAACAAGCAGGCTCACTCTCTTTACTCACTGATCGCTGATGGGCAACACCGCACCACCTCGCTGAGTCGTGAAAAATGGAAGTCACCGATTGGACCAGAGGCCTCCTTACAGCCAAACTGTAATACGCAAGGCTTCAATGCTGTGGGCACTAATTCTTGTTATTCTTAAGCAAGAATCGGAATCGTTGCCAATCAGGAAAATGACTGCAACAGCTGTGACTCTAGAATTGGGTTTGATACACGAGGGTATCCTGATGCATCAACACGTGTGGTAACGACGCAAAGAACTCACCAGGTAAAGGAGACAAACACATCAAAGCCTTTGGATACATTTTGGTGCAGTGAGAAGAACGACCTCCTCGCCTTTAAAGCGTCACATTGCCTGCTGTTTCGTTAACTGTCAATTGGTCCAGCAGTTTTTGTGCGAATATTTTAGACAAAAAGAGTGCTGTAAAACAAAGGAAACGTGGTGGTGGAGTTAAATGATATTTCTGACTTATTTTTATTGTGTTTTGTATCAGTTGCTGACTAAACTTGGCACATCTGAGAGAATGTAATCTCATATATAATTACTACAACAAACTGGGGTATCAAAAGCAACGCCCCGATGGAACAGCTTATTTTTCTAAAGAAATTAAAAGCTGGTAGTATTTGTGTTGACACGGAAAAAAATAATTCTGCAGTTTTTGGACAAATTCAGTTCTGAACTATTTCATGAAAACAATTTTCTGATCAAGATGGTCATTAGGAAATAACAATAAATTGCAGAAATTTATAATTGACCATTCTCTTCTGTTTCGCTTGCTCAGCCGATTAGAAAACATTTCTAATAAATAGATTTAGCCAAGTCTAAAAGCGGATCTCCACTTGCTACGGCCCGAAATTGCAGGGCACCCAACTTGGGTTAGATTTTAATGCAAATTAGCAAAGCTAACTATTAAATTAAAAGGGCCAAGAGGCTAAATAAATCAACGTGTGAGAAGATATTACAGAGAGTTTTTCTGTAATAAACACATTCCATGTGGTGCCACGCATGTCATGCCAACTTGCATGAACTTTTTCTATAGGATGGCTGATCAGTAGAGCTCTGTGATGGTGCGTAGCGTAGACTGCAAGCGGCCTCTCTTTCCTCAAAAATTGTGGGGAAGAACGCAAAACAAGTACGAGGGACAAGCGTTGATGCCGCGAGCTTGCTAGTAGTAACTGTCTAACGACGCCCGCGCTACTAGCGGCTTGGGATCGCGCCATCGTTGCTCGCACGTGGAACACACAGTCACGAGTCACACTCTCGCACTTTTTTGCGTTCTTCCCCATGGGAGAGACTGCTCACAGCCTAGATGATGTAGAATGAAAACGAAACTTGAGCTCTGGGCAGGTTTCATGGGAACCTCAGATGCCAGCCCGTCCCCTCAAGCCTGTTTTCGTGGATTGACTCTTTTTCAGGCGATAAGTCATTGTGTTTCAGCTATCAAGCACTCTCTTCATCTCTTTGAACGTTCGTTAAACAAAGACTGTCCCATAGCCCATTGCGAAAACATGAGAAGACTGAGAAAGAGTACAGAAGCTGAATCTCTTTATGGTGGCCTATTCACATTATCAACTCAGTTGATAAAACCAAATTATCTTGTAATACTCCCACCGACGCAGCACCACAGTTTCTTTAGAAACTTACCCCCTTTACTTGAGAAAGAGTACGGTTGTTTTCCCGGTTGTTCGAAAACCTAAGATATTCAGATGAAAGATCAAGTAAATTTGAGAGTCTTCGCCTAAAATAGAAGTATTTAGATGAGGGAAATGGCAAGATTATAGCTCTTCAAATATCACCAAAAATAAAGAGTTTGTATTGATTATATGGGTTTGTATGGATATTTGCAACTTTTGCAGGCTACCATTTGCACAATTTTCCTCTGAAAATGCTTAAACTTGGCTGGGTATCTGGTCTATCTGCACCTGCACTCAGCGCAGCCCCCCCACCGCCCACCCCCACTCAAAAGGGCTGAGGAGCACTAGGAATGATAAATTAATTTATCATTTTGCTGTAAGTTCGGATTTAGCCATTTTGAACAGAGTTTTTAGGTCTCAAGTGATTTTTCCTCATAATTAGACATCGTAAAAAATTGTGCTCAGTTTAAACAGATCTAAAGCAACGCGTATTAGAAAGGTAATTAACAAGACCCGCGGCTGAAACACCATGAAATTTGACACAAGAATAGGTACTTTCTTCTTCAAACTAAGGATTACAGAAAAGTTAATCGTTATTTCTCGGCCTAATATTAAACGTCACACTTGACAGAATTCTCGCGAACTGAATTAATTGTCAATTTTATTTGCGCGCTTTGCGGGTTTTCTCCAATTTAGTCTTTAGTTTTCGGTTTTTGTCAGCAATGATTGCGTTTTTTGGATTTTTCTGTCCAATGAATTCAGTACGGCTTTTCTGGTTTTGCCAAGGAAGTCTCACCCTGCAGTCGCGCTAAAACTATAATTCCAAGAAACAACTTATATAGCGTTCTCCCCTTCCTTTTAGAGGAATGAATGACAAGTATAATTTGTTTAGCAGCCGTTATTTGCGACATATCGACTATTTCTCAAATATCACGTGGTTGGGATAATATCTTGTGGACTTTGACCTTAGACTGGTCGACCATCGCGGGAATACCATTTCCCTCACTCGCTCCGTTCACGTTCGTTTGGTTGGAAAGTGAAGAATTCAAAAGTAACTTCGGAATGTGCGGGTGTTTTCTTTTAAGAAACATTTTTGTGCAATTTTTTCTAGCTTCATATTGTTATAGGTCCGCGGGGCCGATTTACAAAAAAATTAACAATCTTTTAGACTACAATGAGTTCTGGACTAATGAGGGAATACGCAGAAAGAACTTCGTAAAGTAAAGCAAGTTTGGCCAGTTTTTCGGTTTCTTATAGGCCCCTAGGATCTCTACGAGCAGTTCAGTTATCAAGTAATCAATTTGAACTCAACTTTTGTTCTGTTACCCTTTGAAAAGCAGAAATGCTTTTGAGGTACACTGAGGGTACGGGTGATATTGCCAAAGAAATAAAGATATAAATAAGATTAAACTACTAACCTTAATTCGACCACGACAGGGAAAAATCTTCACCCCGTTCAGGGTAGGATTGAGTGAATGAACTCTATTAGCGAATGCGCGCGCTGCAAGTTAGCGAACGGGAATGGATCAGTTTGTCAATCAGTCTTCCTCGTTATGTCCTCGACGTTCATCTTTCCAGGATACACAATTTTTTCACTATAGAAGTTAAGGTGGGTAACTTTTATATGTAGTCTAGAGAAAGGGGAGTACAAAGGGGAGTTTATGAGCCTGAATCAGTTAAAGAGGACATAATTTGAAACTTGACGTAATTTGCATATTTGTACCTAACCATGATTAAAATTATATCGGTCGGTATTTCCGCGACAGTTTGTTACCACGTAAGGTGGATAAAATAAGTAGTATTTGTTTTTCATAGATTTTGGAAATGAAGATTGAGCTTCCATGCTCTGGGTGATTTCCAAAATACTTTGATTTGGAAAAAAGAGATCGAGTGCGTGTTATGAAGAATGCTTACAGTTGAACAACAAAATGATTCATATTTCAATTTAGATTTCTCCAGAAATCATGTATCAATATTTTTAACATGTCTACGTAGGGTATTTGTATCATATAAACGAGAAACATGGAAATAACTTTATTTAGACGACAGGGATAGTTTTCTGGCGTATTCTAACATTGATTTTTTTCTGAAAATTTTACCATTGAAAGATGATGAGTTAGTGATTCCGGAAATGTAAGAAAAATGGGGGATCACCGACTTCGTTTTGGAGAGAAAATGCCCGGAAGAACACTTTAATGTAAGTAAATCGGGCTTCGTTAGCGGAAAAGGTCAGAGCGGCCGGAAGTCCCAAAATATTGCAGTTAGAGCTTTGAAGGGAAATGTTCTCTGCCAAACATGGTTTAAATGGACCTATTAAGCCAATTAAGTCAACTGGTGAGGTTCCTCAAAGAAAATGTTTGCATTTAATGACCACAATTTCTTGCACCTTGCAGCCGCATGATGGCAGGATTCGATGTCTCGCAAACAGAAGTCGTGTGCATTTTTTACCCTCCAACATTGATTTTTTTCCTTTTCGGACAATGTGGAGATAATTATAAACAAAATCTGTTTCTGAAAAGAAAAGCAGGGGTCACCGAAAGTCCAGATCTTTAAATCCAATCAAAGCTAAAGCAAAAGGCCATCTGCAATAACATTGTTCACTTTAGTACTTAGTGCGCGCGCTCGATGGATGACGTGGCATGTGAATTTGCGTGCGCAGTAAGTATGCGCAGAAACAATCAGCGCGAACGTCCTTAACGGGCCGGTCCTCAGCAGTGAGTTAAACTGTTCAGACTGTCACTGGTGCTATTTTTTTTTTTATGTCCACCGTTAAATTTCCCCTATTTTTCATTAAGGGAATCAGTTATTCAATAAATAAGCTGTGTTCAAGATAAATGGCAAGTTCTTTATCGAGATAACAATGGAGTATCAGCCTCCTAATTTGCAATCCATTTGTGACTATTTAAAGCGACGTAAACTTAACTTCGAACCACTTGGCCGTTGGTCGTTCACACTTATCATTTTCCGAAATTATGTTGATAAATAAGACTAAGAAGGATAGTTCTTTATGTCTGTTACAAGAACTGTCGAGAAGTTACGATTGCAGGATCAGGATTGATGAAACTGGAACTCCTTCGATCCGTCATAATGGTGGGCTGCCAAGGTCAGTAGAAATCGGCCTTCTCGATATTTCCCAAACTAAAAAGAATTGGAACTTTTCAACATCAATTTTCCTGTTAGGACTCTAAAACGAGACTGCAGGCCAAATCTCAGCAAAATCGGTGAGGTTCGGTGGCTGCGACTCCGCTTTCTTATATAGCTCGAAGATAACTGCTACTGCTACTCGCTAAGCTTCTCAGTCACTGAGAAACAAGAAAAAAGAGCAACGCTACAATTTTGTTGCACTGTCATTCAAAATATGTCAAGGCTCTTTTAGCTAAAGAATGTAACCGTTATTCCCATACAATTACCCATATTTCGAATGTTGTGTAACTTAAGTATGTACAGGGATCGACGCTCATTTGTGAGCTTGAGCTAACTTTGTCTCATGCTAATAATTATTGAAAACATTTATTGGGGAAATTCTCACATGGAAAGGCCTTTTCAAAACTATAATGATCTGGTTTGGCTATCTTAACTAATGGTGCCCCATAACTAATGCGATCCGAAAGCATGGAACTTTCTGCTTATTTTGATATATTCGTAATAAGTTTTGCTATTCTTCTTTTTCATAACAAACGTCCCGCTGGTTATTTGACTCAATGGGTGTCAATATATTTTAAAACAATTTTACACGGTTTAAATAAACCATCTTCTTTATCTTATCGGTAATATTAATAGTACTTTAAAAGCAAGTCATCTTTCAGTGGAGCTGCTATTGAAGAGGGTGGGAGGGGGATCGATACTCACAAACGGGCAAAAGGCTTTCCCGCTAATCTTCAAATTGAGTGTGAAAGTGAAAGCGTGCAAAAAGATTCTACTCTGGAATGCATATTACGACTTCAAAAAACAACGACTATACGAACGCTTTATGTCCACGTTGTTTCATATGGTGTGATTTTTCGACAAATTTCATATGATATTGTTCCATATGGTCGACTCTTTCTACGTATGATGTGTCAGGTTTTTTCTCAAGTATTACTTTAACAAATTATGCTTCCAGCTACCGCAAAATATAACTTGGACCGATGAATAACGCGAGTGATTATATCGAGTGCAGGCATAAATTGGGTAAGATTGGCCCGTCACATCTCTTAATAAGCGAGCGTGGTGACCTGTCATTTTTAAGGTGTTTTTCGAAACAGTGCTTGGTAGGAAACATTAAGGGAAAGTCTCAAAAAAAATTCCTCGGTAACTTTTATCTCTGGGGAATCAACTTAATACTGGAGTTAAGGGAAAAGAAACTCAGATCAACATAAGCCAGAGTTCCACACGTTTTGCACTAGTTTACTGAAGAGAAAGATAGGACAAGAAATGATATTCCACTTTTTGGGATACGTAGCCACAAAATAATGTGACGATCTTATATGAAAAACATTTAAAACTGAAATCTCTTCAGGAAAGGTGAGGATAAAAGATCCGCTACAAGCCACAGAAATGTGGGAACCCGACCAAGACGCCAGTGGAGCTCTCCGAATTAAAGAAAATAAAAGTGAGAGTGACGCCGTAGCCCACGTCTAACCGACTCAGTGAAACAAACCTAATAACCATGAAAAAACAATAAAGAAGCAGACCAATATCTTACCTCCAGCATTGCCTTTATCGATGTTATTACCATAATGTAAACAAGCGCACTACAGATTTAGGGAACGAAGTATAGCACTAAAATTAATTAATAGTAAGAAATGAACTTAATCCGAAGAAACATAATGAGCCCAAGATATAAGGACAAACAATGAAGAAGCTGTCCTATAACTGGCCTTCTATATTGCCCTGCAAATGGCGATGCTACAAGTACCTATCAATAACAAGTATATGATTCGGCAAATAAAGTAACTCACTTCCATACTCTGATACTGGGCGGAACTAAGCAAGGTAGGTTTTTAGAGCTTTATGATTATAGCATAGTTGGGAGAGAAAATCTGTCTGCTACTTTCCATAAAAACCGGTCTTAACGTAATTATGCAGATTGAGAACGGTTTGTCTAGCTCTGTTTGACATCACCGATTTGCACCTAAAAAGTTGCCTTTGTGCGACAAAATTACGAAGCGTCTAGTCTGATGTCCTTGCCCACTGATACTTCAAGCTGCCAAAGCCGAGCTTAATTAATACGAAGTAATAAAACACAAAAAAGCACGAGGTTAATTCTCTGCCATCACGTTAAGTAGTTACCACAAATAATTGCTATGTTGCCGTGCGTCTGTTCAGTAATAGATCACAGATGACGTCAAAATGTGGTAAGAAATAAAAAGTCGCACATGAGGCGATAGGCGAGTGTGTTACTTATGTTACAGCTCAGTTGATGGCGGATAGGGCTCAGTCGCAAAACTTACTACCCATATTTAGATTGGACTACGATTAGGAGTTGCTTACGCGTCACAGAGTAAGTTTCATTTCCTAAAAACTGTAATGAGATATTACAGGCAGTATTTTAAGTATGTCAGCGACCGATTAGACTCAAAGCTAGCGCATTAAAACTTATGCAATGGACGAACTGCTCCCAATATGAAAATTAGGGACCTTCAGATTGGACTACGAGTACGAGATTGAGTACGAGTGCGAGTTTCGAATTTCAAACCAGTGACGTTTTCAGAGTCCTCGCTCTACATGTTGGTTTTAGGTAACGAGGGTAGCACATGGGATGAGAAGGGTCTGTGTTGTGATAATGTGGAGCCTGCAAAGTAGAATTGAAAAGTCGTTCTCGTACTCGATCTCGTACTCGTACTGAAATCTGAAGTTCCCTATTATTTCCAGTAGATCAGAAAATAATAATAATATCCTTCGCTTTCAACTTACATACTCTGATACTCGGCGGATACTCAGCCTGCTACGTTTTGTCAGCCCGAATTCCGATGTTCGCGTGAAACTTGGGGAGTTCACTGAGAATTGCTTTATGATTACAGCAAAGCTTGGAGGAAAAATTTGTCAATTACTTTCCGTAAAAACGTGACTTCCTTCACACATTTGATAATTATGCAGATTATGCAGATTAAAGACATTTTGTCTCGCCCTGTTTGACATCATGTTTGTAACTGAACATTTATCGTGGTTCGGTGGATTATGCGGAGTGTGGAGTGCGGAGTGTGGAAAATGTGGAGTGTGGAAAATGAGAAGTGTTGAAAATGCGAAGTGTGCAAAAAGAGGAGTGTGGAAAATGAAGAGTTTGGAAAAATGGGAGTGTGGAAGATGCGGTGTGTGGAAATGTGGAGCGTGGAAGATGCGGAGTGTGGAAAATAGGAGAGTGGAAAATTAGGAGTGTGGAAAATAAGGAGTGTGGAAAATGCGGCTTGTGGAAAATACAGAGTGTGGAAATTTTTGAATTAATAATCTTTAATTCCTTTATATTCTCATTGAAAGGGTGTTTTATAATATCGTGACACGCGTTTAAATTAACAAAAATTATCCTTACATTTTCATATTACATTTTCATATTATATTATAAATCGAACAATATTTTTGGTAGCTTTAAAGAATACTAACGAAGAGATAAATAAAGGATAGAAATCAATGCACTATTGTGAATTCACGATATTAACAATTAATCTATAGTCTTTAAAAATGAGATGCATCCTTACATTTCATGGCTACATCGAAAAATAGTTTTATAGCTCTAAAGAACAGTAACGAACAGGTACCGGTAAATGACAGATTGAAATCACTGCGCTTAGCATTATTGTGAATTCACGATAATAACCTTTCATTTTCATGGCTAAATCGAAAAATATTTTTTGGTAGTTATAAAGAACAGTAACGAATAGGTAAATGAAAGATTTAAATCACCGCGCTTAGCATTATTGTGAATTCACGATATTAACAATTAATCTACAGTCTTTAAAAACGGGATGTATCCTTACATTTTCATGGCGACATCGAACAATAGTTTTTTTGTAGCTCTAAAGAACAGTAACGAATAGGTAAATGAAAGATTGAAATTATTGCACTTGGCATTATTATGAATTCACGATATTAACAATCGATCCATTCTCTTCAAAAACGGGATGCATTCTTTTTTATGGCTACATCGAACAATATTTTTGGCAACTAAAAGTTGAAATCAATGCACGTAGCATTATTGTAAATTAACGATATTAACAACGACTCCGTGTTCTTTCAACATTTGCCTCTGGCCTTCATCAAGTGATTGATGGGTATTGAGGTCGATTAGTGCATGGCCGTCAAAAATAGGGGTTTTTCGCCTAATATGCACAGGGCTTGGATGGTAATAGGTGCTGGTAAAGTCTATGCTGTACACTAAAGCCCCTGTGTCGTCGTCCCTGCGTACCACACGCCGATCCACTTGCTTGACCACGATGTTGTGTGATGGCTGACGAAATTTTTCTGCGAACATGTCACCGCATCGGTAGCAGCTTTTTGACGTTTTTTGGCACGGCCACGAGGTAATACCAATGCGGCGACAAACCTGAGTGCCATGTCCCTGCTGCTGCCGATGGTTGGAATGATGAAAATGGCCGATAAGGGGGTGCTGCTTGGGAAGGAACGTTGTGCGGGTGTGCTTCAAATGTTGAAGCGTGTGGAAGAGGCGTACCTAAGGTGGCTAACAAGCGCAAGATTATAGATTGAGTGTTGATATCGTGAATTCACAATAATGCATTGATTTCTATCTTTTATTTATCTCTTAATCGTTAGTGTTCTTTAAAGCTACCAAAAAATATTGTTCGATATAGCCATGAAAATGTAAGGATAATGTTATCCTATTGATTTTTTGTTAATTTAAACGAATGTGTCACGATATTATAAAACACCCTTTCAATGAGAATATAAAGGAATTAAAGATTATTCAAAAATGTCCACACTCCGCATTTTCCACACTCCTCATTTTCCACGCTCCTCTTTTTCCACACTCCGCATCTTCCACACTTTGCACTTTTCACACTCCGAATTTTCCACACTCCGCATTTTCCACACTCCTCATTTCCCACACTCCGCACTCCGCATAATCCACCGAACCATTTAACGTTGTGCGCCAAAATTAAGAAGCGCCGAGTATAATGGCCTTGCCCAGTGAGAAGTCAAGCTGCGAAAGCCGAGCTAAAAATGAAATAATGAAACACAAGAAACATGAGGTCCATTCTCTGCCATCGTGCGCACTAGTTAACAAAACATTCCATGTTGCCGCGCGTCTGTTCAGTAACAGATCACAGATGACGTCATGATGTGGCAAGAAAAGTGGCACACAAGGCGATAGAGGGGTGCGTCACTGATGATGGTTTATAAGGGCGCAGTCACGAACCTTCCCCGACCAAAACATGTGAAACACGTTGAAATGTTTGGTATACACAACAGACCATTTCATTGAATAACTGTAGTAACTTACACTTTTGTTTTTACAATGCAAGTTTATAAAGAATATATTAGCAATGAAAGAATCCTACGTGATGGAAAATGCAAATATTCTATTTTTTATGCTCTTCGTTATTGTAAAATCCAAAAATTAATTTACTACACAAAGCAGTGGCTGCGCAAAGTTTGCTGGGAAGAATAGACAAAACATAATCTGCCATATTTGGCCACCGAGGTGGCCGTTTATTTTCATAACAATTAACTTTTAACTCCGAAAAAACCTAGAACAATAGAAATGATTCCCAGCAAAGGTGGGGGAGTACCCGCCATGCACAAATATATGAAAAAACCGCTGTCTACACTGAGGGTGGGTGGGTGGGAAATGGCGAACTGCTCGGAGAGCTCGAGTTGTGGAAAAGAGGACAGTAACCTGGCCTCATCCGCTTAAGTATTGTATTATATAAGTCCCGGATGACCCCCCACCACTTGCTGGGAGACTGGCACTAACAAGCAGCATAAAATCATTTATTCCCCTGGTGGGGTGAATAAATTTCCTATAAAAGAGCTTTTCGCATATTGCTCAGTCAAAAATGTTTGTCTGTTGATTAAATCATGGAAAATTTCTTTATACAAGCTTTATTTAGGGTCCAAAGGTTTGAAAGAATAAGATATCGACATTTTTCCAGGCATTTTTGTTTTCAGCCAGAGTGGATGCAATCTTTTAAGAGCCTTGTTTACGTTCCGCTGTGTAGCGATGAACTTGGTTTAAGCACCTCTTATCTCTGATGTTGTCTTATCTACTTTTCTCTCTCAGGCAAAGCTCCATGTTTTGTCATTTACCATTGCAAACACTTGCTATTGTATGTTGCCTCTGTCATGTACTTTTCAGATAAATTTTTTGCATGTTTAATATAAGCGTAAACTGGCAAAAACCTAAAACACGTAGAAAGTGCAAATTAGAGTAGGTAAAGAACAAACTACTAGATAACTAAATTTTAAGTGCCAGGAATTCCCGGGGATTCGCTTCATATGCTAACCTGTCAAGTATTTGCAGAATGCAAAGCACAATGGCATTAATTTCGGCCTAAGATAAAAGAATGGTTATAACAGAGTTGCAAGATATTACGCATTGTTCCAAGATATTAAAATAATAAGCCCGAACAAGGCTGTGTAAAGGTTGTTTTGAACTTTCCTAGCAGTGTAAATGTGGTGTAGCTAAGATACTAGACAGTCTTACAAAGAATTTTAATGGTTCGGTATTGAAGCTGTTCGGAAAGTGTCCTGAATGTAAGAGTGAAATGAGCGATTAAAGATTTCACAATAGCAGGTCTGCGGTACAAGTTTTGTATTGGGAATTAATCTTTAATCGAGGTTTCTAACCCTTGCGCAAAAGTTCTTAACGGGGGTAAAAATACTTAATTTAACACTCAATAGCTCTTTTAAGCAAGGAATTTTTGTAGTTTTGGTTATTTTACCACCTTTTTTGCTGCGCTATTTATCTATTTCAAAGAAAACCGATACCGTAGGCTATTGGACTTTTAAAAGGTGATTCCTTAGAAATAGAAGTTACCAATGATTTTCTTTGAACTTTCCGTGAGCGTTCGCTACCTAATACTGTTTCGAAGAAAAAAAACAATAAAAATGATAGGTCACCATGCTCGCTTAAGAGATGAGATGAGCCAATCTTACCCCATTTATGCCTGTACTCGTGATAATCACGCGCGTTATTCATCGGTCCACGTTACATATTGCAGTAACTGGATGCATAGTTGTCGACAGGTAGAAAGTGTCGAGCGAATGGAACAATATCATATAAAATTTGAGGAAAAATCACATCATTTAAAACGAAACGGACGTAAAGGGTTTGTACAGTCGCTGTTTTCGGGGTCATATTATAAAGAGCTCTTTAGATTGGACTACGAGTACAAGATTGAGTACGAATAACACTTTTCAATTATCGTTTCAGGCTTCACATTATCACACCACATACCCATTTTATCCCATGAGCTACTCTCTCTATCTAAAACCAACATGAAGAACATGGGCTCTGGAAACGTCACTGGTTTGAATTTCGAAAATCGTACTCGTACTCAATCTCGTACTCGTAGTCCAATCTAAAGCTCCCTATTGCATCCCAGAGAACCGGTTTTCTACACGCTTCCACCTATATCTTTTTTTTCCGCCGGATAAAAAAAATTAATTTTTCTTGAATAAAAGAAGATGTCATGTACACTGTTATTATGCAATAAAAATATAGGTCACAATGCTAGTTTAAAAGAAAACAAGCATTAATTTCGCCCTCGAGCTTAGCTTGAGGCTGGAATTTCTTTCGTTGTGTACGTGCACGCGCCTCATTTGCGCGCGCTAATGACGCGAAACTCCCCGTCGCAGTAGGGATGCGCAATGCAATACTGAGGAAGCACCTTAATGGGAGGCAATAAAAACTTCAATGCTCAGAATTTTTTAACGATTACTTATGGTACTTTACCTCCCTTCGAATTCCATTCTTGCCCTCCCTTTAACCAAAATTCATCATGTATTGATGTGCCAACTTTACAAGGGGCAAGAACAAAAACAAAAACACCTTAACCTGTTTATGGATGTGCAAAGGACAAATGTTATCGTCTACAGTAACTTAGGGGAAGTCTTCCGAAGTTTTAAATGAAAACAACCTACTTTCTAAATATCAGTCTGGCTTTAGACCCATGCACTCTACTCTTACAGCTCTCATCGATATCACAGACAACTGGTATCTTAACATCGACGGTGGTTTGACAAATGCCATTCTGTTTATAGATTTAAAGAAGGCATTTGATACTATTGACCATGAGATCCTTCTGTCAAAGTTGGAGCTGTATGGGTTTAAAGGTGCAAGTCTGAATCTTTTTCGAGACTACCTCTCTGACAGAACTCAGGTTACAGTTTGGAAGGTCATTAATGTACAGTAGGAATAGCAGGGGGCCGAGGATTGAGCCTTGGGGCACCCCACAACGTATGCGACTAGTTTCCGACTTCACATTATTAATAACTGTAACCTTTTATCAGATGTGAGGATGTACGCCGACGACACTAACCTCACGTTTGCCTCCAGCGACCCTGAAGAGCTGTTTTCATCCCTGACTCACGATCTGAACAATTTGAAACAGTGGCTGGACTCTAACCGACTAAGTCTGAATGTCGTCAAGACCAAGTGCCTGTTTACAGGGACAAGGCATAAAATATCTTTGCTCCCTAGTGAACCTCACATTTGCCTTGATGGCCATTTAATTGAACGAGTCAATTGTTACAAGTGCCTAGGTGTCCAGGTGGATGAAACACTCTCGTGGGAAGCTCATATCTCTGAGGTCGTTAGCAAAGTTGCTAAAGTACTTGCTGCCCTTAGGAGGCTAAGACCGATATGTCCCCAAAGTACCCTCGTTGCAATATATAAGTCACTGATTCTTCCACATCTCGATTATTGCAGCGCTGTGTGGGAATGTATCGGTAATGGCCTCAGCCAAAAACTAGAGAAACTACAAAACAGGGCAGCACGCATCATAACAGGGTCTGGCTGGGATGTCAGATCTGCCCAGATTCTTTGTGCCCTCAAATGGGAAAGCCTCGCTGACAGACGTTCTAAACAATTGAAATCTTTAATGTTTAAAACCGTTAATAACTTTGTACCCGAATACCTGTCTGATAAATTCACCAGCGTAAATACCATCCACAGACACAATCTTCGGGGCGCCCAACATAACCTTTTCATTCCACGGCCGAACACTGAGGCACTCAAGAAGAGTTTTCGTTATAGGGGTGCATTAACATGGAACGATCTGTCAGTGGAGGCTAGGCAGGCCACTACTTTAAATAGTTTTTATTCCGCTATCGAATGTTAGTAACAACTTGAAGAAAAATTCCTAAGTTAATTAGTTAATATAGCTAGAATAGTTAAAATGGTTTTGTAATATTTGTAGTCTTAGCTTTTAAGTACTACGCTATATCTTTTAAGGTTAATGTGCACGGCTCTTTAGAAGACCACTTTTTAGTGAAATGATCCCGTGGGTAAATAAAGTTATTGATTGATTGATTGATTGATTGGTTTTGATCTCCTGCTTTAGTCTGGCATTAGAACTCTGCGTCCGAAGGACCCCCTGTATGTCAATTTGCTATAGAAATGTTATGTTTATGAGTTTATAGTTAGAAATTTATTTTTACAGCTCAGTTGATGGTGGATAGGGCGCAGTCGCAAAACTTTGGCGTGACTACCTTCAGAATAGGGAGAAAAACACTCCAAGAAAAATAATTTGCTTCTGCTTTCAAGTTTATGATGTAACTTTATTACTTACTTTGAATTGCTTGCTCGCACGTCACAGAGGAATTTTCATTCACTAAAAACTGTAATGAGATATTTCAGGCAGTCGTGAAAGTATGTTAGAGACCGATTCGAGTCAAAGCTATAGCTCATGAAATTATTTCCACCAGCTCACAAAATAACCGTCGCATTTACTTCCATACTCTGATAATTGGCGGATAGTCAACCTGGTACGTTTTTCAGCACGAATTCCGAGTTACCCGTGAAACTTGGAGAGGGCGCGCAAAAGTGCCTTCAAAACATTTGAAACTCTGTCTACACAACCAACCAGTTCACTGAACAACTGTAGTAGCTTACACTGAAAGATCCTTTTGTTTTTTACAATGAAAATTAATTCATAGCGAATATATTAGCAATGAAAGAAGCCTACGTGATGGCAAATGCAAATCTTTTATTTTATAAACTTTTCCGTATATTCCTCAGTCGAAAGTGTTTGTTTTTTGTTTAAGTTATGGAAAACCTCTTTATACAACCTTAATTTTGGGTCCAACGGTTTAAAAGTATAAGATATCTACATTTTTCTAGGCATCCTAGATTTCAGCCAGAGTAGATGCCTAGTAGCCTTGTTTACATTTCGCTGTGTAGCGATGGACTTGGTTTAAGCACCTCTTCTCTGATATTGTCTTATCTACTTTTCTCTCTCAGGCAAAGCTCCATATCTTGCCATTTATCATTGCAAACAATTGCTTTTATTATTTCCTTTTCAGATAAAAGTTTTACATGTTTAATAGCAGCGTAAACTGGCAAGAAAGCGCGCATTAGAGTAGACAAAGAACAAACTACTGGACAATAAAATTACGTACTAACCTGCTATAAGCGTCTGCAAAATGCAAACTGCAATGGCGTTACGGCCTAAGATAAAATTATGGTTATAACAGAGTTCGATGCTATTAAGATAATACGGCCGACCAAGACTGTGTAAAGACTGTTTTGAACTTGGTTACCAGCGTTAATGTGGTATTACTAAGATACGAGACAGTCTTACAGAGAATTTTAATAGTTCGGTATGGAAGCTGTTTGGAAAGTGTGCTAAATTTGAGACTGAAATGAGTGAACCGATGCCGTAAGCTATTTGACTTAATGGGAGGTAATGAAAACTTCAATGCTCAGACTTTTCTAACGAATACCTATACCCCTTTCAAAAATGTCAACATGCTGAGCTTGCTATTGGTTGTTTGGTTGTAACAAACGCAAAAACCAATCATTAGGTGACAACTGATTAACTTACCAATTCTCAACACAAGAAGAAAGAAAACCTCTGAGCTTGTGTAAGGAGAAATGGACTGAATGTAAAGCATTGATGAAAGGGTTTATAAAAAAACAGACCCTCCAAAGCAAAGTTATCAGCAGTCCTTGAAAGCCTTTCTTACCGTTCGGTTCCAGAACTTTGAAATTCGCCGCAGTTATTTGTCTCGTGTATTTCACAATGTTCGTGAACGCTCGTCGGCGTAGAAGGAATGCTTGCAGGACTGTCCTTGAAAAGCTGAATAAGATGGAAGGCCTATGTCAAAGTAATTTCAGAAATGTTTTGGTAAAACAATTGTTTGTGTCTAAATCCTAATTTTACAAAGTTTGGCTAATACTTTTGAAAGAGCGTGGTTTTGGAACTGGAACTGGTTCAAAGTAAACTACCAAATAGGGTTATTCTTGGACCGCGTTCGCTCGAGTTTGAAAATGATCAAGGGCATTCTTTGATCGCAGTATTTGTTAGCATCGTCAGAAATCGCCATTTCACCACTGTTTGATGATGGGGCGTCGCTGAGGGAGTGGGGCGTCGCTGAGGATGGGGCGTCGATGAGGGAGCGCAGACTTGGTTCCTGCCAGCCCCTCCCCGAGGGAGCGCAGACTTGGTTCCTGCCAGCCCCTCCCCGAGGGAGCGCAGACTTGGTTCCTGCCTTGTGGTTATTTTGGATATTTAAATAATGGACAAGACGACATTTTTTTGCCGCAGTAAGTTACTTCGCGGCTGTTTTATTGTTGTGTTTTTTTAGTTTATATGTATGATATTTTTGAAGGTTGTAAGAGCTCTTCTTTTTGACTACCTTTATTAGCTCTTTTTCCCTCTGATTACTGGAAAGATTTTTGTTTAGTCTTTCTAAAGTTCTATATCACTGCTTAAAAAAATTATTTTGTTGTAAAGCAGTTTGAGTTGAAAGCTATCGTACAATTTTTTTTATTTGGTAAGTGCTCTCGTAAAGGCCAATAGTGTTTTTTTTTTAAAAAAAAGAACTTAACTCTTTCATTATAACGTGCTACATCTTTTGTTTAAGACTTACTTTGACTGGTTGAATTTTATTTTTTAAGCGCAGCAACTATTTTCTTGCTTCATCTTGTCATCTTTGCGTGCCTGTCGATTTGATTCATCATTGCTCAGTTAGAAGGCGTGGAACGAAACTGTGCGAAGTTATTTGTAGGTGTTATCTAGACAATTCAATACACAAACTGAGACTTATGCTAATTTTAACCCTGCCAAGTTTAACTAAGAACGAACGTGAAAATTAGAAAACTTTGTCCGGTTCTCTTGTTTACTAGATTTCTTTTTGAATTTATAAAAGAGTTTGAGACTTGTGTAAACAAACACAAACACAGCGTCAGGATTGAGTTTCTTTTTTATCTGATACACAAGTATGTATAGTGAGCGTTTCATTATCATAAAGCTGTGAAAAAACTGAAAAATTACAAAGCAAATTTGAATGAGATGCCTTCGAGTGGCTCTTGCATAACTTACAAAATGTCAAATAGTTTAGTAGCCCCTAGGGATTCACCATGCCTGCAAGCACGCCTAGAGTACTTTTTAAATTAGCACGAGCCACGCATAATGAAAACACATCAGCTATTCGAGTCTTCCGAGTTGGATGTATGGCCGTCAACATTTCGGTGCCACTCAATCACAAAGTCCGGTACTCCACATGTTAATGTGATAAAATGGATGCTAAAATGAATGAGAGTTGTTGATCTAGACCTTTAGAAAACAAAAAAGAAATCGGAAAATTTGTACGGATGAAAAGAGGAACTCTTCACGAAATATGATATCCTTGGATACACTGACTAGACTTGTATTACCAGAAAATTCTTTAATCACAGACAACATGCAATAGTTGTTTTATTTCTTTATTCTTATCATCTGACTTTTTGAGAATGTATTAATACAGTAAGAAGAAATTGTATGTTTATTATTAGCACTTGAAAACTTTTTTTGAACATGAGAACTGTCACCAAATGGCTCGACCACTGTCAAAACGGAAACTGACTTAACCAATTTTGTACGTGACGAACAAAATACTCCTTTACTTTTTAAAAATTATTTATCCCAAGACAGACAAAGGGTTGACGTTGGCTCCCTGAAAATCTGTAAATCTCTTCACTTGTCACAATTTCTCACCTTCAGACATTTTTTTAAAAAAATGGTTCGTTTTTCACTGAACTTATCAGATCACTTAAACAGTGATCAGATTTTTCCTGGAATTGATGCCTTGCCGACATCTGTCCAAGACCCCAGTGACGTCGCCAAACATTAAGTTATCCCACGACATTCCTACTATTGAGTCTTGCTAAATTCTCTCTCCTTACAACAATATAAAGGTAAATTAAAAGTTTATATGAAGAGAAAACTAATCAATATGGAATAATGAAACTTTACACCTTGCTTACTTTTGCAACAAAGCGAACGGCATTACTTAACGTTGGAGATAAATAATTATAACTTAATTCTTTCAATCACACATTTCAACAGAGAAAAAAGAGATTGAGAGAAATCAGAAACAAATTGTCTTCCATCGCGAGATCTGAGAATTCATCGGTTTCATTGGTTTATTAAGATGGCGATTTTCTTTTTTCTTATCATCTAGTAATAATAATAATAATAATAATAATAACATTGAATTACCATTTTAGGCGGAGGCCTCCAATCACCTAGGGGTGGTTTTCAGGAGGGTCCTCTAAAAATAAATAAAAATATACGATATAAATACCTAAAAAACAGAAGAAATAAAACTTAAATAATAAAACCTAACTAAGGCTTAAAACTAGGACTAGGATTAAAAATACTACTACTAATTTAAGTTACGCATGGCCGAGTAAAAACTGTTTTAGTTTGTGTTTGAAAATTCTTTTCGTCGAAATAGATTGTATTTAACTGAGATAAATTAAATTCTCCTGGTATGTAGAAAGATCAATGAGTTGTCCATCGCTACTTTCAAGACTCTAAATCTTTCTTTACTTCGCAAAAACAAACAACAAAACGAAATGACCTTTTTAAAGCAATCTTAGTTTTAATTTGGGTTATTGTGAGATCGTCCAAAGTTATTTAAGTTGTACGAGGAGCACTCTTACGTGAAGTTAATAAGGGGTAAGAACTGGAAGATCAAAAGCCTTAACTGAGGTACTTAATATATTCTCGAGAATACGACTCAAATTTTTAAGTATGTATACATGCAACGATACGATCTGTACGTCATTCATCTCAGGCTTAGTGGAAAAACTAGCAAGCATTCACGAGTTAATGTTATTGATAAGCCGCGGCCATGTCTCAATTACTACCTTTTCCTCTTTATTTAAATGCTTGTCGTTCTGGTTCTGGTCCGCCTCAACAATACCTTGAATACAAGAATCAAGAGACACATAGTCGACAGTTTTTAGATTGAGCGGCAACTCTTGAGACATCCCATGCTCAAAACGTAATTGATTCTTCAAAATGAAGTACAACCCTTGCCCAAAATGTATCTTCTCATTACCAGTTCTCATTGTTTTTAAGTAATGATCCAGAAAAGAACTATAGCATTTTCTATTGTTCTGCGGCAATACGCTTTCCCCACGGTTTTGTTTTTAGACGAAGAATTTATCAATCGATGGAAAGCAGGTTTATGAAATAAAATGTATTTAAACTCTATTTTGAAAGTTAGTTTCCTTCGTGTGAAAACATTTCAACCAATCACAACAGTCATAAACAAAGACAATAAAAGCCTCCAATTTTCCAATGGTCCCCACATAGGATTACTGTGGTATTTAGACTCGGAAGAGATTTTGTCGAAAGGAAAATAGTTGAAAAATTAAAGACGAATAAAGATACAGCTACCTGATGCTTTGGTAGATTTTGCTGGTTGAGCCAATCAGAAGTATGATAAAATAGCAATGTTGTGCAAAAGTTAGCACCTTTCTGCATTCCTTGCCGCGTGTGCTATCCTTCTTACATGGACCGTTACTTAATGTTTATTCTGAGAATTTGGTTCTTCAAAGAGGTAAATCTTAAGTACATCCTATGTTCAAAAAGTATGTTAACTGTGAGAAGTTGGTTCTTCAAGTTGGTAACTGTTAGATACATCCCATGCTCAAATCTATATTCTCATTACTCGTTTTCTCGATTTTTGTTTAACGCCAATTCTGAAAATTTGGTTCTTCATCAATACAATACCTCTGGTTTATCTTTTTCTTAGATTTTGATCATTCTTGCATTGAAACTGTTAAAATTAACGTGAGTAGAAATAATGAATGCACTTATCTGAAATTTGATATTTCCAACAGTAAGCTTTAGCCAGAGTCGACTGTACATCTGCGATCCAAGATGGCTAAATTTTCTGATATGTCGCCTGGAGAGAGAAAAGAAAAAGAATATTCAATTAAGACGTTTTGTTAAACTCAGTCAACTGATAAATTTGAAGTGTATGGTACATTTGGCTGATAACTAAAAATTTTCAGAACAGAAGTGATTCGATGTGACTTTAAAAATATTGGCATTTTCTTCAAAAATGTCATAAAAATTTCCATGACAACCACTATGGGTTGTATTGTTCGCTCTTTTAAAGTCACAGCAGATAATGACTTCTAAATGGGTTCAAGCTAGCTATTAAACCTTGATTTAATGATTATTGAAAATATTTTTTAGGGAGTTTTCGTTGTGGCATTCTTCTCTCAACCTAAATGTTTTCCTACCCTTCATTGTAATTCCAACAACAAAATGAAAAATGTAAGATGTTCCTGTCCATATTAACTCATCCTCCAACTCCCTCGCAAAAATAATCAAAGCCAACAGACCTTCGGCCAAAACCCCTTACAAACTAACTGTAGTCTCAATACATAATCATTAAGGAAATTTTACAATGCACTCATACTTTGTTGATGCAAGTTGTGACATTTAGCGGACAACAAGACAACCGTACGCTTACACAGTAATGGTAAGAGACTTGCCAATTTTGCAATTCGTGTACGATTTTTAACTCTTAGGCTGAAAAAATATAAAAAATCATTATCTTCTCAACTGAGCTAAGACATTTTTCTTATAGTCATCTGAAGCCAGAGGTTGAGCTTTGCAAACTCCCATTTGATGAATACATTCAGAATCTCACGAGCTGTCTTGCAGCTCACCTTGGTTTACTTATGATTGTTGAACAGATAACTAACTCAAATCCTTGCTCGTAGTCAAGAGAGTTGCACCATAATTACCAATGTTCTTGCCGTCAAAGCAATAATGTAATATTTTGTGTTAATTAACAATTAGACCCGTAGCCCTTTCGGGCTACGGGTCAATAGCCCATACGGCATGAGGCGAAGGCGAATGGGCTATTGACCCGTGGCCCCTGAGGGCAAAGGGTCTAATTGTTGTAGTATCACCTAACTAGTGGGACAGAAAAGGCAATAACAAAGTTAGCAAATGCAAGTTGAAGAAATATTTATTTGGAGGAAAAAACGAAAGAAAAACCGCCAAAGAAGGACAGGTGCTATTTTATGACAGAAAGGTTTTAGCGATATTTACTGCTTACTTAATCGGCTTGTTCTCTAAAGAAAATAAGCCAGCCACAATCTTTTTCCTCACTGAGCTCTGGGATGACAGGCGCCAGGTGGCTTATGACAGACCGGGTTGTTGTCCATCTCAAGACAACCTTAGCAAGTACGTGACCAGGCCATCGGATTCATTTGCAGTTGATTTCTATGGCAACATTCCAGCAACCAGTTTTACTGTCAACAGATCCGGGATTAATAGCATTATTCAATGCTTTGAGCCATCGAGGTCAATTTTCATCTTCACTTAATACTTCCATTCAAAGAACTGTTTCAAAAGCCAGTTGCTCATTTGTTGGCAAACGAGTAGCAATACTGCTAGCCTAACGAGTTTACAAACTCCTGTATTGGGAGGTGAATGAAGGTTCTAATTTAACCTATAGCCTCTTTTTCAGCGCAAGGCCGAGGGGGATACTTAACAAAGTTTAATACGTAGAGGCTCCGCTCCGACGTTCAACCCCTTACCCTTTTATATACCATTTTGGCAGAAAAGGTACCCTTTTATATACCTTTTATTGAAAAACGATACCCCTCTCATATACCTACTTTAGAAGTCTTGTTCTCATTTCCATGCAGTGCTTAATAAATATAAACGGATACAGCCGTAAAGGGTGTCTGGTCGAACTCTTATAATCAAAAGCCCTTTAAATACCTAAATGACCGATGTCCCTACACTTTTACATGCCTCAACTTGTGAAATCCCTACCCTTTTATATACCTAAAGCCTGAAAAAGGCACTCCTTTCGGGCGGAGCCTCCCCGTATAGAAAGAGAAAAAGGTAAATTTAGCCAGTCACATTTGTCTCCTGCAAGCAATTGCAACCAAAAATATGTCTAAACACAAAATCCTATGGCAGAGACTCGTCTACTAAAATTACGCAGGCGCAAGGTAAAATTACAAGCGACATTCACCCATTCTGATATCTATCACATCCTTTTGTTTATTAATAATTGAAAAACCAGTTCTAATGCCACGTCTGAATGCCTGCACTGAATCTGGGCTTACCTGCAACACTTCAAGGAAGGGTAGATTGTAGATAATCTATAGAAAAATAGCGAAAATTGCGATCCACTTATCAGAACTTTAGAAGAGTTGCTTGAGAAGAAGCTTGCCCGGATTCTATTGCTGATCTTGCTACACTTCATTTCAATTAGTGATTGACGCCTGTCGCTCCAGTATGATTGGTTAACTGCTGTGAAACAACAAGAAAGCCATGGTTTAGGGTTTTCGTATATTAACACAAGCAAGACTGAATTAATCGAGCAAAGGGACGTCTACCGGCCTTGCGCTATGCAAGCCTCCCGCAACATGTGAAATAAAACTCGCAAACGACTGCCAACAAAGTGGTGCAATGTGGGAACGGACTGAAAGTTAGTTAAAGGTTTTGATATAAACTACGCAACTGTTCTCTTCATGTCAGAGCAAAGGCAAAGGTGGTGGATAATTTCTGCTTTTATCGCAAGGTAGAAAGAGTGTACAAGGTAGCGCTCCGAGTGGACGAAA
Organism: Catalaphyllia jardinei; assembly: GCA_022496165.2. Classification (NCBI taxonomy): domain Eukaryota; kingdom Metazoa; phylum Cnidaria; class Anthozoa; order Scleractinia; family Caryophylliidae; genus Catalaphyllia; species Catalaphyllia jardinei. The sequence goes on along the minus strand of CM042750.1, from coordinate 7,048,378 downwards.
AAAATTGTGAATGTTAAAGCCAATTTGCTAACCGAACAGATAATCAAACTTTATGTAAACGTTGTAATAGTTGCTCACAAGAAAAAAGATTGATTGCAATTCGCTATTTTAACTTCGCCTTTTCTGCCCAGTCTTCGGTGTCAGGGAAGAATGCATGCAATGAAAACAACTAGTTGAATAAGGGCACATAAAATAGAGAAAATACGGACTTGCCTGAAGAGAGCACATCCGCTAAAATGTCTTCGTCCTTGCCTTCAATTCAACGGCGACCGACGCTAAAATGGGTGTGCCATTTTACACTTCTTTATATATCTTTACATGCATTAAAATTCATTCCCGCCGTGAAAAATATGCTTTGAACAAAAGAAATACATCACACGTTATGATTCTGTGCTCTGAATAATTGTTTAAAATGAGCAACTTGAAAGAAAAGCACGCACCTGAAAGGAATTTTGATCCCAACACGTTATGTTTCTAGTTAATGGGTATTTCGGCTCCATAGTACGGCTCAGAGGCTCCAGAAGAATAAAAAAATAAATTATTCCTTATCCTCAATGCTATTCCTGTTGTCTTATTCCCCTATGTCTAGTAGCCAAGATAGAATTTTAATATAGGGAAACTGGTCTATTATAAATACGCACAGACGACTTCCCCTAAAAATTAGTCAAAGACGCGCCATTTCGATAGGCTGGCTTCTTTATCAAAAATATGAGCATGCTTTTCTGGGCTCATCCCTCCCCTCCCCTATCGTCAAAAATCTGTTAACTCTTGACTCGGGTTAAATCTCCTATTTTCTATTTGATGAAATCAAAATCTTCCGATCAAGATCTAGACTACGCGCGTTGTTCAGTTTATGACAAGTTTTTACATTTTATTACTTACATCATACAGGGTTAAATATCAAACTTAATAACCGCGCGGCCTAGGGCGAGCACGGTTCTTAAAATGAGTAGCGGTTTTCCTTTGTCGCCTATTTCCGGCGAAAGTTCAAACAAACTTTAATAGGTGGTTTTTGATGTTCTTGAGTTGTAACGTTAAGGCGAGTGTACGTGAGCCGAGGACGACTACTCTAGGAATCTGCGCGAGCTGATAAAGAGGCATCAGGATTATCGATAATTTATGACATCAAACAAGCCTGAAACAGCAAAACTTACAGTCAGTTGTCTCATATTATCTTGGGTGAGATTTCATAAAATTTGGCGGCCTGGACTCCCTAACGGCAAAAGCACTAAACTTAATTGGGCCAAGTAAAAAACAAAAGAAAACTTTCTCGTCCCCGTCCGCTTCAGTTTTTTTAGGCCGCCTCTCAACGGGCGTTACATTTACTTTGTACCCAGTTTTCTTCAACTGAGTCCAAACAAAACTCTAAATACCAAAGAGATGGCTCTTTTTCTGCGTTTTGGTTCTAACTCAGGCTAAAATAAGAATAAAGCCTTGGAACTTTAGCTCCATAGTGGATAGGAGGCAGCGGGGCCGATTGGTCAGCATGTCGGACTCACAATCCGGCGGTCTTGGGTTCGAGTCCCGCTCTGACCACTACCTGGATTTGTTTCTCGGAAGTTCCGAGTTCAAATCCTCGGCCACGCTTGTAAATAGCCAACTGGTTTGCCTCCGGCCAGTTGGGATTCTTAACAATATCTTGTTTAATTTGAATTATTTGTTTCAGTTGTTTGCTCGGCCCCACCACTAGCACTTGTGCTATAAACACTGCCGAGGGTAAATAAAGGTCTTTTATTATATCTCTTTATAAGTTAGTACGCGCGCTGTGATTGGTCAATTTAGCGGGCCGTACTCTCCCGCACGGCCCGCTAAAATTTAAATTTGTTTGCGTTGCCAAACTGTTGCGTGATTTATCGCCAAAATTTCATAACTTATTTAGCAAGTAAAGGTTTAAAACTTTCTTTTACTCTAAATTGTGTGCTAAAGCGTGATAACGACTTAAAAACGATTTCAAATGGACTCGTTTTGCTTTCGACCTGCTTCAGAATTTTGAAGCCGTTCCTCATTGATGAAAATCGTTCCCGAACTCGTCAGACACACCATAGAGATATAATAAATATCTTACTAACCTCGCCTTCTCGGTCCGTACTGTAAGTTACGGATCCTCGTTTTTTCCCATACGATTTATGGCCCGCGCGCTTCGCGCTTGGGCCATAAATCGAAGGGGAAAAACTCGGTCCGTAACTTACGGTACGGACCTCGAACTCGGTTAGTAAGAGGTATATATTATATGTATAATTACGATAGCTTTCAGGCATGCTAACTCACATCATGCTATTGGCGTTTTTAATGCACTCTTGTTATTGTGATATATCATATGATGAATCATGTTGTTGTTTAAAACATGTATCAAAATTAAACAAACTTGTGTTTAATTAATCTCAATGACGTTTCATTTTATCAATATTTGACCAAAGAACTCCAACTTTACCTTGGAAAGGGTGTAAATAAAGCATTCAATTGGAAATAATAAAAAAGTCGAAAATGATAAAAACCGCTTTTCTATCGATCCCTGCATTCGTTGTTGTATCTAAACTGAGAAACATCAGTCAGTCGCGCAGCCGATAGAGACAGAAGGCAGGAGAATACTGAGCGAATTTTTTCTGAGCAAATGTTCTCTGCCTTGATATGTTTAAGTTTCCTTCTTTGGTCAATTCTTAATTTGAAAAAGAAATCTGGGAGGGTAATTTTTGCAGAACTCAGTTCCTTTCGAAGTCATGTTGTGAACAAACACACTGGTTTGGAAGACTCATCGTTTACCAAATGTGGCCATGCAGGGAGACATTCAAGCAAGGAAATACTGAGAATTGGTATGTACAGAACCCTGAACATCCAAAATCTTCAAGAACAAGATCGCTCTTCTTTGAGTCTTGACAACCTTTTAAATGCAACAATAACATTTGCTCATGTTTGAAGGGAAGCGACGCTACACTTATTTCCACACTTTTGCGCGTAAAGAATACAAACACCATGTCAAGAGATAATCCGTTTTTCTACATCAAGAACGCAGTAGTTTAAATAATTCTAAGAAAGTGATTGACTTGACTGTTATTTTCAAAGGCATATTATGCGAGGTAGAAGAAGGTGCGAAAATAGTAAACACGCGTCACGCGCTACAAATTATATCTTATTACTCTTTTGACTTCTACATATCTTTGCCTTCGAGTCTGTCCTTCAGAGCTCGTTCGAATTCTTTGCTAGCATCCACTTCCTTGTGTTCGGTTATCTTCTCTTAGTTGGCCAGAGGCTGGGCGGCTGGGTGCTCAGCAAAAGACTAGCAAATAAATCAGCTTGGTCGTCATCGAGTGAAGTCCTACTTCGTGTCTTCAGCGATATAATAAATTTCAGTCTTCTGAGTTAAAATTCGTTTTTGAATCCGACGAAGTAGAAGACATTGTTACTAAAAACAAAAATCTGTTGACTGTGGAGTCCATTCGAAAAACTTGTGCGGCAAAATGGCTTCTATACACTCGTGCAAAATAGCAGACCTGTCTGCGACAGCCGAAGCGTTCGTTCTCGATTTGACGTGACAGCGTTAACTCTCCCCAGAATCCCCATACGCGGTCGCGAATCACTGGAAACTCGGTTTTGACAGGGCATAAAAATTCGAGGATTTAACCAAATCAAAAAATTTTGCGCCACATTACTCCCCAAAATAAGCGTTATTATTCTAGAGAAAAAAATTTTTGTGTTTGTTGCACTTAAAGTAAGGTGCACATTTTCAGTCTCTTGCCTTCAATAGATGGTCGAGGGAGGTGAGGACAAAGAGTTGTTGCACCAAACATTCACATCACCGAAATATCGCCGTGTTGTACTCGTGCCAAGAGAATACGCAAAAGTGCAAATAACCGTTAGGGCACACGGTCCTGGATTTACATCCCGCCAGTGATCACACGAAACGAGTGTTTTTGCCCCTTGACGCATGAAGGATAACGGCGCTGGCATGGAAGAATTAAGAAAGAGGATGTTTGATCACTGAGCAAAAATGATTTTTAAATGTCACGTTGATCGGTTCGGCACATTCGAAGAACGTTGTCTTGGGTGAAGGACGACGAGAACTACGCGTACTCCTTCAACAGATATTTTAGCTCCGGTGGACGAATACAGTGGAAGAACAAAATGATGAAAACGTAGAAGAGAAACGAACTGGAGGAGGAGGAGAAGGAGAAATGTACGTCCATACAAACCAGATCCGTGGCGTCCGTTACGTAAAAATGTCATGAAGATCTCAAAGAAAACTTCCCTGAAAAAAGTCCAACACCCTGGGTAGGGGGAAATCCCCTGTACCGAAAATGCCGCTTTCTATGTCCTATTACGTGTAAGTAGAAGAAGGCTACGAAGGACTAAAATGGACTCACCGTATCAAACACGACACACTACACCGTGAAGTCATGAAGACTCTTCGACGCTTTATTTAGACTATGTTTACACTAAAGGAAATTGTTCCGGATTCGTGATGAATCCGGAACGTTTTAGTACTGGATTGGTTTTGCCGTTTACACACAGGAGGACGAATCCGAAATAAAAGCATCCCGGTTTGGTCACGTCTCCGGAGATTTTTAATCCGGAATCTAAAGTGGGTAACTTTGAATCCGAAAACTTTTGAATCCCGAAAGTTTTGCTGTGTAAACGCTTTTCTCTCGAATCCGGATATCTTTCCGCCAGCGATATAATGAGTTTGCGGTATAACTAAAATGGCGGATGCAGCAATCCAAAGTAATCCAAAGTCGTAGTCGTATTGATGGCCATTGATAGCGGTCGCTGTTAGCCTCCTTGTTCTGTCACTGGTCTAGGCCGTCTTTTAATTTGTAATGGGTAGTGCTATATTCCTCAGAAACCAAAAAGGCGACGCAAACAATGTTTACGTCCTCCACACTTTATCGGAAATGACGATGGCACGATCGCTGGTTGATTCTGGATAAGACCAGGACAAATGCCTGGTGGGACAACATGATGGGCAACAATAGCGTGATCAGCGAGTGGAAAAAAAACTTCAGACTGCCTCAGCGTACCCCTAAGCATTTTTTCTGTTGGCATTTTGTTTCTCGTCGTCGAGGCAACAAACACCTTGTTGACCATTTTTTCGTGAATGTTCCCGGAGTTGTCGTCCTGCGTAAACGGTCAGGAATCCGAATATCCTTTTAGTGTAAACGCCTACTAATCCGAATACTCTAAAATTGATGAATCCGGAAACATTTACGAATCCGGAAAAATCTGCTCTAGTGTAAACCTAGTCTCAGGAAGATGACATGGAGTTGGACGAGACGGCCGAGTCGGCAGTGGCAAAACGGAAATTCCTGTTAAACAGACTAATGAAAAAGAAGTTACTCCTTGATGATGATGAAGAGGAAGTGGAAGAAGAGGTTCAAACCTCAGTGTGATACACTGAATTTTCCCTCGAGTCCTCGTTTTACTGACTATTCGAAGCACTACCGGTCAGCTTTTTTCCTCACTGAATTTGCATAATTTTCGAGGTTTCTTTCAATTAAAAAAGTGTGTCTACTCAATCAGAGCTCAGTTCGCTCAAAAAACACAAGAAATGATAATAATGTCTATATCTCGATTAAGGAAGAATCATTGTATACATTCAAGGTTGAGAACGTTTCATAGCAATGTGTAAACGTCTGTTTAGCAAGAAACTTAAAAGTGTAAAATTTCGGATATTCATGAAGTGAGATCTGAGCTTTCGGTGCGATGACTGTTTTTCGAGAATTTCTACCGTTATAGTGGATATTTGAAAAAAACTAACTTGATTTCCTTCAATTGCTTATCTAGGCAAATTCGCAAAGTGTGAGAGTAGTTGTATGGGCCCCTTCTGGCCAAATGGAGCGCTTTGATTGGTTCTTTGAGCCCTAATTCTTATGCAAATGAACCCTAGCCCTGAGATCAAGATGGCAGCCCCTAATTCCTAGTTCCCCTATGATGTCATCCCTTTCAAGTCCTCTATCCCCTAGTCCCCTTCCGACCCTTTACGACGTTATCCCTGGACCCCAGTCCCCCTCTGACGTCATCCCTAATTAACATATTCATCATGGCGCCCTAAGAAGGTGGTAACCCTAGAAATTTGTCATAAAAAACACCAATTTTGTAAAAACGTTAGAAAGTCGTCTTTGGTAATACAAAAGACGACTTTTTTATTTACATTTCATAGGTTCATAAAAAATGGCGACATACCATTTCATATGCTGTCTTTTGCAAAAGATGATGAGGAGTTTGCAGTCATATTTTTCTTTTTTCTTATTTGTTTTTCTTCTTTTGTTTATTTTATTACAAATTTCATCGTTTTTATAAACAATCTATTAGCTTTGTAAAAACGACCCTGCGGGGTCTCTGGAGTGACAATCGAGGACTACAGAGTCATATCCATTAAACGTTTGTTTGCTATAACGACATATGTGTTTCGCCCACGAAAAACCGACCGGACAAGGATTTGAACCTTAAACCTTTGGGTTATGAGCCC
>CM042750.1:7017042-7027384 GCA_022496165.2 Catalaphyllia jardinei | reverse complement strand
ACATACAAATGAAAACTGTCTATCCAAAATTCTTAATTCTAGAAACCATGACAGCATTGCCAGTTTCACTTAAAAGAACCACCGATACACCGACGAGAAAATAACAAATTCTATCAAGTTATTACGCATCTAAACCAGTGTGTCAACAAGAGTTTACTTCATAAGGTAATCTAAGAGTTTTGGGGCTACTTAAAAATTTTATGCTGTACGGTAAATACTACGGACGCTTTAAAGGGGCATTGTCACGCTTTGCATCAATTGAATTCCAAAACTAATGATCTAGTTTTGTTATTGAAGACTATTTGGAGGTACTGAAACTGTTTCCTGTCGCCTGTCGCTACGGATGGCATGGATGGAAATGGATTGAAACTTGAAAAAATTGGCCACAATTTTCGAGTTTTGATGCTACGTGTTCCAAAAATCCTCAAGAAATTTATTATGGTTAGCCCTCTCTGATAAAATTCATTTGATATCTTTGTCTTAGCTTTTCAGAAGCATTTTGGTTTACGATTAAAGCCTCAAAGTAATGATTTTAGCACCAATTGACCCAAAACAGCAAAATCCTCGTGACATTGCTCCTTTAAACTTCGGACGCTCAAAACCGTCGGACGGTTTTATTTTCAGATACCTTTTTAGTCCGAAATTAAAATCGTCTGAAATTTTTTGCAAGTAATGTAGTAAACTTCTGTAGGCCATGTGTGTTAACTTCTCAATTTCTCAATCACAGAATTGTTTGGATTTGAGACAAAAGAATAAACACCTTTAAACAACTCTGATACAAAAATTACTCACGAGACTGGAAGATTTAAGGTAAAACAAACCCTTCTTAGGGGCACTGTTACTACCTCCTACTTTCTTAGATGACATACAAATTTAACTGCTCGGTTGCCCTGACAATGTGTCGATCCACATGTCTACCCCTGCATCATAAGAGGCATAACACAGAGATCCCACCCGCCAGGGCTTGAACCCAGACAACTCCAATCATAGTCTAGTGCACCAACTATTAAATCACTACATGCTTCCCACGGTGAGTGGAAGTCTAATAAACAAAGGTAGCTACAGTACTTACTTTGCTAGCACCGTAATATTGACGAGTAATGGCAAGACATGGGGTGTACACGGGTTCTGCACATAAGGAGTCCCATTAGGCATCGACCCAATGGACAGCCCCTCACTGGTCGCCGTCTGCACAGAAACAAGTTATAACCAGTTCACAACAGACTTCCATCAACAAGAATCCTGGAAGAATCAATCACTTACTACTCGTGTTCTAAATCTATTTACCAAATGTAAGCCAACAATAATATCAATGTAAAACATATCACAACCTTCATGATGATTAAAATCACGATCATGCATAACTGGAGTGTACCTTTATACATTTCATGCATGTCCAGTCGAACCTCTCCTCAACGCTGTAGAGAAGCGGCCGTTATGGGGGATAGGAGAGGTAGGTGACACCTTTTTTCTAAGGTTGCAACATTAAAATGTATCAACATAATAGAAACTAAACAGAAACAAAAACCAACAACACACGGTAAGGATCAAGTTTGGTGACCTTTTGCTCTACAAAATGGGGTTTTGTATACACTATTCGTCAGCCGTTGCCTAAGAGCCATTGTCGAGAGGTTATTTTGCCCGGTTGGGACGAGTTTTAGCGGCAGTTGCCGTTGTGGAGAGGTGGCTGTTGTGAATGTATGGATTGTCCGCCGAGGTAAAAAAACGTGTCCGCTGTAAAGGTGGCCGTTGGTGGAGGTTCGACTGCATAAACTTAACAATTGGACGTCAGATCTTAATGCGTCTGTCCTGTTATTGACCATGAATTTCGTCATAACATTGTCAAAGTAGCTGTGGATCCATGAGGCGATAGCCGAGTGGATCCGCAGTCTAAAAGCATAATTGTTTTGCAGAATCTCTGCTGGTTTAGTATCAAGTTACAAAAACTGCTTATTTAATCGACAGGATCAAGCTGCTATCATTAATTAACTCACACACAAAAAAATGTGCTTAACCTACACTGCAGATCAAACTGGTATCATTAACTCACCTCGGTATTGAGTAAAGCGCAGCTTCGAACGACGGCCATTATGGTGGTGACACACAACATTACCTGGATAAAAATCAAGAACTGCTGATCACTTCTACTAACAATATAATCAATTTCAAAAACTCGGCTCCGCTGTGCAAACAATTTTCTTTTGCATTATAAGTGTGGGGTAATTAATATATTATTACTATTTATGAAATAGATAATATGTACCGAGTGGAAGTTTGGGGGAACAAGAAATGAGTTTCCACAGCTTTCTGGAGTTCTCCCAAACTTCACGAGCGTTTCTCAGGCTATAACTCGATAAAAACACGGAGCATGTTTTCTTTTTCTTTTAGAAAATACCGCGACGAAAAAAGGAAAACAACTTGTTAACTTTGATTATCAAAATGTAAATTCTCTTTGCTCGTGCTAGTTCTGTGTTTCCATTAAATTATAGAAACACGGTTTTCAACCAATCAGCGCGCGTATTTGCTTTGGCCTGTTTTGTAATAAAAGTTAATGTCTCACTTACTTGAAATCTTCTTCCTTTCAGCTCAGCTGAAATGTGTATAAAATTAACAGAAATCATTTCAGTGCACCTAATCCCGCTTTTGTTGCGGTAAAACAATTAAAATTTTTGAATTCAGTTAAGTCCTCGATTTTTTGTGCCCCGACAAAATCTAAAACACGGTCGCGCAACACTTCAAGTGTGACTTCGAAAGGGCACAGAAAATCGAGGATTCAACTAAAGCATCGAATAACAAAATTTGGGGGTTAGGTGCACTTTAAATAGTCAAAAGATTCCTAAAGTTTTTGTACATTTAACTCAATCTGCAAAAGTAAGTACAATCACCACCGATCACGGCTTATGGCCACCTGTTAATTAATGTAGTCACCTTGCTAAAACGACCATTTAATTCTACCCAAACAAAAGATAAATCGTAGTTCGTATTGTGTGATCGTCCGGGTGAGTGTAGTTCTGAAAAGAACTGGTGACTGACGTTTCGACAACCTGAGCGGAAGTCATCTTCAGAGTCAAGTAAATAGTGTTAGTCAGTCGATGATGTTATAAGTCTGGTCCGTTGAAAACGGCCATGAAGATGTTATTGGCTGAGAGACTCGTGTAAAGTTTGTCATCAGTCATTGGTCGGTTTCGATCCGTCTTTTGTTAGTAAAATTAGTCGGTCTGAGGTCCGTCTATGGTTAGTCAAAATTAAGTCGGACTGTTAAAAGTCTGTTTGTCAGTTTCGTTTTCGTTGCGGATAAGTCGTTTGTAAGGTGCCGGTAGTTGTTGACATCTGTTAAGAGGCGTTTGTTCTAACATAGTGTACCAGCTTTCCAGAGTCAGGCGTTGAAAATAGGCCTGACTCTGGAAAGCAACGCCTGACTCTGGAAAGTTGGTACACTAACTAACTTTCCTTACATGTACATGTAAGCTTATGTGAAGAAACAGGAAACAAAGTGCTATTCAAACTCGACGTGTTTTTAATAACTCGTCCAAACACTGCAGCGGCAGGACGAATACCGCCCTCGGGTTTACCTAGATAAAGACGAAGCTGAGTGCGGGAATACCGCGTCCATGATGCGTGAAGGGTCCACAACGAAAACGCGTAAACTGGGTCAATACTTTCAGGCGGTAAGTTATATAAAGAGCTCTTTAAATACACTCACCTAAACCATCAAGAAAGGGAGGAGGGTAGCTCTGTTGAGGACTCACGAGTAACCGTGTTGGGCGATGGTTCCGTAAAAGTTGATGTTAACAGAAAACCGACCCACATCAGCAAATAACAAATATCCAGATTTTACATCAATCCAGCGCAACATAAGGAAGCTGTGGTCAGAACACTCTTCAACAAAGCTAACCTTCTCCCTTCGCGCCCTGAACTAAGAGCGAATGAGCGGGAACGCGTTTTAGACGATTTAACAGTAAATGGCCATCCTGGTAGTCTGTTGAGGAAGTGCCTTAATATAACAACAAGACCAACCGTCCAGCCTTTAGGCCAGTAAGAACCTTGGGCAGATATTAAAGAAGCCAAAAGACCAATTACAAATGAAACGGGTCCAAGATATCGTTTGCAAAGTGAGCTGCCTTGGCTGTGCATTCAAACACGTCGCGAAAAGCAAGCGCTCGTGGAGTTCGCGCGGGGACGAGCATGATCGATGCCAGGTGAGCAACAGCGAATCAGCAATTAAGGTGGCCGAACACAGTTTTCGTGCGTGCTTTTGCTGATACAATATTTAGCACGAGCACAACGATTTCAAGGAACAAACATGCCGTCAGTAGAGCAACCATTTTATTTACTCAACACCCGCACTAACAACGCAAAGAACCCAGCAATTTTCAGCTTTTGTTTGTTACTGAAAGGACCCAGTTAAATGCAACGCATGCGCAGTTGCTCGAAAAAATGAGACCGATTGCTTTAGCAGAAACATTCCGATTTCTAACGATCCAGTCGTTAGAATTTCGAGAAATTTGGCAGAAAAATAGATCAGAGACCATGTGAATGGTCTATCAAAAAATCTAAATTTTGACATAGGGACTTTTTAATAATACAGAAAATGATTAACGGCGAATTACGAAAATCGCCTATGTCAAAATTTTATTATATAGATTTAGGCCAGCCTAAAAGCGTAGCTCCGGGTTGTTCAGTGCCCAATAAAGCTAACCCAGGAAAAGGTAGAATTTTGATTTGAGTTTTGTAACATTACAATGAGGTCTTCTGTTTATTGTTTGACTTTCTGTTTTGAGTTTCATAAACACCATATACACAAAATGAAGCAGCAAAAACATTTGTATAGAAGAAGAAAGTTATAATTCAAATAAATTTTAATCCTGGGCTTGCAGTAACCGGCTTCCGAACATTAACCTGACATGAGCCCGCGATCGAATCGAAAACCAGCACTTGGTCACCGGTCAACTTCAAAAAAACACGTCACCTCGATGAGCTGTAGACTTGAGTCTGGTCACGTGATACTAGTCAGTTTGACAGGTGTCATTTGATCATAACAGAGATGTACAATATCAAAGAAGTACACAGTAAACCAAGGTTGCATGTCTCTGTCAAGCTATTATTTGGAGTAAGGCCGCCATGTTGCGCGACTCCGTCGGCGTCGTCGTTGTCATCGTCGTCGTGCGTACGCGCCCACGAGCAATACCGCTGCCCATGATAACCATGAGAAAATCAATACATGAGTTTCTTTTTCCTATATGGTTATGGGGCTCCGCTTGGCGGCCCTTCGGTCCGCCGGAGCTCCGCTATTGGAACTGTGTTGACAGAAGGGATTTAATGTCAATTCTCAGTGTGCAAAATATGAAAACAATCTAACGACAGGATGGTTTTTAAATAAACAAAAACCATTATTTAAGCCTTGTTTTTAACCAGCCCCGTTGTCAAAATGCGAGAATAAATATTTCTGTGGTTAACCTTGACTCTTGCAAAAAATGGGCGCCAAAGCACAAGTAGTTTAAAAGTTATGGTGAATTTGGCATAGGCACTTGAAAACTGTGGTCGGCCACCTTACACCGCATGCCGAGCCCACGGATCACAACTGATCCACGAGACGACCAGATCCTTGAACGTGCTGTTAACAACTACAACTAAAGGCTTTTTTAGGAGAAATGGCACTCAACTTTGAAGAGTGCCGTTACCAACGAGAGAAATCCGCTCGAGATTACTTGCCGTTGATTTGAAAATCAATAAAACGATACCAAGTGCGGGGTTGTAGCACGAGCAATAATGAAGTTCTGCAACTCTGATGAGGGGAGACAGGCCATCGAAAATTCAGAAAAGAAAAATCATAGATCGGATTACAAAAAGAGTTTAAGAGAATGTCTATCACCGACCGCAACACTGGAAGCAGTATTTCTTGTAAAATAGTTTGTACACACACTGAAGTGAAGGTATGGGTACATGTATTGCCTTTGTCACATATTTGCTTGCAAAGATTCTGCAGACTTTCGTAACAACAACTAAGTTTACATTGCTCTAAAGTACAACGACAATGTAATTTAAGAACAAAAATGCCATATACAAACCATTTTCAAAATATGAAGCTGGATCCTGGTCCATTCCAATGAATGAAAGAAAATTTTCTGGAGATGAGATTGCCCTAAGATAAAGTAAAAGAAGAGAACATGATCATATTTCCTTTAGAACAAAACCTTTTGTGATAATACAGATCAATCATATTGTCACTTACCCATGCATTTTGTCACTCAGCCAGATTTCTTTGATGGGAGTCAACAGCTCAATCAGAAACTCATTCTGTGTTTCTCTGCTTAGTTTATTGCTGAAATTAAACAAAATTACAAGCGTACACTTCATTTTTACAGCATAAGGGCACAATTTTTACCAAACAACATGAAATTTTCGCACCCTGTTCATGTGCTTAAACACTTAAATTAAAGTCTTAAAAAAAACTCCTCCCAACAGTTTTTTTTGACAGAGATGAAGAAAGTTCTTTTAGGTTTTTGTTTGTATGAAATAGAGTCAATTACCTGTATCACAGTACGTCAGACTAATGTTTTGAGTAATCCAATTACACTGTATGTACCAGCCGGCCACCAAAATGATGTCATGCCAAAGGAAGCCATATCAAAGGAATTATTAACAAGACAATACCCTGACCATTGGGACCGCGCTAAGCAATAAAATGAACAATGATAGGGCAGATGGCCATTGCTAGAACTTTCCCTGGATTTAACCATCTTGAACGTTTGGTGACCCATCTTTTTCTTTTGATGAATCATTTTCTCTACCGATTTTCCACTTTTAGCGAAAAACCTGATTGGAAGAAAATCAATCGACTAGAAGTTTCATTTCTTGCAAAAAGGAACCATCGAATTCTGTTAATTTTAGCTCTTTATTTATCTGTGCGATGGATTTCAAATGCCTCTTGAAGGATTAAGCTTTGTGAAAACGTTGTTAACATTTGGAATTATTAATGCAGTGGACCCACTTCTACAAAATATGACTAAGAATGTTTGCCTCCATTGAATCACCATCGATATTTTTAGCTATAAAACCCCTGTAGATCATGCTGACTTGCGTGCATTGATTTTTCAAAATTACGGGAGTTTTCCACACGCTTCACCTCTGAAACGAATTCGGTGACCCCCAATTTTTTTTGCATTTTGACAGAAGTACCTCATTACTTGACTGAAGTAAAAATTTAAACAAAATTATAGCCACTAGAAATTTTTCCGCGCGAACGTCCTTAAGTAATGAGAAATACTATTAGAGAGAATTTAAGAATCCATGATTTGTTTTGGTATTTAAGTGTGTTTGGTTTTTCTGGTTTCTAACTCACTCTACGAGGTCCTGGTGTAGGGAGAAGTTGCACAGAATGTCAACATCATAGACATAGAAATGACGTTATTACCTGGCAATGACTAATGCTTCAGTTAAAGTGCATCTGTCTTTAACAGGAACTAGCTCTCCGACAAACAGGGACTGAACATGCTGCTTTAGGGCATCAAACACAGGCTGAAGAAACAAACATGTCAACATGTACGTCAGCTGTACTTGTTGGAAATGATGTTGACTTTAATCATTTAGGAAGCCACGTAGTTTCCTGGTCTTACCACTAGTAGCTCTCCAAAACCTTTGCAGATTTTTATGACTGCACCACATGCATGCCGACGGGCGTGGAGAACATCAGGACTCCAGGGACCCTATAAACAAAATAATTAGCACATGGTCACAAGATCCTTAAGAGTGATTGGTCACCTGAGTGGGTAAGATGCAACTTTATCTTATGGCCAGCTCTGTGATTGGGCAAAACGAATCAAATCCTATGCTGTGATTGGCTACCTGAAAAGGCAAATAAGCACTATACTGCCCCCCTCCGAAATACGCACTGTGTCCCACAAGAAAAATTTCCAAGAAAGCCATGTAGTAAATCCTTTAATGACCATGCGTGTTCAGTCAAGATGGCTGGATGTTGGCCTCGTTTTTTTCTTCTGAGTTTATGGGCCTCTTGCTCGACCAGCAGTAATTAATGACTTAAAGTACGGAGGTCTGAACTTAATGGACTTGGAAACATCAATTAAATCACTGAGATTAGCTTGGCTCGGCAGGCTTTTTGTTGAACGTTCATCTCCGTGGCAGGCTTTTGTTAATCACCTTCTCAAAGACCGTGATGGAATTTTCTTATTCAGGTGCAATTATGACTTTAATGAATACAATATTAATTCAGTATTTTACAAAGAACTCCTTCAGTGGTGGGCTGATTTTAGAGCAGAATTTTCCACAAAGCCTTCAATCTATGAATGTATTATATGGAATAATAAGAACATTAAGGTAGATTGCAAAACCATCTACCATCCACTTTATGTAGAAGCTGGGTTTTTAATATGCAAGCATATGCTACTCAATAAGACTAACTTAGAATCTTACAATTGCGCTAAAAGAAAAGGTTTGAAACACTCAAACGTCTTAGTTTGGATTGGAATTCGCCAGGCTATTCCACCAGAACTAAAACGCTTAGAGGTAAATGAGAACGAACTGTGGTCATTAGAATTTCAGTGTGCGGAAAAAGTATTTAATCCTTTGACAAATAAGAGCAAACATTTTTATGAATTGCTTACTTCAAAAAAGGTTTCAAGAGGTTTTACTAAGTGGAAAGAAAATTTTTGTCTGGACGACACAGGTGTTTCCAAAGCCTTTCTTATGGTGAGATCCATTTCGTCTGAGACCTTCGTAAGGAGCTTCCAGTTTAAGATTTTGAATGATATCACTTTTACTAACCATCGCCTAGCTAAGATAGGTTATGCCGAAAACGACCTTTGTAATTTTTGCGGAGTTGAATCAGAAACTTTGTATCACTTATTTTATGAGTGTTCTTTCACAAGCCAAATCTGGAACGATTTCGCATCCTTTTGGTTTCTGGTTTCTGGCAAACGAGTGGGCCTCACTTTACAAGATGTGTTATTAGGTAAATTAGACGCAGACGTAAATTTGCCGAATTTCTTCATCACACTTGTCAAACTACATATTTGGATAAGCAGGAATCATGGCGTAACTCCTAATCTAATAGCTAAGGCTAAATTTAGAACAGAGAAGCATATAACTACAAAAAATAATACAGAACGTAATTTTCAGGCTCGATGGAAACTTTACATAAATAGTTTATTAGATACTTAATTAAAACATTTAATTACTTTCATTAATGGGAAATGTAAAATTATAAATATCAGTAATGGTAGGTGTTATTATTAATGTGATATAATTGTGTTTGAACTACAAAAGGAAGTCTGAAATAAAGGTGGAGAAGTGAAAAAAAAAAAGAAAAAAAATTAGTTTATAGACCTCTACCCCGTCTCGGTCCATAATTCATAACCGCGCAAAAAATGAACTTGGCCAATATCGAGCCATCTTAACCTCATGCTGCGTCAATAACCCAGATATTATTATCTTCTTTCCTGCTTAGGAATACTCAGGGTTGCTCGTGATTTACAAATTCTTCTCGTGTTCTACCAACATCACGCATGGTTTATCAGCCTTTATTATATGGCAAGTTAAATCCGAGCGTTCTGATTGGTTCTTTCTCGGTCAGGAGTTCGCCATACGGACCGTTTCCATGGAAATGGTCATTGGCTGTGTTTTTTTTTTTGTTTCCGAAATTCAAAACAAGCACGGCCCGAGTGCCATATAATAAACTACTTACTAACCTGGCTAGCTCGAGCCGTACTGGAGAATATTGGCCCTCGGTCGTTTTTGTATGGACCTCGCTTCGCTCGGTCCGTACTGCCACGACCCTGGGCCAATATTCCCCAGTACGGCCCTCGCGCTCGGTTAGTAAGAGGTTAATAAACCACAGAAACGTGTGGTTTATTGCTTAATTAGCTAAGTCTTGATCCATAGGGCAGGCAAAAAAAAAACTTCTTGGAAAAACTTCTGCCATCTTGTTCACAAGCTTGGTCAATTGTCTTTCAACAGTTTCAAAGTAAGGTAATTGTAAAAATAAAAGAATTAAATATTATACATACCTTTGGATCACCAGTTGTGTTAAATAGAATCACTTGAAACATCTACACAAGAAAAGAATTTGATCAAATTTAAACCTTTACTGAAGATTCACCTTTTTACTTTAGCTTTTAATTAGGATTTTTAATTAGTGAGTTTTTTAATAAGTGAGTTTTAATTTTTAACTTTTATGATCATTGTACATGATGTAAATATAATAAAAATCTGTGCTACATGTATGAAAATATCAAATACGGTATTATTATTATTATTATTATTAGTGTTATTAATTATTATCATCATTATCATTATCACTATCATTATCATTAACATTATCAATATC
>CM042750.1:6978580-7017032 GCA_022496165.2 Catalaphyllia jardinei | reverse complement strand
TCATCATCATCATTATCATTATCATTATCATTATCATTATCATTATCACTATCATTATCATTATCATTATCATTATTGCTATCATTATCATTATTATTATTAAAACAGTAAAGGAAGTACGGAAGCTAAAGTAACAAAACATAGAATAGGTTTGACGTACTGAACCATGGTATTTATGGGGTGTTATAAAGAAAGTCACATAATTTGACCAAAACCTTCCTTTCCAAAGTACTAGTCATTAGAACTGATCACCCTGAGAAATTTAAGTATTCATCAAGATAACATACTCACGTCACTTAGTTGATCTTTTCAATTTTCTTCTCACTTGACTCATTGACAGTACAGGTAATTATCATTGCAAGGAGAAATTTTTAAGGTGAATTTGCATTGAGTTAGATACCTTTTTAAGAACGTCCATCACCAAGTCTTTGTTGTATGTCAGGAAAGGAAAGAGGGCTTGAGTTGCATCAGTCACGCTAGACAATACATCAGGGACCTGTTGAAAAATTATTTCAAATAAACTTTGACCATACACTTTTTAAAGGAGGCAGCAAGATGGAGTGATTAGGAAGCTGGAGGTCTTAGTTGTAATCCAGAGCTGACTATGTCAAAAAAATATACATGTATAAAGGATATTTCACGGTGGCGAGAAGATATGAATTTTACATTCACAAGAACTACATCTCACGAGTGAGTACAGCAAATGAATGAAATATCGTTCTTGCCACAAGAACATAAAATTCATATCTTCGAGGTACATGTAACATGTAATGTTCTTTTTATGATATAGACATACTGATGACGGTGTTCTGGGCAATTTTCCGAAGATTGCCACTCCCAGATGTGGTTTTGCATGAATTTTACAAGTGGTGTACTTTGCAACAAAACACTCGCATCTATATAATTTATTTCACTATTCCTAAAACTTTTGGGGAAAAAAGCGTCTCAATAAAACAACATCCAAACGTTAAGCCTCCAAAATGTTTACAGTACAGTATGAAATTTTAAAGCCGCTAGTTTCCTTTATTGAACAAACTCTAGATGAGACACTCCCGGAGTTACGTAATGGCTTGATAGAATATATATATATTTTTTTATTTTGCAGTCAGTGTATCTGTAAAACCTTGAGGGCGCAGTAAAATTAACACAAATGTTGTTTCATTCCAAAATGGGTTTTACAGGACTGGCATAAATTTATGTTTCATGGTTTATGTTTCAGCAAAGTGTCTGCAATACTTTAAAAGTGTCTGAAAATTAAATATTCATTACAAATAAAACATACAAAATTTCAATGTCCAAAAAATATTTTCAAGTAATGTACCCAAACAGAGCAGAGTTAAAGGGAAAAGCTTACAGATAGTCTAAACATGTATGTGCTTGCTCCTACCTTTGAGTCAACTGCCAAAGTTGACTGGATGCATTTCCTGGCCAGTTGAACAAAAGCCACACGGGTTTCTTGAAATGTCACCTGGCTGTGAATAATCTCCTGTGAGTGATAAGTGAACATGACAAGTCAAACGTTTTCAACATCATCACATGAATTTAGAAATTAAACATTAACATACACATGTAAATATTTATTTATGTATGCACAGGCAAGAGAAAAAGTACCTTTAAGTGTTTGGTAATGAAAGTGTAGACATGTAGCGCTCTAAGAAAACTTCTATACCTATTCAAGCTTCATGAAACAGGCTGGGTAAAGGGTCACTGACCTTCCAGAGTAAATCTTAGCACCTTTGAAGTTTGTCACACTTCATTTCCCTTTGTAACTAGCCGATGAGTGCCTACTAACCTCGTAATTTTCCACTTTAAAAAATCTGGACATCACTGAATCCAAATAGCGAGTAAGCCCATCCCACTCATGAATAATCTTCTCTGTTTCACCTGCACTGACTAAAGAAAGTAGGTCTACAGTGCGTACTTTTGTAAGCTTTCATATGTGATACTTGTACGAGTTTAGGACTGATTGTGAAGAAAAATCTGAGCATCGTGGAACAATAAAAGGGGTAACATTAGCCCTGAAAACAGCCATTCTGGTAAGTATATTTCTTCAGGGAGGAGTGGGGCTTGTATCATGTAAACAGATTCAAAGCCACACTAACAGGAAGGACATTACCTCTTATCACTACTAATTACAACTGATACTGGTATTAGAGACCTTTAGCAACACATTTTCGGCAATACGACGAACCGTGAACCTCGGGAAATCACACGATGTTGCCCTTGCCATTACGTTTGCAGTTTGTGGTTCCAGTTTCAACTTCAAGACACTGTTCTTGCAGTTACATGTAGTAATTTAAGGCAGCGTTTTATTACCCGAGATCAATCAGACCTCCCGTTTGACAATATCAGTCATGTTGTTACATCTGTTTGCTATCTATTGGGCACAATTTTGAAGTCATATATATAGGTTTTGGAAGAATTTGAGCTGTTTGATTTGAGAGCAGCTGTAGCAATGAAAACCCAAGATGGCGGCGTCGATGTACAGTTTGTTTTTTGCTAATAATAAATTTACTTTGAAGATCATGGCTCTTGCCGATGAATTTCGATGGAGTTACCCGTAATCCATTATTCTACTGATCATAACAGGAACGTCTGGCTAAAGTTCAAACTCGAGCTAGCTTCTAACAGCAAATGACTACCTGTTTTCAGTATCTTATCTTAAATGTGTCCTAGTCCATAAGTGTCTTCACGGAATAGCGCCTTCGTGCTTACTCTCAGAGTTTAGGCACGCGCACCTTTTTCATGGCTATAACACCAGAAGTCGCGATTTACTGCGTCCTCCCTTCGCAAAAACCACCAAATACCAAGGTAGCTTTAGAATAAATGGTGCTCAGACCTATAACACCCTACCGAGAATCGTTAGACAAGTAGATACCCTCAGTGAATTCAAAATTAAGCTAAAGCGCCACTTTAAACAGTAACACCTGTGTTACATGTTGTCCTAACTTAATTACTTAATTAATTGTCTAATTTTAATGTTCAATGTTTTGTTTTTGTGTTTTGTCAGGGCTCCATTTAAACTAGCTCTGCTAAATTGGATGCCCCTGGATAAATAAATAAATAAATAAATATATCCTGAAAACTTTGGTGCTAAAGGTCTCTATTATGTAATCAAGCACTCAGGAGGCATAATACAGACTTCTCACAATTATATCAGCAAAGAGTTTTAAACAATAAACTTCCCTTGTTCTCCAATTGTCTCTTCAAAAGAATTTTGGGAACTTTCCCAAAGCCTAAAAGCTACAAGTAGTACTACAACTGTAATGGCTCTTATATTTTATGACAGTACAAATAAAGACTTCAAGCATTGGTACCACTGCAATTTTATCCAGGTGTTCAAAAGTTTTGTACTTTTATTACAAAGTAACATACGTTGCACATCAGCTGCTGGGGTTTGTGTGGCCCGCTGTAACAACCAGTCAGCTCCATACAGAAAAGTATCAACAGGATGTATCATTGTTAGTTGACGAATGATATCCATTGTTTCCCCTCGCACCTCTGAAACAGGACATTAAGATAGCTTTTACATGTATATTTTCGAAGGCCTATCTCAGTTATCAAACACCCGTATAGACAGACAGCTCTTGTCTTGCCTAATTTAGTTCCTGAGCATACTATAGTATCATAAGGTCAGTGCACAGTTAAATGTTTTTTTACATATCTATAGGAAGAATGTTCCATTGTTGGTAGATATGTATACTGTATGCAGTCTGACTCATGATAACAGACTGAGAAACTTCTCAATTGACAGATCACTTATTTATTTGTTTTTGTTTTGTTTTTTAATAATGTTCATGCTCAGCATTATTTGCTTAAAAAGCATGACATAAATTTGATGCTCAACATTATATTGAGTCAAAGACCATGACATTCATGCTTGACATCTCCTCAAAGAGAGAAAAAGAAATTATTATGTCATACATGTACTGGAATATAGGTACTGTATGCTTTCTTTACACATTGCATTCCTTGTGGGAGGAACAGTGAACACATTGGGGGTTGAAAGCACTCATGACTATAGATAGAGATAACCTGATTTAACAAAGACTGTTCAGGAAAACTTGACATTGCTAGGGAAACACTTCACTAACACAAAATCCCTAATTCAATCAGGAGTATCGGTAAACTGTTGGCAAGGATGACCTGATAAGGAGATGGGTGGCTGATGGGGAAGGGGGGAAGACCTGGGCTAACATTCCATCCAGAAGCATTCAGGGCTTTCAATAACATTTGAAGTAGGCAGCTGGTTTGAGTAGAGTAACTGACTGTATCAACCAGTTTTAAATGCATTTCTCTTATATTACTTTAATTTTTGGGTGAAAAGAGCCGACTTTTATGGACGAAGTAGGCGACGTGTTTCGTTGGCCGTCGGTGCTTAATGAAAGCCCTGAGCATTATTATACAGTATTCTCCAATAGTCACTTCATGCTATCCATGGAAAGGTAAAGATAAAGCCTGCATATGAGCCACGTGACCCCACAGGCTGGCACTTATCTCCAGTGTCTGTAGCACAAAGTGACTAGAAGTATTTCTACTCCTCCCTGGATGGGATGCTAGTTTATCACAGGGTTACCTCCCCTCATCCTGCAAGCACCCGTTTATACTCCTTGGTGGAGGGAGGCAATGTGAGAGTAAAGTGTCATCACTAAGAACACAACACAATGTTACCAGGGCTCAAACCTGGATCACTCGATCCAGAGACAGGCACACTTAGTCTAAACATGAGGCCAGCATGCCTCCCACATGCTATCCATGGCTGCTGTATGACTTGTCTTGTACGTAAGTAGACTTTGCTTTTTCTTAACAACAACAACAACAATTTATTTACCCCATAAACGTACTTACATGCAGATAAATTATTCAAATAGGTAGAGATAGATATAGGGGGTCCGGCTGCCTGAAATAACTAAAAAAGGGGCAGGCAGCCAGTATTACAACTTCCTTAGGATAATTTAGGTCGGACACACATACGCACACATATACTTCACACACACAAAAAAGAAAATAGAAGTAATAATAAACTAAGACATTGAAATATAAAAGGTAAAGTATAATTATAGTAACCGTTACAAATTAACACAACAGAAATTTGCAAGTAAAGAATGATCATCGCAGTAAATTTTCCAATTTAAGCAACTAGAAAGAAGAAGCCTGAAACAATCAGGGCTTCAACGGGATTCGAAACCCATGACCGATACCGGTGCGATGATCTACCAACTGAGCTATGAAGCCACACATTGGGAGCAAGGTCAATTTATTGAGTTCATATCTCCCGTGAGTAGTTAATTTATATTAGAGGAGTGAATTCATATCTCCCGCGAGGAGTGAATTTGGAGTGAATTTACTGCGATGATCATTCTTCACTTGCATCTATAACCGCAGTTCAAATAATTATGAAATTTTTCATATGCTTCACATCATTTCACTCCTCAGGGGAGATATGAACTCAATAAATTGACCTTGCTCCCAATGTGTGGCTTCATAGCTCAGTTGGTAGAGCATCGCACCGGTATCGCGGAGGTCATGGGTTTGAATCCCGTTGAAGCCCTGATTTTTTCACGCTTCTTCTTTTCAGTTGGCAATGCTTAAATTGGAAAATTTACTGCGATGATCATTCTTCACTTGCATCTATAACCGCAGTTTAAATATGAAACATTTCATATATGCTTCACATCACAACAGAAATCTCAACTAAAATTTGTGTTAATACTTACGGCCATTAACAGAAGTGAATTCTCTCTCACTGTTGAAGTCTTCTCGATTAAAAACACTTCCTGGTGAATCCTCCACTTCTGGATCACCAACCTAACAAGAATAAGAATACAATTATGTGACATGTCATGTCTAATGAAAATGAAATCACTCCTTGCTTTACTATGGCCACTTCATTATCATAGTTGATTACTTGTTGCATGTAGTACAAAATGTTGCCAGGAACACTATGTTGAACTAGTGTTCTTGGGCACTTTACTTGCACAGAACCCCTCTCTTCTCGGGTGTACAAATGGGTAACCAGCCAAGTTAATGCTTGGGTAACCTTGTGATGGTCTAGCAGTCTTTTCATGCTACAGACATCAGATTAAGCTCTGGCCTTATCAGCCCCTTGGCTCGTATGCAGACTTTACCTTTTTCCTTACATGATCACTACATTCTGTATAGATTTCTTCACATTTTGTCAGTGCTGTGGTGTCAAACACTTGTCAGCATGTAACACCATACTCAAATAAGTCATTTATGAATCAATTGAAATATAACGCAGCATAATCAGATTATACGCATGCACATTCAAATACATGTACATGTACCTTGTAAAGTTTAGCTTTGGCTATGTCCAAAAGTGACGGAAATATTTCCTGAAATGTTTCATCCATGGCAATGACAGGATTTCTCAGCAATGAAAGCCACGCTCCATTTGTCAAGTGAGGTAGTGTCTGGAAATAACAAAGAAAAACACTATAGCTCTAAAATTTTAATGATCATAGTAATTACTGGATGGGATGCCACTCTAACAGTGTGCAAAGAAACTCATGTCTGATAGCCAGGGCCTAGTGGATTTTCTAGATGGACTAGTGAATTCTAAATGCACCTGTCACTTGGGATAGGGAAATTTATGAAAATTTAATAGTTTCTTGGGATATTGTTTGAAGAAATTACTGTACATGTAAAATTATGGAGACAAAGAGATAGTCAACTTTTAACAGCTGGGAGAGGGGGAGGTGGGAGAGAGGGGAGGTGGGAGAGGGGGGAAGGGGGGAGGGCTAATGTGAATTATTTTCAGCCCAAACATTTATTTTCTTTACACCCTGTCCTTTCATATCCCCCTTATAACTAATCAAAATTATCTCCTTAGTGTATAGCTGTCACTGTAGAACAGCTTTTAATAAGGAGACATGAAACTTTAAAACATCAAACAATGGAAACTTTGTGTAACAGCACCAAAAAACTTGATCAAGGTGGAGATCTTGCTCAACAGCACAAGAAAATGATTGTGCCTTTGCTCAAACCAGGACTATGCAATTCAGACTCTGATTTGTATTTTTAATAATCATTCTCAGCCACTTCCATATCATCCTTAATCCTTTTATTTATGATCACATCCATAGAGAACATAATCATGTACGTGCTTTATGCAAATTTAGCCAAACCCTTGGTCACTCAGTGCAAAGAAGGAAAAGCCTATTGACTAACATACCAAACTTTCATGCTTTGAGAACGCTATCAGTGCTTCTAAATACTGTCTGAAGTTTGGAGGTCTTTCGTCAGGCTTTTCAGCATTCTAAACACACAAAAAAAGTTTGAGAAGAGAACTAAACATTTGTCATTTAACAATTAAAATTAATTAAAATAATTTTTCTTGTGGGTTTCATGTGTTCTTCTTAATTGTATTCAAAATACGGTACATGTACAAGGTTAACTACTGTGAGGGTTAAGCTTCATTCACCACAACTTTATTTGTTCCTTTATTGCTCAAATGTTCAGCAAAAATCATTTTACAGTGCAACTACTTTCAATATTGAGGAAAAAATAATTACACACTTTTCTCCTTCTTACCCATAAATAATATAGCTGTACTTCCCCTAGAGTAACAAGGACTTGACATAGTCTTTTAAGAAAAAGATACTGCTTCTCATCAAATTCAGCTGTAATAGATTTCCTGGAGGGCAAAAGATAAGACAAGATTTTGAATACATGATTCATTTTGTTTTGTTTTTTAATTACAGTTTCATACCAGTTTTCATGGTTACACCCAGCATACAGTGTAATTATCTACTTCAAAAACCTTGGGTCTCACAAAATTAATGTCGGATTTTACAGGTCTCAGAGCCTTATTTTCAGCAGTTATGTGCATCTCACAGTCTCTCTTTTTTGCAAGGCTGCATGTATATGAAAGTCTTGAAGTACCAAATGGAACTTTGGTTAAATTATTTTACAAATGATATCTGAACGTTTTAGAACCTGAACATCTTAAGCAAGCATTTAAAATTCATCACCCCTATATCTTGAGACGAACCAAGTACAGCCTTATAGCAATGGGGTACACATAGAAATCTTGCTGTGCAAAATTCAATATCATAAAGGGTAACATTTACTAGGCAATGGGGAGAGAGAAACAAAACAAAATTGAAGTCTCGTAACAATTTAATAACAATATTTTAAGATCCTAATGTGGTGCCAAGGCTACAGTGTAAGTGCAGGACTAATATATGTTGTGGTTTGTTTTTTCTGTTTGGTTTAATTTTTTTCAAACCAGTTTAAATTTTTTCAAACCAGTTTAAATTTTTTCAAACCAGTTTAAATTTTTTCAAACCAGTTTAAATTTTTTCAAACCAGTTTAAATAAAAAGGAAAAATATCTTTTTCCATTCCTATGTCCTATTCTCTCCTATTCTTACTGAGTGACTCCTGATTTATTCTATCCCCCAGCTACTCTACCCCTTCCCCCAAATCCCCATTAAGCGTGAATACTAATTAACAGTAAGTAAAGTTTCATGTTTTTTTTTCTTTTTATCTCGCTCTCACCGGGATTTGAACCGCCAACCTCTGGATCTGCTTCCCACTGTCATTACCACTTGACCATGAAAGCATTGGATGAAAGAGCTCTCATACTTGTTTCAATTATCAGTTCATCACCCCAAGCCCCTCTCATATAAATTTTAATTTATTCAAAAATACAATAAATTTTCATTTATTCATACATGAACCTTGTCTTAATTACTAAGAAGCTAACTAATTCCAAATAAGTGGTTAGACCTAATCACTAACGTGAGAGCTCAACTCAAACTACTAAGCCATATGCAAAGTTCTCAGCCTAACATCAAAGCTAACCATGGATTCAAAATAAGTGCTTAGGCCTAATTAATCACTAACTTGAGTGCTTAACCCAAATTACTAACACATGCCCTCATTCTGCTCAAAATTGAAAATTAAACTGGTTTAAAAATTTCAACCCAGTTTGAAAAATATGAACCAGTTTGAAAAATTTAAACTGGTTTAACAAAAATTAAACCAAAAATAAAGTCAAACCACAACATATAATATAAGAAATCATTTAATGCACAGTTTCTCTGTGTTTTATTTTTATTGAAACTGGGGTAGTAAGGAAAAAGACAAACATAGTTACATTGTACATGTATTGCAAAAGTATACAAAGCGAAACTACATGTGGCAAAGTATTGGCACTGCAACACAGCAGCAGAGGGGCTAGAAAAAAATATCTTATCACCCACTAATAACACAACTGTAGATAACATGTATTGCATA
This sequence comes from Catalaphyllia jardinei, assembly GCA_022496165.2. Taxonomy (NCBI): domain Eukaryota; kingdom Metazoa; phylum Cnidaria; class Anthozoa; order Scleractinia; family Caryophylliidae; genus Catalaphyllia; species Catalaphyllia jardinei. Next base: position 7,007,769 of record CM042750.1, on the reverse strand, counting down.
CTTACTGGGCAGCAGACAACATAATGCTCATGGCATCCTCACTAAACAACTTTAACATTGGCGTCCTTTGATCATGCTTTCCCTGGAACAACAATGTCCAGAGGTACACTGTCAGCCTGTGTACACTATTAGTAGCTTTTCACTAAGAGTGGGCTGTAATTTCCAGTTCTAGTTCATTCAATATTCAAAAACTCATTAATAATGCATGAGCCTAACAGCCTATCTTGCAGCATGTGTTTTATCGGGTCTAATATGCCTCGTGTTTTTATACTCCGATAAAACACTGCTGCTAGATTTTTGAACATTACATAAAAACTAATTTATATAAACAGCACAAGTAACCTCCATTTAGCATAAAAATAAGTTCAGATACAAGTTAGTGCATAGGCATTATCATTCTGAGAAGGGAACAGTTTTCTGAGAGTGAAGCCCATGAAAAACTGCGAGCTTTGATGACCAAAGAAAAATATCTTAACATACAGTCCCTCAGATATTTTTCAAAATGCACATCAGATCTCTTAACAAGTGGGGAATGCCTGACTTGTATATTTTCCCTATTTAAAGGGTGTATCTGGTCCACATTTGAACAGTCATGTAATAAAATTTGATCAATTACATGCAAGTGAAAATAATTACCATGAACAGATGGCTCATAACAAGGTTTAACTTTAAAATTAGGATGTGTGTTAATACACAGGCACGCCCAATCATGTTTTGCAGCTTTTAGGTAGATTCGAAACAAGGAATAATGTTCCTGGTTTAATAAGATTCATTAACAGTGATTTATAAGCAGCAATATCTAATTAAGGGCTCACAAAAAGAAACTTGAATTCCAGCTTGAAATTTGGACAATTCAAGCAGCTCTGAAATTTTGCTTGTACTATACTGAGCAAGTCTTTGTTTCCTATTTTCTTGATTAGTTGACTTGCCTGGGCCCTTAGCCAGGAAGTAAGAATTAAAAAGGTATTCACCCGGCAGATAGGCAGGGGTCACACTGTGACCTTATTTTTTTTATGTCGCGTCATAAGTTGTCCCACAAATTTGTCGGCATTTTTATACCACAGAAGTCATGGAGGTCGCACGTGCGCGACATAAATGATATTGGAAACCAGACTTGTCAACTCTTAATATTTCAAGCGCGAAACTCCATCTCTCCCTTTGGTTGGACTTTTTTGCTGCTCCTGAGGTAGCTAAAGGGACCCTTACTTTTTTTATGTCGCATCATAAGTTGTCCCACAAATTTGTCAGCATTTTTATACCACAGAAGTCACGGAGGTTGCATGTGCACGACATAAATGATATTGGAAACCAGACTTGTCAACTCTTAATATTCCAAGCGCGAAACTCCATCTCTCCCTTTGGTTGGACTTTTTTGCTGCTCCTGAGGTAGCTAAAGGGACTGTTGATGGCTTGATTGGATGGCGATGTTCAAAAGCCCAGTCAAAAGACGGCTGCAAGGTCGAAAGGCAGCGAGTCTTGAGAAAAAATCTGCGAGCCAAAGGGTGACAACAAGCATCCCTATACTGAGAATAATGAGGTGAACAGCGCAAATTTGTAAATTGGCGTGGGTTGAAATTCGCCATAAGCACCGGATTAAACATTTGTAGAGAAAACTGAGCTATACACACGTGTTGTCTTTGCAGAACTGCGAAATCTAGTTTCCGCCGGTATTTCACCTGTGATTGATGTTGCAAAAGAAGGAAAACAAATCTTGTTATTGTAAAGCCATTAGACAAGATATGACCTGCTTCGAGGCAGGACATCGGCCATCTTTAGGTCCTTCGAACATAGTTATGTCTGGTCGCAACATAAGGGTTCGCACTTGGCGCAATGTCCAATGTAAACACCAAAAGCGTAAGTGCGACCCCTGCCATATACTTGTCCCAACTAGCTACCAGATGCCCCTTTTCCCAAGTCCTGGACAGTCTGTGTGATACAATTAAGTAAGTAAACATTACAAGTGGATACATGTACCAACTCTGGTTTACCTTTCTGCTGACAATAATGAGGAGACATTCACAACTTGGTATTTTAAGTGCATCTTCCTCTAGTAATAAGCAGAGCATCTGTAGAATGATACAATCCTGAACATACAGCACTCCAAACTTAACCCAATCCAGATATCCAGTCAGAGTTAACAACGTCTGTTCAGCTAAGCGCTGATGAACTGCTGCCTGGAAGAAGGGAGAGTACTTTCTTAAACAGTCCTTATAAAACACATCTAATTTACAACTAGTATTATGTTTCAAAAACCATGTACACTGTGTTTTATTACCAATTGAAAGTGTTGACTTCCACTGGCTGAGAAACAAATTAAAGATGGAAATGAAATTGTAACATCGAGGAGAATAATGGTTGACTGTAAGATTTGATATAAAGAAAAGGATGGCGACTGGTAATTTCACCTTAGTGGTTGTTTAATGCTTTTCGCACAAAAACTCTAAAAGAGCGTTTAAAAACTCAAAGAAAAATTGTAAGCCATTCAAACTTGACAATGCTGTTAGTGTAAGAACAACTCCCATTAAACCATATCGTTCTATATGCCCAGTGGGCTTAGTTCGGTTCACTAGGTATTGAGGTAAAATGTACAGCTGCCACCCTTTTTCTTACGGTGGATTGCAGTTCTCCAACATAAACAGTCTGAATTTTTCCCAATGTCACCGAAAAAATTAAAAACAAATTTACTAACCTGGGCTTGACAGCTGACATCTCCGCTTTGTATCTGACTCTGTGGATAAACAAAGCATCACAAAAATTCAAACAGCAATCAAATCGAGTTAGGAATAATAATTGTAAATAATTGGCGGCAGACATGAAAACACAACAAAGCAAGGGATCAATTTGACATGTCCGAATATCATACCTGAGTCATACAATAATGTACAGTTCAGGAGTAACGCATAGAAGAATTCACTATCATGGAAATTTTGAAGAGTTTAACTGAACGACCAACTGAACATGGTTTTATAAATATTATTAAGTAATTAGCTAGTTTTCAGACAGTCGGACTACCTTTAGAGTCCTAAACTTTGCAGTATTTTTCTGAAGTGTGTCAATAAAGAAAGTGAACAATCCATCCATATGTGTGTGTAACTCCTGTGTAATCTGTTTCTTTCTGGTTGACTGCAGGTTGCTGTCCATTGAGATCACATCTTCCGCAAGTCGAAGTAGAATCATCAGAACCACTTCAGTTTGAACATCCTGGTAAAGAATACATGTACAACAGAGATGTCATTACAACTTATTGTAACTTAAATTTAACGCTAATGAGAGTGAGAGTGTCACTTTTTTAAGTCAAAAAGTCAGCAAAACAAGTAGCACTAAAGATGAGAATAACGTAGGAAAAGCTAACCACATGACCACAAGGACTTTGCGAAAGAAAGAGGGTTACACTGAAAGTAAAACTTGGCTTACCCCCAATGCACAGATACTGTTAAGGTCTGGAAGAAGTGATCCCCATTTCTGTGGCCACTCCCTCTTGGTTATCTCAACAACCAGCCGTGATAATGCTTCCTTGATGTGTAGAGGTTCATCTGGTAAAGATCCACTTCCCTGCAAAAAGCAAATGAGTTAAATTTTAATTTTTGTCTCTGTCAATAATTCATGATTATGTCACATGTTCCTTACACAGTGAAAGTATCACTACTGCATGCCATGAAGACGATTTTAATTTCTCAACCTTCGTACCTGTGCAAGCAGGTGAAGAGAGATTCCCTTTAATCTTGCTTGATCATCATTGTTCATTGAATTCCAGTTGAACCTGTCATTATATAACATTATAACAACATTTACATGTAAGTCTCAAAAGTCCAATAAAACCCTCAACAACTTTGCCAAATTTATATTAAATAAATTTAAATTAAACTACAGTATGTGAAGTAGTGACTTCTACATGTACATTGTACATATTGTATGCATTTCAAGCGAAAAATCCTTTCAGGTATAAAAGTCAAGAAAATTATCAGATAATGGTCTCTCAAATAGTAGTTATAATTATAATCCATCAAATCTTTTCGCTCGCGCGCGATTGGTCTAAACACATCACGTGGCCAAATATACTCCGGCTAAAACTGGGGGATATCCGAGAATATCCCCCAATTTTCAGAACTGTGTGCGTTGCTGGGATTGGTCAAGGTCAGAATGATATTCAAGAATATGCTCTTCCTTTCATTAAATAATGATTTTTCTTTCTCTGTGGTGTACAATACAATAGATGTATTTGGCTAACATGTTTATGTCCTTGTTGCCACGCATTTCAGAACCATGCAATAATTCATTTGGGGGGTTACAATTTAACTGAATGAGCAATTTGCCACACACAACTGATTGCATGGTTTTGTATTAACAAACAGTACAAATTTACCTTCCAAACCTAATGAATAATCACCTAGTAATCTTAATTGGGTGACAATAAGGATTTAGTCGCATTAGTGGAATCCACCTATTCCACGTACATGTATTGGTAAACACAGTTCTTTATCTCATTTTCTTGGTCATGACCTGTTACTGTGAAACATGGATCTTCCTTTCTTTTCAGGGCTTCTGCTATTTTGCGAGGCCGTGGAGCCACAAATTTTAGGTAAATCTGTGAACTCCCTCGAAATTCACAAAAACATGCAAAATGCCACAAAATTCACTAGAAATTGTACCAATACATGTTGGTACAATATATTTGAAACTTATCCTGGCTGTTGGCACTGTTTATACTTGCCATAACCTTGCAAATTTATTGTGAAACTTTGTCACTGCAACAAATACATGTAAACAACATCCCCAAACTACCTGGCGTTCTAAGATTAATGTTACGAAAAACTGGGCACTCAGTGTAAAGCACTGGCCAAACGGAATCTCAAGTACATAATGCAAGTTGAAAACTTGGATCTACTTGCGAATCTGTTTGGCCAGGGCTTGCATTGACTTGCGATGACTTGCGCTCGCTTTGGTCAAGATCAAATTGATACGCACGTCAAAGCAAGTTTTTACCCATTTGACCACCCAACGCAAGTCACTGCAAGTTGAGTGACGTCCATTATAACATTATTAGCCAATGAAATAGAGGATAGTCTGCCTAAAAATGTTTCCTTTTATGCAACTTGCGTGTACTTGCAAGGAAACATAAAAGTCCATTTGGCCCCCAACGTACATGTAAGTCTCTATACAAGTTGCATCCATTTGTGACTACTTGCTGGTCAGTTTGGCTGGGGCTTAGAAGCCTAAACATTGGCACATTTCTCAAGTGCATTATTGTTAAAAGAGCAGATAATGATCTCTGCTAAAAATTATATTGTATCAAACAAATACAAATACACGTGATAGTCTAGAGGCAAAATCACTGGTAACACTGATAAGAAGTCAGTGTTTCTGATGCTGTTGTTATGGAATAGATTAACAGTCACCATTTTCTGACAAAATTGGCAAATTTCTGTCTTTTTTGCTTTTTTGGTTGAAATTTTCATCAAAACAGTACAAAACCGATCACTCTCCAGCGAAATGTACCCAGAAAATTCCCACCAACTTGGTCATTTTCTACAGATCTTTTATCAATGAAATATGCCCCAATAATGTCAGTGAATTTCCCACAAAATCAGCCATTTTTTCAACAAATTTGTCTCTGAATAATCTTGTGAAATTTGGCTTTTTTCTACAACCTACCCAAAGCCGCCTTTTTGACAATAATTTATAGTTCATCCTTGAGCTCAATAATAAGAGACATGTAGATTTACACTGAATTCTCTCCAAGACAATTAAAGGGTGCTTGGAAATAGTGATTGTCACATTAGATAGCTAGGCTTGGATTTCATTTTGTATTAAATATTTTATGTTTGCTTTTCTGTTGGTTTAACAGTTGATGTGAAGCATAAATCATCAGCATAAATGCAAAGATAATAAAGATGATGATGAAGAGTAATTTAGATGCTGAGCTTGATGCTAGCATGTTAAAAAATTATTAGAAAAAAAACAATCTTCATTACTTGACAGCGTGTTCCAAGAGCTGAAGTCCAGTATGGCGTACCACAGCAGAATTTTGACGATCATACATCAATAGCCCCACAGGAACACATAGTGGAGAGCTGGCTTTGAACTGCTCGATGAACTGCATAAAAAAGAAAACGACAAGCATCAAGCTTGGCAGTGTTTCTAATTTCTTGGTTTTCATGTTTTTTTTCTTGGTTTTCTTGTATTTTATTGCATTGATCTAGAAAAATTATACTTCAGAGATATGCAATTTCCTTTTTATTTAATTTTTAACTCCTTGTACATAATTTTAACTGGTAATTTTCATATTTTTTAATTTTTATTACGTAGTCTTAATTTTATGCAGGGCCCCTTTTAACACTAGCCTGTGACTGATGAGGCTACCCTGCCAAAGTAAAGATATCTTGTTGTACTTGTCTTGATGTGACGCTGAAGCCACAAGCATGTTATTGATCATTAACAAAAGACTTCTAATCACCTTCTTCTCTTTGTGCCAAAAAACATGGGCATTAAGCTTACATTGCCCACCACAGGTGTTCATGTATAGAGTGTACATGAAAGGTAGAAAACAAAATGAAAGAGTATTAAGGTTACTGTAGACCTTCAAAGGCCAAATTTTGCGAAAATTTTTTTCTTTGTTCCTGATATAGCTAAAATATTGATCTAAAGTTTGATGAAAAAAACAACTTAAAATCATTCAATGATGGCGAGATATCAGGGCGAAACTATTTTGGAGAAGAGTTAATAAATAACTAAAGGCATTATAATCCCATTAAACACATCTGGCATCCGTGAATGTTTCAAGGCAAACATTTGCATATTTAGTTTACATTGTGCTGTTTCATGTTGTTTGGGACATTGGTATCAGTGAACTTTTTAATGCATAGTCTGTGAAAATTTACACTATGAACTCATCAAAAAGAGAGAAGATGCCTCAGACCAAATCTCGCAAGAAATAAAGGAAATAGGCAAATATTTGTTGTGCCCAGGTACAATAATGTAAATGGCGAATCCTTCATTGTGGCTTGCCCTGTTTGACGATTTGTCCACGCTAGATTTCAAAATTTCTAACAAAGAATGAAAGACATTTCTGTTCAGCTGGAATTGAAATAAGCTTAAATTCAAGCACAGAACTTGAAAATAAAGTGAATTCAATGCGGCGATCACGTTTTGTTTTGGATCGCGCTTGGTTGACTGGATGTTTGGTTCTCTGGTGGTCGCCATAACTTTCTCCATTTCTTGCGCTGGTTAGTGCCTTGTCTCTTTACTGTTTTTACAGAAGCTTTTCTGCTTGATTTAACTGGCCATTTTTTTTCGCTGCAATCACTTTTAGACGGTATTCGACTGCGACTGCAAAACTTCCCGCGAATTCAATTGTTGCGGGTGCTCGGGGGGATTGATTCTTGTGTTTCATTGGTCGGCGGCATGACTCAGTTGACCGCCGCTTTGATGAGATGTGATAAGCTTTCAAAACTATAGGGGGCTAAAACTCGGGCTTTAATTTGGTGTGGATTTCCCTGCTTCAAGCGAATTAATAGAGTATGTAGATTCGACAGATTCTTATGAAATTTGGCCAAAATGTTCCTTGGTTATCAATGCACAAAAGTGTGTGAGGCTTTTTTGATTTTTCAAATACTTCTTCTTTTATGCGCTCTCGTGTGACGAAAATCAGCAAATATTCAATTCCCCAACTTCAAAATAGATTTTCTCAGCAACCAATCAGAATATCGGAAAAGCCTCACACACTTTTGTAGTATATCACCTACTGATTGACACTGTGCAGTTTGTTTAGTTGTACATGCCAGCAGGAAGGCAGGTAATTTAGTTCAGCAAGTAGTGTCAGTTTTGCATTTGAAGGCTTGCATGCGCTTACCATTAAATCAAATCTTTAAAATGTTTATTTCTTCTTATTTTACAGTTTGTTAGCTTTATGATGATATATATTTTTCTATGGTTATAGCACAAGCCATGTGCATACGAATTATTCTTCGGAAGATACCCCTGAAGGTCTACAGTAACCTTAATTTGCCAATGATTCTCTTGGAAAATCTCACTAACTGTAACTACTGATAGAGCTGATAAACTCTACAGGATTGAGGTCTTATTCGCAAACCAATGTTCGAGACTGAAACTGAAACCACTTGATTATATCACCTTATGGGGTGACTTACGCGCTAGCTGGGTCACCCCAAAACGCAGACCATGCAGACTGCAGACCATGCAGACTGCAGACTGCAGACCATGCAGACTGTGCAGACTATGCAGACTGAGTACTTTTTTTTTCTTATATTTCTCGTTTTTGCATTTACTTTTGACTCACATATCTTTTGGTTCTGGTCACAAATTAGTGTTCAATTATATTTTGGAGTGTTTGTTACGCACAGGCCGCGCTAGCTCGGTATGTGACTGTTGACGTGTTATAGGCTGCATTCCTTTGGAGTGATCCAGATCTCGATCAGTGTTCCAAGATCTGTCTGGGGGTGCGTTCTTTTGGGGTGATCTGGATCAGGATCAGGATCAGTGATCCAAGATCTATCTGTATCATGTGCATCAATTGAAAGGAACCGGTAAATCCATGGCCAGAGTGGATTTGTCGGTTCCTTTGATGCATAATGATCCAGACAGATCTTGGATCACTGATCCTGATCCCGATCACTCCAAACGAACGCAGCCATAGACTTTGCAAGGGAAACTCCATTTAGTATAATTTAATTTTAATTGAAGGAAACCTGAAGAAAGATAGGAAAACACTAATTAAAAGAGATAATAATAAACCACAAAGGAACAAGGACAGTTCACAATGGAGAAGATTGACACAGATTATGAACAACAAAATAGACAAAAATTAGGTTACATTTTTCAAACCGTTTAACTGTGACGCAGCTCCTCTAATATGCTCAAGTAAAGCTTTTCTAAAATGTATAAATAAACTTCACTTGTAATTAATGCTACACGTAACAGGTTCATTTTCAACTCTTGGTGTACAAAATGTAATTCCAAATGACTGTTGGAGCATAACCGCGATCACGTCAAAAAAGCCAACTGCATGGAAAGGCCACAGAAAATTGAATAGCATTTAAAATTCTCAGCACAGTACGATTGCCGTGATGAGTTGATGCGACGGTTAATTTACCTGGCTTTCATATGACAGTTGTATTTTGTGGAGATTTAGACTACAAGTATAGCCCCTCTTTCACTTAGTCCTTCGTGCATGACACATTAGAAAACCTCAAGGAAAAACTTCATGCAAACATTTTTCCCTCATGTCACGCTAAACGGACTAAGTGAAAAAGGGGAAATACTCCTGATCTTATGGTGATTCTGCACTTTGTGGAGCGAAAGCAATTTGTGGGACGACGTCGCTTAGAGTCACCATCCTTGCTTTGTTTTATGAATCAGTTAAAAGGGGAACGAAGACTGTAAGGTACTCAAAAAAACAAGAACAACAACAAATTGGACAAACGAAATAAAACTACAAACCCGTCAAAAATTGTAATTTGTGCCCAGAATGCATGTATGGAAGCTTATTTTTATACTTGATTTAGTATATTTTTTGAGGACTAGTAAAGGGAATTTTCCATACAAAGTATATTAAACGTTCGTAATAAGATGCTGAGTTTGTGCGGCCTGTGGATAAAAGTAATAACAACCATCAGGATATATTGAACACTATTTTATAACTGTAGAACCGAAAAATGTGAGTCAAGTGTTGGAAAAAATGTACTCAGTCTGCACGGTCTGTACAGTCTGCGTAGTCTGCACGGTCTACACAGTCTGCGAGGTCTGCACGGTCTGCAGTCTGCATGGTCTGCGTTTTGGGGCGACCCGCGCTAGCAACACTAACTTAAATTAAACAGAGATATCGATAAGAAAACACTGTCTTCTTTTTCTTTTAGATTAGTATTTACTCGTTCTCAATATGAAAATATCTTTGGAAATGTATACCTCATAAGCCTCTATCCTCTGCTGCTGCGCTGTTGACGGATTCAACGCCGTTTCAACGGCTTGAATCATTTGCAAAGCAACTTCTTCTTCGGCCGCCATCTTTGATTCAAAATAGTGTAGTTAGCACGTTATGTTGTGATAATGTAGTGTCCTTTGGACTAAATACCGCTCACCTTATGCACCACATGCTCATGTTTACGGCCTGCGTGTTTGCAGTTACTGTAGTACAAAGTACGCAAAAGAATTACTCCTTTGTTTCTTGATAGCATTCGTTTATTTAGCAAACACCTTTTAAAATGATCGATCAGTTTTCAAACTGACTGCCTCGTGGACATCTTTGAGCACGAGAGTGCGTGCGGGAATTTCGCGAGGAAGAACTTCTAATGCGTCCGCTCCCGTTGGGAATTAAATTTTGCGCAAAGTACTTCTTGATTAATGAGTTCCTTCCGCTTACATAATGGCGGACGATTCTTTTAACGGCGGCAGGGCATCGGAAGAACCTTATACCAGGATTCGAACTTTAGGAAGGGGAGCTTTTGGGGAAGCTGTGTTGTATCGAAAAACGGAGGTGAGTTATCCATTGAAGCTGACGGCAGTTGCTCGAGAAATCGAAAATTGTGCACACAATGTTGGGCTCCTAGAAGACATGAACTAAGCTTACTGTTTTGTTGTTGGTTTTTTTTTGTAGTTATCTCTTCAACACTTTGCTGTACATGTAAATCACGTTTCGATTGCCATAAGCTTAAATTTATTTCTCAGCAAACGACTTCGGCTGAAATTATCATTAACTTATGGAAATGGCGTTTAAGATTAACTTTAAGCTTAATATATTGATTGCACGGAAAAGATTTTCCTGGTTGAAAAATCGCGTTTTAAATCATTTGTAATGACTACAGCTGTAGCTACATTTGTCAAAATGGTAGTTGGTCCCTGTTACTTCAGTCGACTAGGACACTGCCTGTGCTAAACCTAGAAAAATATTCATTTTGGAAAAATATGATATGCAAGCAATACTATTTTTGATTGGAGAATATTTTACGTCGACAACACTATTATTTTACGTCTTTTAGAAAATGTGCAGCAGATATCAAACTTTCTCAAAAAGCCAAAAATGTATTAAAAAATAGATTTCACCATGTTTAATTAAGGCATACATGGCAATGATTAAGCAGGGCAAGATGGCAGATGTGATCTATATCCCACTGCCCTGAAGAAATCAAGCTTGCAATATTTAGCTCATACTGATAACTGAACTGAGTGGAATGCAATTTGGTCTAAAATCATATGCGCAATTATTTTAATCCATTTATCCTAATTGTATTTATATTAACTTGACAATTTTGAAAATTTGGGTTATTTTCAATAATCTTTTCTACCATCTTACATTCTAAATGTATTATATGAAATCACATAAAACACTTAAAAATCCTAATTCTTCAGGTTAAAATGAATCATGATCAGTCGAGGATGGAAACACATCATGATGCATATTGACAATAATTCCTAAAACTAGCACTATCCCAACCTCCCCACCAAAAATAGGTTGCTGACAAGAAACTTAAAATTTTATAATTTATAATATGTTTCTTCACCTCCATTATCGAAATGTAGAAATGTATGAAATAAATGCATTCAAATAAGTTCTCTAGAATAATTCTGTAGAATAAGTTCCAGAAATAAATTATTGCATGATAAAAATTTATCTAGCTCAACATATAGAGATTGACAAGGGAAATTCGACTCTTAAATTAATCTTAACATATGTTATTTCCCTGCCCCACTTGAGACTCAATCAAGGAAAAAAATTACAGTGCATTGCACAACCTTGTTTTGAAATGATTTTAATTTGGTTTAAAAATATTTATTATAATGTGAATTGTTTTAAAAATGTCATTTTTTTGTTCTTCTTGCTTTGGCCAGGACAATGTTCTTGTGGTTGTTAAGGAAGTGAACCTAAGTCAGGCAAGTGAGAAAGAAAGAATCGATGCTGAGAAAGAAGTGGATATCCTCTCCTTGTTGAATCACACCAATATTGTGACATACTTTAATCATTACATTGATGGTACATCACTACTGATCGAAATGGAATATTGCAATGGTATGTTTTTAAAATTTCAATTTTGCAGTAATACTAACAGTCTGTTGAAAGGAGATTTTCAGATCAGATCTTTTTCTACATGAAGTCCTAAGGTTACAGACAAGTGAGATATCTGGATTCCAATTTTCCAGGCCTGCTTCCTGATTTTCCAAACATTTTCTGTGATCTACCATATGACACATACATTTTATAATGTTATGGATTACCTGTCTGACCTTTTTTGGGATAATAATAATAATAATAATAATATTTTTTTAACAACAATAATTGTATTTATAAACAACATTACACCTTTGTTAATTTGAATAAACTCCTTAAAAGCAACCAATTAGTAGAATAGTAGAACTAGGTATATCTATCGATAGAGTGAAAACTGGCAAATAATTTGTGGTATGATAAGGGGTTTATTAATACAACATGATGGATTTTTGGTTCTCTTCCGTTGCAAACATTACCGAGAGAAAATCATAACGCATTTACTGGCCGGTAACGTTAGTCACGCCATCCAGTCGGATATTGAGAATTCAAGGAGTACCCTGAATATCAAGAGTTTTGCAATGTATCGCTTCTGCTGAGTGGAACTTTCACTTCAATGTGATGGGCAAAGTCAAAGTGAAAGTGAACATGCTAGTTTGATTGATGAACAAGCTCGTTTAATTCTGTGGCAAACAGGTCGGATTTGTGGTTTGAACACACTGGATTCGACTGCATTATAAACACACTCGTTCAGTGCTGTTTGGAAACACTGCTGACTGAACCTTCAGTTCGATATGCTAGATTTGAACACTGGATTTGCTCTAATGGTTCGACTGGTGAACACACTCTTTCAAAAGAAAATGCTGCCTGATGAAACTTTCAGTTTGATATAGGTAAACAGAGAAGGAATACACTGTTTCGATCCATGAACACGCTCGTTCAATTCTGTGGTGAACAAGCTGGTTCAGTTTCATATCAATTTTGTGTCTTGGATTTGCTCTTGTCTAACAGTTTTCCTCATATTTGAATTAGAAAAAGAGTTTTGTAAAGGGCACACTCCCCGATTGAAGTTTCAGTTCGATAAAGTGAGAGGGGAAACATGCTAGTGCGATATGTAGTGAGACTATGAAATTGTTCACAGTTGGATAAGCCTGGTTTTTACTAGCGATGCAAGCATAAGCGCAAGCACAAGGATCAAAACTGTTCCTTTTTCTTGTGTTTGCGCTTATGCGTGCGTTCGCTTGCGTTGTGTGAAAACGGAGCATTATGCTTGCGCTTAGGCTATAAACAAAACAATCACCTTCCACGGGACAAGTCTAGATGTAACACGTCTCCTGATTGGCTAAAAACTACAATGGCTCGAATAGTTCCGTCCTTGCAATTGGCTTAAACTAAGCCATTGTTACATCTTACACCTTACACTTAAACTTTCAAAAGCCGATCAAGAATTTTTTTGCATAAGCCATTCTTCGTGCAGCACTATTCTCTGCCGCCTCGCCAGCCGAGCGTCTTCGCTCGGCTGGCTCGTTGGCGATAACTTCTAAATGACTTACTTCAAGATCAATTTTTTTTTCTGTTGTGACAGACTTGACCATAAAACTAAAAATACAGCACTTGCTATAGTACATAAAGCTTAGAAATTGTGTTCCTTGCATGAAAATTTCAATCGATCCTCTAGAATCAACACTGATATGGCAAAAGTAATATAATAAGATCTAAGATATTAAGTTCAAATACTGGAAATCTAAGAAAAAAAAATAAAAAGTAAGAAATAAAATATCGTCTTCATTGTTTTTTCCAAATATTCGCATGTCCTTTCTCGATGTCAAAGTCAAAGTCCGACAATTCTAGATGAATCCTCCTCTTAGCTCAAGAACCTCTCAAGCATAGTAAAGCTGATCTCAGCATAGCCTGCAAACAGGTTCTCCGTATGTTTTTTTTTGCTTTGGAATAGCTAAGGGGCGAGGGGAGAGGAGAGCCTGCAATGGTCCTTGTACAATTTGAGTATTTACATTCAGATTCTCAGTGTAAATTGCTGATTGGCCAATTCAACTTGACACATGTCAAATAAATGAGCAGAGGGATTTCAGTCAGTTGCCGACGGGTCACGGAGCAATGTTTATTTGCTCAAAATTGGGGCAAAATCTTTCAGAGATGGTAGTCAGGACATTTGTAAGGATACAGAGAGTAAATTGGGACTATTTGCTGGCTTTTAAGGCTGGAATTATCCAGAAGCAAGCTTTATTTTAATTAGTTTTGTGCTAAACAACATGCGGTGAATACCGTAAATACTAGCTAATTATGCTGTCTGCTCTGTTTTCTGTTTCGTTCTCCTCTCTAGCCCCCATTCAAGGTTTCGCTTTCAGGCAATAATTCTCGGATTTTTTGACCGAAATGTCGGCTTGTGTTGTTTGTGTTTTTAGTTGCTATGGGCGACCATGGCTATTTTTATAGAGTCAAGCAGTGATGCGTGGCAAAAGATTAGTCAAGCGGAAAAGGAGGCAGAACTCAAATCGTAAAAGGACCATTGCAGGCTCTCGTCTCTCTCACCTGCCCCTAGCTATTCGAAAGCAAAAAAAACAAACAGAGAGCCTGTTTGCAGGCTAATCTCAGCAACGCAAAGGACACCCTAGTCCTGATCCATGACATTGTAGTCACATAGCTTTTGCCCTTTGTAGCAACTAACTCAGCAAGCCTACTATGGTATCGCTTACATTCACCCGCCATTCCACCTACCGTGCTGAAACCTAATAGCTAAAAACTAATGGTGTGCATTCGGCTAGCATACTGGTGCTTCTTCTCAGTTTCATGTTGCCTGTAAATTTGGTTTTGATCCATATCCCTGTAAGAGTCAGCATTTGGGTGGCAAATTCTCACATCGAAGAAAGCCGACCTCTGCCTCTCCCAGAACCCCCTTGCCACAATATCCATCTGCGCATCTGGTGCGGTGTTGGCTCCCCTATTCAGCTCTTCTCCTGTGACGTCTTGTAAAACCGGTTAAATTTCAATGCCATTCAACACCATGTGAAGCAATTCCGCCTCCAGATCCCTCAGTTTATTATGGCGTTGGATGACAAAACTGCCCCTTTTGCATATCATAGTGTGATTTGCATTGAAGTGGTCCCTGCAAACACAAACAGACGGCATATCAGGAACTTCTCATTCATACCTGAGTTTCACAGCATCTCAAAATTCTCTTTAATTAAAGTTCATATCTTTAATTAGCATTAAACAGTGAGCTAACTAGAAGCACCTTTCTGGGTAGCAAGGTCCACAGCTCTCAGAGTTTTTCTAGAAACCAAACCCTTCACTTGATCAAGTTTTTCCTTCAGATACTGATTCTTCACTTGGCACATCTCCCGTTGCACAGCGTGTATTTCATTTTCGTCTGGTGGCTCATGCACCTGTGATTTTATTTGTTAGGCTAATGGTCCAGAGATGTTAGCTAATAATAATAATAATAATAATAATAATAATAATAATAGTAATAATAATAATATTATAATAATAATAATAATAATAATAATAATAATAATTATAATTATAATAAATTTAAATACAACTTTTAATTTTTTATTTCACATAATCTGTAAAAATACACACATTGAAAACAAAATTGAGGACTCAACAAACAAGTAGTGTGCTTATACAAATTGATGAATAAAATGCCTCCATCCTGGCAAGAATGATGTCTTGATATCTTTCCTGTACTCCTCTTTCCAAAATTAATAAAAAAAAGGTTCTTGGCCTCGTTTCATACAAAATGTATATTTATAATAAAAAAAAATTAAAAACATATACATGTACATAAAAAATCTTTGGTAAGAAAAGAAATATCAATCAAGCAAAGGCATAAAACATTTGTTGAAACATTTCATGAAAAAATTATCATGTCTGTCCAGCAAGTCCCTTCTCTATCTCTAAGTCATTCTCCTGTACATTTTTCTTTCTTCTCCGTGACCTTGTTCCCCTCAAACAGACTAGGGCAGTATGCAGGATGGCGAAAGACACCTTCGTTCTGATCCATGTGATTGTTGTTGCGTAGTGCTCCTGCTTCTTTGAAGAAATGAGCTTGGCAAGCCTGGAATGGTACCGCTGACACTCCTGAGACATACCTCCTGTTGTCATGAATACCAAGGGTGTAAAAGTGCCATTCTCGACTTCTATTACTCAAGATTGCATACTTTCGCTTCTTTTCATCTTCCTGCAATTTTTATATCTGTTTGGGGCTAATAATAATAATAATGATAATAATAATAATAATAATAATATTATAATTATAATAATAATTATAATCATAATAATAATAATAATAATATATTAAATAATGAAAAGTATGAAAAACACCACGACCTGGCAAGAGAGATTAAAAGGATCTGAAAATCAAGGACAAAAGTGGTACCGGTGGTAGTAGGTGCATTGGGTTCAGGGTCAAAGAAGCTGGCAGGCCACTTAGAGCAATTAGGAATTAAGGACCGAACAAGAATGATCCAAAAGTTGGTACTCCTCAGATGAGCACATATCCTCAGAAAAGTGCTAGAAGTTTGAGGTCTCGGGATGAGACTTGACTGGATATTTCTCTCAGGGGAAAAAGCCTGAGCTGAATTCTACATCATCGTAATAATAATAACAATGACAATAACAATAATAATAATGATATTTAGTAAATTATATTTAATATTTATATTGCACATTTTCTATAAACTTGAATAATCAAATGCACATTACAGACATTACAATAAATTCAACACTTATTAGCACTTATCAAATTGCCATTTTTAGGTCAAACTAAAAGTTGGCTTATTTTAGTCCTCTGCACCCCAGGCAGGACATAAGGCATAATGGTCTCCTTCTAATGGGACCGGTCTTTTACAGCATATTGTGCCTCATCCCCTGTCAAGCCCATATCTTTTAGCTTAGACATCACAATACACAGACCTCCAAGTTGTCCTTGGCTGCTCTTACTTCCTTCTTTCAGGTGGTGTTCATCTTAAAGCAGTCTTGGGGATGTGGTTACAGTTCATTTTAGGTTGAAAGCTGCCCTTAACATATACTTTGTGCTCTGCAAAATTTTTCAACCCCCTCCTAGCCTTTCAATGCTATTGCTTTTAAATTTCAGGTGGAACACTCAATGACAAGATATGCAGCCAAAAAGAACTATTTGCAGAAGAGGTATTGTTTTATCATTTTTCTTCTTGCCTTGAGTTGTCCTATGACTTTAGTCTAGAGTGGTACTGTGAGCAGACATACCATAAGAATGCCACCTCTTTCTGCTCTCAGTAGTTCTAAGTGACTGGGTGGTTTTTGTGAAACCATTGTCAAGTTACAGATTGAGTAACTTGTTATAACTGAACTTTGTTATTATTGTTTTCAGATTGTGATCTGGTATTTCTTCCAAATATGTTCTGGCATGAGTCACATCCATGAGTGTGGAGTAGTCCACAGGTATATGTTGGTTTGTACATAATTGTATTTTCTTATAATAATTGTAAAATATGCTACAAATAATGTATTATGAAAATTTTAATTATTTTTACACTATAAATCCCATGACTAGCAATTAAAATGTTATTATTTGATAACAAACGTATTTGGTTATTGTTTTATGTGGTATCCGCGCTGGTTGTCTTTTAGCATTCTAGCATTTTCCAGGTTTGAATGACCATTTTTGCTTTCTTTAGACTGTGAGGGCATTTTACTGGTCATGTTGTAAGCATTGTTCTCATGCTGCAGTTTATGTAATACATTTATGCCTAATTGCTTGTGCTCAACTGGTAGTTTTACTCTGCTCAGAGTTGGTGGTTTTTTAGACTCAGTTTTTAATTTTCTTTTTTTAACTTCTTCCTTTGGCTTTTAATCAGTGTAAGTGTATCCTAAAAGTTACTACTGACCTCTACTTTGAGTATGATGAGTGCTAGGGCTGAGGCTGGGTTTGTCATATGGGGCTGACCTAACTGGGGTGCTACTAGGCAAGCATATGTGTTATACAGACCCACAGGGCTATCATTAAGTCTTGAGTCACCTGTAGCCTTGTTCTTCGCGACCATAGCAAACTTGTTACTTTGTGGTTGATTTCTATCGACAACAGGCATTTTCACACGTAGTACCAAGGGAAAATCAAGCATACTCAGCCGTAACAGGTGTTACAGGTTCGACCCTTATAATGACAGCTCTGGACCTGTGGTTGTGTTGACAGTGGTACCAGTCCGGGCCAGGCTCTTGGGCACCCAATCCTCGTTTGCAACATGCGTTTACTCCTATTAATAAATTAATAAAAGGTAAATACATTTTTCAGAAGCCAGCTCATCTTTGTGTACCCTTTTTAGAGACATAAAGACCCTAAACATATTCTTGACTAAAACCGGTTTGGTAAAGCTTGGAGACTTTGGTATTGCAACTGTGTTGAAAGGTTCAAGAGAATACATGGCAGAATCTGTAAGTATAAACTCTGGTGTTCATTGTACATGTAAATAGTGTCATTCTAACTTATACTTTTTTATTTGAATGTATAGTATAGTCTAAACATACGATTTCAAATTACCAGTGCAACGTTCATGACAAGTGTACCCTACATGCACATGTATGTATATATGTAATTCAAGCATAACATTGAACCAGAAGTCAGAACAATAAAAGAGCGGAACTTTCTTTCTGAAGTCTCATATTTCATATTATTAGATCACCCTCTTTATACTACATGTATCTAAGTTATACTATCTGTCATATATTATAGTCACTGAACATTTGTCCTCATCAGGTTGTTGGAACGCCATATTACATGTCACCAGAAATAGTTAAAGGACAAAAGTAGGTTCATACAATAATATTAATTTAGTTGCTTAGTGTTCTTAGTGCTATTTCCAATCCAATAAATACTCATTGTTTGTTTTGACCAACTAGTTTAATTAGCCTGTCAAAACCTTAAATATTCTGCAATTCAGTAGCAGCGCTAAGCAGTTGGCAGTCTGGGATAGGCTAAGGTTGCACAGGAACTCTGAAAAAAAGTCAGTGCCTATATAAAATTTTATTTATTTCCCCTTTTCTCCATATGTCATAATGATTGTACTCTGTTAATTTTGCAACAATCAGTTTTAGGTCAAATTGATCCATGTGTGATATTATGCCATGATACAGCCCTCATGCATGGATAGTAAGAGAGACATTGTGTTATATGTCCACTGCATACAGGTACAACCAGAAGAGTGACATGTGGGCACTGGGATGTGTCTTGTACGAAATGCTCACCTTGAAAAAAGTATTTGATGCAACTGTAAGTAAACTGTTCCTTCAGATTGTTGTGCAAATGGTTTCTAACCCCAGGCAGGGAGATGCTGGGGATTCCCCAAGGCTACTACACGGAGAGGCTCCACCAGAAAGTGCAACCCATACCCCTCTGCATGCAAACCATTTTGACAGAAAAGGTACCCCTTTCAGCAGAATTAACCTCCCTGTTTAGGCCATTAAGGGTGTACCCCCCAGGTTTCTAATTTACTCTGCTTTATTAAGTTTTGTATTTTGCATTATCTGTTGGACTTGATTCAATTTGATTCTTGCTACATATAGCTGTGGCAGACCCAAACCTTGAGCTAAGGAGGGGGGATAAGGGGGTGGGGTTTTGTTTTGCTTGCCATGCCGGCTTTCCTTCCTTCTGTGATTTCTTCTGTTTTTACCCAAAATAAGGTGGGCTCAGGCCCCTCTGGACCCCTAGTACAGATCATTTAAGCTGATCTTGGATGATTATGGCATAGATCAAAACAGTGAGACAATAACTTACTTTCTCCATTATTTAGAATCCTCTTAGACTAGTTTCTGATATAGTGAAGGGAGAATATGAAGATATCAGCCCACAGTACACAAGTGAGATGAGCAGCCTTGTAACAATACTTTTGTCACAGGTAACAAAACAGGCAAACTCAGTAAAGTTAGTTTCTATGTTAGCCTCCAATTGGAACACAGTGAAGCCTTGGAGCCAAGGCTGGCTCATAGCTGGCAGAGCTTGTCCCAGTTTCTGTAGCATGAAGCAGCTAGAAGTATTTCTACTTCCCCTGGACGGGATGCTAGTCCATCACAGGTCACTCCCCTGCAATTTTGTCCCCAACAATTCGCCGGTACCCATTTATACACGTGGGTGGAGAGAGGCACTGTGAGAGCAAATTGTCTTGCCCAAGAATACAACACAATGTCCCTGGCCAGGGCTCTAACCCAAACCTTCAACTCTGGAGTCAAGTGCAGTAACCATGAGGCCACTGCGCCTCCCTCCAATTGAGACATGTATCGGTAATAATATTTTTGACATGCCTGTGGAAGCTCTAAACTAAAGTAAGCATTAAAAGAAGTAGTACCCATTACACTTAGGAGGAACACCAGTCTCAGTTTCTCATGGCTCTTTTTTTTTTTCTTTATTATTATTATGAACAATATATACAGTATATGACCTTTACCAATACGTACAAATAATACTTACAATACATTAGAGTACAACAAAAGAAAAAACAAGGACACGATTACATTCAGTACTATAACTTGCAAAAAGGTTGCGTTATATCCTACAAAGTACAAAGAAAATTAATTTACAGCTCTAGGTTGCAAACTTCTTGTTAATTAAAGGTTTCCATTTATTGTAGTAACGTTCATTTGAATTAGTTCTTGTTGATATTTGTTTTTCGATTTCGGCCTTGCTTGTCACTATTGTTAGATAAGTACAAAAATACAAAGGTTCTTCATTAATGCTACAACAGTATATGTAGTATTTTGCAATTAGTAAGAGGTGATTAGTTAACTTACAAAGGTGGTTGTTATCTATGATACCATATAAGATTTTCGTGGTTGACAATTGTAGTTTTATTGCTGTTAGAGTCTCATACCATTCCAGAGAGTTTTTCCAGAACTTTGATACCACCGGACATGAAACAAGCATATGCTTCAGATCTTGTTTTGTTTCTAAGCATAAATAGCAAAGATTATTGCTTGCAAGTTTAGCTTTAAATAACTTACTTTTGGTAAAAAACTATATCACGTCAGTAAAATTTTGTACTGGAACATAGTTGACTTCGTTTCTACAGTGATAGAGAAGGCTAGACTCTTTTGCTCTTTTGCTCTAGGAATACACTTCTCAAACTCGGAAAAAGTTAGCAGAAAACTTAACTTCCATGAAAAGTTAGATGTTTTGCAAAAGACCTTAAACAATAAGAGACGGAAACTAACTCTATAAGGCAAGATTAACATTGTTAAATCTGTGGGCCTTTCAAAGCTTATTTATAATGCATCCATACTGCCAGTCACCTTTAATTTTATCTGGGACAACAAAATAGCCAAAATTTTAAAAAAAAAAAACACACAATTATTGGCGAACGGGGGTCTAAATATGATTGATTTTACATTAATGAACAAAGCCTTAAAGTCTATTTGGATAAAGCGATTTCACCTGAGCGGGAATTCAGCATGGACGGTTATTCCCAATGAAGCCACATCACACTCGGGAGGCTTAACCTTCCTTTCAACCTGCAACTGTGACAGCAAGGATCGAAACATCAAAGAGCTACCACTCTTTTATGAGAGAATGTTACAGTACTTGTTTGAGTTTAAGGATGTGCAAAATGATAGTAAAATGTCATGCACAAAGAAAACGATTATATGGAACAACCGAGATATTAAAATTGATAACAAGACGATTGTTTTCCGTACTTGGTTTGATAAAGAAGTTTACCCCTTAAATGACCTTCTTGACCAGAATTTAGATTTCCTCACCTATAAAAAAATTAAACTCTGGTATCAGTTGCAAACAAATTTTTTGACCTATTATGGAATATAAAAAAGCAATAAAACAAACAGATGAACAGCAAGGGCATCTTACACGACCATGGGAGAACTTGAAAGTGTTAACAACCAAAGCCATTCATAAAAGTTTCGTGAAACATATGTTTTTCTCATGGCTTTTGATCTTTTACTCCACAAAAGCAAACCACTGCCTTGTAAGATCAACAGAGTATTTTTTTAGGAGCATCTAAATCTATTAATAATGCCTTACAAGTTCAAGTTTATTGTACGCTCTTCAAGTTGATATACAATATAAGATGGCTTACAAAACCATTAGGTTAACAAGTGATCAAAAGTAAATTATATACATGTACAGGTTTCTCTTTGTTGATAATACGTTCACAGTGACCATCATGGTGGTAGTTTATAAATGTCCTTTGAAAATTCATGTGATCAGACTATTGAAAAAAATTAATGAAATATTATTAATAGTAAATCAATTTAACACTAGAATCCAGATGACAGGCCGACAGTTGATGCAGTTCTAGCCATGCCCCTGTTGAGCAATTTAGGAAGGTGAGTCACAATGTGCTAAATGAAACATTCTCAGTCAACATTACAACTTTAATATATTATAATTACAACTACCAGGCTGAGTAGTAGGCACATTTGTACGTATATAAAAACCAGGCTGAAATAATTATTCTTAAAGGAAAAAATCAGCTTTTAACTGCATCTTTTCTTTTCAATGTTTAAAGAGAGATGGAAAAGAAAGTTTGGGAATTAAATGCTACAACCAGGAGGGCCAGGTTAGTGTAATGAAAACTTAATTTTAAAAAAGTGGAATGTGTTTGTTTTGTAGATACATGTAGCAATCTTTAGGTAGTAATTACAAAATACAATCTACAGTACAGTTGATGCAGAACACAAACAAGTGCTTGATATTTCAAACTTAAAAATGCTGCTGGAGATTGAAACATGTTTTTTACAGTGACACATCCAGACCTTGAGCTAAGGGTGTGGACGGGGGGAGGGGGGGGGGTTGATTTACTTGCCCTGCTGGCTTTTCTCCCTTCTGTCATTTCTTTTTTTTTTACCCAAAATAAGGGGGGCACCTGGCCCCCAGGGCTCCTCCCATAGATCCACCACTGATACATGATCTGAATTGGAACAACAAACAACGTAGCTAAAATTGTCTTTTGTTGCCATGGCTTATAGCAAGATGTTCAAAGTCACTATTTTCCTTGCCCTTTGAATACTGCGGCAGTCTTGTATAAAGTTGTTTGTGTGCTTATTTTTCAGACTTGCTAGTGGATTGACAGAGGTTGTACCGGTGATCACTTCCAAAACCAGTGAGGTGAGAATAATATATGTGTACACACTGTAAAGTTTGATAAATACTCCTTCCATTATTAAAATGTCTATAGATTTAAAATAATTCATTTAGCTAACTAGTCCTGCTGTATGATCCCTACTTATTTATTTTTTATTTTTGTTTTATGAAAGGTATTTTACTGGGGTGGTGGTAAACAAACACCACATAAAGTGGACATCTTCCAGGGAGGACACTCTGCTATACAGGTATTCATTAAATAAATGTTGAAATTACCAAGTAATTAATAAAAGTTTCTAATCAAAGAGCAGGCAAGTGAAACACTTCTAAAGCTATTTATCAGGCCTGTTTAAAACATGAAACGGCAAAATGACAATCGATATGGTCAACCCTTATCGACAGTATGATTATTGAAAGCTAACATCTGTTGAGTCTGATATTAAGGCTAACTTGAGCTCTCTGTAGGTTAACTGGAGCATTACTTATGAGGCAACCACAGTGGCATTTCACCACTTTGCCATAAGTTGATAAAGGTCAAAAAAGCGAAAAAAAAGATGGTTAAAAAAAGATGGTCATGTGCTTGCATACCTACTTGTTTTGCATTCTTTCCCACGATTTTCGAGGAAAAGAGGACTGCGAGCAGTCTTTGTTGCTGATTGCATCTCCACCAGCTTTGCATCTTGTCACTCATTCCAAATAATATTCTGGACTTGCACAGTACTGTAATTTTTTCATCATGTAACAATGTACCGGTAATTTTTTTTTATTTCAGCTTGCTGTTGGTCAGTCCCATTTTGCTGTTGTCACTGTGGAAAATGAACTCTTTACTTGGGCTGTAAGTAAAAAGTAAACCTTTTAGTAAGACACTGTATCTTACTCACAGCACGAAATGTTTGTGGCAGTTTAATTTTGTGGATCAGCGATTGTTTTGTATTTTGCAGAAACTAATTTTTGCGATTGCAAAAGACTGGTTTTCCTTGCTGGATTTTAATTTTCACAATTTTCACATTTCATTGAAGTACAACATTTCTGTTTAGTTTATTAATTCTTCACTTGCAGTTACAACTGCAGTTCAAATATGAATCATTTCATATATACTTCACATCATTTCACTGCACGGGAAGATATGAACTCAGTAAAATTGACCTCACTCCCAATGTGTGGCTTCATAGCTCAGTTGGTAGAGCATAGCACCGGTATCGCGGAGGTCATGGGTTCGAATCCCGTTGAAGCCCTGAATTTTTTTCAGGCTTCTTCTTTCCAATTGCTTAAATTGGAAAATTCGCTGCGATGATCATTCTTCACTTGCTTAATTTACATTCAATCGAGAAATGAAACAACACAGACAGAGATGAAAAACACGGTAACTCACTCTCACAAATACGTCGATATCTTGCCCTCTGGCCTTCAGACAATCCTTTTTTAACTTTTTAGCAGCCACACCTAGTGCACTCAGGGCAATTTTATCGTTTTATTTCTGAAAGTTGTGTTCTAATTCCGTCAATTTGTTTCTGAACGAATGAGAAGCTCTAAATAACAAGATTCTACATGTGACATTTGCACATGTGTAATTTCAAATTTTTGCAGAGAAACTTTTTGCATGAACCCTTCTTGCATTGCGTGGAAAAAACTGCAGTAATTACAGTATTAGCAGAAAATGTCAATTGACATTTGATATTGTGTGCTTGACTTCAAAATGGTATTAATTATTTTTTGTTCAAAGAGTCCTTTGGTTGCATTTCCTATACCTGGTACACTCTGAAGTTTGTATTTTTGTTTTTTTAATTCCAGAATGCTCACGGTGGTAAACAGATGGTAGGTCAGTTGGGTCATGGTGACACTGCAGCTTATCGCATTCCTAAACCAGTTGAGGCAATGCATGGAATCCCCATAAAACAAGTGGCCTGTGGAGACGAGTTCACTGCTTGTGTTACAGGTAGAAATTCCACATGAGATGCCTTTATGTTCTCGCACCTTAGGATAGCCTCAAGCCTGTGTAGCTGTAGTCTTCTCCGCAGCCGTTTTTTGGAATGTCGCGCAATGCTCCCCCTCTTTGGGGGGAAGCGTTGCATGACATCACAAAAAACGGCTGCGGAGGAGACTAGTGTAGCTGAGAGAGGTGAATCAAATCCACAAACCAGGTCATAATATGGAAGCATCTCGTCTTCGACCAACTCCAGATTCTCTGAGCCAGAAATACATAGCAAACATATCAAAGGTGGTGCAGAAAATTTCAGTGTTGACATTTGTTTATTTTTGACCAGAGGAAGGTGCCTTGTACACTTTTGGATCAGACTACTGGGGCTGCATTGGCTGTAACAATGAGCTGGACGAGGAAGTCACGACGCCGTACAGAGTGGAATTCTTTGCTGAAAACCCTGTGTCACAAGTAGCGTGCGGCGAGTGCCATATTGTGGCTCTTACAGGTGATGTTTACCTCCCCCCCTGGGGGTACTCTATAACTCTTTGCATAGGAGTGTACTACTGGGGCACTGATATCCCTAACCCTATACTAGACCAACTAAGCCAATATTGAACTACTAAATCACTTCCGAGTTTCAGTTCCTATTATGGCACCCTGAGTAAAGAACCATGTTTTGGACTAAATTATGGGTACATTGTACCCTCTTCTAGACCAAAAATCTCTGATATCTATACCTTACCCCAGACTAAACTGCTTGCAAACCATACCCTTCACAAGAAGCATGTACCTATCTAGTGTATATATTGGAGTGGGCGCCCCCCCCTTTTAACGGCTTTTTAGACTAGACTTATATCCACGCCTGTACCAAAAGAAAACGGCCGGCTGTAACATTCTTAGATCTGTAAAAACCATAACCGCCCTGATCATGTCTGACCTATTAAAACACAGTTGACCAAGGCAAGGAACCAATCAGAACTTACTATTAAACCTGGCACGTAGCAATCCTCAAATCCAATTCAGGATTGGTTTTATTTTATTTTCCTAGTGGTCAAGAGAATGACAGTTGTGTTCTTATTGGTCAAACTCAGTTGCACAGATATTTCAAGGAATATTGACGGAACCCATTAGAGAGAAATCTAATTCATGATGAACTTCAACAACCCTAAAGCTGTTGCTCTAAATGGGCCTTGTTATGCTCCGACCCAAACCTATCTGCCCTTGATACATTATTTTTGTAAGCTCGTATTTTTTTCGTTCAAGTTAAATCATCTATTTTTCCAGGAAAACTTCCTCTTCACTGGTGAACTGACGATGGAGTTTTCCGTTTCGTAAACGGTCGATACCATTTTCGCGACACTTTTTTAACCATCAACGAATTTTTCTTTACTGAATTAAAGAAAAAAAAAATTTGTACGTAACCACCCAGTATCGAACCGAAACATCTGTTTCCTAGCATCCCTCTTATACAACTACACTACCACGGCTTGATCCAATTTTAATATAATTATAAAACTTGACTTTCTTAAATATCAATGATCTATAAGCTAACTGCAAGCAAACCATTGTGAATATGAACAATTAAGCATTTGGTAAGTGCGTTTTACTCCATCAACAAATTACAACCACATTTTTCCTTCTCCAGGCCTAAACTAAAACAGATATGGTACGCCAATTCCCATCAAATGTTGTACATGTACTGCTTTTCAACGAAGAACATTATTATATGTTTCGCCGTGTCCAAATATGTATTGACATTGAAAATCTGCTAAGAAAAACGTAATATATAATGCTTAACACTTTGCTGACAGTTCTTCTAAACCACAGTTCTATTTCTCTTTCTTCATACAGTTTCAATGGAAGTGTATTCTTGGGGCTGTGGAGAGTATGGTGAGCCTACTGATCTGAAATTTTGGAATTTGTTCAGCTTTCTGTTGTCAATGAAATGAAATGAAATGTATACGTAATTGGCCACTCCCCATTGGCGCTTTTCAGGACCAATGTAAACAGACAATGATAAATGAATATTCCAATAAACATAACTAGGTTAGAATCCCAATTGGCGGGAGGCAGACCAGTTGGCTATTTACAAGCGTAGCCGAGAAGGCGAACTCTGGGCTACCGAGAGCAACATCAGTTAGCGATAAGAACGAGATTTGGACGCGCCACCTACGGATTTCAAATCCGGCGCTCTAACCACTCGGTCATGCTGCCTCGATAATAGGATATTTAGATAAAAGCCGTTTTTAAATTTCTTGTAATTTTCGCTGTTCTGTGTAGTAGAGACCAGACTTCTGAAACACACTGTAAATGGAGTTACTGCAGGCCTCTTGCTTACCCAAGAAAGTAGTTTGTCAAGTTGAAATCTTTCAACCAGAAGCTATACTCGGGCAGTTCATCGCGTCCAAGAATTGCCTTCATTGAGAGCTTTTAACCTAAAAGATTGTTTCACATGTTTTCTTCATTGCAGTATGGCTTTTTAATAGTCGTTAAAACCCTAAATAAAATTTTCTTCAGTTGTTTTATTGAATGTGAGTGCATTTTGATCAGTACTCTGTGGTCTTTTTAGGTCGTTTGGGCCTGGGAACTGAAGACGATTTTGCCGCGCCTCAGAAGGTAAGAGTTGTACCTCACTAAGCTGATGTCGTTTTGTGGTAGTACTGAGGCTGTCAGCCTGCAATCTAACTACTTTACGGAATTACTTTCTTAAGCTGTAAGGTTCAGAATTGGTAGCTGTGACTTTTTGCTTAGTTGACAAGGTATTAGAGATTTTACACCGAGAAGCTTGGCCTTTCTCTTCTCCTTCATTTTTCCTGCGAAGAGTCTTCTCGCAGGCTTATGGTATTTGTAATATAGAGCACCATACTCTGAAGCGTTTTCAGCTCTTCTGGTTAATCCACTGAATGTTTATTGGTAATCTGTGGATAATAGTGTGTTTGTAAGTATCATTTTATATGATAATTTTGACTACGCTTTATTGAAATTTTTAAGGGTGGGGATGCAAATTTTATTTTTACCAAATATTTCTTTTTATATTAATTAGTAGTGCTGATGGTATTTTAATTTAGTGTCCCCTATCAGTAGGCCTTATATGGCCAGCTAGAAGACTTGACACTGAAATAAAGTTTATCAACATCATCAAAATACCATTAAGTTCTGAAAAGGGCCCCCCCCCCCCCTTGAAAGTTAGTCTTCTAAAAACCGTCTAATATCACGCTCCCTTGAATATGATCCTACATACGTGGACCGGTGTATTTGATTCAGCTAGATCGCAGCCACCCTACCGGAAAGTATTGTCATGCGTTTCATATCTTGTATAGTATAGTAGCCTGCGTTACAAACGAAAATTTTGTTGTCACTTCCATCTGCGAATTAGTGCACAAATTCTTGTTCGAGAGCTCCCGAACGAACTACTAGGATCTGTATAGTCGTGTGTGATTGTCCTCTTCATAAAGCGACTCTGTTTTGTACTGGTGATAAAATGGCTCTCATTGGATAAGGAATTCTCCCTCTCCTCCCGCTATGTATTAGCCGAAACAGTCTACGTACGACAGTGAGTGAATTGATTCGTTCTGTTCCAGGTTGATGTTCCATTGCAGTGTAAGGTGGTATCAGTATGCTGTGGTTCTGACTTCACCTTCTTGCTGACATCAACTGGACGACTGCTGGGTTTTGGCAACAACGATGAAAATCAACTAGGAATTGACATACCCCAGTCACTGAGGAAAAGACAAGTCAAGGTGTGCTTAGTCCTGATCGATTCATTAAATTTTTGGTTTTGGCTTTCTTTTAATTTGATTTTAAATGACTAACCTGTGAGCAAAAATGTAACATCTACATCTGCGCTGTAATTAAGAAATAGAAAACATGTACCGTGTTTGTATCGAGTTATACAAACACGAGTGGAAGTTTGGGAGAACGAGAAATGCTGTGGGAACACGAGCCGCAGGCGAGTGTTTCCACAGCTTTTTCGAGTTCTCCCAAACTTTCACGAGTGTTTGTATAACTCGATACAAACACGGACTACATGTTTTCTATTTCTTTTAGAAAACACCACAACGAGAAAAAGGAAAACAACTTGTAAACTTTGATTATCATAATGTAAATTCTCTTTGCTCGCGCCATCACTACGTCAACAGCACGCGCTTAGTTCTGTGTCTCCATCGAGTTATACAAACAGGCTT
>CM042750.1:6967636-6978180 GCA_022496165.2 Catalaphyllia jardinei | reverse complement strand
TGCACTTTAGTTCGTCTCATGTGAAGTTCCACGTTTGACCTGGGCCTAGTCATTTCCTTCAGAAGAAAATCGATGTTCTTTCTGTAACTGAAGTAAACAAGATTGTTGAATTGCGTTTTTCTTTTCTCTTTTTGTCTCTCTTTCATGTGAGGGTGTTCTATCTTTTTCAGATACAGTATCGCGTCTGTATCCGCTGGTAGATCGCATTCAGCTGTGATAGATGGTAAGTGTCAAGGCTAAGTTTAAACCAGGGCATAGGCTTCTGACCAGGGTTAAATGATACTTTTAATCCAGCTTTACAAACAAGACAGAGTGAAATCGACTGACAGAACTGAGGTCTTTCCAGCGCCGTTCTCGACTCTTTCTCCGCTCAAGAGACCTTCGATCCAAGAAGTTCCATACTGATGACGTAACTTACAATGATACGTGTAGCGTTTCTTATTGGATGTTGTTTTCGCGCGAAAACTCAAAATCTTGCAACAACCAATTAGGAACTCTTACACAGACTTCTGTTGAGTTTTGTCATCATTAGGGAAGAGGGATGTATATTTAATCACAATGCTATTTTAAACCATTTTATTTGATTTTTTTGCAGTATATGGGCGCTTAATAACAGTGGGATCCAACAAATTCGGTCAGCTGGGGGTAGGAGACTTCAAGTCCCGAACGGGACCTTGTGTCATCGGTGGGGAAATGGTCGGCAAACGAATTGTGCAAGCAGCGTGCGGGGATGACTTCACAGTAGTTGCCACTGCAGGTATTAAGCGTACATCGTTTACATGGTATGTAACTACGCGAAATAAAACAAGTTTATAGCTTATCAGAAATTTAACCTTCGATTTTCCCAGCTTTGTACCTCTGTTTTTTTCTCGTTTTTTTAGTGGTTAGACTTTCTTTGTAATGTGTAATCTTCCAATGCATGTATCTTTTTACATCTTCTTTTCCACAGACAATCAGATCTACTCTTGGGGGAGGGGTGACAATGGTCGACTTGGCGTATTGACCGATAGCCTCGCTCGGGCTAAGGGTGGAATCCCGTGCACGGCTGTCCCGCGACCTATTTTCGGTGCCCTCCACGTGTTGTCGTGTGTGGCTTGTAGACACTGGAATTCACTCATAGTGGCAGGTAACTGAAAATATTTGAACTGTTTTAAACTTGGTAATCAAACGCTTTCTTAGCTCGAACAATTTTTCCTCGCAACTAACAAATCACGATATTTTTCTCAACCGCATCCAGTAATTGTTAAATATTTGAAGTAAGGTGAATAACTCAAACTTAAATCATTCTTCGTTGTTGTAGAGAGAGTTCTTAGTTCCCGCACTGTTAAACGTGGCGGGTCATCTGGAAGATCCCTGGAGTCGCAGTCATGTAAGTGTAGTTTTCATTTCCTTGTCTGTCAAACAAGGTCGGTTTCAGCACGTCTTCGTAAAACAGTCGCGGTTTGTTTCTATGCAGTCGTAACCTGCGCGGGCCCTGCCCGGGCCCTCACGAGCTCTCCGACACTGATTACATGAGTGTGACAACAGTAACGAGTTATATCTAGTTAGTAAATTATCAGCTCTGACTATTGCATTTCTAGCTTTTTGATTTGCTAAAAAAACTCCGACTATTAGCCAATAGTCGGAGTTTTACGTCTTATGGACATATGGAAAATAGTGCGCCAAGTTTCGCTTTGTAAAATTGTGGAAATAAAAATCGGCGGCAAAACCCGGATTGAGAATTTACTAAAACAATTTCATTCGCCCTTGTTGGATATGAAGTGATTATAACCAACTCGCGCTACGCGCTCGTTGGTTATTTTATCTCTTCATATCCAACGCCGGCGCATGGAATAATTGTTATATATATGGGTTATTGACCAAGTGTAAGGTCAAGATGGCTGGATATTGGCCAAGTTCTGTTTTTGCGTGTTTATGGACCGAGACGAAGGCGAGGTCCATAAACATGGAAAAAAAGAACGAGGCCAATATCCAGCCATCTTGACCGAACAAACTTGGTCAATAAAGTATTTATTATGTGGCTTTCAACGAAATTTTTCTTGCAGGATACAGCGGGTAGTCCCGAGCGGGCAAAGTGGCTCCATCTTGCTCGCTCGGGTAGCCAATCACAGCGCGCGATTTGGGTCATCTTGCCCACTCCCGGAGCTAGCCATATAATAAATGTAGATATTCACTGGAGATCATTTCGTTGTCTTCCCATTGTTTGGACAGGCGAAAATAAGGAGAAAATTGAAAACGCATCAAATGTTTTCCGTGCACACTGCGCCAGAGGAATTGAAAAACGCAACAATCAGCGATCATTTTGGGTTTGTGTTTCAGGAAAACTCTGTCAGAGAAATCACGTGATTATCGTGACGTCATCGTCTTCAAAAAGCTCTGTTTTCAAAATTTTTTCAATCCACAAGAAAATGGTAAATTGGCGTTTTCAAATTCCACCTGTTTGAAGAGCGTTTTCTAACAGCCCCGTTTTCGTGACGGATTAGTGTGGACGGTAGGCCTGACCGTAGAAATAAAGCTAAGTTGTTGCATTCCTCCGGCTTGTTTGATGGCTGCCTTAGTCTGGTTGACAGAGAAAGTAGCCTCTTGCTGATAAAACAAACAAAACTTCAAATTCAATCAACAACTTAGGGTTCACTTTGATTATTATTTCCACCAGTATTTCACGATGTTCGCTTTGTAGATTCTAGTGGAAAATTGAACAACTGAGAAGTTGATAAAACCAACATTTTATCTTCTACAGCGGGCGATAATGGTGCCGACTCGGTGTTCTCGGAGCCGATGGGACTGAACCTCAATCATGACAGTGCACCCGCCAATCCAAATGATCTGTTTGGCGAGACGAAAGACTCTGGTGTTGGTCGCTCGCCCCGGGCTCCAGGGTCTGGCTCTGACCCTAGAAGTCTGGGAGAAAGCAGTTTGCCACCAGCTTGGCTTCAAGATGTAAGAGCGCTTTCAGTTATATACCTTGTGAAGGGAATTTCTGAGGCTCCCTTTCTCGCCTTCTTTACATATATGAAGTTGTGTTTGTTACGTGTCAAGTTTTCTTCAGATCAATGAAAGTTTTCGTTTTCAGTTGTTACCTCACTTTCTCCTTCTATTTTATCTTTACCTTAGAATTTTTAGTGTCTGGTTTTAACTTATTGAATATATTCTCCTTTACTTCGTCATTGTACTATCGTAATTTTTAGAAACGCCTTATTTTAACTTATGTTGACTAAAACTTTTTTATATCGATTGCCGGTGAAAAGCCCTCTTAAGAGATTACCGATAAAATTGGTATTTTTACCTTTCTGAAGTCTAAAAATAACGCCTTGCAAAGATAGAAAAACAATTAGTAACAAACTTATTGGGTAAGCTGAATATATAGACTTGATTTTTCAAGGTCCACCAGCGACGAAGTGAGGCCTTTCAACCTCTATGCATAATGAAATCGTTCAGTATTTTGTAGAGTTTCATTACCTTGTGCCTGTACTTAACACTATGAAAACTTCTTTTTTATATATATATATATTTTTATCAAGACCCCTTTCTTTCCTTCCTTCAGGAACTCGACCAAGCGGAGTACATTTCCATCGAGTCGAGCGGCTCGCACGATTCCAACAGAAGCCCGTCCCAGGCCAGCGCGTCCAGTTATGCTCGCTCTCTTTCCAGTTCAGAAAGCAGTGTGCCGGCATGGTTGAAAAATGTATGTTTGGTTTGTAGTAAATCCGTTCTTGTTCTTAATAGTTAATTTTGATACTTAGACACAAAAATAGATATTTTGAGTGTGGCAAATGATTTATTGGGAAAAAAGTTGTTGTTTCCTCTCGCATTAAAAATGAACCTTTCTAGCTGGTCAGCTGGTTGTCCCATTTCGGATCATGTGATGAAACTCTTGAGAATTCTTGCTTTCAAATTTTCAAACAGTGGCGTGTGTATTAGTGAATACCTTTCAGGTGGATAAAAGTACAATTCTCCAGAGAATATCACGTGGTCTGTGTTGGAAAACATTTACCATCAAAGCTAAAAAGACTAAAAATTTATGTTGTAGAAAAATCTTTCGAACTCGAAAAGGATATATGAAAACTAAAGCTAAAAGTAAGCCCGATGACGCCTTGTTCTCAGCCAGGGTCTTATGTCGGTAAAATTACGTTAAATTAATTTAGGAACTTATTTCCAAAACGTACTTCAGAATTATTCTTTTAGGCAAGTACCGTGTTTGTAAAGTATATGTAACGCTCCAAAAGTTTAATTGTTACCATTTTTCTTATCAACATCTCGTCCGAAACTGGCTCCCTTATTTAATCAATTTCCGCGCCTTTTTAGACTTGATTTCTGTGGGCCTTTTCTAGCTAGCTCTCAAGATATCTAGCTTCTTTCCCGCTCGAGACAAAAAGTAGCTCGAGTTGTTTTCAGGCTTGACAATTACATCATATTGTCGATGTTTTCCTTTTTAGGAACTTCGTGAAGCAGAGTATATTCCCATGCATGGCCAGGTTAAGTCTCCACCGCCTTCTCGTAACAGCAAGTACGTTATTAAGATTGATTTTCTCCCTACAATATCTAGAGAAAGTCAGAAATGAAGTCGTGAGAATTAAGGACGTTCGCGCTAGTTGTTTCTGCGCATCCGTACTGCGCACGCAAATTCATACGTTATACATGAGCGCGCAAATGATAAACAATGGCAGGGCAGATGGTCATTGCTACGGTTTTGCCTGGATTTAACGATCTCGGATCTCCTGTGACCCCTATTTTTCTTTGGATGGATAATTTTCTCTACCGATTTTCTACGTTTACTGAAAAAATGAAGAAAATCTATAGACTAGAAGTTTGAAGTTTTTGCATAATGTTCCATCGAATTCCGTTCTTTTTAACCGGAACCAACTCAGCGTAAAGAATATACCATATTCCAATGCAAACCATTGCAGCTTGCAGTGTTACTTGAGCACGCAAGTAGGGCTACGAGAGATGCGTAGAAAGCTGCGCGGTACGTTTTTCCGCTCTGAATCTATTGGTAGCTATTAAAACATTTAAAGCAAACAGAATGTCGATTGGTTTATACTATGGGAGAGTTTGACGTCGTCTCTTTAATAGGCTCCCTTTGCTTTGACTTTTTTTTTCTGACATTTCAGTGAAATATCCAGGACATCTGTGGCGGTCCAATGCGATCTTATTCCAGGTAAAAAGTTTTCTCGTTGCATATTTTAAATTGACAAAGGACAGAGAAAACGGTAGCCGTCTTGAAAGTTAGTATTTTTTTGTCGTTGTTTTGCAAATTCCAACGTTAATTCCAGGCAGCGTGGCCGAGTGGTTTAGGATGCTGTTGTTGCAATCCGGAGTGCCCGGATTCAGGGCCTCCTCCCTGTCACTAGCGGGATTTGTTTCTCGGTAGTCCCGAGTTCAAATCCTCGGTCACGCTTTGTGAATAGCCACCTGGTCTGCTTCCTGCCGGCAAGTTGGGACTTTTAACAGTGTTGCGTTTATTTGAATATTTGTTTCGTTTGTTTTAATACCATGCCTGTAAACTAGCTAAGCTTGGTGCTTGTATAGCTAAGTGCGTGTCCTCTATGATAAGATTTTTTTTTTACATTAACAAACACAGCGTCGTTGTCATTTTAGGCAAAGCAGAGGAAATGAAGGCCCGTTTATTACAGTTAGAGCAGGAGAATACCAAGGTAATTGTGCGTCTTTGGATTGTTTGCTAGATGAGACGGGATATTCGAAAAAGTAACTGGGAACTTTGAAATCTAGCAAACACATAAGCTATCAATAATGCTTTTTTTCTCATTCAATTTATTTTTCGTATCTAGCTGCGAGGAAAATTATCACAGCAAAGTGCTAAAATGAAGATCTTGCAACAAGAGGTAGGTTTTTGAAAATGCTTCGGGGACATAGTCTGAGGAACATTCAAATAATGAGGTCGCCACAGATTTACCTCAGGAATAACTAAGATGTCAACATTTTCGGTACCTTGTAATATGACTGCTATTTTAGTATTATAACTTCTATTGGCCAGGAATCCTTGTTCCCAACTTCCCGTTCTGATCAGTAGTCCGCAGGAGGCTGTAACAGGTAGACGATGCCCCCCCCCTCTTAGTCAGCTGTACCCTCCCCCTCCCCCCCCCCCTCTTAGTCAGCTGTACCTGATTAGCTATATCCTGAGAGCAGGCTCACGTTAGGGCACATGCGCGCACGCGGCGTAGCGAATCGAGCGGCAAAGCTTCACTTTCTTGGCGCCTCTTCACCAGACTCCTTCCCGCCGGATCGCTTCGTTCTTCGCCGCTCGCGCGCGTGACTCAAATGTGATTTGTTGTTCCAGTTCCAGCACTTGCACCAGTTTTATAAACCAATGAAAGAGTTCAGGAAGAAAAAATCAAAACAACCGCACAGTCACTTTCAATCGGCTTCGGAAATACGCTTCGCTTGTAAACGGTTCGTTCTTTGTCGTCTTCCTCAGAACTTGACTTTTGTGGCAAACCAGAGGAAGTTCTGGGAGTTAATCGATTCATGGCATAAAGATTGTCAAAAGGCTTCTTTGTTGGGCGCCATCAACAACAAGGTATGATCTGTTCCAAGAAACATATTTACGTCATTGACCAAAATCTGCTTCGTATCAAAACCATACTAAGAAATACTTATTTCCGGTTAGTGGTCAAATTATGTCAAAAGCAATGTACCTTAATAGGCTACAGTACCTATTTTTCTTATCGGACATGAATTCAATTATAAATGACACGAGAAGCAAGTAAATTAAAGCATTTAACTCTTAATTTATGTGCTGAGCGGTAACAGAGGCGCCACGCACCTCTCGTAAGGTCTAACAGGATTGGCCGAGAAAACAATAGAATAAACAACAGAAACAATGGCCCTAGTCCTGAAAACAATAGAGGTGGATGACTCCGGGAGCAAATAAAATTAGAGGTTCCGAAGAGGTGCATGACTACTGCGGTAACAGCAGGAATTGGGCATTAATTTCGCGAAGCTTTTGTTCTATAAATCCCTGTGGCTGTAACTGACTAAAACGTTGTTCAGTTATCGTGTTCTTTATTAGAATACAGTTGAACCTTCCACAATGTCAAGCCGAGGTGGTCGCCGGAGGGGAGGGGGTACTCCCTATAATGGCCTATACGGGGAGTCTCCGCCCGAAACGGGGTATCTTTTTCAGGCTTCAGGTATATAAAAGGGTAGGGATTTCAAAACTTGAGGTATATAAAAGGGTAGGGAAATCGCTCGGTTAGGTATTTAAAAAGGCCTTTAATTATAATATTTCGATTAGATGCCCCTTATGGCTGAATCATTTTATTTATTAAGCACTACTTGAAAATGAGAACAAGACTTCCTAAAGTAGGTATGTGAAAGGGGTACCTCTTTGCATTAAAAGGTATATAAAAGGGGTACCTTTTCTGCCAAAATGGTATATAAAAGGGTAAGGGGTTGGACCCCCCCCCCCCCCCAACTTCCCCGGACTTACTAGACTTTAGACCATATTGGGTCAAAATTTTGCCTCATCAGCATATAGAGAACTACGGCATGTTCCAAATTTGCATTTATGTGAAAAGGCGATTTCGAGAAAAATACTGTACTTCCATTGAGAAATTTCCGTCTCTTATACTACTTAGGAATGTGATAATATTTCAACATTTTATCATCCAGTGTCTCGTGACTTTATTATCTATCAAGTGATCACTTACGGGAGGTGAAACACCAAAGGAAATTTCATAGTTTTAGCGCTAAAAGTGGTGGCGGTCGCTTACGAGAGGTGGTCGGTCACAAGAGGTTCCAAATATAGTGATCTGACTCGGAAACTTTTGGTATTTGGAAAAGTGGTCGCTATGTGGTCGCTTACGATATGTGGTGGCAACCGAAGGTTCGACTGTATGTAATCTGACGGTTGTGTGACAATGAATAAGTCTGAAATTGATATTTTAACGATACTAATGAGAGTCTCGCGGGTGTCATGGGAAGCTTACGGACTAGTTAAGTATTTGACAGGAGATTGTTAAGGTGTTGTGTCTTAGTTTATTTATTCTGTTCCCTTCATCGGAGTCTCGTGTCGTTGCATGACCTGCATTGGACGAGGAACACGTTTCCACATGTATGTTTTTTTTAATAGTGGTTTATGATATATCCCAGGACCAATAGTTGTAATTTGAGAGGATGTAGCCAGTTTTGGTATTAAGAGACATTTGCATCATATCAGACAATTTTTCCCACGCATACTCATTGAACGTTTCGCATTGAATCTCGTGGTGTCAGAATTTTAATTTATGGGTCATCATGAAAGTTTTGAACAGTGTGAAGAGCAATCCTGTGTCTTTGTATATCACTAGGACATGGAAAGAGTCGGCCCAGGTCACAGCTCAGCCGACTCATCTGACGACACGTGGGAGGTCTGACTTGCCGGTAGACATTAGAGGTATTCCTCGGCCTCGCAATCGCCGAAACTGTTTAAAGATGGATGTACGTTTTCCCTGCTGGTAGAACGTTATCCAGGACAACGTTTAAAGGGTTGCAGCCCATGGCCTCTAAATCGTGGACACCATAGCTTACATTGACTTTAATATTTATTTCCCCAGGGTATATAAAATATATGGGGAAATCATGTCCCAGCCAGAATGGGGTGTTATCTAGTATTACTTAGCCTTTTAACCCTCCTATATTAGAAGATTCTCTCATAGGGGCCCAAGTTATTTTAGGCTTCACTGTCACGTAAGCTCACGTTATTTTCTGTCACGTCATGGTAACTTACTGCATTTTGGACTTTTCTGTAGCGTCAGGTTAAGTGTTTGTATGTCGCGTCATTGTAGCTCACTTTATTTTGGACCTTTCTGTGACGTTTCGTCACGTTTTTGTCCGTAGCTCACACTATTTTAACCTTCCAGTCACGTAAGATCACGTATTTCGGGCTTTTTAGGTCACTTAATGTTGCATTACATTATTAGGTTACGCTACGTCAGGAAGCGACTCTGTCACGCGTCATTCTGGAGCTTCTTTTTCATTTAAAACAGTTCATATATTACATAATTTCGTGACCCAGTCAATCCACGTCCACTACGTTAGCAGACCTTATGAACCAATTGGAACTCGAATTAAAACTATTGACAAGCGCGGGAAATGACACGTGCGCTTTATAATGATAATAATAATAATAATAATAATAATATTAATAATAGTCATAATAATAATAATAATAAGCATTTATATAGCGCTAAATCGTCATCGCTCTGATTGGTTAGAATTACTAGCGAAAATGTTATTGACAAGACTTGGTGACTTTTTAGCGACATTATCATGAAGTAAAAACTCAAAGTGGAACTTTTCAATTTCTTGGACGATCTACTTGTATGTGGCATTTCTTTCTTCTTACAATAATTTCATTAGTAAAGAGATGGTATTATAATAGTATTTTATCAGCAATTAGTCAGTTTTAAACTCAGTATTGTTATAGTTTTTAGGTAGTTTACATTGGGTATAGGGAGGGGAAGGATTGAAGTAAGGAAATATTTTATTCGTTGCAGAATGAACTAAAGCCCCGTTCAAACGGTCATGATAGTTGATGATAGTCGATGATAGTTTCAACTATCATTGACTATCATGTTTGCGATCAAACGGTCCATGATAGCTCATGATAGTTTGTCAAAATCACGCAATGGTTTAAGTGCGCGCGCTGGGGTTGACATTGACGCAATCAACTGCGCCACCAAGTACACGACTAAAATTAATGTGGCTTATTACAGATACCTTTTTTTAGTTTTTTTCGCTTTTCTCCCTTTCTCGCTTTCAGCGTCACTGTCGTCCGAATATTCGTCCAAATTATTGCTTTGTTGTTCTTCGCAGGACGATGGCAATGCGGTAGCCATATTGCAATGAGCCCGCCTTGGTTACCCCCGCTAACCGAAAAACTATCGTGCACTATCATCCGCTCGGTCAACGGAAAAAAACTATCATGAACTATCGTGTCGAATTTGAACATGACCAAACTGCATGATAGTTGGTGATAGTTGATAATAGTGAATGATAGTTCGTGTTCAAACGTGCGTGATAGTTAAAACTATCATCAACTATCATGACCGTTTGAACGGGCCTTAATATTTAAGAATAATGAGACCGTGCATACAAAGTGTCATGCAATTTATTTATGGTCAATGCATTGGTTCAAAACTCATGAACTACGTATTTACTGTACACTGGGTCAATATTGTATTTATTCCGGGGTGGTGAGTGTCTTAGCCTGAAATATCAGTCATCTCCCGCCCTCAGCCTTAGCCCCGGTCGAGAGACGTGGATAACTTACGACTGTCAGTTGAGCAAGGCTACACGAAAGTTTGGTGACCGTGTTTCAAGGTTCAACTTGTGTTGTTGTCACTGGCAACTGGCTCCGTTTCCAGTGGCAACTTATCGGCCTTTGACGTCACTGGCAGCAAAGCGCGCGAAATTGCAGGCGACGATATTATTACCGTTGGAAACATGGAAAGTTTCCTGTGGCAACACTGTAATTTTAAGGACGTTCGCGCTAATTGTTTCTGCGCATCCTTACTGCGCACGCAAATTCACATGCCACGTCA
>CM042750.1:6940136-6962636 GCA_022496165.2 Catalaphyllia jardinei | reverse complement strand
ATTACTCGATGAAACAACTTCGCAGCTGACAAAAATCAATGAAAAAGAATTTGAAAGACCTCAAAGATAAGCTATGTGGTTCATAGCCAGTAACATCGATTTGCGTTCCATCGAGTGAGCCGTCACAATGTTTATCAGTAAACATTAGGATACTGAGACTGCGCAGTAGGGACTGGAAAGCATGGAAATCATCTTTAAAAGGGCTATGTTACGAAGCCTTTTTGCCACGAAAAAACATAGCATGCTTTCAAAAAGCCGAAAATTCGAAATCACAGTTTGACGTTGAAAAATACCGTAGTGGTAAATTCAGCCACAAAACGAGTGAGAATGGTGAAGGATTGAGAAGATTTAGACTGAATCTGAATTTCTTACTAGAAAGATCCAGAGTTGAGCTACATCTTTCAAGATGAACAAATCGTGCCATAGCTCCTTTAAATCAAACCTCTGTGAATTTTTCGTTCTCTTCTCAGGGAACGTCGGGAACATTCTCCCCCTATTAAATTTCTGTAATTATAAACTGCAACTGGGAAAAGAGCTGTAAACGAAACAAATAAAATTAAATGGCCTGACATTCGCAATTCTTTTCGTTGCACGCGTTTCACGACTAGAAATGGCGTGGAAAGAGCACAAGCCGAAGGTCGTGCACATGATGTCCATGATTCAAGAGAATTGTGGTCTTAGGGTGTCAATTTTGCTATTGATGTTTCTTGCGGAAAGCTCTCTGGTCCTCGGGACTGCCATACAAACGTGAAGCAAGGCTTGTGTCATCACCCTTCTCAATTTATCCCGATCTCCTTGCTACAATGACCGCTAAGATCTTGTTAAGTATTTTTTGGGGAGTAGCGCCCTTTTTTGATGAATAAGCCTACGTTACTGCGAGAATCAGAGTAGGGAAGAAAAGTGGAAG
Organism: Catalaphyllia jardinei; assembly: GCA_022496165.2. NCBI lineage: Eukaryota > Metazoa > Cnidaria > Anthozoa > Scleractinia > Caryophylliidae > Catalaphyllia > Catalaphyllia jardinei. The sequence goes on along the minus strand of CM042750.1, from coordinate 6,961,729 downwards.
AAAAGGTAACACCATGCGTGTCTTAATTTTGTAGATCGTGACTCTATCCCAGCTCATCAGTATGCATTACTAGTTTAAAAGGACTTGTGATATCGTCAGTCATGAAAAAGCCACACATGATTTTTAATAAGTCAAGAGTATAACCGAAAGAACCAACCTTGTAAACAGGTACTTACTATCTCGAGTCAAAAATAATTGCTGCTTATTTGAAAGGCTTTTCAAAGTAGAGAAGGCGTTTTTCTTTTTGGAATATCTTCTGGAATATCTTCGTTTTAGAGATATTAACGCTTTTGAACGAAGCGAAAGAACTGAGAGGCAATTAGGGACGAGAGTAACTCTCGAAATGTCAATTTTCTTTACAGTACAGCTAGATCATACAATATATCACTTCTAAAAATTTGGCAGATCATTAGGAAAGTAAGTTTGACGCGTATCTCTTAGTCCACATTGATACGGCTGTTCATTCTCATCGACCTATTTGCGAGAATCTGTATTGATTGTGTAAGGAGAAACCACCACTTGAATAACTGTTATGGAGAAATGGGAAACTTAACTTTTGTGAAATCTATTAAGAATTTCAACTGAAAGCCATTAAAAAAGCTCCACATGACTACTAAATTGTTCGAAATCAACTAATTCAGTTCCTTTTACTATACTTTTTCGAGCTAACTAGCAGCAGCTGCAAAGTGAGTTTGAGCCGGAAACTCGAGATTTCCTGCCGTAAAATCACAATGGCAGAGTCGTTCAAATGATTGCTCATTTGTTTACAACGGAAGCTCGATTATCTGTGTTTTTTGTTTCAAGCTCCCTGTTGAAAAAAAGTCACGCAAATCACAGATGGCCGACATTGCTTTGACAAAAGTGCAAAAAGTAATTTTTTAATTTTTATTTCAATTTAAGAAAATAAGCGTTCCCTATACGAAAGTCACTCACGGACCATGCAGATTTCATTAGTCTCTTTCCCAGACCCTCGCGTTAAAAGATATATTCAAACGTAACTAAGGCCCGGGCTGGGAGAAGACTTAGGATATAAAACCAGTTTTCATTGGTGAGTCTTCTTTGCCTTCAAAATTTGGTAACATCAACTTTCTACTTTTTGTGATTCAATATCTCTACGAATAAGGCTAATAGCAGTGAATAATTAGCATTTAGTTATTTTTTGTTGAAAGAGAATTATTGACTCCGCACATTTTGTAAGTGTGATTGAAGCCGAGCAAGCGTGGTATTCGATACTGAACCGTGAACGGAAAGAGATATTATTTTACTCTTGAGTTAATAAGGTAAGAAGCTGAATCTAATTCTTTTTTTTAAATTTATCAGTGTTTGGCGGAATCTACTCATGTTTAATCATCTTCATAAAGAAAAAGAATGAAATCAGAAAGTCGCGCGCGCTCCGTAGACTTAATCACAACTAGTCTTCGTATCCGCCCAATCACAGTTTATTTTTGTCTTTCCGGCCCAAAAAAGTTAAGCCAATGACAAATCCGTCTCTTAGTTTTATCATTGCAGAAAAGCCATGAATCTCCACGTAAGCTAAGGCATACAAGGCTGAAATAACAAAAAAAAAACGATAGACAGGCGACAAAGATATCTATTCCAAGATTTTTTGTATTTGATTTAAATAGCCCAGGGTCATATTTTTGTTACTAAGAAAACTTCCTTTTCCGCGAAGTAATTAATTTAATTTCACGTCGTGTATCCAAAGCAGTCACGGAAAGACTTTTGTCTCCTCGAACTACACAACACAAAGTTAGTGTGTTCTACAGCGGGGAGATTTTATTGCTGCCAAAATAGTGCGAGGAGCGAAGTCGCAGTTCGACAAATTGTCTTGTGGTTTCGTCGTCTGGGAATATCCAGAACCTTCGGGGATGACACTACAAACAATACTGTTATCGCCAAGTTATCGCTCTGAATTATGCTATTAAGATGGGAATTTTGAGGCGGTGATTGGTCACAATGTTGAAATAATGGCCATGTGTATTTACATTTATATTTAAAACACCGCTTTATTTGCTTTACGAAAGCGATATTTGTCGAGAGAACTAAATTAAAATTGAAACTTCTCACAGACTTCTTAATTTTAATCAACGACTGGGGGAAGCAAAGAGCTCTTGCAACTCCTCTTTCCGGCTCGGCCTTTCTCTCTGATCGTCAAACCGTGAGTATTTTTAACGCTTATATTCACTAAAATTCCTCCGCTAAATCTTCTACCCAGAACAGTTTTCATTCTTGATTCGTGGAAGCTCTAACCAATGTGTCTAACGGGTCTGAATAATGCATCACTTTGTAAGGGAGGAATATTTTAGGGGAAAGATTTTCTCGTCCATACGCTATTTTTTTGTGTTTTTCGCCACGATGTTATCTCCTTGCCGACTCACGTGGAAATATAACAGAACAAAATTAATTTTGCGAACTTTACCCGAATAAATTCAGTAAATTAGTTTGCAAACTTTATCACATCTGGACGAACTTGAATGAATGAAATAGTTTTCAAAAGACCATTGTTATAATGGCCGATATTCTATAGGTAGGAACAATAAGATGCAGAGACCGCTTGAGTCCGGATAAATAAGGAAAAATATCTTCTTTTTTAATACTGTAGCTGCACTAACGGCAAAAATACTACCAAAGCAACGTTCATTAATTAATATTTTATTCCTTCGAAGATAACAAAATATTTATTTACCTTGAGGTTTGTTTGTTAATTCAAATATATTTAAATTTCACTCTTAATAAAACCCGAGTTTAACCGCACCTAGTTGTAAGACAACAAATACTATAATTATTCCTTTTACTTGCTGGATTTTAATGATAACGCAGAGGAAATTCAGTGACAGAATTTGTTCATGGCTTAATTTCCATTTGCGGTGTAACACGCCTACGAGGAAAACGAGGAATGTTATGTAACTCAAAGGTCTCAAGATGGTCTTCTGACAAAACGTTGACAGCTTTGAGACCTCCCTTAGTCTTCACATAATTTATTCATTTCCCAGCTTTTAGCCATTAAAAACCTGAAACTGTAGCAGTTTGAGGTCGGTAATCAGGCACGAATAATGCTTCTGATCTTATATAGGCGTGGTTCTTCCTAGTTAGTCAACTTGCCTGTAAGAATTGTCTAAATAGAACGAACAGTGGCAAATGATTTCCAAGCATACCAAGACCCAGGATTCAAATTTACTTCAGTAGGGTTTTCCTGCACACTCATTTTTTCTAAAAGAATCTTGTTTTCCCTGCGCAGTCTCAACACGATCTCCATGCCTCTACTAACTATGGTCTGAATAAAAGGAATACAAAGTGGATTATCCCGTCAGATTATCATTCCTATCGTGATATTGATGACGCTGAAGTAATTTTAAAGCCAGACTAAAAATATTAAAATAAAACATTGTGGAGCGAGACTGCTAACAGTATAACCTGTTATGGCACACAAAACGTCTTTCAGAAATGACATCAATTATGTACGGTTAGTGCCGAGTTTGTTGTTTTGTTTTACAATTTTTGTCGTTGCAGAGAAAGGAAGGATTGTATAAGGTTTTGTTACAAGTATATAATTGTATCATATTTACAAATTTTCAGCACACAAAATTATAGTCTTTTCAACATCTCAGCCTGGGGCTTGATCGTAAGATATTATTTTAAACTTCGCAAATTTTATTGTTATAAAATATATTCTACAGCTTAAAGGACTGTCAGAAAACGTTGGACAATCTAAATCGAGTGCAACTATTTAGAGGCATGCTGTCGATGTGCGACAGTTGACAGTATTACGCGTCTGTTTTCACCTACAGCCGTCGCTTGGTGTTAAGTAATTTCATTTTAAAATTAACACACGGACAGTCAATCGCTCGGTCAGTGAATTAAATTATCGACAGTTGAAGCTCACTAACGGACTCCTCTTTGCAATGGTCACTTTTTTTCCCTCGGATAGTTCTTACAGTCACTCTTATTTTAACCTCGCTACGATGGTCACCTCTCCACGGCCACTGAAGTCAAGGAAACGACCAATTACACAAAACGAAACTTGATCCATATTCTGCTTGGTTTCTGTTTATTAAAATATATCTTGATTGTGCTACGTGTTTATAAATGATACAATAATAAGCATATTTCAAGGATATTAACAATGTTGCATTGCACCCCGGAGAAAAACGGTGTCATATTCCACCCTCCTATCTCCCCATCATCGGCTCTCCTCTACAACGGTCACTTTCCCTGTCGCCAAGGTCGGTGTCATGGAGAATTTCGACGGCATCAGTTGGATAATTGGCAAATATTATACTTTTTAACCCAGTTTCTACAACCTACGAGTACATCCCAGAGAAATGATGCAGGAAGAAATTCTCAAAGCTTGGCTACACCTCATTGGTCAAAAGAGTGAATGCTGTCTTGTGATTCGCTGATTAGCGTAACGCCTCGAAAACGAGGTTAAATTCTAAACGGTTGCCGAGTAAATAGTGTAAATAGCTTCTTTCTAGTAAAAGCTGTATTTTGATGAGTATCTCTCTTCTAATGATAGCAGGCTGGTTTTTGATGAATTCGAAAGATTCAAGATATGGCTTGACAGTTAAAAAACGATCCGCTGCGTGGGGCATGGTCTTTAAAATGATACTGCAGAAGCGTTTAGGGAGCATCACAGATCACAGCTTTTCATATATTTTACAAACCAGAGAGGTCAACACATCGTTTAATTCCTCGCATGAAAACAAAGCCTATGAAAATAATTCTTAGGATGCTTTTCTTTCCTCATGTGCTTTCCGTGCGCCAGCAGCGGTGTAAGTGTCCCCGGATTAGGCCGGTGTCAAATTATATCTGTATTGTGTTTTCATTTAAAAGGCTCGTATATCATTCAAGATAAAAAGGCCCATCCTATCAACTTGTTATACTATTTTTACGGTAGCCCTGATTGACGCACTACTATCGCTTTCGATTCTTGTCCTACCTGGAGGGACGCACTCCACTCCCCTGTTACCTTTTCGAAGAACTTCTGGATTCCCAGGTAACGACCACTTCTACAATTTCTACCCAGATTTCTTCAGAATTTAGCAAATCTCTTTAGAAATCGAGTTGTAAATCGATCTCTGTGCGCGGTATTAGTTCGGAGCATTTAAACCTGCTCACAAAGCGCATATCTTTCGAGACATGCCAATTTTAGGTCATGTATTCGGCTCTTCAATATTTTGCAATACACTGCAGAGCATTAAAAATATCTTAATTGTTAGACCGTAGGACCAACAATCAAATGACTGCAATAATTTTAAAGGCATTTGTTACATTTAAATGCCCTGTGTTCCGATAAGTATCATTTCTAGTCTGAGGCAAGAAGTATTTGTCTGAATTAGCAACTTAGCAACCTAAAATTTGCTCCACTCATTAATTATTGCTCTCTCTTCCCATAACAGTAGCTAGGTCATATATTTAAAGAGGAAAAATGTCCCTGCCATCGAAGGTGGAAAAATCTACTAGAAAATCCATTAATTCAGATCACAAGGTACTTAAAGCTTGCAAGTAGAGTACGGTACTTTAACTTTTGTACTCACGCTACCGTCACAAGATTTACAACGCGCTCTCGCGCTTTATTTGGCCGTTGACCTTTGATTGCCCACAGCTTGGTCTTCAATCATGTAGAAAAGTGTTGTGCGGTTTTCCTCCCCCCCCCCAAAAAAAAAAAAACCAACATTTTTTATTCAAATTGGTCTGAAAGCAGTGGAAAAAGAGTTGTTGTGCCACCGCTAAATGGCACAGATTCGACCCATTTATTTTATTCTATTTCTTTATTTATTTATTGGACACAAATTAAGGCATCGATCATCGCCGATAGAGATCTCGTTGTCACAAGCATAACTTGCATATTATTTTCCGTGCTCTCGTTTTTCACTTGCAAGAAACGAAACTGGGAAAACAGATCCCAAGTTATTTCTGTCCGAGATGCTGCGCTGCGGGTCTGCTGCACCACACAGCAGGGTTCTTGCCGCTGTAGGAAATACCACAGTTGATGGCCATTTGGCAGAAAATAATACACGTTCCACGAATGTCTCTCCTTAACCACGCGAGTTGGTATGGAAGCCCGTCTGAACAAGCACTGTTAATTATACGTACATATTTAATTTATGACTTGTAATTCAGTTTCAATGGTTGTGGTTTCGTGACAAAGGTGCAGGAAAATATGGCAACCCTTGGCAGATTTAGTTGTGAAACACACTTCAGACCCTCGTCGGCTTCCAAAACCCCGGATTCTCGTCAGCGTTTTCTCCAGTCATAATTGGTAAGTTAATGTTTTACTTGGTGAATCTCCGATCCCTCACGCATATTTTTTTCGATCTATTGACGAATCCGGAAAATTTGAGACGTTGCATGTCTGGTAGTAAATTAGTCATTTTGTAAATTCAGTTATGAAAACCTGTCACAGAGTTATGGCAATTTAAGTTTTGTAAACTCACTTTCGTTTAATTTTAAAATGTTTCTTTTTTTTTTGTTTTTTTTTTTTCACTATTTGTAAGCCCTGATGGCAGATTTTCCTGAATTAAGACAACCACGTTCTACAATATCAGCGGCGATATTGTAAGACCTTGAGCTAGCGGCCAAAGACGGCTAAAATTAATTTGCTAAAATTAATTTCCAAGCTCGCTTGTGTTTTTTTTTTTTTTCATATCGAATGAATTGCTGAATCGATGATTTCCCCGTCTGCGTCCGAACCTGCTAGTTCTTTAGTCATCAGACGGGTTTTGTTTTCACTCGGTTTTAATTATGCGAAATAAAACACCAGACAGCAGGCACAGTGGTCATGAAAATCAATATTATGGTCCATTGAGCAAACAAACCGACAAGCAAACACACATTGAAGTCAAGAAACCTGCTCGTTTGGGGTGAAATCTTTGCCCTGCGCGAATCCAAATATGTAATGTTTTTTTTTTTGCTGGAATCAGAATTAGAAGGTTTCGGTACCATCACTGGCAATATTTAATGTTTTAGTCCATTTTGACAAATTCAGTCTATAGTTTTTTATCCGTGTTTTTCTCATAAAGTATATCACAATTCCCGCTGAAAACCCGTTGAAGCACCTTGTTAGGTAAATAATAAAGAGACAATTGTAAAAAAAAAGCTAACATCACAAATAAGAGGGCTCTTCAGCCAGGTTTCTCCGCATAATTCCACTGATTTATCACTGCAGTGCTATCAACTTTTCGAGATTGCTTCTGATTATATTTTCTCCTTTTCAATTCAGTTATATCACGAAAATAAAACAGCAAGAACCATTTTTAAGTTCACTTTGCTTGTAAAAACAAACAATAAAAGAAGTCTATTCGAATTTGTCGCGAGTATTGTTATGATCTCATTCTATCAGTTACTTGCGAGAGACCCGTGCGGTACAAATCATAATATTTCTGTAGTCATGGTATAAACTGAGCTATAATTTTATGCTGTAATCTGTTTTTACATAGATTTCTATGATTCAGCTTCGCTCTGTTGATTTTTAATCCTGTTTATTGACATTTCCTCGAGGGCATATGCACTGCAAAAACGGATGTTAATTGATTTTAGTCCTTGTCTTAAAGGCGAATTTCATAACCTTATCTCGTAAATGCGACAACGGAATCAATGCAACTATAGTGAATATTTTGCAACTCGAATCTCTACTATTTTTGGCTTGTTTTTAATCCCCCATTTTTTTAACACCCCACCTTACTACGAACAAAAGATCAACCAGAAACCACTTAAGGAAAGTTTGTTCTGAATTGAAAACAGCTCGAAAATAAAACCATTTAAAAAATTCAACACTTTTAGGATGCACTTTGGGAAGTACTTTCAAGGTATTTGAGAAACTAAAATTTGATCAATTTTACAGCGTATTCACATCAGTCTTTTCGGATAATATGTTAGGTTTACTGCATGCTTGAACATTCTTGTTGACGATCGGCGCCAGTCTCGTGACATAAAATGGATGTTGTGATGATCGTTTGACCTATCCAGAGCGTTTGATTCGATCTGCCATAATTTATTGCTAGTAAAACTGAAAGCTTACGGCGTTCACGATTCTGCCATAAAGATACATGATTCAGTCCTATTTACCAGGATATCAGGCTGCTTTCAACGAGTAAAATGTAATGGCAAAATGTCAGACTGGCTGCCTCTTCGCTGTGGGGTGCCGTTAGGGAGCCTTCGATAGGTCCGCTCTTTTTTAATTTCTTCATAAATGATATCATTTACTCAGCTGACTGGATCTTCCTCACTATGTTTGTATGCTGATGACACTACACAATATATAGCCCATAAGAGCCCCTGCGACACGCTTGAAACTACGTTGAATCAAGCCGACATGGAGAGGTTAGCCCACTGATTCACTCTGAATTACGTGCAGGTAAACGCGACTAAAACTCAGGCAATCACACTGAGGAAATCTCAGTACCCGTACAGTGTGTTTATTGGTGACAACTGCATCGAAATTAAACAAGGTCTCAAGATTCTTGGTGTTACATTAGATCGGGATTTGTCCTTCAAGCTCCACGTTGCAATCGTGCTAAAAGAGTGCATGCTAAGATAGCCGCACTAAGGAGAGTTGAGCGCTTAGTTCTTTCAGACGTAATGATTCCCCTTTATAAGGCATACGTGTTATGCAATACTATTGCTTTCTACTTTTGGGCATATCTAAAGCCTTCAAAAATAACATGGAACGTACCAATCGCTATGCGAGCAACACATTACTGAATCTAGGTAATTCGGCTACCTATGACTTTTGCCTAACAATGGCTGCTATATGGACACGCTTGAGCAAAGAGGTATCCTGCAATAGCTTATGCTTTTTTTCAAGTGTTTTAAACTAGATGGCCCAAATCTCTCAATTTTATACACCTCGATTAACTAAATACAATTTACAAGGCAGTGGCTTAATTAAACTGTGCCTCCATATGACAGCCTTGCCATGCACAACTCCTATTTGTACATGATTGCCCACATATGGAATCGCTACACCAGATATCGCCAAATCTTCGACCACTTTAGCACAATTTCGTGGTCGCCTGAATAGTCCACAGGGTGCCAGTGCAGGAACAGCATTTTCCAATTTTTTAATACTGCGACTAAGTTTCCCCAGGAATATTCTATATTTTATTCTGATTCGAACTTACCCTAGCGAATATAGTAATTCTATACTGAAGTAGCGATGGAAATGTTAGTTATAAATAGTATTGTAAATATTTAAATTATAAAAACGTTCTCTGGCTAAAAAAGGTTAAAAACAATCATAAGCTTTCGGCTATCAGTCTACAGCCTTTAACGAATGAAAAAATGTAAGCGCGTGGACGGAATATATACGAAAAAGGGTGCGAAAAAATTTGTAAAAGTGTAATGCAAAAAGAGGTGTGAAAGGAGTGAAAAATAATGTAAAAAAGGAGTCTAATTACAATAAAATGGAGTATTGCCTAGGCAACGGCTTGGAGTTATTTTCCGCGTCGAAAGTTTTTGCTGTATGCCATGATTCTAGTGTTTTTCGAACGCGGTAATTGCCTTTGTCAATGACACAAGCATTATCGAAGTCAAAGGAGTGAATGTTTTGCCATGCATGGTTTGCAACGTTTGAGCCCTTCAAATTTCGTTGGTGTTCCTTTTTTCGGGTTTGAAAACATCTTTCGATTTCTCGTATGTAGTTCCATGGACAGTCTTTGCATGGGATTTTATAGACAACATTGGATTGGAGATCTGATGGTTGTCTGAACTTCGGAGACGGGAATTCTTGTTGAAGGGTTTTGAATGGTTTGTTGACAACGCGGATTTCATTTTTACGGAGTAATCTCGTGAGAGGCTCAGTTAGGCCGCTGATGTAGGGGAGGCATGCAAAACCCTTGTGAGTATCAGATGGATCAGCCCATTTGAAAAACATAGACACCAATTCTTCTGGCGGGGGGAATTGTAGGCGACGGTGGCTTTTTATTAAGGATGGTAGAAATAATAGACGATGGGTAGCCGTTAGCCTCTAACGCGGCTCTGACGTGGTTGGTTTCCCGTGTTTTTCCTTTATGGCTGCTAGGGAGGCTAGATGCCCGAAACAAAAGGGTTGAGGCCGTGCTGATTTTGTGTTTCTTATCGTGGTGAGAAGAGAAATCCAGATATCTGTCAGTATGGGTTTGCTTCCGATAAACATCAATGACAGCAACACCGTTTCTTCTGGAAACCAAAGTGTCCAAGAAGGCAATTTGACCATTGTTTTCAAGTTCAATAGTGAAAGAAATTTTAGGGTCGGAGGCGTTTAGAGTGTTGTGAAAAGAAGAGACAGCGTCCTTCTTGATAATCAAGAAGTATTGTAAATAGTCTGTGTAATAGTATTGTAAGTTGTGCGTTTTTGTCATGAGCCCCTGGCTCGGGAGATTAGGAAACAAGTGTACGTCTACGTGGGTTTTCGACTCTAAATAAAGGTACCTATTATCTATTACGGAACATGCTTTTCATTAGTATAAGTTACCGGCGTTAAGGCTGAGAAAATACCGGTAAGATTTGTTTGAAACTTGGATGAGTGTTCAGGTGATGAAATGAAAGAGCAATAATTTTCATCTATATTATTGTCTTTTTTCTGAATGTCTTTTTTTTCTTTACCTTGAATCAAAGCTGACTCTATAATTACCTTTACTAGTTACACGTCATATCTAGTTTTTCGCTTGATTACTATCCGCGTAAAGTATTCGAAAATTTCAAAATAGCCGGTAACTTGTTTAGATGGCAGTGGCCTTCTAAAGAAACAAGCTGAGTTGTTTGTTTATTTTCACCTCATCTTGCGTATTTCGCTTCGACCGGCTACCCTTTTCCGCAATCGAAAGTCGACAGAAAACCACGTATTTTATGACTTTTCGTTGGGGATTTTACGGCAATCAAAACAATAAAACCTACTCTCGTTACTGGTAATGAATTAGGAAGAACATAAAAGGCCCCATCAAACTTGGACTTGCCCAGTTTTTGCATGCATGGCGTTTTCCCAGGCCATCCGGCGGTCGATTCATTCCAGTTTATTTTATTGTGTACGACCCCTTAAATTATCTAGATAAAAGTTGTCTGTCTGTTTGCCTCTGTCTCTCTGTCGATTTAACATTTCCGAGCTGTGCATGGTCCTCTTTTTCACGTAACGTCAGAACAGTAGTCCTCTTGGTGTTCCAAAACAACGCAACGACGGCCATGTTGTTGTACCAAACCAATCAAAGTTGAACTTTCTTCATATGTAAACCCTTCCTTGTGTTCCTATGTTTTGTTTCAATAAATTTACATGGATGCTGGCTACGTGAGTGAAATCTCTCTATACATTAGGAAAAAAATCAAATAAAAGTAAAACGTTACATGTTAAAAGTTTAGAGGACTCGTGTGAAGTAGGGGAACAGCTTTTTTCACTTTCACTTTCTTATAGCTCAGATTTTCACTTTTCCTATACTTTGTGAACAGTTCTAGGCTACAAACGGATTACAGTATTAAACATTTTTCATTCCTTGGGGGAAAAAAAATGTAATAATTGTAAATTTGGATTTTCGGCTGTGTTTAGTTACGGTCGGAGAGTGGGAAGATTTCAAGTTTGGAGCGCCACCGGGAATTCAAAACAGCTGTAACGCTTCAACACAGTCTGAAATTCGTTTTTTCAGGCAACTGACTATCTGTCAGCGCTAGGCGTAGATCTGTTATCTTTGCTCACAAGACATGTTCGTGAAGTATCAAATACAATGTATATATAGTTTACACATCATGAATTCACAAACAGATGGATGTCTGAACGATGTTCTGACACTGTTTTCGGAGCACTTTCCGATCAGGTCTAGAGCTCGATTTGGAGGTAAGATTCGTTATCAATAATCGGACACAAATTGATAACATGCCATGTTTAATAATGTCATTGCACCTTAATTACGTACACGCCACATTACACTTTCATTTTGCTTTCGTTGACGGGGAATTCGTCATTATCTCCGTTCATGGTGGTGAAGAATGAAAAACAATGATTAAAACCACCAAAAAATGAGGAGAGCAGAAGTTACAGAACATGATCTACCAGGAACACGGCAAAGCAAGGCAAACAAACTGCTTTTGTGTAGAAAGTGTGTATTTGCATCTAGTCGGGTGGGGGGGGGGGGTACTTAACAAAGTTTGATACGGGGAGGCTCCGCCTCGAGGTCCACCCTCTTACCCTTTTAGACCTTTTACATACCATTTTTGAAAAAAGGTACCCCTTTCACATACCTACTTTTACATGTAGTGCTTAATAAATAAACTGATACAGCCATAAGAGGCGACTATTCGAAATATTATAATTAAAGGCCTTTTTAAATACCTAAATGAGCGATTTCACCGTGACCCTTTTATATACCTGAGCTGAAGCCTGAAAAGGGTACCCCTTTCGGGAGGAGCCTTCCCTTATAGGCCATTATAGGGAGTACCCTCCCACCCCGGGCATTTAGTGCAGCCAGACTGATCGTGAAAGGGTATAAACGTACAAACGCGAGGGAACCAGGAAGAAATACTTACTTTTCTTGAGACTTTGATTTCGAAATATGATGCCCGTTAAGTTACTGGGACTTTCGAGAAACGGGCCCCTGGTTCGGTAAGAGCTCTTTCCCTCTTGAAGTAAACTTTTGCCCGACTGATTCGCTCACCTAACTAGTAGCTCTGGGTTTTCGAGGACGGTGTTTGATAAACATGAGACGAATTGCAAGCACGGAGTAACTGAACTCTTGGGAAGTTTTTTTAGGCTCGGCTGTGCGAAATATGAATAGTTGATCGGGTAGTAATTACATCGTCGTAGAATCGAGTCTAGGTCTAAAAATGCTTGTTTTCAGCCTAGTGCTTCGATGGGACTGAGATTTATTTAAGAAATAGAAAGCGAGAACGAGAAATACTGTGGGAACACGAGCTGCAGACGAGTGCTTCCCGAGCTTTTTCGGCGGTTCTCCCAAACTCGATAGAGAAACACGGAGAACACGATAGAAACACGGAGAACATGTTTTCTACATACATCGCGGAGAAAAAAGGAAAACACTTTTAGGTTATAGATCTGCTCGCGCCATTATTACGTCAAAAGCTCGTTCTAGTTCTGTGTTTCCATCGGGTTTACATAGACACGCAATTTTTAACCATTTTTAGGGCTGTTTTCAATTCTAAACTGCGTTTTCATGGTTGTTTTAAGTCACTTTAATGTCTTTAATGACTGCCTGTTTCAGTGTGTATCGTGCTGTATGCCCCAAGACTCAGTGCACCTGGGCCGCAATTAAAGGCTCGTCTTTTCAAATGTCCGAAAGTTAAACAGAGGGCTATATATATGGTTGTTGCTGTTCGGTCAGAGTTCGTTAAAGCAGACTGCTGGGACAGATCTGTAGTATATTTATTGGTTGTTAAAATAAACATATTTTTCAAATGTACTCAGATTGAATAATGTATCCACCTGCCTATCGTACATTGATACACTGCCTCGTTGTTCGCGAAAAACTCGTGAAATGTACCTTTTTCAACGACGGTCTTTCATATGGAACCAATACCAAAGAGGATTATGTCAATTTCCACGAGCGACTTCATGAACCTTCAGATGATGGTACAAAACCGAATTCAAGGACTGGATCTGTTTTGCCATGTGCTCTGCTACTGATCTCCATAACTACACGCTAAACTGCTTTGATAGCTCTAAATGCTAACAAAAGTTTTTCTTCTTGTTTCTTGTCATCAGTTGAACAAATTTACTATATACGAGACGCGTGTGACAACTCGTTTCGCGTGATGGGTGTTGTAAGCCTGGCACAGAACATGGTATAATATTTCAGTCACGTTTGTGAAAAATAAACCACGAAGGCAAGTACCTTATCGCTGAAACAAGAACGCCGGACACGTACACGAGGATAGCGGAAATTGTGCGTTCTCTGTGCAGCTTTCAAAATTACTATCGTACCGTGATCTTTTTGTTAACTCCCGCCCCCACTGCAACACTCACTGTGATAGTTTTTGCTTTTGAGGGCTTTTTTTTTAAATAAGGCTCGAATAGAGCAGGAATTTAGGTCCAGGTACCCGCATCAGAAAAGCTGCCGTATCGTGCCTAAACTTGTGGGAATATAGAATGCCTGATATGTGCAGGTAATTATTATAACCTAATACTACATTACCATTCATGATAATTGCCGGGGTCATGGTCTAGGCCATGTCACCGGCTTTCACCGGCTGTCAATGCAGTGAATGGGCTGTCTTCACTGCCAGTAGCCAATCAGATCGCTCCAATTCAGTCCCAAGAGCTTTATTTTGTTCCCTGGTGTTCATTTACGTCGCTTTGCAACTCAAACTGGAAGTTGTAATGTACCATGAGACCTACACGGTAGATTTTCCGGGATTCACTTCAAGGTATTCCTTTTATTACGATTTTTCTTTTCATCCCACTATACACACTTGATATCAGGAGCTCTTTGACTCGTAGAGATGATTCAAAACGCCGTTGAACACGTCTAAATATGGTTGTGCTCGCACAAACTTTGAGAATGAAATTTTCTCCTTTGCGGTATTATTTTGAAGCTTGACGTTCTCAGAATTTTACGAGTTGTTGTATCACCAGAAATGTTTTGTTTCCATTCGTTGGTAGTGCTCAGTAAAATATAGCTAAAATTTAGCTTGCCGCAGGAGAGCGAAGAAGTAGAAACGATGAACACGCATTTCTTTGTCAACGGCACCTGGGCTTCATTGTGAGTTGGAAATGTGCTTATGTATTTCATAATTTAGCCGTCCGCTAGTTTAGTTAAACGAAGGCAGAAATTTTGCTTCAATAGTTCAGTGTCTTACTCAAGGCTTAATATTTCAGTGTGGTCAAACGGTTGGCGTGTACTTTTAAGTTATCTTGAACATATTGTGGTGTCTCGCAGGGTACAACCACCCGTCCTTCCGCTGAATTTTTTATGCTCTTCCGAAATGCCCGACTTTTTTCGTTTTAAATGAACGAGTTTGTCTGTCGTATCCATTTGAACCTTTGTAAGTCCCTCATGGATTAAGCGCTGCTTACCATTTTTATGTCATTTTTCGTTTATTCCACGAAACTTGCCTTGCTTTATCGAGCCCTTGCAAGTAAAACGACAGCGAATCGAAGATGGGAGCTGGGTGTTAGATGCATGTACAATTTGGAATTGTGTTATTTTCAGCGCGTAAGCTTGTTAGCTCTTGTCTCTCATTTGAAGGTAAATTCTTCCTTTTAGACCAAGGGCCAATAATTACAATTTCACGTCGAAATAGCTTTAGAAGGGGGATTATAAATTTACCGTGCAGCAAAACACGAATATTCTAGCTGACATTTTTTAGTTGTTTCTGTGATCGCTACTCAACCGCAAGAACTGCGTTTCAATGAGTTTCGGACCCTCGCTGGGTGTAATTGAAGAATTTGAAAGAATGTAGATTTTGAAGCATTAATGATTATGTTGTCTGGGAAATATATTTTTATGCGATTATTTTTTTTGCTTTCTTTCGTGTAGGGCGCCGCGACGTCAACTTGACGCCACAGGAACTCGCGGGAAATACGTTCTCGTTCCCGCCATATAACAGTTCACCCAGCGACTTATCAGCGAAGAAATGCTGAAATTCTTGGCTCTCAAGTTCAAGAACCAATCCATCAATGAAGTCAGGCCTTACGAGCCACAGGTAAAGGAGTTAACGATTCCTTTCTTTGCAATAACTCCAGTGTTGACACGAGCTCATTTGTTCTTATAGTATAGCTGGTATGATTCATAGATGCTGGGTAAGCGAGATTTTTAATTTAATTTTTTTTTCAGGTGTTTTTACCGGAAAACTCCGACATAGAGGAGAATGCAGACGAAGATGAGGAACTGAGGGAGATAAATGCAGGTAACCGAAAATTTGGTATGTTTTATTCGGTCTCAACATTGATTTCACTAATATTTGTCGTTTCCATTTGGCCCATCAGCCGACAAAGCACACCACAACAATAACATACACGAGGAGTCTTTTAAGATCAAGTCATCTTTCGCAGGACAACTTGAACAGGAGGCGGCAAAGGAGAATATCTACACAGAGAGAGACCACAGGGAAGAAAACAGAGGTTTTTTGCCGATAGAAATTCCCACTAGGGAAAGTAGTGCCGCGGAAAAGCGAAAGTGGTCCCAAGTGAACACTCACAAGCTGCTTCAACAGTTTGCATCTGGTAACGATAGTTCATCGAGCGATGATGAAATCAAAGAACTTTGCTCTAAAAAGAGTGGGCCGCTGTTGCTCAGCTCAAGTCCGCCTGGCAAAGTCACAGTTTTATCAAAACATTCTGCGTTTTGTGCCAGAGTGAGGCCAACGACACACACAAGCGATGGTCACTCGAGGAAAAAACACAGGGTTGTTTTCGCCGAAGATGATGGATTGTTCTCTAGGCCGTCATTAAACTTCGAGAAGATGCAACAGGTAAAGATTATCAGACCCTCTTTTGGTCGGAACAATAACTTTTATTGTTTGATATTTCTGTCTACTCATGCATGTAAAAGTTGTATTGCCTGTGTTTATTTTAATGATTCACATGCATACAGTGTACGTAAATACCACCACAATTATGACACCGAAAACCCTTTTGAAATGATCTACAGTGCACTATATCTTCTCTTTGATGCATTTGTTGAGAGGCAGCATTCCTTCTTCTTTCTGCCCTGACAATCGCGCAGAGTTGTGGTTGACTTTGTGACTTTGTTGTTGCCACTGTCGTCGTGAACTTTGATTGTTTATGTTCCCCTGACACACGGGTAATCTGAGATATGCTGGCGTTACGTCTGGTGAAATTGACAAATTCCTTTGCAAAGAACCTTTTGTGTTTCAACAGCTGATGCAATTTGCTTTGTATTAAGATTGATAAGATTCAAGGCTGATTGGCTGACAAATACAATAGCGGATTTAGGCTTGCAGTATTATATTATGCATAATTTCTAGTGATGTATGAGAAGAAATAACCTTGAACTTTTTGGCGGCTTAAGATAGCAATCTCCTAGTTAACTATTAAGAACCCTTGGATAAAATGATACCTCTTGCAGTCTGGAATTCCGATTCTCCCAATGTCATATGAGTTGAGTAGGCCAAATTTCAAGCCTGGGGTAACTCAATATTCTTTCTAAGTAGACACTAATGGTAGTTCATTACAAATCAGATAAGCTTTTTGCTGTCTGTCCATGGACTAAACAGATTGATGTGCATTGCCTTTAAATGGAAAATAATTCTTTTTGAAAAATAAACATAGCAGTATATTCTCCTTCCCCCCCCCCACCCCCATCCCCACTTGCCCCCCTGCTGCCGAAAGGCACAAAGGGGATTGAATGATTGTCTTGCTCCCCTGTCCCAAAAGATAATTGAGATAATGTCTGTCAGTGATATTCACCTTGGCTGCAGGTGGTTGAGTATTTTTCTGTGAGCTTGGGTTGTTAATAAATAGACCACAACTTCACACACATCGCCCTTCATTAACTTATTAAACGTTTTGTAAGTGTTAACTGTACTTCAAGATGGACTTCAGCCCTAAGGCAGAGAATAAGAAGGGCTTATGCACTGAACAATTTTGATAGGAAACAATTTGCTGTCAAGAGATATACACAAGTTCTCTTTAATTGACTGAAATTCTCTGTTTCTAGAAATCGGTGCTTATAAAGAAACATACACATGGCTTGTCAAGACCGAGACCAGTTAGAATAAGGGTAAGTTAGTGCTTGCTTACTGTAAGAATAAGTTTTTCTGTGTATTGTCAGCTGTCAAGTCACAGATCCACCACTAGTAAGAATGTACTTAAGACTAAAATGTGCATGGTGCTGTACATTTCTGAACTGTGTAATAGGCCTTATGCTGAATCATTTTAACCTAAAAAATGCATGCCAGATATGTACATGTAATTATCATTAATCTACAAAAGGCCTTGGCAAGATTCTGTAAAATCCCATACTTGATTTTGTATACGAGATGTTGCAGTTGCAAGTCTTCATCCTTGTATTCACAATGACTATTTTGTGTGTGTTGGATATCCTGGGGTTTCATTGAGAGCCAGGCACTGGGCAAGCCTGGTTTGTTACTGCCAAGAGGAAAGTTTTTGTTAAAAGTGGTTAAATTCAAAAGGCTTGGGCCTGCCTGTTAAAACCAGCTGTTGTCCAGCTGGAACATCAATAATGAAACCCCTGGGTACTATAATAAGAGAAATTGGTTATACAGGTAAGTATGGCTATATGGAAGTCCTTTTAAGACCTAATTTTTCTACTTATGTAAAGATACAATTTAGACCGTATATATTTTCTATATTTGGCATACAATGGTGATCCTTGACCAGTTGGCAGTTGAGCATGAGTTTGGGTGAGGCTGTATAAACATAACAATGTTGTCACCTTTTCTCAGATTTTACCATTACGCTGTGTTTACACAATCTGACATAAGCACTTCAGTAACTTCTAGAGTGGTTGAAAGTACTTATTGTAGACCTTTGTTTGCAGCTTGGGGTTATTCAAGTGTTTGTATCAGGCTGTTAAACGTAAACATGCACTATTTTGTTTTAATTTTTACAATTTATATATGTACCCATGGTGTTCCTAAAAAGCGTAGTTTACTGTTACCTTGAGAGGCTTTTTTTAAAAAAAAATCTGAAAGTATACATCTGCTAATATTTGAGAAACAGAAAACTTGTACCATGTTTCTTTTTATTCATAGAAACATGAGTGAAAGTTTGGGAGAATGAGGAATACTGTAGGAGCGAGTGTTTCCACAGCTTTTTCAAGTTCTCCCAAACTTTCAGTGATGAATGTTTCTTTAACTTGATAGAAACAGAGAACATGTTTTTTTATTTTGTTTAGAATATACCATGAAAAAGAGAGAAACAACTTGTTTACTTTGGTTATCAAAATGTAAATTCTCTTTGCTCACTCCATCATCATGCCAACAGCGTGCTAGTACTGTGTGTCAGCGTGCTAGTTCTGTGTTCTGTGTGCTAGTTCTGTGTACTCTTGTCGGCAAAATGAAGGCCGTTTCTTGGCGTTTTCGAAGTGTCTGTGAAGAGGATTTGGATAAAGTTTTGAACTACTAGTAAATTTATACTAAAACAATTAGATTACTTGCTCTCGATTTCTATGCAAGATAGTTGACTCGGGCTGCGCCCTCGTCAACTATCAGGCGATAGAAATCTCGAGCTCATAATCTAATTTTTAAATATAAACACAATAAATTTTAAACCAATCAGTGCCCATATTTTTTTGAAGCTATTTTCTAATAAACAGTTAGGTTATGAGCTCAAGATTTCTATCCATGTGATAGTTGATGAGGCTGCAGGACTATCATGTCCAGAAATCTACAGTGAATAATCTAATAGGCCATTTTACGAGTTGCTCTTTGTCTCGGTTTCAAAGTGAGTCTTGGTGCTCAACTATTGTAAGGGAAATGAGTTTGATTTGCATAAGAATACATAACTCATTTCCATTTGAATGGTTGTGCACCAGGGCTGACTTTGAAACTGAGGCATGCAGCAACTCGGAAATGGACTATTGTGGCAGTATAAATCTACTAGTTATTAAAAACTTTATCTAAATCCTCTTCACAAACACTTCGAAAATGCAAAGAAGCGGCTACAAGTTTTTTTTAGCAACCACACAATGCTATCAGCTACTCACTATCTACAGCGGAATAGATAATGAGTAATGTAGCTAATCAGAGAATGCCAGTAGATTTATGCTTATAATGGATAGTACATGTTACTAATCAGCAACATGAAAATTCCCAGCTTGTTCTAAATAACCTTCCCTGTTTTCATCTTGTGTTCCTTGCAGAGTCTCTCTAATGGTAGACATAGTCGTGGCTGTGACCCAGCTGTGTTGTCCTTCAAGCCCATCCAGATGAACCCATCGTTCACTCTTGCACCAGTCGAAGAACCCAGCTTTGCCTATTAACTTGTTTCAGCTGATGTATTTCCAAGCTGTTATTGGCAAGTACTACATATTCACACATAATACTGGATCCTTTTACAAGTCATGTGCATTGCACACAGAACGTTTAAAAGAGATAACTTGGATACAAGTGAGATACCTTATGGGTCTTAACCTGCCTCGTGTGTCATCGCTGGTTTCCTACAAGTGTCAGGAGAGTTGTGAGGTTATAACAAGTTGGCATCAGTTTATTGAGCTTTGCATTTTGCATCTTTAGACTCAGAGTAAAGTTAGATCTCATTTATTCTTGGTTCAATAATATACGGTTGCTCAATTTTTTGAGCATTAGATATGCATGAATAAGTAAAAGTTTTTGTGCAATTGGTCATGGGCTAGTGACAATTCCCTTTAATTGATACCAAAACAATCAACCTAAAGATGACCATATGACCAGTAGGTCTTTCACAGGTGACCAGCAACATTTTTCACAACTTGAACATCTTGTGTCAGCGATTTATTTCATTCTATTAATTGGTCCGCCTTGACTATCCAAGAGAAGTAAAAAGTTTCCATTAGGAAAACAGTATTGCAGATTAACTTCTTACCAACTTTGATTGGTAACTTGTTATCTGCTTCTGTGCTGCATCACTTCTGATGTCCAAAAATGCTCAAGATTATCCTTTGGTTTTTGCGGCTTGCCTTGGACAGGCCTACATTATTGTGGTGTAAAATGATAGTTGGTGATTCTGACTTGTTGATCCCTTACGAAAACTTTGTTACCATTTTACAACCCTCTGAACCTTTGAGCAGTACTAGTGATCAGCTTTTTGCTTTTAAGTAAATCATCATTGGAAAGTCTTGCATGGAGGTTACACTCTGACTGATCTTACTAGCAAGTGGTTGAGAGAGAAACAGAGAAATAATATAGTGTTTGTTGTAACCTGTTCTGTAATGGTGTTTGAAAACTGTTGTACATTTTGGAAAGGGTTTAAGGATCGATTCAGTACTTAACATCGCTACTTTTGGTGGCAGTTTTTGTTATCTCAAATGAGGGAAGCAGGCTTCCATCACCCTCTGTGTGGGATTGCTGGTAACAATGGCAAGCCACCAATCAAGCTTTGTTGTATTGTCAGAACGCATGTAGGATGTATTTCTGATGGCTGTTAAAAACTGCCTTGAAATACGGACTGAAAGGTGTGCGATGCTAGCTTTAGATCAAAGAGTGGTAGACTTTCAATGATAGAATATGCTATTGAAGCAGTACTAACTCAATGGAGAGTAGGGGAGATTGTGATGGATATTAAAAATAAACTTGGAAAATGTAGGTCAAAATTTTACTCCAGCTCAAGAGTTCATGGACATTAAATATGATAGAAACCCAAGTTTAGGTTTAAACATAATAAATAATTGATAAAACTACAAACAAGTGAAACATACACTTTTTACTTCATTTGGCAGCTTGCAATCTCCGTCTGAAATCTGGAGAAAGCAAAGATTTTTACCTCTTAAATGGCATATAGGATTGTATGATGATCATCAGTATCAACTTAACTTGAGAATGTGTACTTCACTCATGACTGTATCTTGTGGTTGTAATTTTGTTAGATTTTAATTCTAATGTGAGTTTTTTTTTTTACCTGGACTTGATTTTTAAAAGCTTGATCCATAACAAGCTTGTAACCTTTTCTGTAACGTTTCTGTGAGGTTTCCTGGTTATCTTTTGTTTTGTTTTTT
>CM042750.1:6927919-6939736 GCA_022496165.2 Catalaphyllia jardinei | reverse complement strand
ACTTCATTAACCTATTAAGTTTTGTTTAACCTCAGGCCCAGGTTGTTCAAAGGAAGGTAACAACTATTCACTGGTTAAATCACTATGTGGTCAGCGTGAATAACATGTACCCACTGGATAGTGATTTATCCTGTCGACAGAAGTATCCAGCCTTCAAACAACTGAGGCTAGGTCAGTTTTTTCCAACCTTTTTTTCATACAGTGTGGTAATATGCAAGCTGGATTTCCCTGCAGGCTCATTTTCTGAATTGTGGCTGGTGGACCCTTAATTTCTTTTTGCCGAGTAAGGGCTTACCTAAGTTGTGGTTAAGTGAAACAGCCATTACAACATAGTCTTGTTTAAATATTGTCCTCTTTATCTGACAGTTTGTTGCCTTGAAGACTTAATATTTATCTACTTAAGTATATTTATACAGATATTTTGTACATATGTATTTTATAACTACAAAAGAGTAAGTCAGATTATCTGAGAGTTTGAAACTTAGAAGAGTATTTATTCGGAGTGGGACGTGCCTGTACATTGTTTGGTCATACCGCAACATTCGGCAAGAGTGTCTTTTTGTTTGCCTCTCAAACATTAATTAAAATGTGTTTTACAGTATCTGTCTCAATGTGATCTGTTCTTTAATGTGTATTTTCTTTCTCTGTCACTCCCACTTTTACAAACTAATTATAAATTCATCAACCTCATACTTTTTCTTATTATAGTCATAATGCCATAGCTAACGACTAGATTACCGCTCAATAATATCACCCAATTGTACAAGCAGTGTTAGGTGGCACAAAATATGAGTGCCCCACACTTGGTAAAAACTCTAAAATAGTCTCACTAAAGTTTACAAACATCAAAACAGAAATGTGTCTTTAGTTCCTTGCACTTTGATAAAATTCTAAAATAGTCTTACTGAAAATCAAACCTCATCATTTCTTCTTCAAACGAGCAGGCTTGGCTTTAATGTCTTTGCATTTTGGTATGTGTCTTTCAGCTGTAGCAGGATTGAATTTCCTCTCACAATGAGGACATTGAACATAGTCTGGGTTTTCTGTTGGAGGTGGAGGTTCATTGCTCACTCCCTTTGCATAACGGATAGCTTTGACAAAATTTTCATGCTGAGTTCTCCAGTCTACTTTGGGCTGGAATAAAGATAAAACCAAGTTTAGTTTCTAAAAAGTTTTTGCTCTGTCTTAGTTGGAGGGATATACTCAGTGATAAAAGTCATGGACAGGTGTGAAGGATTATTGAGGCGATGACACTCATCTGATGATTTTTTTCGTTTATTTGATATTTTTTGACCCTGTTTTTTTTACCATAATTTTTTTGGGAGGATAGGGGTACACACTGTATACTGACTCATAATAGATAATGAGGTTTCATTAATTCAATTGCCTTGTGCTTGGATGATGATTTAATAATTGTTGGGTGGTTCATGTAAATTATGGGAGGGGCGGTGGCCTCATGCGCTCAACTCCGGAGTGAGTGGTTTGGGTTTGAACCCTGGCCGGGGACACTGTGTTGTGTTCTTGGGCAAGATACTTTACTCTCACAGTGCCTCTCTCCACCAAATGGGTACCAGCGAATTGTTTGGGAAACCTTACAAAATTGAGGGGGAGTGACCTGCAACGGACTAGCATCCCATCCAGGGGAAGTAGAAATACTTCTAGCCGCTTCATGTTACAGAAACTGGGATAAGCTCTGGCAGCTATGAAGCCAGCCTTGGTTCCAAGGCTTCGCTCATGTAAATTAGGACCCTCAAACATTTTCATCCTGTATGCATTTTGGGAGATGGACAAGCTATTTGTAGTGTTTTGATAGGTAAAGGTTAAGGCTATTAGGGTGGTGCTTGTCTCCAGTTTTATTAGCATGAAGCGACCAGGAGTATTTCTACTCCCCACTGCCTCCTGGATGGGATGCTAGTCCATTGTTAGGTTACCTCCCATCATTAAAGTCGCTGGTACCCATTTATACACCTGGGATGAGAGAGGCCCAAGAGCACTACACAATGTCCTGCACCAGGGCTCAAACTGAGACTGTTTCATCTGAAGGTGAGTGTGCTAACTTTGAAGCTTCTCCACCTTCACATAGTGTTTTCAATTATTGATAACAGTTAAAGGGGCATTGTCATGAGGATTTTGCAGTTTTAGGTCAGTTCTGTGCTAAAATCATTACTTTGAGGCTTTCCTCATAAACAAAATGCTCCTGTAAACCTACGACGAAGATATCAAATGAATTTTATCAGAGAAGGCTAACCATAATAAATTTCTTGAGGATGTTTTTGAAGGCATAGCATCAAATCTTGAAAAAATTGGCTAATTTTCTCAAGTTTTAATCCATTTCCATCCTCGCCATCCATAGCCTTCAAATAGTCTTTGATAACAAAACCAGACCATTATTTTTGGAATTCAATTGAAACGAAGTCACCTAGCTTTTTTCAGTTACCAAATATGGTGACACTGCGCCATTTACATGCAAGGGTGCAGGTAGTATGGAAATGAAACTTACCCTTTTCCTGGGTTCCTCCAGGTATTTTCCACTCTCTACATATTTCTCAAACTCAGTACCAACACTTCGGTGCTTTCTTGTGTCAAAAACCTTCCGTTTGCTGTTTGCAGTTTTTACGCACACTTTTTCATGCTTGGCAAGCCTGTCTGGAGCAAACTTACGTCCACAGATAAAGCAGGGGGAGACATCAAGTGAAACCTCGCCAACATCCTTAGTTGCTTCATGATAAAAGTTATTGTATGCATTGTCATGGATATTCTCACTTTGATCAAGCTCATCCTCCAGTGTTTGAGCAGGAGGGGGAGTTTCTTTTTTTATCAGTTGTTTGTTGGGTTTTGGCACCTTTTTAGAGACTGTTCTCTTGATCCCTTTAGAATCTTCAGCAGGCTCATGTCGCTCAGGCAAGATGGCATGCTCCTCTAAACTATGTTTTTCTTCCAACCATTTTTCATGCTCTTCCATTTGCTGCTTCTCGTGTTCTTCCAATTCTTTCCTCTGCTGTTTTAACTTGTCAAGTTGCAATTGCTCCTCTTGTATCTTATTAAGAATTTCAATCTCCCTCTGGGAAAGAGACAAGTCTGATTTCTGTTTGTGTTTTTCCAAGCGCTCTGTTCTCTCTCTGTCCTGCTCCACCTGCCATTTTTGGAAGTCTGTCAGTTTACCGTAACCAACATTATCCTCTTGATTCATGGCTATTAATTTTTGCTTGCTTAGTTGTCTTTGCTTCAGAGCTTTTGCTTTTAGTTTACTTAAATTTGGAGGTACACTGCTATAATCTGTAAGGGTACTTAAGGCATCGTCGTAATCGCTGACAGATTCCTCAGCACTTGGGGGTGGTAATGGTAATGGAGCCTTTGATCGTTTCCTGTTTGGTTTACTCTGAATAGGAGGTACTGGCATGAATGGGCCAGAAGTCTCAGAATCTTCGCCATCATCTTGTACCAAAACAGAATGAGTTTCGTATCTTTTGTTAGGAGTTGGTGGTTTTTGTCTTGTGACATCAGAGCCACGCTTACTGGTACTTACTGGAGGCAGAGGGTCTTGTTTATCGATACCCTTTGTCCTTTTCCTTACATTGACACCAGTGTTTCTTGTCTGAGTCCTTGTTGAGTATTTTGAAGGCGGTGGTTTGTGTGGTGACAGAGGTTCCTGTTTCAAACTAATTCTTCTCCCAGCTGGCACTTGTGGTTTTGAAAGCTGTTCACTTTTAACTATGCCTTGTGACAATGTGTCCTGTTTTCGCTCCTTTACCTTTTTGAAATGTGATTCAATAGGGGGTAGCAGTTCAGGATTTTTCTGGCCTTTTCTTGTAGCCTCCATTGCTCTTCTCTCTGCAAAGAACTCTCGCACCAATCCTCCACTATTACTACCTTGGTTTGAACTATTTTCTTGTTGAACAACTCGCAATTTATTGATCTTCTCTTGTCTTTCAAGTTGAAGTTTCTTGCTATAATCATTCCTGAGTAATTCCAGACGAGATAACCTCTTGTTTGGGGCACTTCTATTGTGGCTCATGTTGTAATTTGCTTGGGAAATATTTGCTGAGACTGACTTCATAGTATCAGGGACATGGGAAGAAACCTCTTCATTGCTGTTGTACTGACGCAGTGAGCGTGTTGGTGAGCTGTCATAAAGGACCTGCGCCATGAAGTTTCTCACTTAATCTATGACAAAAGAAGTTAAAGCAATTGTAAGAAAACAATATATTTGAATGGAAATCAATTTTTACTTACAGCCTCACCAAAAATTGCCTTCAGTTGGTTGTCTTTGAAGGCAAATGACACTGATCTCAAGAGAAAATTGTGAACACCTCACTTGTGATTGAGAAGGCCATCGTGAGGTGATTACAATTCTTATCAGTCATGGGGTGTTCCAAATTGATTTTATTTCGATTTCTGGGCAAATCTGCCAAGTAATCAGTAAAGCTTCTGCAGATTATGAATTATATTGCTTTTATATTTGTCAATGAATCAAACTGTCAACTAAAAAAAAGACAGTGTTCCAGCAGATGGCACATGTCGCACAAATGTCCTTGGAATTTGAAGTGTACTTTTCCCATGTTTTGGTGGATCAATATAAACTTGTTATGTGAACCTGAAGGACTGCTGTGAGCTTTGATTAAGTGTTTATGTTAGAGATTTTCATCGGCTGAAGATAAACTTACGTACTGTTTGAAAACCAGTCACATTTTCAAAATTTGTTGTTGTAGGTAAACACAGTGGGTGTCGCCACGCACATCACTCACGCAGAATCAATTACAACGCAACGATAAACAAAAAGACGGACATTCTGAAGTGTGCCTGCGGTGATTGTTTTCATAAACACTGCTTGTTTCTCGAGGCTCGAATAATCTCAACAAAATCGACGAACACAGCTGGGATAGTATTTTGTATACCAAAAGTGCTCATAAAATATTTTGTAATCAAGGATGGCTGTATACTAGAACAATGATTTGTTGGGTGTACGTGCTACAAATCATTTGTGATTAGGCAATTATCTTTAGGAAAAGTGAATCTGTTGGGCTTCTTCAAAATAACACTTGATATTAAATCCTAGGTTTAAAATACTGAAATGTCAAATCAGTACTGGTATAACATGAATGCACCGAGCCTAGAATGTCTTTATGCGTTTCAGATCTCGCGTGTAAATAAAATCAAAGTTAAAAGTACAGTTTGTGGCACGTGTGAAACACATTTCCTGTGATTTGTCTTTTTATTTTAATTCTAAAGCGATCTCTTTCACCGCTTCGTAAGCTCACGTTTGCTCGAAGATTTTACTTGATTCTGAAAATTTCAAGTAACGTTAAAGCGATAAAAGAAAACGTAAAGAAAAATCGACTTTCGTTAAGTTGCGCTGTATTGTTCATGCACTTTCGATCCGAGAGGCTAGAGAGAAGTCACGAAACTAAGGCCATTTTTTAAAAAGAATTCGACGGAAGTTTTCCTTTCCTTGTTTAAAACGAGCTAAAATGTGTACGAAATGCCTACCTCCAAGTACAGATTGTTTCCTCTTTCTATAGTTTGAAACCTGTTAGTGAATTTCTACGACGGTCTGATCGAAAGTACATTATTCTTTCAATGATTAGTGAATTATTTTACACCATTGGCGTTGCTATGTAAATAAGAGATTCGTTGCTATAATCATTCTGTCTTTGTTTCCTAGCAACGATTTAATCTAAACCCAGTCTTCTAAGAGAAGCTCATCCAACATGGCGACCTCCACGCCGAAAAAGTTCAAGTCACCAAAATCTCAGAAAACTCTATCAAGAAAAGAAGTAATTTCTCCTAAATTATCTCCCAACAGAAATTTGTCGGATGTCGATAAAAGGTTAAGAGACTGTTGTGCTACTTGGCACGAGCACGTGAATAAATGGTCAAAATTGAACGAACTTGGAACATCGTTGGCTAACAAATTGGTAAATTTACAGCTTCAAAAAGAGTAGGTATCATTAATTTGTTTCCAAAGTTTAAAATTTTTTTCGTGTTAATACATAATTATATAAAAAATGTTGATCCGTAGGTGTCCTGTAAGGGTACGAAATGCTGCAGAGAATCGAAATCAATTAAGATTTTATTGGACACTTTCGAAAACCGGGCCACTCATTTGCATCTCATCGGATCTAAATGGTTCCAATCCTATTTGTTTTTATATGCTTCGTTCTTAGAAGCATTGAGAGATACGTAGAAAAGCGGCCCGGCATTGTAAAATCGCACCCTATAGTTTATATAAATACTGTAAATATTTATGATCTCGCATTTCATTAATTAATTAGGCTTATTTAGCTTAATTATTACAGTTTTGTTAAATAGATACTATAACAGCGCTGTTGAGGAAAGCACCACACTTACTCCAGCAAACGATCAAGAATCGGCCTTTAAACTTCAAGAGGAAATAGCAAAGGCATCTCAAGAACTTTCAAGAATTTATGGTTCTTTGGTATGGACAGCAATCTTCTTTTAGCCGTTTTTTTTTTCAATTTTATTAAGATTTTCAAACTGGCAGTCTCATTTTGTTCATCTCCCTACTTCTCCCTACTGAGTGATGCATTTTATGCCCAGGGTATCCAATCAATGGAAATCGATGATTGGAAAACCAATCGATCAGTTGATATCAATCGATAAAATTAGTATCGATCAGTGTCAGTCAATCGATGATCAATCGACAACCACACAAAAATCGTTCATCAATTGACACGAAACAGACGTGACGTACGCTACCTGTCCGATCATCCGCCATTTTTAGGAAGCCTTGGGGACGAAATTGTTAAACAATTCCGACCCAGTCAGCGCAAAGAACATACCCTGTCGCACGTGTACTCGAATTACCAACTTGCTGTTGTCATTGCCTATCCGCGTCATAATATCTACGCAAGATGTGCGGGTAGAGGCTTTACTGAATATAAGGTGCATCATCAAAGGCTATCATCTTTGCTGTTTTGAGGCGAATGTCGGTGAAGTGTTCACTGCAAACAAGAAGAGGGGAGAACGCGGAAACACGTTTAAAGTTGTGAACCATTGTGGACAACTTGGCTACCAATCATGTAATTAATACCAATCGATACCAATTTATCTATCGATTGGTATTGATAATAGATAACCACAATCGATAACCACACAAATCTTCAGCATCGGTTGGTCATAGATTATCAATATCAACTGATTAATTGATATTGATTGGTATCGATTACCGATTCCATCGATTGGACACCCCGGCATTTTATGATAACCTGGTCTCACACTCTAACCGCGCCTTTACCTTAAAAATTCTGGCAAGCCTTACCTTTCATCCCAGGGGTACTCCCAGGGTTGTGTATGAGGGTTATGTTTTGAGAGTTTTACCAGACACAACTTCCTTTCCAAATACAAACCTGAACACTCTCCCCGGCCTGCAAAAAGCCTTCTTAAAAAGTGCAAACACAGGGCTAGGACAGATAATAATAATCAGTGTTTTGTGTGTTGGTATAGTTTTTGCCTAAAAAACCGGTTCTTTCTGTCAGGCTGATTTGCATACAAAAATGGAAGCTTTAGTACAGAACTTTCAGGCAGTAAGAAAACTACAGGCTATTCAGAGAAACAATGTCAATGGATCAGATGACCAAATCTTCAATACCTGGACTATTGAGAATTTTTGTAAGTATATGTATCTTGTCAAGTGTCATAATCACATATAGAAAGGCATTCAACCACTTTCAGGCCGGGGCAACTCAGTTTATAGAATTCAAGGGCAAACCATGCATGCAATTAGTGCAGAACTTTAGATTTCAAAAAAGCTGTCACAACAATATTAGTATTGCATCTTAATTTATAAAATCACTATTTTTACAAGTATGTTATAATTTGCAATGTCTTAATCTTCCTCAGTCATACCCATGCTTTATTTTGTTTTCTACTTATTATTCTTTAGTTTTTTTGATGTACAGAAACTACTAAATTTTATTCTAATCAGTAATCTGTATGTACAACAAAAAATAATTTAATAACTCAAAAAATAATCAAAACTTAGACATTTTGTAACACTGTAATGTCTAGCCTGCTTCCAAGATGCTATTTTCCTTCGGATAACTGATTTCTTGACGCAGGCTACATAATATCATGATTTAGAAAACAGTCCTAAGAAAATATGTGCGCTGATTGGTTAAAAATCATGTTTGTATAACTTGAAGATACAGAACTAGCGTGCACTGTTGACGTAGTGATGGCGTAAACAAACAGAAATTACATTTTGATAATCAAAGTTAACAAGTTTTTTTACTTTGTCTTGTCATGGTGTTTTCTAAAAGGAATAGAAAACATGTACTCTGTGTTTCCGTTGAGTTATAGAAACACTAGTGAAAGTTTGGGAGAACTGGAAAAAGCTGTGGAAACACTCGGCTGCGGCTGGTGTTCCCACAGTACTTCTCGTTCTCGCAAACTTCCACTCCTGTTTCTATAACTCGATAGAAGCACGATACATGTTTTCTATTTCTTAAAATTTGATGTAGTAAGCATCCTGTTTGTAATAAGCATTACCCATTGACCGTCATTACTTCAAAAAGTACCTCCTCCAATGAACACCCTCCCTTGTGCTACCAAAATAAAATTGGTGCACAAACACAAAGTGAGCTTTGATCATGAAATATAATGAAGTTTCCTGCGTCTTTTTTTTTCACAGGTGATACATCACAGAGACTTTTAGATTCATTTACCAGAGAACTTTCTTTAAAGGGGAGACTTGTAACAGAATTTACCTACTGTAAGAACAGAGATCAACTGATGGCGTATCTGTCACTCTGGATTCATGAGCCACTTTTAGACGATGATGATGATGTCCTCTTAGAAAGCATGTTGATTGAAACTGAGTTGAGATGACACAAAAATCACACAATAAACAATACATATAATTTGACTATATTATTCCACAAAAAGGTTGGCACCTTTGGTAATCTTCCAATAGCTCAGTTGATATCCAGTGACACTGTCAGCTTTGTAATATTCTTGTTGAAGGAGCTCAATGGATTTGGATAAGCAAGACCCAAGTTTCTAACATAGCTAATGAGTACCGATGCAATGCATATGTCTGTACTCACATGAAATGCCTCTGATCATAACATCTTGTAAGCTAGCTGCCTTCGTATTCTGACATTGTCAATCCCAATAAATAAATTGGTCATAAGCCTGGGACAAAGTGATACAGCTACTTACCCCACCCCAAACTGAATTCCTTTGCCATTTGCTACAGACAATCATAACAACTGATACTTTGCAACATATTTTATTGCTTCTTCACAAGCCAAGAGACAGTTTAATAACCCTAATTTTCTATTTTCGTCTCTTGATATCTGTGTCACCCAGTTGATCCTCAATACCCAGGGGTGAAGACTATGTTTTACTTTCTTTATATTTTACTGTGTGGTTTTATCGACATTTGAAAAGTCTACTAAGGGGCCTGATCAGTACAACAATAATTTGTTAGACACTTTTTTAAACAGAAATGTTGAAATAAAGACCTACATGTACTCTATGATCATGGTAATAATTTAACAGAAGTCTTAATTATATACAAGTCCAAGTAGATTCATTCCTTTTCTTCCTTTTGACTTTCTTTGTCAGTTTCTTTTATACTCTGAGAAGCACCCGAAGTAGGGGATGCCCCAGCTCTTTGAAGTAAGCTTGATCCCAAAGAGCGTGGACTGCCTCCACTAAGAAGTCGGCTTGACAATGAGCTGCTTATACTGCTAAGGGTGCTGGTAATACCACTTGTCTGACGACGTGACAGCACAGGTCTTTCAAGGGGTGCATCTAAAATTGGAATGTTATCAAGAGCTTGCACTTCACATGATGCCCAGTCTGGTATCTTGCTATCTTGTATGTATCTCTCTTTAGTTACAGAGCGGTCTGCCAGCACCTCAAGAGCACCAAATATTGCACCTAGAAAACCACACTACAATAAGCTTGGTCCCGAATAAAGATGAAAACATTCAATAGGGGAAAGATGTACTTTTAGTACGAATTCTACACTATGAGCAGTCACATTATTATTTTCAATAGACTGCTTGTGATTGAGAAAGTGTGATTGTAGTTGTAATTTATTTGAATCCTCCTTATGACATTTGGCAAACTTGCTCTTAAGACAATATTAATTGTATTGTAATGAAAACAGCTAACTGATCTTATGTACAACATTTGGCATTACACCTGAGACTCTTTGGTAAATGGTTAATTCTGTCTACCTGCCTGATCTCATCTGTACTTATACCTAGCTTAGCATTTGTAACAGGACGATGTTAGCATTGATGTTAGCTACTGTAAGAGCTGGCCACTGGAAAAATTGTACGAGTGGAAAGAGACCCATGGTAATCCTAAGGGGCACTGGCCAGAAAAGCTGTCTGTCTGTTTATGAGCTGGCTTAGTTGATCTCAACTACAGTATGTCCCTAGAGCAGGAGCATTTTGGATTCCTTCCCCTGGATGAAGAAGGGTGCTACATGAAGTACTCAACATTTGTTGGTCACTCAGGTTTTGGAGACTTTCCTACAAGGACTTAATGGTATAAATAAACAGCATGCAATGCATGCAGAAGTAATGGCACTTAACTGCCATTTCTTAAATTCTATCAACAAAATTGGAAAATCAACAATCAAACAGATGCTTAAACATAACTAGAAGACAATGGATAAAAATAATACAACAATCACTTCAGTCCCGATACCTGTGTTAAACTGGAAATCTAACCAACATTTTGTCCATACTACAAGCTGCTGAAAAATGATTTTCACTTGATCCCAAAATCAAGATAACAGTTTGCAAGGAAACAGGTTTGGTTGCCTGTTCTCCTCGCTTCGATTCAGGATAAATCATGCATGACATAAGCACCACATCATTTATCCAAAAGAATGTTACATGCCAGCATTAAGCGATGACATCATAAGTCATGATTGCTTCAGTAAATTGCACAGTCAGACAACATACCTCCAAGCCATGATGTACAGTTAGGGCTGACAGGTGTCCGATGCATTTTGATGGTTTTTATAAACAAGTTCTCCTTGTATTGAGGTGACTGGAGTAAACAATAAATCTCTTGTAAAAGACGGTGCCTAAACCAAAGAAATCAGAAAGCATACTTTACCTAATCGCGTTTGTTCAGGCGACCTCATCAAATTCTCAAATCCAAAACTAAAGAACCACTAAAGATCTTGTTCTCATCAGACATAAGAGACACTAAATTTATACCAGTTTACAACTTTCCAGTTCAATGATGTCCTTCGTTTGGAAACCAACGCATTTTGAATTTTAGAGTTTTGGTAGTGCGTAACACACAGTGTAAAGCTAAGATCATTTTGTCTACAAAACGTTCACTTATCTCGTGAGCTTTACCCATTTAAGGAGGCCAAGTATTAGGGGAAGTGCTTGTGTAAATAAAGGCAATACACTGCAAGGCTGATACTACGTGAAAAACGTTTCAAGACACCAACATGACCGGAACTGATAAAGCAGGATCGCAACAGTGGACAGCTGTTTCGGCCTTCTTAGGCCTCATCAGCACTGTGTAGCGAAGATATGTAATGCCAGCCGAAGAGCCAATGCACATAAATTGCAAAATGACCCATTCACTATATGAAGTTCCGTACTTTGAACTCACTTGCGCTCCTAAACACGTGTTGCCACATCACATGTTCCGGAGCGCAAGAAGATCAAAGTGTCACGATTGGTGTCTCGAAAAGCAAAAAATAAATGCGGCTGGACAAAATCAGCCTAAACATTTAAACATGCATGGCCAGTACCATGCTTTAAGACGCAGCGTATCGGGTCTGAAAAGACCTACGGTCCAAAAAATTCATAA
>CM042750.1:6893463-6922919 GCA_022496165.2 Catalaphyllia jardinei | reverse complement strand
CGTCAATTTGTTAAATGTACTCCAACAGTAGAGTTGAATAATAAAATTAATATGAAACTGATGTCTATATTTATACAATTTGGTGTGTGTTAGTGTAAATTTTACTCTTCATTTGCATTACATGTATACAATGTAACTACTACAAACTTAAAAATTAATACTTAAACAGTTACTGGACAGGTAGTAATAGGATAAAAATGATCAGACTTACTTAAACCCTGGTGTCATAACTGTTCCTCCAATAAGAACTATGTTCTCTGCCAAAGTTTTCCTGGTGTCAATGGGACACTACAAACCCAAGTTAACACTTTAAACATTAGATATTTAATTACACGAAACCATTACTAACAATGCAATGATGTTGTGAGCATTGCAAATTATTTGTACTTACATACATTGTAAAAGTAAAAGATTAAATTGGGTTGACTGTGTACCTTGAGTATGGAATCCAAAACACATGTTGCAATGGATTTTTCTTCTTCATCACCATCAAACAGAATATCAAATGTCTGTTCTCTGCAAACAAGGCAGAATGATATTATCCTTTGAAACAAGTCTAGATATTATTATACATCCAGTGTATCTAAAATACATGTAATCAGGAAATTGGTAGGAATAGTCAAAATCAATAATTTTGCATTGTGAATCAAACACTGCCATAAAAATTGTCAATCAAAGACTACGAGCATTTAATAATAGTCTCCTTCACAGCGGTTATTGGGATTGTCACGCAATGCTTTCCCCTAGTGGTGGAAAAGCAAATACAGTATGTTGCATAACGGCCATAAAAACAGCTGTGAAAGAGAATAATGAACACTGTGCTATTTAACAATTTAAATAACCAGCTCAAATTCCTGGCCCAATAACCCAAGAGGGTTATGGCTAAAAGAGAAAGGGAAAAGTGAAATTAAAAGTACTGCAGGTAAGGGACTTTGTGCCTATCAATAGACAGGTCAAACAGACTGCATACTTCTTAGACATTATCGAGACTACATCGTGTCCTGTGTTTGCTTTTTTACCTGATTTGACCTTCAATTCTGAGTATCCTTCCACCATCAAGTGGATAATCAACCTTTGGCACCTGTGATGCTGGCCGTGGTTCTCCCTCTGGGCCACTGAACTTTGGTGCCACAAAGCAGGTGCGCACTACAGAGTAACCACAACAATGTTGAAAACACACAGAGTACAATCATGTAGATGGTGTATGATTCATGACCAATTCTCAGAACATTACATACACGAGATGACAGATGATCAGACAAGCCGCCAATGAATGCACTGACAAGGGTGCAAGGAAAAATTCTTCTTGAACATTTTATTGTGTTTGCATAAATAAAGGTTACTGATTAAAGTATCTGTCCGACTGTCTTTTCTGCTGGACTGTCTGTCTGTCTGTCTGTTTTCAACCAGTCAGTCAATCATCTTTCCGGACTGTCCAGATCAAAATAACTGTCAGTGCCTTATTTAGTTTTGCACTTCTGCCAGTTGAAAGGGCAAAACAGGTCTTGAGTAGTCACCAAGTCAAAGAGGTCACTTGTCTTACAGTATTGTGCTTTTCAATGATATGCAGACTCTAAGATTCAACCAACAAATGCGTTTTCCAATGCTGTCAATCAAATGTTCGGTGGCTCCTCCCAGCTTCCGACTACTGCTGAGAGCACTGTAATCAAATTGTTGTGCACATTTCAGACAACGAAACAGTGCTCAGTGGTAGTCATAAGCTGGGAAGACCTGCCAAACATTCGATTGAGGGCAGCAAAAAACACATCTGTTGGTCGACCTTCGCATTTTAGAGTCCGCATGTTATTGAAAAGCGCAGTTATGACAAGTTTACCTTTGATATCCTCCAAAGTGTCTGTTTCAACAGCATCTGAAAATTTATTTATAACAAATCATTACCAAGTGACTTATCATATACTGTACATGTACTTTTATCAATTTTCTCAAGAGGTTGGAGATTTAAACACTCTCCATAAAAGACAAAAAAAGTCTAGATTTAACAGCAAACCTTGAAGTTATACACCACATCACTGTCACAATCATGGTTAACTACCCTTTAAATGAAACTTAGTAGACTGTTCAAGTTTGTAACAGTAGGTTCTTGACTAGGGTATTACTAAAGGTAATGTATGCATACGACTCCAAAGCCCCTCAGCCTGAGCAGGAGATAATTACTCCTAATGGGCTCCTGGTCTGAGGCACTGTGAAAGTTTAGCGTCTTGTCCAACAACCGAACACAATGTTCCTGGCCAAGAACACTAGATCAGGATACAAGCACACTAACCATGGGGCCACTGCACCTCCCACAGGTTCATGAATAGTTTGGTTTTTTTAAAAAAAGCTTATTTAAATACTAATATTAGAGCTACGTCAGAGGTTACTTACTCATAACAGATGACAAAGGTTTTACTCCAGTTTCTATTTGCACAAGACTTCTATCCATAAGCTGCTTTTCTAAGTACCTGAAATAGCAAGATGTTCATTGTCGTGGAAAATAATTTTTTTTGCTAATTAAAATTTTTTCCAATAATACTTGCGAGTCCATTTGGCCAGCACTTAACACACTGTGCACTTCTGTCAGTGACTGGAAGAAAGAGTTGTAACTTAATAATCTTACTTGTGAATGGCTTGTGATCCTAGGGGAATTGTTTCAACAGCTTTCAGAATGGCTGTCCCTTCGTAGACGTGATGGTAGAACCAAAACTGAGTCAAGGAACACAACTCATGAAAAGTTTGTAATTCATCTGGAGAAGGGATTAATAATATTGACTTTCTGTTACATTACAACTTGGTAACCTCCATTTGGTGCAAAAAGTATGCTAGGATATCTGTCCCCAGACATTATCTGTTCCAAAAAGTGAACAATTTTCCATGAGGGTAGCTCGAGGAAAACTGTAAGATTTGAAGAACAGATAATATCTAAGGACAAATATCCGAGCATCTTTTTTTCGTGCCAAATGGAGGCTATTGTGTTTACTATCTTTCAAATCTTTTTTGCAACATGTGCACACGGGTACCACAAAAGCACAGCCCTGAGTTTTCTAAAAGTATTTCTGTACAGTGTATAAAAGGATATTGGCAAGACAACTGTTTCTGCAAGGCCACAGTCTACGACAAGGCCTGAAGGTACTCCAAGGGTAAAGAGTGCCAACAAGTGATGCGGCGCAAACAGTAACGAAGGAACCTGTTCAAATAGTAATAAAATCAATGGTCAAAAACGAGAGATGAAGGTGTAGCCTAATCATCAGTGTGTTGGGTTAAGGCATACTTGCCGAGTATGTTGGTCATGAGCCAAAGTTATCGCTCTCCCTTGGAATCACAAAAGACACAGATGCAGCGAACCAGTCAAAACTTTAATGAGCAAATGTGAGTAGCTCATGTGAAGTGCGGGGAAACATACACAAAACATCGATAATTGGTTTGGTTTAAATAAAGTGGTCAGACTTTTTTAAGCCAATCATGTAATGTAAGACCAATTATTTATCAACACTCATAACATATTATTAAGTGAAAACTGCTCTACAGTTGTACATTTGTATACTGTCTGTCTTGTGATTTGTTGGTGCCATTTAATTTCAATGTTGTGCCACGTAGCACTATGAACACAAATAATGTAACAGAATTAACTCTGAAGTGTAAATTTTTACTGCTAATTTAACCCTTGAATAACCCACTGGGCGTTAGCCCTAGTAAAGGGAAGCAGCGAACCACACAAGGTAAAGAAAAAATCTTTTTGACCTCGGTGGGAATCAAACCCACGACCTCCGGATTACATCTACCATTACTCTGCCGACTGAGCTACGAGGTCGGACAGAGAAAGTCGGGGTCGATTTAGATGGTTAATCGTGGTGCGGTGAATCTCTCTTCGCCGCGATTCACCATCTAAATTGATTACTCTGCCGAACTCATAGCTGGCAGATCTAACTGGTAGATCTAATCTGGAGGTTGTGGGTTCGATTCCCACCGATGTCAAAATATTTTTTCTTCACCTCGTGTGGTTCCCTTCTTCCTTTTACTAGGGCTAACACCCAGTGGGTTATCCATGGGTTAAATTAGCACTAAAACTTTACACTTCAGAGTTAATTCTCTGTTCTCTTTACACTTCAGAGTTAATTCTCTTGGGTTAAATGAAGCACTGGCAGCGATAGCATATAATATGCAAACTGTACACAGTTTTTCAGAGACAAAAAACAAAGGCTTCAGCTAGGATTAGCTGAAGACTTCTGATATAGCAAATACATATACACTTAAGTCAAATAAGTGAACAACATAAACAGGCAATTTTCTATTAATAAAATTAATTATTTTTAGGTACATTTTCCACAATTTTCCACTACACGTTCATACCTCAAAGTGCTTGAAAAGAACTTTTGCAATTGTGTTCCTCCAGAGAGTTGAGCAAAGCACAGACTCACAAATAACCACTCTTCTGTCACGTGGATTAACAAGAAGGTACCTGGTATGGGAAAAGGTAAATCTTCTTTCATTTTAAATCTATAGTACGCGTACATGTACAAAATCTATGTTTTAAAATTTTGTTATAATCAGTGATACTCATTGTTCAAATTCCTGACATTTACTAATTCTATCCAGGGTGCAGCCCAAGTCAACTATTATGCATAGAAATCAAGAGCAAATAATCCAATTTTTTTTTAATTAGCAGAAACCTACTACTAGTTGTTCAAAACTTTATGTAATAAAATCTTCTTCACAGACACTTCTAAAACGCCAAGAAGCGGCCATCATTTTGCTAACAAGGGCACACTGCTACGCTACTAACTATCTATCACCGAATAGATAGTAAGTAGCATAGCCAATCGTCTAATGGCATTCGTGATAGAACATTTATTTAGTAAATTTATACTAAAACTTGATAGAAATACAATTATACATGTTTCTACTTCTTAACAATTGTTTGGCATGCTAGTTTTACGTCACCTGAAGTACACTTGGTGGAGAAAGTCTCTTAGGATAGCATACAATTCATCAGGCCTTCTATCTTGTTCATTGGTAATAACATTCACTGTTTCTGTCTGAATAGAGAAGTAAACAACATGCATGCTGAATGTGTTTCTATAACTCAATGGAGACACAACTATCACAAGCTGTTGACATAATGATGGCGTAAGCGAAGGTAATTTACACTTTGATAATCTTACACTTTGATAATCAAAGTTAACAAGTTGTTTTCCTTTTTCTCGTTGCGCTGTTTTCTAAAAGAAAGAGAAAACATGAACTCTGTGTTTCTGTCGAGATATAAAAACATCAGGAAAGTTTGGGAGAACTCCAAAAAATTGTGGAAACACTCCCCTGCAGCTGGTGTTCCCACGGCATTTCTCGTTCTCCCAAACTTCCACTCGTGTTTCTATTTAAACGATAGAGTGTTTCTGTTGAGGAACTATCGGCTTATAGTTGCCCCATGGAAATTTGATGTTCTTAAACAAATATTTGCCAGAGAAGCGAAGCTGCGAGAGCAAATATGCTAGTTTTAAGAACATCAAATTTCCAAGGGGCAACTATCAGACCGATAGTTCCAAGACATAAACACTTTATTGTCTTTACTGTTCACCACTAAATTTTTCGGTAGCAGCATGCCTCAAAACTGAAAATGACAAGAATTTATTTTTCGAAATTTCCAACCGCTATGGAGCACTTAGGTGTTTCCTATTTTCCATTGTATCCTCTTCAGATGATATTACAAGTATACATGTACAAACAATTTTACACCTTAACTATTGACTTCTAAAGAAGAAACCTAGAGAGGAAACCTTGAATCTAGCTTGAAACCTCTGCGGCCGCTTGACGTTACCATACGGTATCATAGTGTACCGCTGTTTTCAGCCTAAAAAAATACTTCCCTTGCTCTCTTCTAACTTAAATCGACATAGGACGATAAATTCTTTTCATCTTATCTAAAAAAACTCTAGGAGAAAGCTGCCTTTGATAAACCACTTCCACTGAGCAGGCACTATCATCTGATAGTCGCATTCTACTGACAGATAGTGCCCGTGCGAGATCATGCCACGTGATCAGTTCTGACCAATGACGACAAAGGAGAATTTAGTGGTGAACTATAAAACTTGATAGAAACACAGTACTTGTTTTCTATTTCTTAAATGATAATTAAAATATACCAAATACAATATAATCCTGATTATTGTTTAAATCCTTGATTTTTCACAGGTCTCAAGATACCTGTTGATAACCTGCAATTTACCCCTGCCAATTTTTGGAACTGTACACAATTTTTCAAACTAATTTTTATTTCCCCAGGAGCAGGGCTTGAAAAAGGGCTTTAAAAACTTGAATTCCAGCTTGCCCTTCAGACCAGTTAGTAGCTATCATTATAATAGTCACCCTGGAAAAGTCTTAGTTTAACTTTTATTGTGATTTAGTTTGCTTATGACTTGCCTACAGTAGGTCCTTAGCCATCAGGCAACTGAAAATGAAAGTACAATACCTTGCCTGGCAGAAAAATTTACTACTGGGCCCAGATGAAAGAATGGCCCTGAAGAGGTTCAAAATATCATGATTCCACTGTAACGAGCTATAATTTCACTTGTGGTGTAAGCAATATTATTTAAAAATTATGGTACCTCTCCATTTATTGTGTGTGTGATGGCGCTGCAAATGATGTGGCGAGGGCTTGTCTCTGAAGCAAAACCACATCTGAATACAAAATAATAGCATATTATTTCATTCAAATATTTAATATTAGTTAATGATATTGATTACAATCAAGTTACTAGATATAGGCTTTATTAGCAACAGGGTCCAACAAATAGTTGTGTCCACTTCCTACGTAGTTCTGGAGGACTGATGTTGACCTGTGGACAAATTTGTCATTGACTGTGCTTGTCCTTAAAGAGCCCTGGTAGGCCACAACTTTGATTTTGTTTACATGCAAGAGTTTGGCCATTATAATAATTTTGGAGGATGTCCAAATGAAAAAATCAGAACACAATTTACAGTAAAGCAGTAATATTTGTCTTCACCATTCAATATTCAACAAATGGTAAACGCCATGGCGTGTACTATTGAGTTTTATATAATAACCAAAGTTATTCTCCTCGCATTTTGATTGGTTCTCGCCTATGATCTATTAGAGGACAGATGCATGATTGACGTCATCATTACAAAGTTTTCTCTCTGCTTTTTTAAAATGGCGGGAAGTTTTGAGAATTGAGATGATATTTTACGTGACTGGGGAAAAGATACGGTACAGAAAGTCTTACCAAAGCATTGAACAGGTTCGTGAAGCAGGAAGAAGAAAGATAAAGCTGTTTCTTTTAGAAAATGATCCAGAAAAAAAATTCTTGAGCATTCTCAGTCAGCAATCGAGTGAGACTAAACTATGCACAAAATTGGTCTTAGTAAGCCGAGAACCATATGATTGCTTTATCTTAAATTTAACAAACCCAATAAACAAAGTGTTTCTGAGATTAATTTATTTAAAAAATTCAACTTTTCCAAGAGTCAAAATAACTGTTGACAAACTGATTAATGTCAGGAATAAAACATCAAAACATCACTTCTTAAAATCAGATAAATAGCTAAGAGTTCATCTATTTCATTGAGAACATTTTAATAACACATCCTCATCAGTGAATGACAAGAGGATATAACATAAACACACTGCAACTACAACGTTAAGCAAACGTCAAACAGGGCTTGTGCCCAGGTCCCTGTCTTTGAGGAGCAGCAGGACTATGCTCTATCTCCCCCCAGGAGAGAACTACTAAGATAAAAAAGGCAATAAAGACTGATAAAGTAACATAACGTAACGGTAGCAAAGAGGCAAATGTTCAAGGTCCTCTGTTCATTGTTCAATGTTTAAGAGTTATTGTTCAGTATTCATGTTTCTTTAAGGCCTTTCGATCCTGCTTGTGCCTATTCTATGATGGGCCAGTTTGAATATCTGTCAACCACAACAAGGTAGTTCTTACCCTTGTAGTGGAAGAAGTCAGCAGATATGCACTGGAATGGATATGCTGGCAGGACAGGAGGGAAGGGTGGGGCATTAGGTTGGGAGGGTGCCATGCAGTTGCAGTGATGACAGTTTGCCCGTGTGGCGGTGATGATTGGGGTTATGCCTGGCAAGAAGACAGTCGTTTCTGCGCATGCAGTCATGGATGTCACACCCTGGTGCGCCGAATGAAGGATGGTGAGGACATGTTCACGAAGGGAGGATGGGATGACGGTGTGTGATTTGTAACATATGACACCATCCACTGTGTACAGGTGGTCACGAAACTGATGGTATTCACGGAGTGCTGGTGGTAGCTCATGGCGGAATTCAGGGAAGCCTGGTTCAATGATGGATATGAGCTGTACCATGTTTGTATCACTTGCCATGGCCACTTTGATGCGGTCCCAAGTGATGGCCAGGGTGTTTAGGGATGAGGACACAAGTGATGCTAGCTTGTCGTCTATAGTAGTGCAGGATGCTGGAGGTTCTCTGCAGCGAATACCACTCAGGAGGGAGTGTCCAGAGGGGTTTAACAGGGATGGGATAGCTGAAGCACCTGAGGCTGCTATGTCATCTGGTAGTAGCATAATGTCTTGGTTGGTGGGGCCAGTGGGATGGCGGGAGACTGCATCGGCAGCTCTGCGTCATACGCCAGAAATGTGCACCATGCGGAATTTGTAGCGCAAGGTTTTCTCTTTAAGGTTACGAAGCCTGGCATCTGAAATTTCCTAGAGGGATCGATCACTGAATACTTTAAGTAAAGGTTTGTGATCAACAGAAATGATCAAGTCGCTGCAGCCCAGTACGAAGAATCTGGCCTTATCAAGGGCGTTGGCAACGGCAAGGCCCTCCCCTTCCACTGGGGCATAGCGCGATTCAGCTGCATGTGTGAAGCGGCTCCCAATAAGTGTAAGTTTCACTTAGAGGTAAGTTTCAGTAGAGGGGAAATGGCAGTGCTTTTGGAAGAGCCAGAATCCTATGCCTGTTTTGGACCAATCGGTGGCTAGGCAGGCAGGTTTGGATTTATCAAAGATGCATACTCCCTCTTCAATTTCCTCAATTATCACTGACTTGGGACTCCTCAAATAGTTCATTAAGTTTACTGTCCCATTTGAAGGGTGTCCCAGGTTTGAGCAATAGGCAAAAGGGTAGCATGCACTCAGTTGCAGTGAAGGCGTACGACACTTGGTTTATGAGTCCAAACCAGGAGTGCACATCGGTTATGTTTGTGGGTGTTGGGAAGTCTCGTATTGCGTCAAGGTATTTCTTGCATGGCCATACATTGGTGGAGGTGATTTCGAAGCCAGCAAATTCAATAGTGTCCGCCCCAAATACAAATTTGTCGGGGTCGAGGATGATGCCATTGTGGCCACAGATGTCAAGCCACTCAAGAAGCTCTCAGTGAGATTGTTGGCCCAGAGAAGTGTGTCATCAATGCATTTGGTCTTGTTAGGGATGTGAGAGACAATCTTGTCAAATCTTCTGGAGTAGCCATCACCTGATGCTATGTACCCCTGGGGTGCTGTTTTGTATCGGTATCGCCCCCATGGGGTAATGAAGGTGGTGAGGTGGCGGTTTTCTGGGTGAAAGGGAACACTGTGGTGGCCGTTCCAACAGTTGAAGACAGTCTTCTTAGTGCCACCAGCTACTGAAGGTGCCTGATGGAATGGGCTCTGTGTGTGGTGAGTTTCTCGTATGGCATGGAGGTTGAGTGCCTGGAAATCCACTGTCCACCTGGGTTTGCCATTTTTCTTAGCGCAGATCACCATGTGGTGGAA
This sequence comes from Catalaphyllia jardinei, assembly GCA_022496165.2. Taxonomy (NCBI): domain Eukaryota; kingdom Metazoa; phylum Cnidaria; class Anthozoa; order Scleractinia; family Caryophylliidae; genus Catalaphyllia; species Catalaphyllia jardinei. The sequence goes on along the minus strand of CM042750.1, from coordinate 6,913,172 downwards.
CCAGGTGACTGGTTCACCCACCGGTACTGGCTCAAGGACACCTAATGAGACATCGTGGTCAAGACCAGCCTTCACATAGCTTTGCCAGTGGAGTGGTACAGGAATGGGTGTGTGGTGGGCGACAGGTTCAGCATTGGCATCTACCATGAGTCTCATAGGGACACCCACAATGAGTGGTAAGTGCTGGTGTTCACATGTGTTAAAGGTGCTGGACTGGTAGTAATTCAGGAGCCATGTCTTTAAGCGCTGCCGGTTAGCCTCTGTAGCTGGGAATGGTAGTTGGGTGGGTTTTTGTGGTGGTGTCTGGCGTTGGGGGCAGTTGCAAGGCGAGTTGAGGGCGCTTAAGGTGTGGGTGGTATGGCACTTGGGGTGGTTCGCTGTGATTCATCGGGGTCCTCATCCAGCACCATTGCCTTGCCAAGATTCTGTTTTTCACCCACTGTAGGGAAATTCTCAGAGATCATTCCTAATGCTGTACAGGCCTCTTGGCTAAGAAACAATTTGTCAGCATCGCTGGTCACATAAACAATTTGGCGGGTTTCGAGGGTCAGCCCGGATGGGGATCTGCCTGTGAATCTCAGGATGATGACACCAAGTATCTTTATGCCATTGTTGTTTGCAGCGTGCATGTGCATTGTTACAGGGATCAGGTCATCTTCACAGAGGCCAAGGCGTTGGATCATTTTGATGCTAGCCAGGCAACTCTGGCAACCAGTATCAGCCATGGCGGAGATAGTGAATGTTTTTGGTTGCGGGGTGATAGGCTTGTATCCTAGAGCCTTGTAGTCCTCTGGATGGGCTGTTGCTGAGTGTGAGGAATGGCTGAAGCTTAGATGATTGACGAATCCAGTGATCATTGAGGTGGTTGTATAGGTGATGGTCTAGGTTTATCGTACGTCTGTCTTGGGTCTGGTTGAGACTAATGGCAGTGCAAAGGGCATCGAAGACAGCATTCTCAGTTTCTCTGGAGGTGGCATTTGGTGGGGGAGGAAGTGTGTAGCAGGGTTCCAGATATGTTTTCAAGGCTGGGTGTCAATAACGAATTCCAATGGGTCAATTCCCACTATTTCCACCAAATCATTATTAATTTTCTATCAGTTTGTCGGGTCATCCAAGAGGAGCGATGCTCAAGTCAGGTTTGACAGTGGCATAATTTTCCTCAACCAATCACAATTCTTTGCTATACACAGTAACCAATGAAATTGTTCATGTTTGTACAGAGAAAAGATAATGTCAAATGGGTTTTTTTCGTCTTTGCCAAAGTGGGCAAAGGTGGGCCAAAGGCTGGCTTTCGTGTTATGTTGAAATATATTGAAATAAAAAAGGCTTTTTGTTATACATGTAATATAAAACAAATAGATTCCATGTTGCAGTCCATCTGTTCAGTAATAGATCACAGAAGATGTCAAAAAGTGATAAAAACATCAGTAACACACTCGGCTATGCCTTGTGTGCCATGTTTTTGTTCTTACCACATTTTGACATCATCTGTGGTCTATTACTGAACAGACGCACAGCAACATGGAATCTATTTGTTAAATGGGCGCACGCAGGCTCAGATTTAGAGCTCATCAAGGTTGCGTGTTTTAAGTGCTGGATTTCGATTGGATTGCAGGCTCATGTCAGCTTAACTTGTTGAAAACTGGGCAGGATTGTTCGGAACCTGGTTAACACTAACCAGGTTTAAATCTTCCTCCTATACAAATGTTTTTTTGCTGCTTTTGTTCGTGTATATGGTGATCATTAAAACTCAAAACAGGAGGCCAAACAATATACAGAAAACCTCACCGCAAGGTTACAAAACTCAAATAAAAATTCTACCTTTTCCTGGGTTAGCTTAATCGGGCTCTGGCCCAGGAGCTACGCTTTTACAAAGCCTGTAAGGCTGGCCTAAATCTAAGCTTCTATTATTAAAACTTAGTGTGTACTCAATATAAGACCCTTCTTACTTTGTATAGGCTGCCCCAATGTCGATAACAACAGCGTGCTTCTCTCCCCCAAGTCCAATAACGTCAAACAAGGGCATTATACCTTTGTCACTTCCACGCAAAAGTTCAATAACAACCTTCGATGATCTTGAACGAAAACGAGGCGGAAACGATAAGCTACCGCGAACACAAATAATCAGCGGCTGCATTTGCTGCATGCATGAGATCCAATTTCCGGTTTTCCCAGTCTTCTCCCGGCGTAGGAGATGGGGCTTCCGGTTTTCCGGCTTGTCGCTTTCTTTCAAAATGGCGGGAGACGCTGGAAATTTCGATGTTGTGGTTGTCGGTTCTTGTATGACAGACCTCGTGAGGTAGGCTTGGCGCCAACTATAGCATCTCCCTCCGGCATAACCACGCAAAGGTATTTTGCATAACTGTTCTGCTTTTGCTCTTCTACAGCTTCGTTCCGCGGCTCCCAAAAGCGGGCGAAACCATACATGGCGAGAAATTCTTGATGGGCTTCGGGGGTAAAGGAGCGAATCAATGCGTCATGGCTGCTCGACTGGGAGCTAAAACAGCAATGGTTGCCAAAGTGAGTACCACTTGATATAAACGAAATGAAACGGTGATATTTTTCATTTAAGTACTATGTTGACTATTTTAACATGTAGGCATGTTCACAGTTTAAATTTTGCCGGGAAGAAAATTAATGCTATTTGTAGTCATCACTACCAACATGTGTTTGGTTTTCCGAGAATCTGGTTGATAATTTCTTGTTTTGAATCACTCTTTTTGCTAGGTTGTGCAGAAACAAATGCAGTTGTGTTGTTTATTTGAGCATCGGGTTATTGTACAGTACATTTTCCTGATCAATGGGAATTTGTTAGCAAGCTTTATAATAAGCTATTAATTTAATAGCTTAATACACGTGTTTAATATGTACCGGCCTTGAATATAAACTAATACTTCTTTTCATCATTTCGACACTGCTGTCCAGCTTGAATTTTTGCTTGTGTAGACCGAGTAAAGATGTACGGTTGCTCGTTTCTTGCAGTGTTTTGCGTTTTAAAGACCGCACGAAATAAGCATTATCCAACAGAAGTGTACATGCACGCCTCGGGATGTTTTAAAGTTAATCACCTCTAAAACCTTAATTCTCGATTCGAGTCATATGGATACTTGCGAAATGGCTTTTTACAAAAGTAAACAGATTTATGCGAGACTTCTATTTGTTGCTTGTAAAACTATGTGAAACTGTCGACGGTACTTCAATTCTAATTACACAACTTCAGACGACGGTACAAAAGATTTCTCTTGCTATTGTAAAGAAACACTCAAAGTTCAGCTGGAAAATAATCGATGCGTTTTGGCTAAAGTCGTTTAATCTTCTGTTCATCACCGTTGTGATGTAATTATATCCTTGGACAATGTCAATTGCTAAATATCTTTTAATGGTTCAGACAAAGTTCTTCCATTGAAATGCAAATTTTCTTCACTCCAGTCGAGCAGCTGTTTGCTAGACAGACAGAAGGAAGATAAAATATTGTTTGCTCTTTTGAAAACCACGCTTCCTTTTTGGGAAGTTTGTATTCATGAGTGTTTGTCTGGGTGGTTGAGTGACAGTAAAATTGACAGAAGAAATATCTGGAATGTTATTCCTTTGTGAGATAGATGTTCAGATATTCAGACAGCCCAGAGTTATTTTCAGTGCTTAACAATTAAGTGACAAATATTTGGAGTAAGTGGGGATGAGCCTGTGTTTTGAATGTCGGTTTACCTTTTTTGGAATGGAGTGAATACATCTGTGTAGTCTTCTTTACAAGCAGTTGGCTTAATTCAACTTGGTTCCTGAACATAGAATTGAGAGCTGTAATTCTATACTTTGTAGATGGACTTGTAATTAGTGTTACATGCCATGACCTCACTTAGGTCTATTGGCATGTTAAACAGAACAATTCAAATCTCTTTCATGCTGGTTTTAAGAAGTTTGGACAATTTCAATCTGCACAGCCGGAATAAAATTTAGAGGATATTGCTTTGTTCAAACTTTTACTACCTAGTGCATCTTAAATCTTTACAGCAAGCTATAAATAAGGCCTTTTTCACTTGAATCAGCTAGCTAGCAGAGAGCAGACTTATCTGTTTGAATGTTTACATTCTGTTTAGCAAAACACACTATATTATCATTTATGCTATGTGTTTCTTCCTTTTGATTGGCTATGGAACTTGTCAAATGCATCAAGGCTGCAGAGAAAAATCAATCATGGGAGTAAAAAGAATCAATGATTTCCTGAGTTGTCTCCTGACACATAAAGCTGATTGCCTTCAGTAACCTCCAACAAATGAAGTCTCCTAGCATTGTACCTCAAAATCATGCTTCTGTCGATTTGTCTCTAGGTTGGTGATGACTCCTTTGGAGAGCGATACATTGAGAATTTTAAACAAAATGGTGTAAACACAGGTATGTTTATTCACAAAAGGGATGATTTGCATTGATTTTCAAAGTGATATTTTGAAACTCCGTGGCTCCCTTACAAATATTAGTGATAGTAATGGACCGAGTGGAGTACATTCAGGGAGTAATCGGGCAAGTAGTTTTAAAATCAATTTGAACTGAGTGCAATTTCTCCCTGAATTGTATGACATGAGGTCCAATTACTAATTAATTGTATCTGTAACAAATTTCCAAATTAAAAATGACTTGTGAGAAACTCTTTTGTAGGTCTGTCATGCTTTTCATAAGTTTTAAAATCTGGAGGTAAAACTGTGAACTGTGGCAAAGGAAGCTATTAACGCATGCCTGATTGACATGCAAATCATGTCGGTATCCAGTTACAACAAGTTCATATTGGATACCTGTAATTGCACACCCACTTGATCGTGCACTGATTACATGACAAATAGGCATGTGGAGAACTGATCTCAATTAATAATTTCATTATATATAGATACAATAAACATTATTATCATACAGTTTTGAGTTCAATCTGAAAATAAATTAATTTGCTCTAGTGAGTTTCCAGAAAAACTGAAATTGCATGAGTTGCTTTGGCAAGTGCACTTTCAGTTTTTTGAAAAAACTGACAAGTGCAAATTAATTCCAAATTGAACGAGAAAAGCCATGTGATTACTTTTTAATGAATAAAACATGAAGATATTTGTGTGGAGGAATTGGTGGAAGATCTTTCTTGATGTCATTTTTATCATTCGAGGAAACTTTTTTCAAAGTTTCTGGACAAACTTTTTGACATCATTTTGTATGATGTCATTTGTTTAGAAATTTCTTATTGTGTTTCAGCCATTCACAATCCAGAATCACAATAAATGTGTACTTTACACTGGTGTTACACTTTTTGCACTGTCTGGTGTTACACTTAAGCTGTATTGTTCTCAGCCAATCAATAATTTTTTCATGTATATTATTAGTAGTTGCATAAAACAAACATTTGTTAAAAATTCTTGGGCAATCATTATGGCTGACCTGTTAATTCTGACCTCTCACTGTTGACCTCTCACTGTTGACCTCTCACAGATCATGTTGGCATCACAAAAGACGCTGCTACAGGGGTTGCTCCAATTTCAGTCAATGCAAATGGTAAATGGTAACTGCTTTACATCATTTGTATGGGTAATCATATGGTGACGTGTGAAATTAAAAAATGATTTCACAAATGTTTTGTGGAAATTCTAAATAATTTTTTTGAGCCTTTTGGCAAGGGAAATTACAGCATTAGAATTTTGACAAAAGGTAAGTGAATTTATTTCTTAGTTTTACGAGTATAACATTTGATTCTTGTATATGAATTGCCAGCCAAATATTGGCCCTTTAGAAAAAAGTTTTTATCGTGATCTTTCTTATTACACTCTCAGCTGACAGGTGCTGCAAAAAAGGAGGCACCATCATTTCACCATTATTTTTATAGAAAGTGCTGTATTTGTTGTAAACATTTTCTTGTAGTTTTTGATCACTTCAATCTGCCTTATTTGTAGGAGAGAATTCTATTGTCATTGTGAGTGGGGCTAATGATATTCTCTCTGAAGAAGATATTAAAAGTGCAAAGTCTGTAATATCATCATCCTCAGTTTGTGTTTGTCAATTGGAAATAAATCCAGAAGTGACACATTACACACTCTCTCTCGCAAAGAAAGCTGGAGGTGAGTATTGCAGAAAACGCATTGTTCAGATATTTATCTGGGGTGGGAGGGGGGAAGGGGGGAGGGGTGGGTGGGTACCTGAAACATGAAGGAACTTCCACTCTTGGCAGCCAGTTCCTAGCTGGAGACTACTCCCATGGCTGGCAAATCCAGGCAACCCAGCCATGTGCCCCCATGCGGAAAGAGACGACAGGCACCCGTCACACTGAATTAAGAGTGGAAAGAGGGAGGGAAGGGAGGCGAATGCTTGAAGATGTGCTCCCATGCAAAACAATGCTCACTGTAAATGCTATCACTGTGAAGGCTTCCAACAAGTCTTGCTCCAAAAATGCTGCATGCACATATCAAGACACCACTCACAACTACGGGAATGCAGGTGCTCTTTGTTGTTTAAAAAAACTCCGTTAAATTGCATGTGGCAGGGTTCGTACGCTTTTTTAGAAACAAATTTCCAGGACTTTTCCAGGACTCAGATTGAATTCACATTAACCCCTACACTCCCAAGATCTCGATGTTAATTTTCCTTACTGCCTTCCATACACTTCATATATTTTTTAGTTGAGTTGAACAGATTTCCAGGACTTTCCAGGACTTTTCAGTCCTGGAAAATGGCATAATAAAATTCCAGGACTTTCCAGGTTTTCTAGGACCCGTACGAACCCTGATGTAGTAATATTGACCACTTGGCCAGATACAGACTTTAATTACCTTTTTGCCTGACAAAGGTTACCTTATGCAAGAGATATCAAAGTTAAACACCTGGGAAGTTCTCATGCTATGCTTTTACCTTTCAGGAGTGTCTATTTGCAAACTGTATGAGACTGTACTGATTTTGCTTACCTTTGCAGTACAAACAATCTTCAACCCTGCTCCAGCTTTGTCATGGTTGGATTATTTTTATTATAGACTCAGTGATGTATTTTGTGCCAATGAAAGTGAGGTAAGAATATTCATTTTGGTCAATTCTAATAATTAATGAAAAATAAATCGGTAATTTGTTGTCATACCAGTATTTACTTGTAATATCTTCTTCATTGTGTCATCTCATTGTCCTCAAATGTGCACATCAATTAGCAGAATAGTATTAGTAATTAAAAATGTATTTTTTCGACACCTGTTAAAATATAGTTTCTTTTTCATGTTCTCACCAGCTGGAAATGTTTTGTACAGTCAAACCTCTTGTAAACATACACCTCTGGGACCTGCAAAAGTGTCTACAGGTGCACTTTGGTCAGGGGTGTCTCTATTGTGGGAGAGATGAAGTGTTAATGGTTTGAACCATGACTAAGTGTCCGCTCACAGGAGGTGAAGTCATGTGCAACCACTGCTGCCCCACTCCACGATGCAAAATCAAAGGCTGTCCATTTTCTTTCTGCACTTCTGCTCCAGGCCTCCCTCAACAACAACAACAATCTTTATTTGTACTCACATTCATACTGTCTTGCTTTAACCAAAAAAGTTCCAAAATTGAATGAAATTATTTAAGTGCACATGACCCGAAAAATAAGTCTTTTAAAAAATACACTCATTTAACAGGCTTTTCAAAGTAGAGTAAAATGGTGTTTTTCTTTTTGGGATCTTTTGTTGTTCCAGAGATATTCAAGTTTGCCTATTATGCAAATTTGATCACTGATGATGTGAGGATCTCTGCCAATAATGAAGCAATGCTATTGAAACTTGGCACAGCGCTCCAAGCTGGGACCATTTTGGTCGCCATGACGAGTGGAAAAAAATATTTGGCGATCAAAATTCTGGCCAAACAGATTAAAAGAGAAACTTACTTGAAAAATTATCAATAATAGGGCAAATTTAATAAATAGTACCAGCGGCGGCATCACCTGTCTTTCTCTTTTCCCCTCTCATCGTCCAGAAACTCGACATGAATGCGTAAACTTACTGTAGCAAAGTGAAGTGTTAAAAAACGAGCTGTTTGTTGCATTAGCCCTTCATGTAATATGTCATGAAGTGTCCCCTTCGCGTTTTTTTTTTTATGGCGACCATTTTATAATTCAAGGTCGTCAAAAGGCGACTTTTTGAAAAAGTGAGCTTGGAGCACTGTGGCAGGGATGTTGCACCCTACAAAATATACCAGATGGTTCACATTTTGATGTTGCTATGGCAACATGCTCGGTTCCAGTCCCTTCCTCTTCCAAATCAAATATTACCATTTGTAGCTGGACGAAGCATAATATACAGCTAAAAATGTTAAAGAGGTGACCCAATGAAGGTGGGACTGGCATATGTCTTAGATAAGGTATTTTGCCTACTTGAGTCACAAATGGTAATATTTAATTTTGAAGAGGCAGGAGACTGGAACCGAGCATGTTCCCATAGCAACATCAAAATGTGTACCATCTGGTATATTTCGTAAGGTGCAACATCCCTACCAAGTTTCAATATTATTTAATTAGCTTAATTTTGTGTCACACCACTGTTCTTGCACAACTGGTGACGTCATCAGTGACCAAATTTGCATAATAGGAAAACTTGAATATCTCTGGAATAAAAAAAAGATATCACAAAAAGGAAAGTGCCATTTTACTCTATCTTGAAAAGCCTTTTGAATGAGTGTATATTTTAAATGACTTATGTTTCGGGTCATGTGCACTTGAAAAGTAACAGTACTCCACCTGTCTACCACATTGTCTCTTTCCCTCCGGAGCCCAGGTGAATACCGTTGTGAGATTTTGGAGCTTGGCATTCGTTCTGAGGCTGAGGCCAAAGATCTTCCAGCACCACTGATACATCTACATTTGTTTACTGATGGCCCTGATATAAGCCTTTTTTTAATTAAATACAATATTTGTTATTTTGTTCCAGGCTGAACTATTAACAGGCTTATCAGTAAAAACAATAGATGATGCCGAGAAAGCTGTACTCATGATATTGGAGAGAGGAGCTGGAAAAGCTGTGATAACACTTGGTGGAAAAGGTTCTGTTATTGGGACTCAGGAAAACCGCATACCAAGACATATTCCAGTTACTCCTGCAGAACCTGTTGACACAACGGTAACTCAATTCTCATATTCAGCATGTTTAAAAACTTTCAGGAAATGAATTGAGGGTGACAAAAGGAGCCCGCAGTCCTAATCTCAACGTTGCTTTCACAAACCCATGTGATGCAGTTGTTTAGTTTGGCTCTGACTCCATTTCTGCTCAATTCGTGAGTCTTCCACTAAGAATGTATGGAATGAAAAGAATGCTATTTTTCACATGCATGACACTTAGTTTGGACCTTGGATCATGTGAAGCTCACGCATAGCAGCTGCGCCGACCAATCCAAATCAGGCGTGTCAATTTGGGATTGAATGTTTCTGTTCAAGTTGCCTTTTTTGTTTGATTTGATTCTTATTCATTCAAATGACAGCTTTAAATTTTGCATGTTATAATTTTCACTAAATCATTGTTAAGTTGCATTACATCAATCATCAATCAATACACATATTTTATAACCTAAAGTGATTTTATTTACATTGTGAAACAACAACAGTTACAGCATATTTATTAATTTACGAAAACTAAGCAAAACAAAACCATGGAACTAGTGTCTCGTGGAATGATCTAGACGTTTGTAACAGTTTCACAGGTTGAGTAAAATCACTGTTAGTACTGTTAGTGTCAAAATAGAGAGGAAAAGAGGTGGAGCATGGGGGGCGTCCCATGAACAAAAATTTCAACCCCGCAAAACAAAGCTTTTCTTTCTCCCTATCGGCCCCCAAATCATTTGTTACCCAAATAGCCAAAAATGCACTGTTTTTGCCCGCACTTCCTAACCTTTGGTTATTGCTTAATACTAGTATTTAATCAATTATAATAATTGTAATGTAGGACTGGCCTGGGTTGTTTGATAGGTGAACAATGCTATCCACCACATAATTCGCTATCCAATATTGTGATTTATCCACCTTTCGAATTACTGGGGCATGGTTTTTTCTCGCTTTTAGCCGATAACACGAGGTACTGCATGGATCACTGTCAGCATAGCTATTTAAATGTCACGTTATGTATGTGGAATTTTTCAATTGAATCTCAAAAATTTAATTCTTGTCAGAATTGGCCAGCATACGTGTACATAACTAAATTTGATTCTTCTCCCAGCCCCCTGAGGCTATTTAAACATGGAAAAAGTGCTCTATTGCTTTTATAAAATAATTCTCAAAAATATGCGCAAATCTAAAACATCACAACTGTGTCTACATACTCTCATCTAAACACACCTGTTGACCAATGAGAGTGCACATAGTAGCTCAGTTATTTTATAAAAGACAATAACGCATACCTGGTACCATTACTATTAGGGTGCTGGAGATGCATTTATAGGAGCTCTAGCATTTTACATGGCGAAATTCAAAGACCGGATTCCATTTGACGAGATGGTTAGGAGATCAGGAGAAATTGCTCGAGCAACAGTACTGGCCACAGGGACACAGTCAAGTTATCCTAAGAAAAAAGAACTGCCTCCTTCTCTCTTTAGCAATAATGTTCCAAGAGACAGGTTATCGTCAACGTGAATGTCACTAAAATTAATAATAATCAAGAACAATTATGTTATTTTTAATAATGTTATAATTATTATAGCTGTGTGTGGAGCTGATTAATGATATACATGGCAGCTTTTCAGGAGTGTGTTGAGGTGGAAGGAGAAAAGTGTATAGCACATTCAATTTGGTTGTTTATACAGCCAAACCAATGGTTGTGGACATCTTTATGGTACAGATGATTTCTTTTGGATGCAGAGAGACTGAATTATCAGTAATTATTAGTTCTGCAACATGGACACCTTTTTACTACATCTACTACATCATTTGTTCCTGTAACAACCAAAGTTTTGATTTGTATTTTTCTTTTCACTTCTGTCATGTTTATGAACACTCAGATACAAAGCCTGTCTCAGTGACCATCTTTTCTTGTCAGGAGATTTGATAATATTCTGGGAATCCTGTAAGTAACCCTTTATTGGAAAGCATCTGATGTTTCCTTGTCACAGCATGACATAATCGATGAACCATGCTTTTAACTAGAAGAGTGTTCAGGAATCCTGTAGACACACACCTTTCAAAGAAAAGTGTTTTAGTTTTCACATTACTTTATAAATTAATTGTTCATTTGACCGGTCATTTACAGCATGTTTTCAACACCCACTCTTCAGATCCTGGCTAAAAGCCTGCCTGCCACCAAAATCACTATTAGGGTTAATAATTATAATGAATAAAATTTACATAGGGCAATGAATGATAAAATGTGATGTTCAAAATATCATTAATGACTGAAATGTTCCCTAGAAACAAATTGATTTTTTAAAACATTATTTTCTGGTTTTGTATCAGTTTATGAAAATAAAGTGTATAGTGCAAGATTATACATTAATCTCTCAACTGAGGTGCTTTGAATTGCAATAGGTCTCTGCTTGACATTGAATTGATACAAAAAGTAACAAGATTTTGGTTTTTTTTTTCTTTTTGGTGTCTCTGTGCAGTGAATAGCCCAGATGGCAGAGATAAATATTTTGAATCCCTCTAAGATTCTACCATAAATAATAATGACGATGATGATGTTGATCATTGACCTATAATATTTTGGCCAAACTGTACAAAAAAATATAGATTTAAATGGTTTCCTACCAAAAACGTTACTGTGCTGGGTAGAATGTGGTTTTAATTGAAAATAATTAATGGAACATCTTACTTCCTCAGAAGCAATTAGCTGTTCCTAATAAACATGCTGATTAAATTAAATTTGTGTCAAGCTCCTTTCTTACAAATCTCTACACACTGAGTGTTTGAAAGCTATGAACAACAATTTGAACCTTGTATAATTTATAATTTATCACAGGCAGCCCAAGCACAAGATGAGAGGAATTAATTAAAAATGTAAATGAAATGTAAGTGAAACATGACCCACCACCACCAGCGCTAACCCACTGAAAATGCTTCAAAATGGCCTTGAACACCGTGAAACAATAAAGAATACAAAAGGAAAGCAAGGCAAGTCAGTGTTATTCACAGAACATTAAATTTTAGGTATTTAAAGCAAACATGTAAAGTTCCCAAGGAATACAAACCCTTGTAAATCGCATCTTTGTGACACAACACTGTTCGAAGGCAAGAGTCACCTTCGCATACATTTCATTTACATTTGTTTAATTATCTCTTCTCATCTGGTGCTTGGGCTGCCTGAGAATTTATTAACACAAAAGACCACATTTTCTAAGATGGAGAAGAGAGTTGTATGTATGATGTGCAGCAGAGTATATTATTTCGATGACCTTCAAGCACTGTCATGAGTATTATTTTGATATATCTTCTCAATCAAAATTAAAACTAGGGAGAAACAAAATGAAGATCACACATCCAAACACTGTCATGCCTATGACTAATGAATTATCACTGAATTTGAAAAAGCATGGCTGTTTTGTTCATAAAAGAACACGTTATTTTGAGCCCGTGCATGCTTTTAATGCACAAGTCATCGCAGTAAGGTATTTGCATATTTCATCGGGTTTTTGCAATTAGTGTTCTTGTGACGGTTACTGTTAGTAGATTTGTCTAGCTGTAACTCCCTTGAGCCACTGGATAAGTGTTAGTCATCAGTGGCACATTTTGGAAAGGGGCAGGGGGCCCTCCTTCCCTATTTTGAATAAAAAAAAAATTGCAGGAGGAAGAAAAGCCAGCACGTCAAGCAACCTCCCCCACTCCAAAGCTCAAGGTCCGGACCACCACTGGTCATCAGACATTGAACTCTGCTCCACATTGTTTTTCTTTGTTTAGTTTCATCAATTTTTATGCCTTTGTATATATTCTGGGTTGTGAAGTACAGCAGCTGAACCCCCCCCTAAGCAACCAGCCAAAAATATGTCACGCCAGGACGTCATAACTAGGAGCCTGCAACTCCCATAATAAGCCAATGCAACGGCATTTTTACAGACCAGTCTATTTTTAGAGGTTTTTCCTGCGAAAAAGGCCAGTTCCAGTCTACGTGAGCACGCTTCGGTGAGGGTGAAACAATGCGGCCTCTCACGTGAACATGTCGAATTCATTTTGACATGCTGACATTAGCCCTTGGAAGGATAATAAAGCCTCTATTTGGCACAAAAATAAGCGGATGAGTGTCCTTAAACATTTATTTGTTCCTCAAAGCTCACAAATTTCTTCAAGGCACACTCCTTGGAGCATGTAATGTTTGAACAAATATCTGAGCATATTTTTGCACCAAATGGAGGTTATTGTTTATGTACATCACACTCAGTGGTCATGTGACAGATGGGTGGCTTACAGTTTGTGAGAAATGGTAACACTTATTTTTCAGGTCCTGAGGGTGAAGAAATTAATCAGTTTACATGTATTGAATATGTGAAGTTATGTGAATATGTGAAATTTTATTAACAGTTGGGAGTACTATTGTATACTTGGATCCTGGTTAACCACAAGTTCTTAGAGTACTGAAATTTTTTATCAGTTCATGAATTATTCAATTTCACCTGGATATGGTCCTGGCATTTCAGTATGTTACTCTGCTGAGGATTAAAAAAAAACAGTTCTTGAGTCTTGATGGTGTATATCTTTGCTTTGCAAAATAACATCTTGCAGCAACATGGCAATCCTCAAACACTCTGGATGTATGTTCTTTTCTGCTGCTTCGAGCATGTGTTCAAAGTTTGACAATGGTACTAGCTTATTCTGTAAATATGAATGTTTCATCTCTGTTGTCTATGTTTCCAAAGTTTATTACTTGCCCTTCTTGACCTTTTGTTCCACAAATAACACATGCTTGTTCACTAGGGAACAAACAAGGGATGTGAGATCATAGTAACCAAGAGTTATATCAGAATTATGTTGTTTGTTTGCCGTCTGACAGACAGTCTTTGTTAATATCATGATTATTGTCAGGTAGATCTATATAGTATTTCACCTTAGCAGCCAGAAAGTTTAATACCATTTTTGTCAATTCAGTTATTTTCCAGTTAGAAAACAGCTCTAAGAATATACGCACACTCATTGGTTATGAACCATTTTCCATACTAAATAGAAACAAGGAACTAGCATGAGCTGTTAACGTAATGATGGCATGTAACATGATTTTCTGTTTTCCAGTATCGCACTGTGCCACTCCCGCTAACACATTTTTACCCGGTATTCTGCCATTAAAATTTCTGTCGTGCCACATCCTGCCTCTATTTCATGAATTTTTACTCTCATCCTGCACCCCACCAGACCTATGTTGGACCCTCAAACACTGGTAGGTATGTTCAAGTGGTTTAAATTTGCTTTTGGCTTTTCACATCATGTATATATCAGTCTGTATTCTTACTTTCCTTTGTCTTAACCGCCTTTGATTCTTTAAGTGTATATGACAAAAAATCTGTCATTTAACAAATTGATGTCAGTTTTTTATGTATCTGTCCTGATGTTGATCAAGAATTTAGTCATAACATTGTCAAAGTAATTGTAGATCCACGAGGTGATGGCCGAGTGGTCCACAGACTACCTTGACAATGTTATGATGAAATTCATCGTCTATAACAGGACAGATGCCTGAAAAACCGATGTCAATTTGTTTTTTACGATTATAACAAACTGTCAAATTGTCTGCTCTCACTCGTTACCACACCACATAAATTATAAATTCATGTGTCTGTCTGCTTATTGACAATAAAAATTGGCCAATGAGCACATGAGAATTTGTGCAGTTATCATAAAAGTGCACTTTTAACTGTTGCTTACCAATTGGATCATGTTTCATAAATTCCAGTTTAGGCTTGAGTCTGTTTCTTGTCATCATGTAGTAATAGCCTGTCCCAGCCATGCTAACAAGGCGTACAATTATACGTCTAAAGAGAAATATCAGAGTCAAGATTAAGCAACTTTCAGAGGAAGACGTAAAATTTACAATGCTACAATCTGTACATTGTGTGTGTAAACAGAGCAACCTCATTCCCAGGGTCTCTCATCTTACTACCCCCTAGGGTGATAAGATGAGACCCTGGGAACAGAGGTCTTTGAATACTTATGTTCTGTGTTATGAGGGATTTCCCACAACACTAAAAAGCCATAAAATGTATGAAACTTTTCAGATGCTTAGTTGCCAAGAGGTGTGGCAGTCTTGTTGTCTGCCTGAAAGTGTCTTGCATCCATGCATGCTGAATTAAACAAGAAAACTTCATCTTGAAAAGGGCTATTTAACTGTAAGCCCACATCTCAAGAACTGGTATCAAATTCTCTCCAACACCCAAACCCCCCTTCCCACAAGCCCTACCCATGCTGGATCAAATATTCTGTGTTGTGAAATCGAAGAGATCAGAGTAAATGTGGATGAATGTGAAATAGCTCAATAATAGACCTCTACTACCCATCTACATTACCCTAAAAATTTCAATTTTCGTCTACCATTCTCAAGTCTTTTGCATAACAACGGAATTTTATACTTATTAGGAACACTCTGGTACACACAACACATGGATTGATTAAAAGCTGTGCTTTGTAGAGCATTTCAGAATAAAAAGTAGCGAGATAAACTGAACTCTTCTTAGGGTATAAATACACGCTAATGTATTCTGTAGTAAAGCAAACAATTCAAACTTTAGTAGCTGGGGTGTCAGGGGTCTCAACTGTACTTGTAGCAACTGTCTCGCAACTGTAGCAACTGTCTCGCAACTGTAGCAAATCGCAATAAGCTTAAAGCCTGGTTCACACTTGTGCGATAAGCATAAGCACAAGAAAAAAGGATCATGTTCGTTTTTTCCTGTGCTTATGCTTATGCTTGTGCTTATGTCGCTTGTGTTATGCTTATCGCACAAGTGTGAACCAGGCTTAAAGGTCGTCAAACGTAGCCATACATAGATCGCCTGATGTGGTTGCAAAGACGAGTCACTTACTTTGATTTTGACTTGACCACTAAAATCAAAAATAAACCAAAAATTAGCAAAAGACAAAGATAAGCTTAGAATCCAGTAGCACTAAAAGCGAAAAAAAGCAGCACCAGATAGCTTACTTCTGCCTTTGGAAAATGGCAGGAACCAAATATGGCGATCCTTTATTCGTCATGTACGAATTCACGAAAAGTGTGTACTTGTTTCAAAAGAAACCGCAAAGGTCTACGGGATATCGCGCGAAAGAATTTCAATATGGCGCGTCCTGGAGACAAATTTTGCTTGATAAGCTTATGTTCTTGTTTACACCTAATATCAGAAGAGAGCCCCATTTGGCTGATTACTAATGTCGAATAACTGAAGTAACTGCTAAGCTCTCCAAGAATGATCCGCCCTTTGCAGGAGGAAGTACGTTCCCATTTGAGATCGGGGATCGCCATCACAAACCTGACGCAGTGTGTGGAAGAACTTGTTTTGAACAGCCTGGATGCTGAAGCTTCCTGCATAACAGTTCGAGTAGACATCCCTAATTTCAAGATTCAAGTGTCTGACAATGGTAATGGAATCGCCTTTGGAGATCTGAAGTCTGTCGGAGAACGATACTCGAGTAGCAAATGCCACGTTCTTGAAGACCTGCAAAAGCTGGGTTTTTACGGATTCAGAGGAGAAGCGCTTGCAAGCTTGCGTGAGATGTGCGACGTGCTAGAAATAGTCACTCGCCACCGGTCTTCTTATCACACTTACTGCAAAATCTTTCGAAATTCGCAAGTTTTGGAACTCACAGAGTCTAGATTTCCAAGAACTACCGCTGGAGCAAGTGTAACCATTCATGGCATTTTCGCAAACCTTCCAGTAAGACGGAAAGCCATCTCTGAAATTCTTGATTTTGAACGTGTTAGGCACAGAATTGTGTCCATTGCTCTCATTCACCCTAAGACATCATTCTTGCTAATTAACGATTCAACCGGTTCAAAATGCCTCCAAACTCATGTCTGCAAGTCAGTTGTTTCCACTTTCTCTCAGCTGTTTGGTAAGCAAAGATCCAAGAATTTGCAGCCAGTCACATTTGAACACAAGAAATTCAAAGTTTCAGGTTTCATTTCAACTGACGCTCACCACAGTAAGAGTTTGCAATTTTTGTTTGTCAATGGCCGTCTTCTATTGAAGACAAGGATTCACAAGCTAGTTAATAATATTCTTGAAAAATCTGAGCTTTTAAGAAAATTGCCTTCAGTTGAGGTTAAAGAAAGTATCAGAGCAGAAGGTTATCAGGGTAAAGCAACAAGTCCACAACATGGAAAGATTGTTGACAAATATGGCATTTTTGTCCTCAACATAGAGTGTCTTGTCACTGAATTTGACATTTGCCTTGAACCAGCAAAGACTTTAATTGAATTTCAGGACTGGGACAAAGTCCTCTATTGCACAAAAAGATGTATTGAAGAATTTCTTATTAAAAACAATTTGGTTTTAAACTTTGATGATTCAGCAAACTCAGCAGAATCAGAAACTAATGATGACTACTTTAATTTGGGGGATTCTTGGTGCCCCACAAATCTTGAAGCTTTTGAGTACAAAAGAGAGATTGAAACCAGTAATGTGAAGAAAAGTCTACACTCATCCACTGTGTTTAGGTCAAAAAAGGCTGAAACAACAAAATGTGTGAGCCAAGAGGAAACTTCTAGCTGCACTGAAAAGGAGCTCTCAGATTTTCTACTTTCTAACAGAAAACTCAATCACGTTAATTGTGATGCTAAGGTAACTTCAAATGATTTTGTAATTTCTGGAGATCTCACAGCTTCGGGTCCTGAGTCTGTTTCAAGAGCAGCAGTGTCAGATACTGTGACAGCAAATGTAGACAAACACATCTCTTTTTGCACCAACAAAGATGCAAAACACTTGAATAAAAGTGCAAAGCAAGATGCTTGTAATGACAAGACATCATGTCTATATATTACTAAACCAGTTACTGTCAGAGAGGTTCAAAATGAAACAGTTGATACATGTACAACTACAGATCTTGTGTGCACATTGTCAGATGTTGGCAATCATTGTGTTCTTAGTGACTTGGAACACATTTCTTCCAGTCATTCTGATGTTAATGGTGTTGGGTACCATGCAATGATTCTTTTAAATGACCCCTTAGACAAGAATGGTGATGGTAGAGTATGTTCTTCTAATGCATACACAAGAAGTACATGCAATGAGGTCTTGGGTTCATCAGTCTCTGTTGACAAACCTGACGCTCTGCCTGTAAAAAGCAATGGATCTGGTTCTGTTCACTCATGTAAGCCTGAGAGATGTTTACCCCTGTCAACCAGAAATCGTGACTCAGAACCCTCTGTTGCATTAAAGAGAAGAACTGAAACCTCTAGTGCAAAGATTAACAAAGCACGAACTTTCACAATGCCAGCATTTACGTCTCCATGCCCTATTACACTGAAAGGACAGTACACAGGAAAGAGACATCAGAGTAGTAAGGAAACATGTGAAGCTGAGCTGGCATTGCCATCAAAGAATAGAAGACTCATCACATTACAGGGAAGCTGGCAAAGAAAAGGTAGATATGGTTGCAATAATGCAGGACAATTATTAGCTAATGTTAAGGATGGAGAAAGTAGGGTTTGTGGTACAAACTGTAGTCACAATACACACAAAGCTGAAGATACTTGTAGCAGTAAGCCATTGACAACCTCTGTTGATAATATTGTGACTCAAACTGTTACATGTAAATTGTCAAATACGTGTACTGCCATACACAACAGTGAAGTTAACTGCAATGCTTCCAGTTCTGGTTTTGCTGTGCCAATTTATGAGACCTTGGAGACTGATCATTCTAATGATCTCACTCAACTGTGTTTGGGAGACTCTGTGGGCCAAATGTGTGGAACAAGATTGAGAATTGAAAACAAGAGTTGTGAAGAACATGACAGTCTAAGCTTTGTGGGTTTAGGCTTAAATGTTACAGAAAAACAAAGAAATGCATACAAATGTACAGAATATTTTGTCTGTGCTCCGAAAGAGTGTGAAGAAAATGAACTGTTTCTGAAACAGGATGAAAATCATTGCTCAGTGATGGAAGAGTCAAACTCAGAACCTAAATTAATGTCAGTTGACAAGAATGACACCAGCGAAAGAACAGTCTTTTCCAAGACAAACTGGCATTGTACATTTGATGTGCTACTTGGGAAAAATGTCTTTGTCAACATGCAAACTGGGCACTCTTCCCTTGAAGCTCCATATAAAGTTTACTTTAAAGATGATGACAGCTGTTCTGGGAAGATTGTACCTGAAGCTAACGAATTACGGCAGAACTGCTTCCAGCACTTGCCACACCCATGTGCTTCCCACTTGTCATTTTCATGCACTCCGTGGCTTCCACGAGAGGACCGAAGATGGCAAAAACCTGCTTGTGATGATGGCAATGGTGTTTTGTGTTCTCTAGGTATGTAAAGTGTAATATATCATGGACAGATTTACGGTTTAGGAAAACTAATGGTAACACTTGATTTCTGACTTGGCATGTATGCGATACTTACTATAAAATACCTTCATACCTAATGTTCAGTTGGACTTGAGGTCAGGTTCTTGTCTGCTGGTTGAGGTCATTGTATGGTGTTATTGGGAAAGACAATTTACTCGCCAAGTGGCTCATCAGGCGGAGCTTTTCCCAGTCTCTGTAGCATGAAGCGACTAGGAGTATTTCTAATCCTCCCTGGATGGGTTGCTAGTCCATCGCAGGGTTACCCCCAGCATTAAAT
>CM042750.1:6842514-6893453 GCA_022496165.2 Catalaphyllia jardinei | reverse complement strand
CCTGGATGGGTTGCTAGTCCATCGCAGGGTTACCCCCAGCATTAAATTTGCTGTTACCTATTTGTACACCTGGGTGGAGAGAGGTACTCTAAGAGTAAAGAACACATCATAATGTCCCCAGCAAGGGATCAAACCTGGATTGCTCTATCTAGATTCAAGAGTACTAGCCAGGTGGCCACTTCACCTACATGCTTCAACTGGAGATGAGACTTTAGTACAGTGGAACCTCGATTTAACGAAGTCCTTGATATAACGAACAATATTCTAAGTCCCGTCCAAAGTTTCAGTAAAACGTATGGAATAGAACCTTGATATAATGAGTTCTTTGATATGATGAACAAAATCTGGAAGCCCAAACGTAAATTATACCTTGATATAACAAATTACAGTGTCAACACGCGACAGAAGATAACTGCTGAACAGATCAACAGCAAACAAATCCTTTAATCCTCATGGTAGAGAGACAGCAACCTTTCAGTCAATGGCTTATTATATGTTATAGACATTGATACTATTAGTATTTCCACAGAAGTCACCTGTGTTACAAATCAATCATTAACTATGACCTCAATATAATGAACATTTTGGTTGTTTCCCTTCAAATTTGTTATATCAAGGTTTTTGATATAACGAAAGGTCGATTTAATGAACAAATTTGGCCGGTCCCTAGCGACTTCGTTAAATTGAGGTTCCACTGTACCAAGAATCCTACTCAGGGAAAACCTACAAAGGACACTTTTCAGATATGGGTACAGTGTAGATAAACAGTCAGTTAGTCAATCAATCAACAAAAACCTTAGGGAGGATCAAGGGCTTCTTAAGGACAGTTTTTAGTATAATTTTATTATCCCAAGTTGTGCGCATAACTTGGTCAAGGATTCAATTGTTCAATTATTTTGCGAATTAACAGTGGAATACCATGTTTTTAGAGTTACCTTGGGGCAAGGGATTTAAACTGGTTTGAAAAATCAGGAGGTTTAAAACATCATGTGCAAATTCCTCTCTTGACATCTTTGCCGAGGGAAGGAGTGTAATTGTAATTTCCATAAATAATCAGGAGGTCAGAGGAAATTTTATAAATATGTACATCCACACCACTTTACTTTGTTACTACCTCAGACTTTCTCTACTCATTATCCTCTTGTCTTCCCTCTTCCAGGGTTCGTAGGGGTCCCGGAAAACCTGAAAAGTCCTGGAATTTTATTATGGCATTTTCCAGGACTGGAAAGTCTCGGGAAAAGGCCACTGGTCCTGGAAGTTCTGAAAATCTTTTAAACTCAACTAGACGCTGGAAAATCCAGCTTTCAAATCTCTTTATGGTGGCCAATGCACATTACCAACCCAGTTAGAAGAACAAATTATCATGTAAAAAGTATGAAGTGTATGGAAGGCAGTAAGAAGAATTAGCATTGAGATCTTGGGAGTGTAGGGGTTAATGTGAATTTTATAGCCCTTGAAAAATCAATCTTGAGTCCTGGAATAGTACTGGAAATTTGTTTCTGGAAAAGGGTATGAACCCTGTCTTCCATCCTCTTCATTCATTGAATGGATGCAATCTTAAGCTAAGTTTATCATTACAGACTTGCCTAAGTCTCAGTTGGCTGATCTATACAAGCAACACCTGGAACAGAAAGAAACAGAGGAAAAGCTCTGCAAATGGAGGGATGCTAACAAGATGCAAGCTTATGAACAAGATGTGTTAAATAACAGAAGCAAAACTGTGGCACAACTGCTTGGTTCTTGGCAGAATCCTGTGTTTACTGCACCAGAAAAGGTGAGATCACATCAACAGGAATGGGTAAAATAGCATGTCAATAACATGAAGTGAACAATACTGTGCATCAGTTTGAGTGACATTTCATTTAAAATGTTGTGCTTTTTCGCACATTAAGTTTTAATTTGTACCAGTTGTCACTAATATTTGTTGTTTGAAGGACATATAAATGAGCTAATCCCTTAGGACGAGAATTTAACCATGGGCACTTTTTTGGCAACATTTAGTTTACATGTTATTTCTTATATTTGAAAATCCATGTACTAGGTTTTTATTTTATAAAATGTATCTCTTTTGAGGATATACTGATGATCAACAAAGCAGCTAGTGACAAGACACAGGTCTCAGTTCACAATGTGGTTCACCCATATCGCTTCACAAGAGATATGCTGACAGGCATGAGAGTACTGCGGCAGCTGGATGACAAGTTTATTGTCGGGGTAGTTTCACAAAAAGGTGAGATCGATTCCTTAAAGTGCACCTAATGCCCCCCAATTTTTTTCGCTAAATCGAATCTACTTGTTATTTGAAGCATTTGGGCACAGTTATTTTAAGCATTTGCTTGAATCCTCGCTTTTCTATGCCCTCTCAAAGTCACACTTGAAGTGTTGCACGACCAAGTTTTAGGGAGTCTGGGGTGGCAGTTGCTGATGACGTCTACCCAGGAACCAAACACTATGGTGCTTCAGTCGGCTCTCTGTATTTGCAGAGAAAATGGAAAGCAAAATTAATCGTTCCAATTTATTTTGGAACTAAAACGTCCAAGATGTGTTTAGAATCATTTCTTCTTCATCACTGGAGTCAGAGTTAAGTTTCGATTCAAAGACTCCAAAATAAAACTTTGATTGAGCACGTTCAGACGTTCGACAACCGTGACATCACTGCCTGGAGCTTTGAGAGCACTTTGCAACTGAATATTTCAACGACGAGGAAGAACTCTTTGTGGACGAGCTGCTTGTATATTAGGAATGGAAAGCTAGATACTAAGCTAGTGGAGGAGCAGGAAAACAAAAAGCAGGAAAGAAAACTCCAGGACTGCTTTGGATGGTAAATTCATTACCTAACCACAAGGTTCCCACGAGTGTTTATAAAGCCTGTTTACAGTTGTCGTTAGTGAGAATGTATTTTGTCAAGGCATGGTTGTTCTATTAAATCAGTTTGTATTTTACTTTCTAGAATGCTATGTGTTTATTAGAGCGAAGTACGTGTTGCAGTTTTCGAGATGTGATGACCTCCAAAACACTGGCTTCCATCCGGTGGTTGAAAATCGTAGAATTGTTTGGACCTTTATTTTTGAAGCTTTGGGAAGCAAGGCCGAAGGAAGCATTTCATAATAGTACCGATTTCACATTGTTACACATTTTAAGTCACTACTCGAAATCACAAAATTGAATGTAATTGTTTTCTCAATGCTTAGCGTGAAATTCATCGGATAAGCAAACAGGATGTGTTCCTTAAGCGGTCTGCAGATATTATTACGCGGCCGGCATATTTTCAGCACTATTGCACAGAATTTTTGTCGAACTGCCATCTTCCAAACCTTCGAAAAACTCTCTGAGTCTAACAATCTTGTTATCATGTAATTTTAAAGGATTAGTCATCCACTTTTATCTGAATCAAAAGAGAAATTAGTGTTGGTTGGCAGCGTATAGTTGCGACTTATTTACGTATCAGTAAGCTTATGTATCAGTTGCACTGTGGGATAGGAAGATCTAGGTTGTCGTTAGTATCTCTACAAATTGCTGATTGGCTTTCAGCAGAAAATTTTCGAAAATAGCATTTGAAAGTCCCCAGAACAAATTCCACTAAGAGTTCTTCAATGGTTCTTTCAGAGTTAGTTTGTTTGTTCGATAATTTGACAAAATGAACCATCGTTTGCGTTTTTATAGTATTATTGACCCATTATCGCCATTAAACTGTATAGTGTATCTTTCTTTAAATCTGGGATATTGCTTCAACAGCCGATAGCACCTCTGGAAGGTGTTTCTGTTCACTTTTCTTATATGTTTTGCATCATCCTCAAGGAAATGAGAGGACGGGAGATATTTGATCTTCCTGGGTAGACGTCACAATGACTGCTGGACCCATTCTCCTCAGACTCAATTGTGCAACAAAAATGGCGGTGTCTTCGTGATTTCATCAGGGCCAAAAAATCTAGGATTTATTCGAATCAAACTTTCAAATAACAAGTAGATTCGTTTTAGTGCCAAAAAATTTTGGGGTTAGGTGCACTTTAAAAAGTGAACTTATACCATATGTATCCTCCTTGTGTAAGCATGGAAAAGTAGAAATGTGGCAAACTTCTAAAATTTGCATTGGGACATTATGGGCCAATAACAACATTCAGGACTGCTGAAAATCATGGGTCTGAACATACTGACTAAAAATGGGACAGATAGCAAAATAATGAAAAGACACCTGGCCATGGATATAAGTCCATGTGGGATATGGGTGTCTGTATGGGTTAATCGTTACAATAATATTATTGAGATCTAACCACTGTTTATTCAGTGGTATTGAGGCTAACCTGAGCACCATTTTAGTCTAACCATATGCCATCTCATCATTTCACATGTATAGTTAATCATACGGTTTCAAGTTCAATTTGGAATTAATTTCCATGAGTGAGTTTTCAAAAAGCTGAAATTGCACAAGCCTCTTTGGCGAGTGCCATTTAAGGTGATGTAGCAGCTCTTGTAAGGTCTCACATGAGTGGCTTGCAACCATTTGAGAGTACAATAGAACAAACAATAGAAACAATGCCCCCTAGCCAAAAAACAATAACAGCTGCTATGATGACAACAAATACAATTACAAGCTTACGAGAGCTGCTACACTACAAGCAATTTCTGACAGCTTCTTTAAAAACTCCCAACAACAGCAACGACAACAAGGTTTATTTGAACTGTAAATTAAATTAATTACTAATTACCGTAAACAAGAAATAAATTAAAAAATTTAAAATTAGTTAAAAATTATTTCCAAATTGAACAAGAAAAACCGTATGATTGCTTATTGATAATATAAACATGAAAAATGTGGGTGGAGGAAGTGCCAGAAGATCTTTCTTGAATTCATTTTTTCTCATTCAAGATAACTTTGTTCAAAGTTTTCACAAAACGTTTTTGTCAAAACATCATTGGCTTAGAAAATTTCTTATTTTCTTTCAGCCAATCGTAATCCAGAATTAAGATGTGTTATTAGCTCTGGTGGTACATTTTTTGCACTGTTGTTACACTTAAACTGCACTGCTCTCAGCCAATCAGAATTGAGTAATTTTTCATGTATATTAGGTGTTTAAAAAAGTACTCAAAAAGGTGCTAGATATTTATGGTTTTCCCTCTCTGCTTTTTGTCAACCTTTTAGGAGAAGATGATGGCTTGCTGGTGTTGGTGGATCAACATGCTGCTCATGAACGAGTTCGATTGGAACATCTACAATCAGGTACTTACAGCTACAATATTAATATTTCAATGCAACTTGTTAATATACACTTAAGTCACTTCCTGTACCTTTTTGCTTTTCAGGTGATATAGACAATCACATGCAGAATTTGTGTGAAAGAAGTTTTACTATTAGACTGAGATTTTTCCTTATCTTGTAATAAATGATTACTAAGTTCAGCAAGTTAGTTCAGAAGAACCTGTAACTAAAATATTCTCTTATCATTGCAATATTTTCCAAGCACCTGACTGAGCATATTGTCCTTAATGACCTGGCGTGATCACCCTCTGAGGTTTTTATAGTATTTATGGCATTTCTTTTTAGATTGATTTTAAGACTTTTTTCTGTTGTGCAGTTCCAGCATTCTCGTCCCCAGAGCCCACGATCCTTCTGGCCTGTGGCAGGGATTGACAGAAAATATCCAATACCCCCCCCCCCCCAAACAGAAGGGGTTCTGTAAGGCCAAAAAAATTTAGAGAAATGTATGAAGTTTAATTGAAATTTCCAGAGGGGTGGGGAGGTCTCAGAAAAAATTTCTTCGGTGGAGGAGGTATGGATATTTTCTGGAATTACACATTGAGAACAAAGGGAGTGTATTGCTATTGATTAAAGGCAGTTCCTAATCAGTAATGATACAGCTGTCAATGTATTTCTGGTGTGTTATCATAGATTTGCATAAATAGTTAATAGAAGCTGTGCAACAAATCTCTTATTTACCAAGCTTGCTTGGGACCCTTCAGGAAAATGTATTTGCCCTTGGTCTTTTTGTCTGGATCGTGCTGTGCTCAATCCGTAAAGTCAAGACTTCAGCCTGGCAATATTACTATTACTATTAGACCCCTAGTAGTGTAGCCAATCAAAATGCAGGATTTGCATTAGTCCACCAGTTGGGTGACACTTACTAACGATATGTACAGCATAACTGTACTTTCTGTGTTAATTCATAGGACTCTTTGAAGATGGTGATATGTGCCGGAATAAAGACAAACCTTGCATCAAGTCATCCTCCGTCTCTCCTCCTTTAGAATTTACCTTGTTTCCAGAAGAAGTTCAGCTGTTAAAAACATTTCAAACTGAAATTGAGCGTATTGGAGTACGCTTTGTGATCAGTGAATCTTCTCAAGTCTCACAGGAGACATTGATCCTTGTACATGGCGTACCATCAGTGTTTGTGGAGCGGGAGGCATCAGAAGTGAAACGCGGAAGGCCTTCAGTGGCTACCAGTAATGTGAAGGTAAATGTAATGTTAATCACTGGGTCAGACATTCTCTTTACATTTTATTTTTCTGTAGTATACCATATTCCTTGATTTTTTTTCAAGTATTTAAAATGTTTGGTTGAAGTATGATGAGTGTATGAGTTAGAATCACTGTTGGATCACGACTCCTGGTGCTTGGTCAAGGTACAATGTACCAGTGTCCATTTGAAGTTTGGCATTTATTTGAGCCGACCTTTTGTAACAGATTATTACAGATAGAAGTTTGTGCTAATTCATTTGATGATCTTCACCTGTACATGTAGCTGTGCACAAAAAAGTTCTGCAATGTAAAGAAAAAGTTGGCCTTATCATACTGTCCACTCCATTGTGATTGATCTTGAGTACTGAATTGTTTGTAACTTTACCATTCTGGACAGTTCATCATAATTTGACAATCCTTTGACCAAACTTGGTTTGTGAAAGTAACCTTAGTAGTACTGTATATAGTTCTGTGGTTTCATCATTTTAACCCAACTGAGACAGAAACCAGTGACACCTTTGATCTACATTAAATTTTACATTTGCAAGATGATAACACTGCCTGTCTGTATGGGTATTACCCAATGGTTTCTGTAAAGTTTTTAAAAATGTGATTGTCTGATATTACATTTTTTTGTTACAAAGTGGCTTTATTTCCCCTTTCATAAGCATTGTCACAACTTCTTGGGTACTTGCTTCAATGTATATTATGTTATTTTGTTTTTTATTAGGGGTTGATCAGGGAGCATCTTGAAGTAAGTATTCACGTCAGGAATTAATGGTATAACAGTTACTTTGAATAAGGTTGTTTGCATCATAGTCATCATAGTCAAGGTGGCCGAGAACCGTTTCCAGCTCTTATGTTTTTGTGGATCAGCACTGCCACTCTTTATCAGGTGATGCTATGTAAAGGTGCCAAGCAAACAGTTTCACCGAGTTACTGGTGAACAACTGATCCCTTTTTCACCTTGTTCACAAGACTAGTGGATTAGCATTAATGTTTATCAGAAACCACGGCTAGCCACCTCAAGCTTAATGAAAGGAAAATGTTTATGTCAGGAAGTAATTACCTAAACATAAATTATGGCTAGCTCTTTTAGGTAGGATCAGTGCTCCTAGAGTCACATGATAACTATATGAAAAATCACTAAACTCCAGCATTGTGTCTCCACTTATGTCCAGAAATGTAGGCAGTGACAAAAACGGCAGATTTGACGAAATTTTGCCAGTTACCAAAGATTTTTATGCAAATTACATCAACAGAGATGGGCCTGACATGTTGGTGAATTTGGCGATTTGTTTTGTGTTGATGGATACCATTATCTGCCATTTGAATGACCAGGGCTGGGTGGGTTCTGCTGAATTAAAAATTTTAACAAATACGTAACCTTTCTTAACAGCATCTTGCAAGCATGCATGGAGTACCTGTAGTGATTCCCAAGGTCATCTCTCAAGTGATAAGCTCCCAGGCATGCCATGGTATAAAGACCACTTACATGTACACCAGGCTTGTTCTATTCTGACTTTTAGCTTCTTTGTTTCTCATATGTGTATGTTATTATGCAAAGCTCAAATGCCTGACATACCATCTGTACTCTCAAACCAGTTAGTAATATTGTAATTATTTAAGAAATAGAAAACATGTACCATGTTTCTATTTAACAATTAGATTTTGAGCTCGAGATTTCTATCGCATGACAGTTGACGAGGGCGCAGCCCGAGTCAACTATCACGCATAGAAATTGAGAGCGAATAATCTAATTGTTTTAGTATAAATCTACTAGTCGTTCAAAACTTTCATCTAAGTCCTCTTTACAGACACTTCGAAAACACAAAGAAGCGGCCCCCAGCGCACGCTATTACGCTACTCACTATCTATCACCAAATAGAACGTGAGTAGCGTAGCCAATCAGCGGACGTCATTTGTGATAGAACGCTAGTAGATTTATACTAATGAGTTATATAAACACGAGTGGAAGTTTGGGAGAACGAGAAATGCTGTGGGAACACGAGCCACAGGCGAGTGTTTCCACAGCTTTTTCGAGTTCTCCCAAACTTTCACGAGTGTTTATATACACATGTAACTCGATAGAAACACGGAGTACATGTTTGCTATTTCATTTAGAAAACTCCACAAGGAGGAAAAAAACAACTTGTTAACTTTGATTATCAAAATGTAAATTCTCTTTGCTCGTGCCATCACTACCTCAACACTGCGCACTAGTTCTGTGTCTCCATCGAGTGATACAAACACGATTATTAACCAATTAGTGCCGTGCTTTCGTGGGACTGTTTTCTAAAAATAATTATTGGATGAGGTTTTTGTGATATTTAGAATAGTCGAGGTAAGGGTTATCATCAGCCAAAGCCGAAGCCTGAGCTGATAACCCTTGCCAAGACCTTGATTATTCTGGATATCACAAAAACCAAATCTAATAACATTGTTTTATTATACATTGAATGAAAAAAAAATAGAGGTGATGTTTTTGCTTCCTCACTGACGGGAAGCAGCACAAAGCGCACAAACTTGACATTATTACTCATGACCTTGAGTGTCCTTGATCAACCTCATTACATTCCCAGGGTCTCTCATCTTTACCGCCCCCTGGGGTGAGTGAAGAGAGACCCTGGTTGGACCTTGTCTCATGCTACTTTGACAATTAAGAACATCAGGGAGGGGTCCTCTGTAATCAGGCAGTTCCTTGCATTGAGCTTTGTTGCGCTGTGACTGCCATACTACCCGCAATGTTTAACAGTAGCCTTCAGGCCAAAACTTCAAATAGTATCTATTCCGACGATTATCTTAAGGTTAGGCAAGTCTGCCTCGAGACAATTTACCGTGGTCGTTATGTTGCTGCCGTCGTACCCGTTGGATTTATGGAAAGTCGGTCATATTTCAACTGTGCATATCGAGCAGCGCAATTTTATTCCGAACTGATAGTTATTAACTGTTGTTTCTCCTTTGAATTCGTGCAATCAGATTGATCCAAAAAAAACACGAGAATGCCTCTAGCCAAACATACAGCTTTCTCAAAGTAAAGCTACGGCAGCCTGACTGGAGAAACTGGACGAAGATAAATATGATATTCGTGAATAAAGGTGCAACACACTGTGCTTGCAAACAGTTCTAGTCTGAATAGCCTGGTCAGGCGTCACAACATAGAATGCAAATAAGCAATATGTTCGCATGATATTAATCTTTGTCCCTTTAGAGCCAATGTTTAGAACCTTAAATCATATCTTACATTAGAAACAAGCAAAAACAAAGTATGAACACATGGTAAATTACAGAGGTGTGAAACTCTGAAACCATGCAGACCTATGACCTCTAAAAATTTTATAACACAGTCACAAGGCTCCACTCTACTTATAATTTCCATTTTCCCAAATGACATGGCATAAAGTACCCCTCAGAAACAAGTGTGAAGCAAGGAAAAGAGATTGGAAATTAAAATAGGACGACAAATGCACATTCGCAGACAGTTGTCTAGAACCGTTGGAGTCTTGTAGGCCCATCACATACATTGATTTATTATATAGGACTCAAGAAAAACTGCATTTTTTTTTCTAGCTTCCTTTCGGCCGAATATAAATCCATTTTATCAGCAACGATGGCGAAAAGCAGACCACGACAAGTCAGCCATCCTCTCTGTGCTCTGCAAAGTTCAGTGCGCCTACGGCTCTGTGACACTTCAGTAAATCTTTTCACCGTCTTGCTCCTTTCGAAGTGACTTCGGCTTTCAGTGATCAAGGCCCTGAATATTCTAAAATTATTCAATCACCGCTCACATGACCTCCATAGTAGACATGGTTTTGATTAATTCTGCGGTAAAGATGACTCCAAGATCTTCCATACACAGCCTTGTCGGCAGCGTGCAATTATTCTTTTGCCTTCTTGAGTATATTTTTACAATATGTAACGTTCCTAAGTGACTCAGACCACACAACCTACAGCAACTTGGATTTCCACTAGATCAGATGATGAATAAGTTTTCCTCGGAGTTGGCAAAAATATCACCGCCATTCCTGGTTTATTTTGGTGACAACATATTCTGCACTCCTGTAGGCTAAGTATAGACAAAATTCGTACTTGGCACCCCTCCCTTGAAGAATTTAATTGTAACCTCCCAGATACTGGGAGACACGTGAGCAGACCCAACCAGGGTCTCTCCTCGCCTGCCCCAGGGGGTGGTAAGATGAGAGACCCTGGGAACGAGGTTGGTCCTTGATATGATTATTGACTGTATAATCTGCAGTTATGACGTCACAGACACTGATTTTTGAAAATTCACTGTATGCTTGTGGCCAATCAGAAAAGTGTTAGAGAGTTCAATGTATGATAATATTTGTTATTGATGTGTTTGTCTTAAAGTTGTTCACCTTGACTGACCTCAGGCTGTCATTAAATAACTATCAGGGAAAAATGCCCAAAAGTTTACACATTTGAAAGAGGTGGCAGCACTCCAAGCTGCGACCATTTTGGTTGCCATGGTGAGGGAAAAAAGTTTTTGGCAACCAAAATTTTGGCAAAAGTCGCCAATTGACGACCAACAGATTAACAGAGAAACTTACTTGAAAGTTATCAATAATAGGACAAATTTAATCAACAGCACAAGCAGCGGCATCACCTGTCTTTCTCTTTTCCCCTCTCGTCATTAGAAACTCAACATGAATGGGTACACTTATTGTAGAAAAGTCAAGTGTTTGGCGCATTATCTCTTTGTATAATTTGTCATGAAGTGTCCTCCCCTTCACATTTTTTAGCGACATGTAATATGTAATGAAGTGTTCTCCTCTTCACATTTTTTTTTTTGGCGACTGAATTTTTTTTATGGCGACCATTTTACAATTAAAGGTTGCCAAAAGGTGATTTTTTGAAAAAGTGAGCTTGGACTGCTGGGTGGGGTTTCATCTTCTATGTTTAAACCTTGGGTGTCTGTTGTTCAGGTGCTGTGAAGTTTGGGGAGCCCCTTGGTATTAGTGAGTGTCAGGAGCTTGTCAAGTGTCTGTCCAAGTGTCAGTTACCTTTTCAATGTGCTCATGGCAGGTGAGTGGAGTGACTGTCTCATCACTAATCCTTTTGATGTCCTGGCCTGCTTGTGCGGTGGATGCAAAAGCAGCATACATGAATGTGAAGTATGAGAAAAAAGAGTGATCTAGAGTAGTTTTCAATTGAGTGTCATAAAACCGAAACCAAAGTAACCGCACTAGCCAATCACAAAGGACACAGGCGATCCAGTAAACCAATCAAAACACAAATTAATTACACATAGCTAAAATAAAGCATGTCAGGAGAAAGTGTGCGAATGAGTTAGGATTGGGTTGGGTTTTACCTCTGATTGGATGCTGAAGTGCTTTGAGTTTAATTTATATTAAGGACTTGTGTGCCCAAAATTCTCCATGTACAGATTTTTCTAAAACTTTGACTGCAGGTAGAAAATGATAAGATCATATTAAAAAGGTTAAAAAATGAGGGGTCACCGAACATTTCTAGGATTTCCAGTCACTTGAGGCGATTCTGGCCGGATTCATTACTATCGGCATATATTTAAGTTGAAGAATCATATCTAAGTCATGTGTGTTCAACACAGCATACTGTGTACAGGCCTGTTTGATAGATCTTTGCTACGTATGTCATTAAATCAGGTAGAATTATTGAAAAAGACAACGCATGATGATGTGTGTGCCTAATGAATAGCATGGGCACTAGCGATGTGCAGTAGCAATGGGTGTGAACGTCCTTAAGTCAATTGCATAGCATTATTGCCCCCAAACCAGTTACTCTTTGACACTGGAATGAAATGTATAGCATTTTGGTATGGCAGTTTCTGTTCATGTTGATTCATAATTGCATGTTTTGGTGCTGTGTACACAGGCCCTCTGTTATACCACTGGTTGATCTCAAGTTGTTGGGAAACAAAATGAACTCTGAGGTAATAATATTAGGAAGAGTGCATGGAAAGGAAACTGCATGCTGCAGATATGCACTTAAGGGAAAATGTGTGAAAGGAACTTCTAATACTCTTACTATAGTTGCAAGAGAATCAAGCCCTTACATGTCAGTATTTTGGGTTGTTTATTTCTTTGAAACAGCTTAACATTAGCATGGTATTAAGGGCCAATCAAGCATACTCAGTCATAACAGGTGTTATGGGTGACATCCCTTGTACAAATGGCGACCTTGCTCCATACATGCTAGTCTGAACACAGACTGAGTCTTCCTGTTCCCAGCATGGTTATTAAACCTTCCAGATAAAAAAGAAAGATACTGCAGAACTTTACAAGTCGTGTAGTTTCCAGCTGATTTTGGCAGCATTTTTGGCACTCTCATAGGTAATGTGGGATGCTGATAGGTTTAATGTCATGGAATTTGTGGGCCTTTTTTCTTGTTGTGTCATTTTTTTTTTGCAGCCCATGTGACATGAATGGGACAGTTAGTTTAGTTACTTTAAGTAGGTCATGCAACATTGACAATCTCCCAGATAATTGTTGAATTTTGGATGGTATCTAGAACTTGTTAAAAGCATTCTACTAACTTTTCTTGTTCTTTCAGGAAAGTGTGCATCAACCACAGCTAGCAAAGCTGCACATGTTCATCAGAAAAAAAGTCAGTCTGTAAAGAACACTATGACTCATCTATGCCAAGATTTGGTATCATTTCCCTTTCATTTGCTGTTTCCTGGTGGAAAGGGACAAAAATAAATGAAGGGTTGGTTTGTTAGGGAGCATCTTAATAGACTGTCTTGAAAACAGCGCGAACTGTATTTTTTAGAATTTTACATTAGGTATGCAAAGTTTTTGCAGGATGTTGTAGACCTGAGTTAAAAGTGTGGTAAAACATTCTTACTATAAAAATGCCAAGTGGACTTGTTTTGTTACTTAGAGAAGTAAGGGATCGCATCATTTGATTATTTTAACTCTCATTTCTATTATTTTTGGTCCGTTGT
Organism: Catalaphyllia jardinei; assembly: GCA_022496165.2. Lineage (NCBI taxonomy): Eukaryota > Metazoa > Cnidaria > Anthozoa > Scleractinia > Caryophylliidae > Catalaphyllia > Catalaphyllia jardinei. The sequence continues at coordinate 6,880,051 of CM042750.1, read as the reverse complement.
TGTATATTTGACAGTGTTACCTAACCTTTTAATTTTTACTTTTTTATTACTTCTTTTGGTATGTGTACGCCAGTAATTTAAATACTGTGCATGATTATTTTTCCTACTTTCTTTCTTGCAATCATATATTATCTTCAAATTTTTGTACTTTTTACTGTACATCAAAGTATGCTATCACTGACAAAGTGCTCAGCAAAATGTTGTTTTACAAGAAGAAAGCTGGCTCTTTCCAATGGATGTTGGTGGATAAAGAAATTGATTATGCTGCTGTATTTGTGTAAGGCCCTTACAGTGCATGTTAAAACACTAAATCACCTTCTAATAAACAGCAATATAATAACAATTTAATAGTTAACCAAGGTGCCAAAGTTTGAATAGGTGTTAATAAATCAAAGGAACAAGGGTGATTTGGACTGTCTTATTTTGGCATGGATTACAGAATGAAGAACTCGAAATATTATAGGGTACATCTGTAACCAAATTAAGGTAATGCTAAAGTTAAACAATGCTAAAGTTGCTTTGGCCTCTTTTAATAATTTACTAGAGAATTCCGGGTTTAATTTGACGACGAACAGCACAATTTGTTCAAAATAAGACTACTATCATCCTACATGGCGACGCTCGAGGAACTACTATTTTCGGCGCCAAATTAGAAGCTTGGAGACAAACGATGTTTCATATTTTTCAGTTTATGCAATGAGATATGGTTTTGGGAATTGTAAATACCCTTTAGTGAATATTTAATGCAATTTCCAATGAGAAAAGGTGCTTGATTTCAATGCTGTTCCTGTCAACTTGCATTAACGTGAAGACACCAAAAGTTTTCCCACCTGCTGAATCCTGATGTGTCAATTCAAATTTCCCGCGCACCAGCCGTATGCAAGGGGCACTTTTGAAGCCCCTAATTAGGAGACAGCCCGATTTGCGCCGAGGTGATTCTCGAGCCCCTGAAATCGGCGTACTTTTTGGGCGATTTTCCCTTAGTCCCCCCTTCGCGAAATCTCAGAAAATGGGCGATTTGGGTGTCTGCGCGAAATCTGTCCTAGCTCGGCGCTGCGGGCACTTTTGGAACCGCGGTTTGCGCCAAAAGGTTCTCGGGCGATCATGCTTTAAGTGCATACTAAGTAGGAGACAGCCCGATTTGCGCCGAGGTGATTCTCAAGCCCCTAAGTCGGCCTACTTTTTGGGCGATTTTCCCTTGGTCCCCCCTTTGCGAAATCTCAGAAAATGGGCGATTTGGGTCTCTGCGCCAAATCTGCCCTCTCAAGGCTGCTGGCTTCTTTGAAGCTGCGGTTTGCGCCAAAAGGTTTTTGGGTGTGTAGTCTTAAAACGCATACTAATTAGGAGACAGCTTCAGGTGATAATCGACCCCTAAATTCGGCCTACATCTTGAGCGATTTTCCCTTGGTCCCCCTGTCTACGAAATCTCAGAAAAAGGGCGATTTGGGTGTCTGCGAAATCTTTTCTAGCGCGACGCTGCCGGCACTGTGTATTGGAGCCGCGGTTTGCGCCAAAAGGTTTTCCGATGTTTACATTTTAGGCACATACTAATTAGGACACAGCATGATTTGCGCCGAGGTGATTCTTGAGGGTTTGAAGTCGGCGACTTTTGGGGCGATTTTCCCTTGGCCCCCACTTTGCGAAATCTCAGAAAATGGGCGATTTTGGTGTCTTTTCCAAATATGTCCTAGCTCGACGCTGCGGGCACTTTTGGTGCCGCGGTCGCGTCAAAAGGTTGTCCGATGTTAACAGTTTAAGCGCATGCTAATTAGGAGTTAGTCCAGTTTGCGCTGAAGTGATTTTTGAGCCCCGGAAGTATTTGCGAATTCGTATGGGTAATTTGCCATACGAAACTTTTGTGTTCACAACTTTGCAACGAAGAGCAACTACGATGAAAAGCTGTGATAATATGTTATTTGCATGGATTCTGTTAATTTCCTTTAACACAAAACGAACACGACCTTTTCGAGAATTTAAGTGCTGCAGATAAAAACAAAATCATAGTCATTCTTTTTCGATAAACATTTTTAAACTTTTTTTTTTTCGCTTGGTTGTCAGTCAAAGTGACAACTTGTTCGTTTCAACATGGTCTCAGGACAAGTCACGTTTTCACGGCATTACACAGCGTTCGTTTGGGGCATGCACCTTTGCGAGTTAACTTTAGTCCTCTTTTCAGATTGCATGGTCAAGTGAAAGGGTGAGATTGTTTGCCAAATGGAAAAAATTCCTTTTAGTTGGTTACTTCTTCTTCTGGGCGAAACCATTCTCGTTCTGGGCGAAACGAAGTGGGCGAAACTCGTTAAGGGCAAAACTCGCTGTATGCCTACAGATCATTTGATCCTGACCTTACAAAGCTTTTATCATGGAAAACCAATTTGAAATCAGGAAGATAAAACCTTGGGAACTTTAGAATATTTTTTTCAATCGGTGAAATAGCAAAGTAGCTCAAGATAAGGCATAATTTCTTACCTGAATCGACAAAAATCTGAAGACATGACGTCAACTTCTCAAAGCAAGAAATCAAAACAACATGGCCTCATCTATTTTTAAAGGGGGTAAGTTTCTAAAGAAACTGTGGTGCTGCGTCGGTGGGAGTATTACAAGATAATTTGGTTTTATCAGCTGAGTTGATAATGTGAATTGGCCACCGTAAAGAGATTCGGAAGCTGATGTTTCGAGCGCTAGCCCTTCGTCGGTGCGAATCGAGGAATTGTGGGTTGTGTGAGGTTTATATGCAGAAATATGGAGCTACGCTATTGGTAGGTGCCTGGCAACGTGAAAAACAACAATAAATTATATGAATGAAAAGCGTTCGTTGATACCGTGAGGATTAAAAGTGCCGATTTGAAAAATAAATTTTTGTTCTAGAGTTTTGCGGCTTTCTGTGCTTCCTTGATGTAGCGAGAGGCCGCAGACTGTCATATGTTGCGTAGAATGATTAGGCAGATTTAAGTGTCTAGCGACCGGTTTAGATGGGTTTTTGTCGTCTTTCTCTACGCCGCGGAGATGTTCTCGGAATCGGTCGCCTAGTCGTCTACCTGTTTCGCCGATATATAACTTTTTGCAAAGAGTGCCCTAACCTTAAATATTCGACAAAACAACTTGTCAAGGAGAGTTCTACGACCTTGACGATAGTTTCCACTGAACATTTATGGCACAATTTCCCCCGGCAATAATCTGGCCAACTAACCAATATTGCACGGTGCCTCTTGTGCTACAAGAGGGCGAGGTAGTGCTGTCCCACGCGAAGGTCGATATAAAATTAATACATAGGTTTAGACCAGCCTAAAAGCGTAGCTCCTTGGCTAGGTTGTTAAGAACCCGATTAAGCTAACCCAGGAAAAGGTACAATTTTGATTTGAGTTCTGTACCTTTGCGGTGAGGTTTTTTTAAAGCAGGAAAAAACTTTTGCATAAAGAAAAAGTTATAATTCGGATAAATTTTAATCCTAGGCTAGCGTTAGCCGGCTTCCAAACAATCCGGCTAAACTGTTTTGAACAAGTTAATCTGCCATGACATATTAAAAACAACGATGTAGTGACAAGAGCCATGTGATTTTCCTCAAACACAAATCCGAAATAATCGGTGACTGTTGCGTTATTAAATTCTTTTCATTTTCGGTTCATTATTATTATTTCTTTGGTTGTTTTCTTCGGTTGTTTTCTTCCGTGGCAAAGTATTATAAATTTTAAGGCTTAATTTGATTTATATGACAGGCAGTCAGACCCCCTATATCTATCTCTATCTATTTGAATAATTTATCTGCATGTAAGTAAGTTTATGGGGTAAATAAATTTTTGTTGTTGATTTGATTTGTACCGTTACAAATATGACTTGTCGTGTCAAATGAAAAGTGGCACGTTTTTCAGAACACTTATTTGTATTAGAACCAAACTGTTTTCTGTATTTGTCATACTTACCAATCGAAAACCAGCATTTGGTCAGCGGTCAACTTAAAAAACACGTGACTTCGATGAGTCGTAGACTTGAGCCCGCAATATGGTCACGTGATACTTGTCAGCAGATACCTTGTTTTGACAGGTGCCAATTACTCATAACATGGATGTCCAATATCAAAGAGGTACACCGTAAACCAAGGCTGCATGTCTCTATCAACCTCTTAATGGTAATAGGACTGAGTGGAGTCTATTTCGGCCTGTAAGCATACGAGTGATTAACAAAATCGGACGACCACGAAGCGGGAGTCCGATTTGTTAATCACAAGTATGATTACAGACTGAATTGGACGACACGATGCCCTGTGACCAATTAATCAAAACTATGACAAAATTTGAGAAACGAACAGACCATCGATTGAGCGCTGAACGATTTTAAAACGTTGTTGTGAATGCTGAAAACCCAGCAGTTTACTCAACAAAGTGCACTGCAACAGCGAGCGCAAAATGACGCGTACTGTCCAGTTACAAGAATGACGTGTGCAACTGTCCAATTTATGCTCTAATCAAAGCTGCTGATGACCAATCAGATTGTTATAGTTTTGATTAGTAATGGTAATAGGACTGGGTGGAGTCCAATTCTATCTGTAATCCTACGAGTGATAACAAAATCGGACGACCGCGAAGCGGGAGTCTGATTTGTTTATCACGAATATGATTACAGACCGAGTTGGAAGACACGAAGTCTTATTACCAAGTAATCATAAAAATTGCAATTTTCAAGAAAAGAATAGCCAAGTTATGAAAGAAGGGGACAATTCGCATAAAATACCTACAAAGGAGATGAAAAACCCCCTACAGGTAATTAGGCGCCAAAAACACAAAAGCAAGCGCGTGCACGCACGCACACACGTCATTACAACTTTGAATGTGATCGGTTGATTTAAACTACAACTTCGAATGTGATTGGACTATTGAACTGTCCGATAACAAACTGTCCAGTAACAAAGTGTCCAATAACAAACTGTCCGATAACAACTTGGCGAGTGAATTAGTGGAAAAAAAGGAGTTTTTTAAACCAATCACATTCGAGGAAATTGTAATCTTTATGATTATTTGGAGTATGGCCGCCATGTTGTGCGACTCCGTCGCCGCCGCCGTCGTCATCAGGGACCTTAGGGAACTTAAGCACTGACGATGGCGACGCCAGGGACGACGCCTAGCAAAAAATGGATTTAAATTTTACTCTCGAATTTCGTAAATAACTAAACCCGTTCAGAGCCCAAATCTGTGTAAAAACCTGCTCAAACTAAACATGTAATGCCAGCGATCAATTCCGTAAGGAAATCCAATATATTTGCCGTCGTGGCCTAGGTTCTCCAAAATACGCAGAACTTGGTCATTTCACGACGTAAACGAAATGTAAAAAGATTTATAACCAACGTGCACAGCCATTGTTTGCTCATTAAACCTTTTGTTTGATACCAGGACGGGGAGCTACGACGGGGACGGCACTGTAAGAGTAAGACTGGGACGAGTCCCGTCGTTGCCGCCAAAAACAAAATACTTAATGTGTTCACGGCAAAACAGCAAAAGCAAAGTTGAAAGAGATGCCTTCGAGTGGCTCTTGCATCACTTGCAAATTCTTAAATAGCCTACTAGCCCCTCAGGGATTCACGCCTAGAACACTTCTATGGTTAACATAAACAATGCATACTGAACATACTCCAGTGTAATTCGCGAAACGTTACAAAATATATTTTTCGCGGGAAGGAACCTATCCAGTTCGCGTTAGAAAATAGTTCAACCTCAAAGGAAACGAGAGAGGTATAAAGCATGGTACAGTTAAGTAACACATTCTACTTGATTCAGTTCGACAGCATGCACGTTTTGAAAGATTGCGAGGTTTCTCGATTGTCGATCAATGCCAGAGACAAACTTGAATCACAAATTTTCCTCGTTCTCTTCTTCCAATGTATTCTAACCTATATCTATAAGCATGGAACATTCGTATGTAATGATGTTGTACTTTACTTTTAAAATTAAATATTGGCAAGTTATCTTTTTACAGTGCGTTTCACAAAACGTTTGACAAGCGGTTTCCGAAGTTCGTTTGGAATTCCCGAAGTTCGCTAAGAACCACAAGTCACCCAAGCGTGGTATAAGGGTTTGTATGATGGGCTGTGGCTGTAATATAACAGTTTGCATGGAAATTAGGAGATGAAATTAAAGTCGTTCAATGTATGGGTTATTTACAGAATTAATACTTTTGAACATTCAATGTTGTCATTTTTCTCATCCTGAAGAGTTTAAATGAGATTTGAGCGAGTTTTGATATATTTACGCTACGGTGTTATAATGAGAGACTACCTAGTCTCTTATTGTACAGCCCAAAACTGCTGGCAGCAGACCGTATTGTCGCCGCTTTAATGCACAAAAGAGCGGTGCAAGGGATGGCCTTGTTTCATCTCTCATCCGTTTTTTTCAAAGCAACGAGCCACACATTTGCTTTTTGCACTCGAGAATCTGCCATGATTTTTTTGAACAGCCCGCGAAAGCGCGCCGGATGCGCGCTTGAACTCATTTATGAACCACTGTCATATAAGCGCAGGGACTTACAAATTTAAGGGTGCAGTTCTTGTTTCAGGGGTGCCGTTCCAGAAATCAACACTAAAAAAATTCGAACATATTTTGCCGTGTAAATCAAGCGAACCGTGCCCAAAACTATTAGCCCGGTTGCCAAAATTTTAGAATGCCGTGCCCAAAATGAATGTGGTGTAAATGCGCCTTGAGTCCCCAGTATGTGGGGGACTCGCGCGTTTTGAGTCGCTTTTGTCCTGAGGAATGTAGGGCATTAGTAAGGGATTCGTTCTAATCCAAGATGGCGGCGATTGTTCCTGCAGGGATTGTTGGGTACATTTCGGCACATTGGAGTGTATTTGTGGAATCCGGTTTATTGTTTTCCAATCAATACATCGATTAATTTAGGGCATCAAACGCTTTAATATCGAGATGCCGATGACTTTTTTTCGCTGCTCCGTAAAGAAAACCTGTCTGAATGGTTGTAACTAGAATGGATACTCCAAAATAAGGTTAGACAATTAAATATGTGTATAAAAAGTATACCAACCGATCTTAGCAAAGGTTTACCAAGTTTAATTATGGTGTAAAATAACCAGAACAATTTATGAAAGCTAACCATTTCGAGACGGCGCTTAGACCTAATCACTAGAGATCAGTGCCTGACCCAGCGGTTACTCTCTGCCTAAATAGGGTGTCGTTTATCTGCTTACACCTGTTTATGTGTCACGAAGTGTCTCACCATATTTTGGAGTATCCATTCTAGCAATAACCCTTTCTGAATGTTGCTGATATAACTTATGGAATGTTATGGCTTGTCCTTAAAATAAACTGCGGAGATTCCAACCCTCCCGTTTTGGCCGAAAACCCCCCGTTTTTGGAGAATATTTCTGGCCTCCCGTTTTCGCTTAAGTGAATTTTGAAACTCTTCCTTGCCAAAGAAAGATAATGTTTTCTTTGTTTAACCAGTCTTTTTACCACGATTCTTTGCCGTTTTTAGCTGTTTTTCTGTGGTTTCTCAGCCATCTTTCCCTTTTGGTATACTAGCATAGGACTGCGGTAGTTTTGGGTGCGGAAAAAAATGCACCGGATTGCCTCGTCTTTTGGCTTTGCTTGTATGCGACTGAGTGGAATTTACCGTGTATAAATATAGTGATCTATCTACGTTGTGCAAGGTTTGCATTCATTTGTGGCACGCTCTCGTGGCGCTCGATTTCTTCGTTGATCCTATGTTTATTCAATGAGAAAGATTAAGAAAAAAAATCCACTATTTTCCATTGACTGTGATCTCAAAAATTATGCAGGAAATGGCATCTTACAGGCACGTATCTTAATTTTTCCCGGGGCAGCATGCCCCCGGACCACCCTAGACGCTCACGCCTGCGGCGATCATGGGCACGGCTATGCCGGGCCTAAAACTACCTTTTTTAGATGACACGGTTGGAATCTCTTTAACTGGCATTCTTAAAATTTAATTCTTCCGCCTTGTGAATTATTATTCAACTACAAACTTATCAGGAACATCTTCAGTTGACCCAGGGGTGGTGCATTTTCTGCTATTTCCTGCCCCACATGGTGTGGCATTTGTCACTTTTTGCACGCTATTAAAACTAATCCCAACCTATATCCAGGGGTGGGGGTCGGGGTTTACTTTGACTGGTGCATAATTAATTATTACTGTGTCAGTTTCTCATCATATAAAGTATTTTTTAGCAAAGCTAAAGTTACGTACAAGTTCATATTATACAGCTCCTTGCAGCTTGTCTGAGGATCTGAAGAAGAGAGAATCGGGGCTTAGTTTACGTACAAGAAAATCGAAGAAAATATCAAATGGAAGCATTTGGATTTTTTTTTTGCTGAACTACACTAATTTATAAGAAAAGCAAAGTCAGACAATGAATTAAACTTTTTTTTAAAGCTGTCCTTTGAAAAGAAGAACTACCACGGTAATTTTGCTGTACTTATCAAAATTGTTAAGAGCCGATAAGCATAAGGCTTCGCTCATAAACGAAATTCGCTTAAAACAATAAGATAAAAGGATTGCAAATTGTAATTGTTTTTTATTTTAGCAATGTTTTCAAGACACCACAGGAAACTTTGAAAAATTCTATCCGGTGTGTCAATTTCAGATGAAAACCTAATTCGTTTTGCACACGCCAGTAGTTCGTAATAACAACCTTTTTATAACTTCGGTGACGTTTATAGCAACTTCGAGCAAACCTCGACAATTGTCTTAAGACTGGCAGTGATATACATGGAAGTATGTCTTCATTGAGTTTGAGGCCACGCTTATGAAATTACCCGAATCCAGACCAAGTAATGTACTCAATGCAGTGCCTGGCGATGGATATAAAACTCGAATGGATAACAATATGGCCCTATATATTGAGCCAAATACTTGGGTGGGGGAGGTTGGTCTATCTTTGGGAACTTTAATTTTAGCAGCATGTAAGTTTACCAGGTCATGTCAACAGATCGATTGTCAGTTGTTGTCACATTGGGGTCTATAAAATATGCAAACAACAATCGTGGACAAAAGTCTTGGAACATATTTGTACTTTTGTTGCTTTTGCGCACACCTCACCTACCTAAACTCGCAGCCAACCACATGCAATGTTGAAAACTACTACCTGCAAAATTAATTATTGGGTGAGGATGCCCCATTCACAAACAATAACAACTGAGTGAACGGCAGAGAAATGTTTAGACAAACGAGTGCAAAGCAAACAAACGCACAAGCAAGGCAACCCCAAACAGATGGTCGAAAGTGCAGGCAAAAGCTCGCTACCCCAGCAGCAAAAAACAATTTAAGCAGAAACGGTAACAACGCCAAGAGCAAACTCGATTAAAAAACGACTTCATATTCGCCAAAGAATTTAGATTCAATCAGTTTGTCTATACTGTCAAACATATCTCTGTAATACACGGCTTAGGCTTCTTTATTTGTTAATTAAAATTTTATGAATTCCCCTCCCCGGCTGCAAAGGACTGCAGTTAGTTCAGGTTGTATTCCAACTGCCATAGATTCAGTGATGATGGCTTATAGCTACAGTCTATAAATAGCTTACCATGTAGCAAGGAACAAAATGGATGAACTTGGACTCATGTATAATGTATGCCATTGAAGTTATTACTCTCAAACTTCGTTCTCACGATCGTAGTGTCCGTATTAAACTTAGGCGACCTTAGGCGCCTGTTAGTTTGCGCACGAATGAAGCTCGAGTAAGGTTATTTATAAAACAGAAAGGAAACAGCAGAAAAAAACTTAGCACTACACTGTATTGATGGAAAGAGTGGTTTGATTCTGAACTTTTCTGGTCCGCTGCTTTTGTATGCAGATAACAGCACCTAAGGTTTATCATTTGGCCGTGGAAATGCCTCAATGTTGGCGGAGAAACAACTGTACTTTTTTTACGTCTAAGTAAGCAGTTTCTTTCAGTCTCAACAAAGGCCGCGAGTAAGGCCTCAAGGTTGACGGAGAAACAAAGATAAATTTTTTTTACATCTGACTAAGCAATTTCTTTCAGTATCAACAAAGGCTGCGTCAACTTTAGTAACATCAAGATCGAGAAATGAAAGATCTTTGAATACTGCGCAAGTCAGCGGTTTTGTTTAGATCACGATATAAAAACTACCAGTTGTGTCACAAAAGCCTTGATTCAAAACATGAAAAAGAAAGTAAACGAAAGCATTAAATGACATCAAAACGAATCCATCCATGATGATAAAGACGTGTCCAGCGATAGTCCCTGAAATTGTGCTTTAACCATGCAAATGCACATGAAAGCTGCTTTTCGAATGTTGATTTTGATAAGTTTCCCGGGTAAGTTTATGCCTGCTGGCTTTCTACAGTGAAAACCAAAATTAACTTTGTAAATTGGTTAATTCAAAATTGATTTCTTTCTTCGTTCCAATTACCTGTTCGATGAATAATTTGATATTCAATGGCGCCTTGGATTGTTTTTCGACAGTATATACTGTCTTTCTAGCAAACTCATTTGCTTCAAGTGGAATCTAGTGAAAATAAACAAACTAAATTTAAGCTATGAGAAGGATTTGACAGATAAGAAGATAAAACTAAAGACAGTCACTTTAAAGGCGATCAATCATTGTCAGTTACTGTCCATCATAATTGACGTTGTCATGGCACCGGCAAATGTCATGCAGGTTTGGCCAAAAATCAACATTTTTTTGTCATAATTCTGCATTCTTTTGTCATCAAATAACAAAACCTCGCAAATTTGTACGTTTCATAATCCCTCTGGCTTGATTTTGTATTAATGTCCATTAAGTCTTGACGTTTTAGAAAATAGCAAAATCCAAATGGCGGATCCAAGATGATGGGTCTCAACCAGCAAATATGTTTCCATTTCGAGAGAAAGAGCAGGGCTATCTAAAACCTAAGAGGGGACGGGGGTCCATCCAAACCCCTCTTGTACCACGGCGGGGGTCTATGACTTAGCTTGCACGTCCGATGGTTAGTCCAGACTTCGAAACATGCAGTGTTCCTGCTAATTGTCATGGATTTCTATTCCAGCTCCTTAAATTACATGAGGTTTATACATCAAGAACTGTGCAATGCTCTGGAATGGCGTCGTAGCGCGCACACTGACAGGAAGAAATCTCACATTGGTCGCCAGTGTTTGATTTGGTCATTCTTCTCGGGGATACTTTTGAATGGAGTAACGGCGACCGAAATTCGAGGTTCGAAGGAAAGCGTTAAAATATTCAGACTTTTACTAGAGATTTTGATTGCATGTGAGGCAAACGTGATTTTCTTCTGTTGCAATTACTTCAATTGTTGGATTTGAGGAGAAAAGCAAACGGGTACTTTATTTTATCGTAACACTTTATCAAAATGATTGGATTGACATTCAAACAATCTTAGAAACTTGCTTGAAAATCTTCGGAAAGTAGCCATAAATGTTCGATATAGCTATTTAATAGTACGCCTTGAAACCAGTCTAGAAATCAACCAGTTAGTATTCTTGACAGTTTACGTTCTATTTGCATATTTGTTTATTTAGTTATCGTGTCCAAAATTATTTAATCTCTTAAAATGGAGAACTAACTTTACTACGGGAAGGATAAGCTGTAACACCCAGTAGATGCTTTTTAATTTGAATAGTTTGGTAGAGAAAAGTTGGGGTTCGTTTGAAAAGGCATACAAATCACGTGCCAATGATATTTTTCTACCAATACCTCCATATCAATGTCAGCATTCCAGAAGGGAAATAACGAGAGCAAAGAAAGGAACTCGAGGACAGTGCGATAACTAAATAGAGAGAGAGAAAAAACTGAGAGATAAGTTGTAATGGAAATCTCATCCATCGAAGGTGGCGACCAAGGGATACGTGGCAAGGAATGATCAACAAGGAGCGAGAACATCTCGGATTCAAAGACACGCAGGGAGGCAGAGGAGTCCGCAAAGACCGAGTTGCTTTGAGCAGATGGATTGATGGGCCATTGCTCCACGAATGAGAGAAGGGAAAGTGGTAATGACCCTTATTCCTTTCTCATCAAGATCTGGTAAACGAAGTATCTCTACTAATCCGAGCTTTCCTAGTCTGGCACAATATATTTATTGACATCCCATTTCTACATGATCAATAATTACAGTTACAATACTACAGGCCAAACGTGCGAACCTTATGTTACTGACAAAGATCGTTACTTTCTATTATGTCTATGTTGCAGTTAATTTTTGGTTTCAGTTAATTTTGTAATTTAACTAGCTTTTTTTCTAACTAGGATAGGAAAGGTCTCAGCCTATTGACCCCCCTAACCCTAGCCCTATCCCTATCCCTAGACCAAACCCTACACCTAGCCCCCCCAGTTTTTTTGACCTTGAAGTCCATCTTCATATCCACTATGCCACAAAAGCAATCGTTGCAAATTTGCTCATATTTGTTGATCTAATAAGTTATTGGTCTCAGACTCACCCTTCCCACAATTTAAACTGGTTTGAAAATTTCAACCCAGTTTAAAAAATATGAACCAGTTAAATATAAAATCACCTAGTTAGAAAAAACTAACTAGTTAAAAATAAAATCACCTAGCTAGGAAAAAACTAACTAGTAACTATAAAATTAACTGAGACCAAAAGTTAACTGCAACATCTACACTGGTGTAGATTATTGGCAGTTCTAGCTTTCACTGCACCAAAATGTAGCCCATGGCTTTATTTGTTTGTCACCATTATCTGTTGGGTATTTTGCCTCGTTTCCACACGTATTGGAGTCATCGGGATGTTCTCCTGTACCAAACCCGATTCTGGAATCACAGTTGATGCAGTTGCAGTCATTTCCGTTGTTACTAATGATACCGATTCTTGCCTCTGAATGGTAACTGGAAGTACCCACAGCATTGAACCCTTCCTTGTTACAATAGTACTGCAAGAAAGCATGTGAGCCAATCAGCGTCGTCCATGCGTTACGGCCCAGTGAGGTGGCGCGGTATTTCCCGTCAGCGATGAGTGAGTACAGAGAGTCGGCCTGCTTGTTGATGGTGATGAACTTGATCTGATGGCCGATTTTCATTCCAAGACAGACCTTGGTGAAAGATGTGTTCCAAGTTGGTAACTTGGTCTCTTGTGAGTCAAAACCAGTCTCGCCTCCCGGAATGTTGTTGCCGATCTTGTTTATCCAAAGGTCAAAATAGTAGTGAAAGGTATCCTTGAGAATAATGGAAGGAGACGACGTTTGGTTACATAGTACAACACTTGAATTTTTAACGTTTATGTGTTGGTATCCCAGTATTTTGCGTAAACACGGCTCCAGTTCCAGAGCGCTTAAAGTCAGGAGCGCTTAAAACCTAGTAACGTAAGTAACGCCACCTAAAGGTAAGTAAATAAGGTAATGTGCTTCTTTTGGGGGAAATTGAAGTAATATATCAAAAACGAGTGCGAGTGTTTCATCACGGGTTCCAAACACCGAGAAAGTAATGAAAGCGTCCAACCACGAGCGAGGAAAGAGCGGCACGGTGTCCGAGCTAAACAGGTTTACGAAGAAGAGAATTAAGTCAAGAAAGTCGTATTCTCTGTCAGTATAAAACAAATACACGTAAACTATTTTAACGAATAGCGAATTACTCGGGTAAAGAAAAGTATCCATTCCTTGGAGAGGCTCGTTCAGATACAGTATTACCTGATTTACATTAGGTTTCGAAGCGCTGGACTTACATTTAAAGAAATCGTTATGCTTGAGTCTGAATTGTTGGCAAAGCAAATTTGTCATTGAATTGGAGCAAAATGTACGTGAAGAGATATCCACCGAGAACTGTTTATGGAGCAATATTTAGTATCGGACGCGATGTATATTTAAAACAGTTTTAATTTCCAATTTCACGAGTTTTATTGTTAAAATTATTTTATTAAAAATGCAAGTTCCCAAGGATGCTAATTTTTTAAAATTCTGTTCTTATGTTTAATTATATTGCTTTTGTTTTGATGCGTGAATCTTGATATCCAATGAGGAATCATATGAAAGCAACATGTGGTTTGGATACGATATCCAACCACGTGTGGTTTTCATCTAGGTTTTCAATGGGTATCAAAACTCATGCACGTGACCAATTTAGCCATTTTTTATTGGCTATCAAACTTATGAATTATTAATGAGTCCGTCCGTCGTGGTAATAGCTACAACTTTTGTGAATGACACCTTTAAATCAGTCGAGTATGTGGTAACAGAAAGTTCATCTTGTTGGGAGTGAACATTTACGCATGCTTTTAAGTCTCTAGCAAATTATGCAATTCGCAAAACTGTAACCGCTGAATATAAATATTTAACAAATAAATTCTATTTTGCTGTAGGTCCGTTTAGTAACAGATCAAAGATGGCGTCAAAATGTGGTATACTAAGAACAAAAAAGTAGCGTATGTGTCATTTATGAGTTTCCGGCGCTCAGTGTCTCGCTCGGCAAGCTTGATTATTCTTTGCGAATGATTTTCTTCAGAGAAAAGTGTTTTCTTTCTTTTGATCGTACCTGTTCGAAATCTCAACAACACTTTTTTCTACAGTTTTCGTTAATTCTCAGAGGGAAAAATGTTTGTAAGAGTGGCGCGACGTCTGTGCTCCAATGGATCATATGCGAGAATCAACGAAAATGGGAAAAAATTGACTTATACAAAATGAAATACCTTGTTACCTTCAATCTTCATGACCAGCATCCATCCACCACTTCCGCATGCACCAAGGTCATCAGTCATGTGGCAGTAGACCGACAGTAGACCGACAGAATATTTGTTCCCACTTTTAGCGGGTAGGCCTTATTGCCTTCAGACCTAGTAAGTAAGAAAGCATGAGTTCCAACACTTCTTGAAAGGTCCAAAATGACTAAAAGCAGAAATGAACTTGGAAAATGAAAGCTTCAAACGTTTTTAAGCGAGACTTTTGCTTCTTACAAGTTTTGGTCAAATAGGTCCTTACAGTTGGTCTAAGGTGCTGAAGAAGTAAATTATGGCTTAGCATAGTTTTTCCAGTTTTTATTTTCATAATGATTGTTTAACTGTTTAGAATTATTTTTGATAAAACGACGGCGACTGCTTTCAGGGAAATCTCCAGCTAAAAAGAAAGTAAAACGCAGTCTGAACAGAAGTGATTTCGTCAGTACCAGCCAGTCCAGACTAAGCTGGGAACTCACGATGGAACAATGCTCTCGCAAATGAGCGAGCATTGGCTGGCCGACGAAATAGACTCGAGCAAGCTTGCTGACAAAATGGCCTTCAAGTGCTCCTAATGAAAGCTGTCGTTTGCTGTTTGGAAAAAAGAAAATAACAATAGCAAAATGTAGCGAACTACAATAGCACTTACTCATTTCACAGTCTTTACCAACCCACAATCCTAGGCAGATGCAAATATAGTCGTCCTTTTCTTAAAGTGGTTGGCAGGTTCCACCATTTTTACAAGCGAAGCTTTCACAAGGACTCTATTAATTAAAATAGGAAAGGCAGTTTTCTTTACATATTCCAACCAAAAATGGGGGTAGTTGGAACAAACAGATATGCGTCTTAATACGTGTACAAACTCGGTGACGTTGCCTTCGTTAGGTAATGGACATTTTTAATGGTTTTAAATGTTTTTTTTTAAGATCGCTATTCACCTAGCTTCTTGGAGGGAAGAAAAATTTTCACACTGATTCTGTTTACGTTAAAAGAAAAGCTAAGATGTGGTGGGTAAGTTGTCATCTCACCTGTAGTAATACGTCACCGTTAGTAATACATCAACAATTCAATGCAGTTCTCCACCAAGAAATGTACCAAAAAGATAGAGACTACGAGTTTTGCTCTGATCGGATTATTCAATACTTAATGGGATACCTTTGGTAATGTCAGGTTATATTTTGCTTTATAATCCATCAAATCTTTTCGCTCGTGCGCGATTGGTCTAAACACGTCACGTGACCAAATATCCCCCAGCTAAAACTGGGGGATATCCGAGAATGTACCCCAATTTTCAAAACTGCGCGCGTTGCGTAAAAGATTTGAAGGATAATAAACACGATAGTCTCCATTTGGGGCGAAATTATAATCGGATATTTGTCCTTGGATATTATCTGTTCCTCGAAGCTCACAGTTTTCCTCGAGCTACGCTCTCGAAAAACTGTTCGCTTCTCGGAACAGATAATGTCCGTGTACAAATATCCTAGCATATTTTCGCGCCAAATGGAGACTATTGTTTATGTATATTACAGGCTAAATATTTGTAAACTTTGAAACAGTGGCGGAGAGTCTCCAAAAGCAACGGAAAGGGGTGGGGAGAAGCTTCATAAGCTAAAGGCTTTACAATACACGAGTTTTGCCTTTTGCCCGCTCATGGCATTTGGCGGGAAACTGTTTCATTGTTAGATGTCATGTGACCATGAACTAGCCAATGAATGGGCGCGCTGTAGCGGGAAAAACGCTAGCTATATAACAATAAAAGTTATTCTGGTACAAGGCTTTTGATCATTAAAAACTGAATTTCAGTGGCCCGATTTCCTATGCGATTTCGTCGTGAACAGTTTAAACATAACTTGATCCACACTTTTAAAAGCAGAGGGACACATTCTAGTTGAGTTAGTTTTTTGAAATTTCTCTTAAGTTCTGATAGATAAAAGTTCGAGAAAAAAAATAACACCACGACGGCAGGCTCCTCATATATTTTGTTAGAGGTAATATCTATGCATAGCTGTGTCCCTGCCACTAGGGCCATAGTTCATTTTGTGTCCTTTGTGTTAAATATATCGTTGGGCAAATACTGTGCTGAAGGTGCATCAGCGGATTTTAAAGACATTAAAAGAAGTCAAACTTTCATAAACACAAGTTTGATCGGAAGAATTCCCAGTAATTGCACTGGATATTCATTCCAGATCATTGAACATCTACTAAAGAATGCTTCAAAGAATAGCGTCTTGCTTTTATTTTCAAGCGCATTGACCGGAAGAAGTCACAATCGTGGTCAGTGTTTTGATTTGATCTGCATTATCGTTTGCATTTGAAGAAAGTAGATAGCGGCATATGGTCGAAGACTTAGACAAATTTGAAAGCGTTGAAACTTTCAGACTTGTACTTGAAATTGTGATCTTATGTCTGGTAAAGATACCTCCTTTAGGTTGTTGCAACTTCAAACTGACTTGAGGGGAAGAGTTAAAGCGTATATTTAATGGAAACACTTAAGGAAAATGATCGCACTGAAATTCAAACAACCTCGTGCTGTTTACTTCAGTCACACTGAAACACTTTGAGCTTCAGTCAAGTAACCATGAACCAATATTACCCATGTTAAACATCTATCGAGTTCCGGGGGTCCCCGTACTGTTTTACATTTTTAAGCCTGCTACAAGGAAGTCATCAAATCTAAACCAGCAGCTTAAGACCTAAACATTGTATTTGGTTGATATGAATTGTGACCAAATTTATTGTCAGTCTGCACAGCTGAGCATCCGCTATGTTTATCTGCCTCCGCCTTTCGCAAACATTCTCCGGGCTTGTCATGCTATCTTTCTCCTTCACAAAGAGAGAGAGATTGCCTGACGAGCCAGCTTGCGTCTATGTTTATTAGAACTTTACGCCGGCCAGACTTGACAGAAACATTCAGACTTTTGCTATGGAGCGCGAATGGGAAGGGGCTGGTAGGGCTGCCACTTTTATTGCTGGAACTTATTTTCTAGGGTTCCAGATGGAGCGCAAATGCAAAATAAATTGCGAGACACTGACCTCGGTCCCTGTTTGTGCGATGTTATGAGAAAATTCGCCGTTGCAGGGTCATTTCCTTGTTATTTGGAAAATTATAGAAAAACTACTAGTAGTCTCTTTTCTTTTGACGAACTGGAATTTAAAAATTCTACTTTGTGAGTTAGGGATCATTTTGTACACCTTTAAGTCTGCAACGTCGTTTCCATAACTATTATTAAGTAGAAAAATAATTCGTTTTTGTCCATTTGAATTTCTCCTCTGAATATACCACGGAAGCTAGCCAGCTGAACTGTTTTTTAGTAATGAAGTTTTATTAGTTTCATTCATGGAACAATTTCCCCTTGCTGTTAGTTACACCAATGGTCAAACATAGTAGAAATTCAAATTAAGAATCTCACTTTTAACATTTTAAGTTTGTCCTATCTTTGAATGTTAATCTTAGCTCTCTATTTTTGATTTAGAAAACTTCGTAGTGCTGGTTAGAATTCGCTATCTTAATTAAAATACTTTTCGCTGGTATTGTATGTTAGAAGTTGCATTGTCACATTGTAAACGCTTGACTGTAACGTAATCGGCCGATACTGGCCAGCGGTATACACTTGTTACACATGCTCATGAGAGGTGTATTAAACAACATGGCTTCTGTATGTTACATGGTGTCAGAAGTTGACCACAAAATTCAATAAATCCTCGTTTCAAAGAAGCCAACCGAAACCGAATTTCATCCCAGACGATGTCTCAGATACCGGCCAAGATTTGTACCAGGAGTTTAGCCGCTTTCGCAATCATGTTGGCTTCGTGTTCGACGGGCCGCTCAGCAAACTCAAAGCAGATAGGATAGGTCCACAACGCCGAGAAATCTACAAGACGCCCAGTGGGAAGAGGAAGAAAAACGAAACGCAGCAAAAGTTCTTGGCAAACTCGAAGCCTACGTAAGACCGCGAAAAAACAAGCGCATCGCAAGGCACAAGCTGATATTACGCAAACAAAACACAGGCGAGTCATTCGTTAATTTTGTGAAAGATCTTCGTCTCATTCTCATGGACTGCGAATATACCGACCCTGATGACATTCTGATTGATTCGATCATTGATGGAGCACCCGCAAAGAAGCTTTAAGAGAGACTGCTTGATCGTGGAGAAGAACTAACTCTAGCCAAAGCCATCGAAATAGGGCAACAATACGAAAGAAGCAAGTACGTGTTGTACGTGATGAAGAACCTCCCATCTTAGCACTGATCCGAAAAAAAACCCGAAATATCCGAGGAATCCGAAGAAACCTGACTCTCGAAAAGGGAAGCACTGCTTCAGGTGTGGCAAAGACCCTCAGCATGACTGGAATAAAGGAAAATGTCCCGCCCTGGGATCCACATGCTCCTACTGCAAGAAGCCTAACCATTGGTTTGCAGTGTGCAACCGCAGTCAGATGATGACTCAGAA
This sequence comes from Catalaphyllia jardinei, assembly GCA_022496165.2. Classification (NCBI taxonomy): domain Eukaryota; kingdom Metazoa; phylum Cnidaria; class Anthozoa; order Scleractinia; family Caryophylliidae; genus Catalaphyllia; species Catalaphyllia jardinei. The sequence continues at coordinate 6,860,960 of CM042750.1, read as the reverse complement.
ACAGAGGTGTTGCACATCCACATGATCCAGCCTGCCGATGCTGTGTCAGATGACAAGTGGACCATAAGATGCAGAGTGGAAAACAAACAAATCAAGTTTAAAATTGACACGGGTGCCCGCTGCAACACATCTACCCTATCTGACTACCGGAAGATCCTACACGAGGGCGAACTCAAAAGATCTACAAAACCGCCTGTAGCAGTGGCTGAATTGTCTTCGGAATAGAATAGCAACTTAGCCACCACAACATTTCAGATTGTTGATATCGACCAAGAAAACGTACTATCAGGAAACACCGCCGTAGCACTACAGTTAATCTCGAGACTAGCATCCATTGACACGCCCCCCGCCGCCAGGGGAGATCAAGTTCCCGAAGGACTTCACGAGTTCCCAGACCTTACTCAAACAACCGGTGCACTACCTGGAACCTGCACAATCAAACTGGAACTTAATGCCAAAGGTGTGGTCCGTGCTGCCCGCCGCCTCCCGGTAGTACTAAAGGAAAGGGCCATCAACAAACTCCATGAAAGGGAAGCCAATGGCCATATAGTCAAGGTAACAGAGCCAACCGAGTGGGTCAGTGCCATGGTAGTTTCAATTCAAGGCGACAAAGTCCGCATCTGTATTTATCCCAGCGACTTGAACAAAGTCATCAAATGTGAGCATTATCCTATGAGAACCATAGAATAAGTCATCAGCACAATTCCCGACGCCAAGGTATTCTCCAAGCTGGACGCAAAAAGTGGATTCCTCCAAATCAAGCTTGGCGAAGCCTCTTCACTGCTCACAACGTTCAATACTCTACTCAGCAGATATGAGACTTCCGTTTGGAATCAAGTGTGCGCCCGAAATTTTTCAGAGAAGGAAGGAATAGAGGGAGCCACAGCTATTATGGATGACATTCTAATCGCAGGATCAAACACAGAACAGCATGGCGCAGTGCTCTGCAAGGTCACCGAAAGAGCAACCACTTACAACTTGGAACTGAATCGTCAGAAGTGCTTAATCAGACAACCAGCAGTCCCATACATAGGACACCTCCTGACATCTGAAGGATTGGGGCCAGACCCATGGAAGGTAGCAGCTGTGCATGCCATGCCCACCCCAAAGAACGAAGACGATGTCAAACGATTCCTAGGATTTTTCACCTACCTTGCAAAGTTCATTCTCAACCTGACTGAATTGGACGCCCCACTCAGAGAGCTACTGAAAATAGGCGCCGTGTTTGACTGGCAACCAGCCCAAGAAGAAGCTTTCAATTAACTGAAAGAGCAATGCTGCAGTCAACAAATACTGAAATACTTCGACGTAAAAAAAGCCTGTAGAAATACAGTGTGACGCAAGCCAACATGGCCTCGGTGCGGTACTCATTTAAGACGGCCAGCCTCTTGTCTATTCTTCGCGTTCCTTAACTGACGTAGAGGGACGTTATGCACAAATTGAAAAAGAAATGCTGTCCATTGTGCATGCATGCAAGAAGTTCCATTCTTATATCTTTGGCAAGGAAGTTACCGTGTACAACGATCACAAGCCCCTCCAACAGATTCTGAAGAAACCCCTTCTGGCAGCACCAATGCGGCTACAGAGAATGATACTAAACCTTGAGTGGTATGATCTCATCGTAATGTACCGCAAGGGCAAAGAAATGTATCTACCTGACAACTCTGTCGAGGGCTTATCTGCCTGATACACCCAATCCCGAGATCACTGACCTGGAACCAGTGTGCACTCTGGACTTCCTATCCATCACTGAAGACAAGTATACTGAATTGCAAGAGCACACTCAACGTGAACTAGACCAGCTACAGACAGCAATCTTGAATGGCTGGCCAAACGTTCGACAGGAAGTACCTGCATCACTCCACCTGTATTGGGACTCCAGAAGTGAACTAGCCGTATGCGATGGAATTATTTACAAAGGAATGCCAATCGTAGTGGTCCTCAGTCTGCGTTGACAAATGCTGAACCTTGTCCATGAGTCACACCTGGGTATAATTAAATGCAAACAACGTGCTCGTGAAGTGTTATATTTGCCAGCTAACTCTGACATTGAGAAAACTGTCAAAAACTGCACCAAGTGCGCCGACTTTCAAAGGAAACAACCCTCCGAGCCACTCATACGAATAGAAACTCCCTGATTACCTTTCATGATGGTGGGGACAAACCTCTTCGATTTCGAGTCCAACACCTACTTGCTGACAGTCAACTACTACTCGAAGTTTATTGAAGTAGACAGGCAAGACCTGGGAAGTAAAGTACCCATAGAAGAACTGAAGGCGCAATTCTGCCGACATGGTATACCTAAAGTGATTCGAGGTGATGGGGTCCACAGTTCACCTCTAAGGATTTTGCAAGATCTTGCAAAGAATACGGCATTGCGCACAAAACTTCGAGCCCCCACTTTCCCAGTGCCAATAGTGAGGTCGAAGGGGCAGTGCAGATAGTAAAGCGTCTCTTGAGGAAAGCCACTGATAAGCAACTTGCCCTCCTGGGTTACAGGACAACCCCGCTGGAAGGAGTCAACCTCTCACCAGCACAGCTACTGATGGGCAGACGCCCGAGAAGCAAACTCCCCTCTCTTCGTGAGCTACTCACATCCACAGCATACAACCGCCAATACGTCATGCAACGTTTGAACAAGCAGAAAGCAAATCAGAAATTCTACCATGACAGCAAATCTGCAAGTGGTCTTCCCCCCCTGCTCCCAGGTGACCAAGTGAGAATGGCATCCAGCCCAGGATCCTAAAGGTGGAAAACCTGCCATCGTTGTCAAACGACATGTCAGCCCACACTCTTACATTGTGGAATCAGGTGGGCACGAGTACCGCCGCAACCGAAGACACTTGCATCGATCAAACGAAGCTGCCAATACTACTGAAGACTGCTTAAATCTCTCAGCAGATGACGGTACACCCCATCTCAACAACGATCAGTCTCCCTCACCGCCCACGGAACCCTGCGACGGCACAAACTAAACGGGACATTTCTTGTTTCCACTTCTGATATTTAATTGATACATAAAAATAATCCAGTCCTTGCTACATAACCTTGTATATCTAAGAGTGCTTCCTGCTGTTGCTTAAAATCAGGACTCTGTATAATAGTTTTGTTCTCGTTATTAAAAATCTACTCATGTATAACATGTATATACTATATTATGTAGATACACTATTGAACAATAAATAAGATCCATTTTAATAAAGAATAAACATATGTCCTTCAAATTGAAGTACTTGAGGCGTGATTGTAACTTTCAACATGAATCGATAACATATTAGGTTTATGTTCTGACATGCGAGGTGTTGGTAGTTCCTCGCAAGCGTGATACCATTTAACGATCCTAGTTTGTTTTATTTTAAAAAGCTGTCTTCGTCTATGTTTCTAATAACCTAGTCTTGTTCGGTGTAAGTGTTGTTATTCTGAGTTTTGAGTTCTCTTTACCATATATACTATGCGTGTCTCTTCGTTTGTACTTTTAAATAGTATAAAAAATCCTTTTAGACGCCGAGCAGTGTAGTCTAGTGTACTGTACCGTAATATAATACTGCTCATTGTCGTATTATGAAGTATAATACATGCATATACAACGTAATCTAATGTTCCATTATATATATTTTAGTTTAATTGAAAATCAATTGCAAGTTACAGAATTCCCCATTCTTTGTGGATTTCTCAACCTTGTTCCCAGGACTTTCCTTTCCTAATTTCTTGAGCGGAAGTCCTAGGAACAAGTAAAGGGGGGTAAGTTTTGAAAGAAACGGTGGGAGTATTACAAGATAATTTGGTTTTATCGACTGCGTTGATAATGTGAATTGGCCACCGTAAAGAAATTCGGAAGCTTCCGTTTTGAGCGTTACCCCCTCGTCAATGAAGGGCTAACGCTCGAAACGTCAGCTTCCGAATCTCTTTATGGTGGCCAATTCACATTATCAACGCAGTTGATAAAACCAAATTATTCCGGGCACAAGGTTGGGTTTCACTACAGTCGGAACATCTCTCCTTGAAGACCTGTCATGTCGACTGTAATTTTAACAAACATGGTATCATTCCGAATGAATCCACCTTGTCTTAATTCTGACTGGGAAATAAACGTCGGACAGCCTGATGCTATGTTCATGTCTGATGTAGGCCTTTTGAAACTTGAACTGTGAGGTTCAGGGCGAAATGCATCATACCCGTCTCTGATCCTGTCTTGGTCAATAAGTCTAAAATGTACCTTTTGGACGAACGGCCAGGGTAATAAGGCGTCATATTCGCCTCTCATAATCACAAAGAAGAGTGACATATGCGTCCCTTTGCCAATACCATCCCCATTTGGGTACATACGGGCACAAACTTTGTATCCAAACCGTCCAACGTAGAATGGAGGGCTATAAATCGATAGCGTCTTGCCAGAGGCGGCCTCCTGAAATCGTCTACTGTAATGGTCGATTTTCCAAATGTAAGTCCCATTGTACGAGGTAGCTTCCAGAATCTGAATCTGCATGTCTTGTTCAGAGAGTTGAATTTCATGCAACGCCAATTGATGTTCTACTCTTTCCGATCGACGCTCGCACTCACGAGATAACGAAGAGTTGTTCCTGAAATCACGAGCGTATGGTGTCGCAGCGGATATCTTTATATGAGCCAGTTCACTTTGCAAGTTGTTTAATTTTTCCTCATGTTTTTTAATCGCGGCCACAATTTCCTCCATCTGAGAAGAGATCACATCTGCGTTTGCACTACTTGGGGTCACTGAAGTTTCCAAGCCATGGAGAACGTGTTCAATTTCCTTCTTTTGTTCCAGTAGGGAGTTTTCCATAATGGATATTTTTGTGTGCTGCGTCTGTATGTTCTGTCGGGCAGCCGCCAATTCGTCGGCTTGATTTTGAAGTTGTTGCTCTAAAGTCCTTTTTTCGTTTTTAAGATGAGAGACTTTCTCTTCCATCTCCTTGTTCTTCTTGCTTTGCTGGCGAGTTGAGTAGTTCATCATATGCAGATGGGACTCGATACTGGACTTGATATGCTGATCAAGGTCTTCTGTATTTCCCTGTATAAAATTATCAGAATTATTGTGAGAAAATTGATATGATTTGTTTCCGCCTCATATGACCTTACATTGCGGTTTCCGCGACAATAACAGGAGCATTGAGCTACCTTAATAATTTCGGTGCCTTTGATTTTGACATTTAAAGAACATTCACAGTCGCTTCCCTATTCAGACAATGGGTTTACTTTACGTTCTATGCACAAGTTATTAGCAACCTACCCAAAATCTCAGTCGAAAGGCTGCAAGTTAAATAAATCCTTGTTGCATGATGTAATAATCGATCGATTAAAGTCGGTTAAACATCATGAAGACTACGGGTGAGATGTCAGACCATCCATGAAGAAATTTGTTGAAGTGACTCTCTCTGACCACAATAAAGGTCTTGGTTGGAAGAATTAAAGCCATCTCACCACACTTAGCTCTAAAGAAAAAAATAATAATAAACTCACCTTAAACTTACAGCCATGACAACTGAATGGACACAAATGTTCTGCTTTTGGGCATTGCATACACTTAGGAAGTTAGGTGTGTTTGCATCGTTCTAAACCAGTTTGAGCTAATGCACCATTGACGACGAGAGCATGTTGTATGGATCTTAAGTATTTTATGTGATTTTTCAGCAGTCATGGTCTCAATAGAATGATTTCGCAAACCCTGATTTATATATGCAAATTGGAATCCTTAAATGCTAATGTGCAAGAACAATAGGGTAAGTTCTAAAGTACACTGTTCTAATTCCAAGCTGGTTTCCCGCAAACACAAACGGCATTGCCTGCAATGTTTTAATCTCTTTTTTCATCGTACACAAACGCTCTCGATCTCATTACAGTCTAGGTCTCGCTTGAAGCTTGGACCAATTTAGAAAGCTTAGTTATGCGCACGGAGCCCTGGCTGATAAGGCGTATCCAGATGCTGGGTCACTACTGAAACCCGTAAGAGCTAACCAGATGCCTTTATTAAATCACAGGGCACAAGGTGAGCGCGAAGGTTTAACACCCTCCTCTCTAAGAAGAGGGTAAAAATAGAACACCATTTTAAGGAAATGAAAACCCAGAAAGCCACGCTGGCTCATGCCTGTTTGCGTGGAGTTAGCTACTCTTTTATCGGAAAGAAGAGTGAGACTCTTCAAAACAGTCTAGAAGATACGGGGAAAAGTAACCTCAACAGTTTCCCACAAATGCGCACACGTTCTATTTAAGTACTGAGCTGCCTATGGACGCACAGTAATTTTAAATGTTAAAACGAAATTAGTTCTTGTTTTAGAAGGTTTTTGCTTCTGGACATAGCCATTATTTTATTATTCTTGTCATGAAATAACAGACACATTGCAGTTGTTGTAGCTAAGCTACAACAAGCGGCATCGGGAATCTGTTCAACGAAAAAGAGTTAAAAACCACCGTGCCTGTTGTAGGCGCACGTGCAGAAGTTTTATCTTTTGAACAAACTTATTAGCATTTGAGGATTCTAATTAGCATATAAGAATCGGGGTTTGTGAAATCACTCTAATTATACTAAATGCCCAGTAGTCAGAAATATTTACCGAATGTCGACGATCAGACTTGTTACGAAAAATTGTCTTAGTCAAGTTCTAGAACAATCTAGATCCGAAAGTCATTCAGCCGTAACCGCATTAAAACATTCTAGAACGTTGTTTCTGATGTAATAATTACTCAGATTAGAAACTGTGTCAAACTACTTAATTTAGCTCCTAATAGAAGTATCTAGAACATTTTAAAAGCCTCATGTAAATATTAGAGGATAGCTTCTGCTGTTAAAGAGATTGGTTTATGTGAAGACGGTTAGTGCTGTAAATTCGTAAAGTTACCTTGCGGAATATATTAGTTTGTTGCTGTTACCAGCGATCCTGAGTTCTGTCTGGAAATAACCCTACTCTGCAACGATACTCGTAACAAGACCGTAGAGAAGAAATTGATAATTTTGACACTTTCTTCACGTCAACTGTTGGTTGTCGTTTATTGTTCTGTAGTCGTTACGAATGCGGTCAGCGGCATATTATTTCCTACTAGACTCGTGTAACACATAAGTAAGACACATGACCCTCAATATGTTGTCATGGCTTAGTTGTTACTCTTGTTAGGTGTTTATTCTCTACAACACAAGACTGGGTTGAAACTGTTTGTCGTCTATTTGATCCTTCATAACTACAACACTGTCTTCGCGAAACCGAATTCCAAGCTCCGTAAATTCGCCTAATGTACAACCAAAATAATTTTAAGGAACAGTTGAAATTCTTAAAGAAGCATCAAATACTTTCAATAGGTTTGAATAAGGATTTCTGTCAGAATTCGGTGAGTATTTCTGACTGTCGGGCATTAACTGTTTGAGACCGTGGCCGGCAGTTTGATATCACAGATACTGAGCGATGGTGTGCATTGTCACGCAATAAAAAAATAAAGAAATTGTGGCAATATGCACGACAAATTATAAAGGGATTAGTTTAAGGAGTGTGCGTTGTCCCAAAGTTGATATTCGTGGAAATGTTCCGCGCAAAATTATAGAGCTTAGTAGGGAGCCGCCACGTTAGAGGTCTTGATTGGGGGAATTAAAGCCACTGCATCTCCTCACAATTCGCTTTAAAAACACGTATAAAAAAATATTTTTTTAAATAAATAAACTCACCTTAAACTCACAGCCATGACAACTGAAAGGACACAAATGTTCTGCTTTTGGGCACTGTGTAGTCGCGTGCTCCTCCATAATGCCACGCGGTATATCCTCTTTGCCACAGTCCAGGATGCAGCTGATGGGAAACTTGAGACAGACGTCGAAATGATCCTAAACATATTTTACAATTTGATTAGTCTAAGCTTTCAAGGACTTCAATTTAGTTGATAGCAAGTGTTCTGTTCAGTTCAGCATCTGTATTTGTTTTAGGACATGATTTTGCAGTCTTGAAAAGATATGCTATGGCTGTTTAGCTCATTTTCAGTTTGCTGTCTCTAAACCAGCTTTGGTTTAAGATTATGTTTATTCTATAATTTAATCTATAAAAATGCTGCTGGCCTGATGGCATCCAAGTCATTTGACTAAAGTATACGTTAGTGCTTCTCATGTCTCTTGCGATGTGGTCTCTTAATTGGCTTGATGCAAAATTCATCTTTGTAAGAGAATTAGCCGAGGTGGTATGGGGAGTCCAATGTTAACGAGTTGACAAATTTGGACCGGACGTCTCTCAGAGGATTTGTACCGTTTCCCTCAGGAAGTAATAATAAATAAAGAAGTGTAATATATATATAGATTCGAGGATTCGTGGTGTTTCGTTTGCTAGGTGATGCTAGAGAATAATTATTTTTGTAAGGGAAGAGAGGGGCACTTTACAGGGGCGTTACACTGTTTACATAAATAACCAGCTGCACTATTTTCCTACCTTCATGTTGCTTTGACGAACCTCCCCATCGCAGTATGTACAGGCAACAGCCCTGTTTACACAGTCATTTTCTCTGTGTTGTTTGAGAGTTCTTCTTTCCATGGTTTCACCACAAGCTGCACACTGTGCGTCACTATACTGGCAGCTTTCTTCATGTGTCTGTTACAATAGATTTTCAACATTGAGGTTCTATGAGTCATTTAAGTGCTACTGAAACGAAATTTTCACCTGTGAGATTTTTGCTGAATAATAAAGTTTGAACCTTACTTGGAAATAATGCCAACTTTTTTTTCGCATACGGTAAGCGAAAACTACTTTTTCAGCCGTTCGAAGTTGACCGATTGAGCCTAAAATTGGCGGCCCTGGTTGTATTACTCTCATACCTCGCTGAAAATTTAGAGTCATTATGGGAGAAGAGACTGGTGTGCAAAGCCCCCGAAAAACATCTCAGAGCTGTGAAGCAGTTAATAACAGTAGCCCTAGACCTGAAGAGGCGGAGAGTTGATACCTAGTCTTCTTCGCAGCTGCTCTGGCCGAGGTCACGCAATGCTCTCGGGGTGCTACGTGACCTCCCTACTAGGAGGCGTTACGCTACCCTAGCAACTTATCATTTACAGCCATTACGAAGGACTGGCTGAAATGACATCACGTAACCTTCTTTGGAACTTTAAATTACGATTCTTTACAGCGTAAACAAGCCTGTAAATTCTCCATCCGTTTACTGACAAGTAAGCTCGATAAAACATGCGATGCTTGGATAAAATATTTAAAACCATCTGCTCGAGAATGTTCTCGAGGGAGTCTGCTTTCCCTCGGCTAATACTGACTCTTGCTAAAGCTTCATCAATAGTTTCTTAGAACCGGGTAAGGATTTCCGTTAAATGACGTTATGAAAGTTAATAATAATAATAGTAATAATAATAATATAAATGAATAAAAAGTGCCCTAAAATAAAATTTTGGCTGATCGTGCATATTAACTACCTTTAAGTTTCTTAATTCTCCCTTCCAGTCACAACTTCTTTCCTTGTATCGACAGAAACACTGAAGATTAAGTACTTCTCTCTCACAACATTTGTCTCGGAAAGAGTCATCTCGCCATATCGGTTCCCCATCGATTGGACATTTGGGATTCCCCAGCCTGAAATACGAAATGAAGTAAATTGAAATTAGGATATTACCGGAAGGAATTAATTAGTTTATTACTGGGATCCTGCGATCGGGATACACTTCTGTAAACTCGGCTTGTTATTTCTGTTCACTGCACACATTCATTTTCGGGACCTACCCGAAGAGACCTGCAAAACAGTTTCTACAAAATCGATGTCCACACGATGTCTGCCAGGGTTCACTGAAAACGTTCTTGCAGATTGGGCATTCCAGTCGTTCGTCTGGTTTGTTGACGAATTCTATTTGACGGGTGGACTTGTTATCGATTGCAATAACCATAGAGTATTCGCTTATTACAGGAGTGTTTTAACGCAGATTCAATGAGACGTTGCGATCCTTTTGCCAGATACTGAAGAAGTCACCGAGCACACACATTTAATACGGATGAACGTATTCGTCAGTTACTATTTTTGGCATAAAATTATGACATCAATTATTTTGAACAATGTGTCATGAAAGAAATATGTGAATATTAAGTTATGGAAAATTCTACAATGGTAAGTCAAGCAATGTTTGTACTATACTAGAAAGTTCTACTGTCACGCTATGGAACAATTTAGAACATTCCACGGCTAAATTTTCTTTTGCTGAAGGGGGAGGGTGTTACGAGGATCGAATCACCTTCAGTGTATCTGTCACGCAATTCCAGACTTTTCTAGAACTATCCAGAAATTGCTTTCATGTGACTCAGCAGTTTCTACAAATAGCCCAACTTGTAATGCGCTATAAATAGCAACAGAACATTCAAGATGCTTAGAGTAAAAAGAAATTCCAAGCCGCTGACCATGGATGTGCATGCAAGCTCTGGGTACGATCGCTTTAAGCACGAACATGGCGTGAAAAACACCCGGAAAGTCTATGCTTCGACTTATAAATCAACAAGATATTCGTAAATGCTGTAATTTCAGCTTCGTCAGCAATCGTAATGATTTGTTTGGAGCTTATCTCAGAGCGAGAGAGCGAGAACCTTTCGAGTATTATACTGTGAAGTAACAGGTCTTAGTGTTCGTGAAAGTGACGGTCTACCATTTGTTGAAATCAGAAGCATATCATCTAGTCTTGGTGATAGCGGAGCTCCGGCGGCCCGAAGGACCGCCAAGCGGAGCCCCATAATTATAGGAACAGGATCACATGCATGCATAGAAATTGAAACCCATGCAACTCTTTTCTCATGGTAAAAATGGCAAGCGGCATTGCTCGTGGGCGCGTACGCACGACGACGACGACGACGGCGGCGACGGAGTCCCGCAACATGGCGGTCATACGCCAAATAATAGGTTGATAGAGACATGGAGCCTTGGTTAACCGTGTACTTCTTTGATATTGGACATCCATGTTATGATCAATTGACACCTGTGAAAACAAGGTATCTGCTGACCAGTATCACGTGACCATATCGTAGGCTCAAGTGTACAGCTCATCAAGGCCACGCGTTTTTTTGAAGCTGAGCGCTGATCAAGTGCTGGTTTTCGATTGGATTGCGGGCTCATGTCAAGTTAACTTGTTGAAAACAGGGCAGGATTGTTTGGAAGCCTGTTAACGCTAGCCCAGGATTAAAATTTATTCGAATTCGAACAAAGGGGGGCCTCAAAGCAATCAAACGGAAATCCACAGTTATGTATGAAATTCAAAATGCCACTGGAGCCCCACGAAGGTTCGGGCAGTTCCAGCCGGTGAATCGAGCTAAGAAAAACAAATTCTGGTCTTTGTTATTGTGAAGTTTGTAAAGGTACAAGGTAGCACAATGTTTTTAATTTTCTATTTTGTGATTTAAGCTTATGGACTGCTGAGTTCAATTTAAATAAAGTTTTTGATTTTAAGATTTAACCAGAAGTTGTGTTTCTTGTTGATAACCTTTGATAGTAGTGAACCCAACATTTGATGAAGACCTGTAGAGCCAATCTAGATGGAAGTTCTAGTGTATGATGTCAGCAGAGGTTGGTAAGTACAGGTTGGTTGGTTGTCTTTTTGTCTTGTTTTTATCCAATAATGTTAAGGGGTTTTGATTTGATTGACATAAACTCCCTTGTGGTCTGGGAATTTTTTGTATTTTTCTCCATATTCAAGTTCGACCAATCATGAAAGTCATTGCTGCTGCTCTCTAATTAACAATCCATATGAAGTTGCCAAGGCAGCTTTGAGAGTATATTGTGAATGAATGAATGAATACTTTTATTTGAGTGTCAGAAAACTAAGATAGCAGTAAAATAAACCATTAAATGGGGACATTATAAATAAATAAAGATTAAAATTAATAAAACTATTTAAAATTAATAAGAGTCTGAAATTAATGAGATAATTTACATGTCAGTGGATGATTGTTGAGTGTGACTTAAATAGACTTAATAGAATATTAAGTGCCTATCATGTACGACCTGAAATACAACCGGAACAATGAGTATCAGCTAGTAAGGAATTCAAATCTAACTGTCTAATACGCTGTCCAAATACAGATAATGAAGGAAGGACTCTTATATTTTTGGGTAGAAGACTCTATAACTTAGGGTCAATGTATCTAATGGAATTCTTTCTATATGTAGTCGTGTTGAATCTTAGCATGGCGAACTCTTTGTTTCTCACTGAATATTTGGTGTCTATCGTATGGAAGACATCTGCAATATATTTCGGACAACTGTTATTTTTTGTCTCGTACATAAGAACAACCATATCCTGTAACCGTCTGTTACGCAGGGTGCTCAGATTAGCCATACTCAGTAATTTCTCATAACTTGATGATCTGTCGCAATAAATTGTAAGCAGTCAGTAGATGTTACGGCTATATCGTAGATGTTACGGCTATATCCTCCATGACTATATTGTGTGTGAAACGCCATGATCAAATAAAGTCTTCCATCCTTAAATTCTCTAACTCACAATTTTCTCACCAAGAATTTTCTCTGTGAAAGTCACAGCATGTGTGGTCACGGTGTTGACTGATGGAACTTCATAATCAAAATCAAAATATTTCTTTTGTTTGCATTCCTTAGATTGGACATTGTCTCCCCTTCCTGGTAGTCCAGCCCTGTCTGTCTGCCCAACTTCTTGTCAGTATTCTTAGATTTTATAGATGTTTTACCATCAAATTTCATGATTGTTAGGAACAAAATAGGAGAATCACTACCGCTCGCCACCTTTGTACACGTCCTCGTGAGCACCTCCTATCGGAAAAGTCTTCGCATGTTTACAGGCACCTGCAGTCATCTAGGGCCTGTCATGACTCTTGCAATACAGAATGTTTCACGATCTTAGACTCTGCCGCCTCAAAATTCCAAATCAAGATCAAAGAGGCATTGCACATTAAGTGGGAAAATCCCTTTCTCAATCAGCAGTTGAGGCATCTAGATTTGTCTCTTTCCTTTTAATTACGTTGTTCCTTTTGCCTTTTGTTTAAGGTTAATTAAGCTTATTATTTTTTATTTATTTTATGGTTATGCGCGCGCTATTTCGTTTCCCGTATTTTGTATTTCATATTCAAATTGTAACGCAAGTTTTGACGCTTAATTTTGTAACGTACCTTGATACAAAATTCAAATGTACAACCGTTAAAAGCTCATTTGCAACTGAGGATGACATGAGAATGTCGAAACAGGTTTTGTAAATTAAAAAATGTCGTATCTCTATTGAGAGAATCACTACTACTTTAATGGACAATAATAGCCTCTCTACACCCCATTACTATTGCAATCAACTGCTTTAGTCTAGCAACATTGACAGAAATTTACATATCCATAACAACGCACTCATTTTGATTTTAAAGTTATAGTTCTTCTGAGCTCTCATTGTGATAACAGCATCAGTTTGTTTAACATTGGAGTATGAAAAGAAAAAACTAACTGAAGAGAAATAGGGAATCAATTGTCAAATTAACATCTGAATATTTCCTCTCAAACAAGATTCTACACTGAATTCAGCAATTTGAATTCCCTGGTTTTAACAGTAGCAACTGAACTACCCCAGCTTTATTTTGCTCAAACTATCCTGTGTTTTCAAAACTTCAACATCAAACCAGCGGACAAGAGCAAACAAAACAAAACCTTAGTGAAATTTAAAATGACACACCACCCTCAATTTGACGCCTAAACAACAGAAATCTGTTCATCTTTCATATGGAGTATGGAGTTAAAGACTTTGGAAGATTTCTTTTTTTATTGCTCAAAAGTGCGTGCTTTCTGGGATGAGGTGACAGTTATGCTAAATTCTCAGGTCATAACGTTCAGGCCTTTTGATATTAAAGATATAGTTTTTGGTTTTGTTGACACTCTAACTTGTGACAGTGACTGCAGGTCACTTAATTACATTATCAGACCTGCCAACTCTCACGGTTCTGCCTTGAGTCTCACGATTTTTTGTCATTTCTCACGGCCTCATGACAAGGCTCCAAATCTCACGGTTTTTTGGGAAAAATCTTTCTGAAATGAAATAAAGTAAGTTGTTGAATAAAAATGGAATATTTAAGAGGAATACTAGTGCCATAAAGTGATAACCTAATAAAGAAAAACGCTGTACTTGCTACCTTTTTATACCGAGCCGTGCGTTTTGCTTGTGCTTTTCCGCGTTTTTTTGCTTGTGTTTTTTCCGCGTCTTTCCGCCATTTTGAAAGGGGAGTAGGCCCTAGGAATGAGGTTGGTGTCTAGTTCCCTCGATGGAAAAGGGGTTTGATCAAGGAAAAAAAAGAATCTCACTATTTTTTGTAGAATCTCCAGATTTTTTTCATGGGTCTCCAGGCTTTCCTTTACCAGGGGTTGGCAGGTCTTCATTGTATTAGAATGTAAACACGTTATTAATCGTACCAAACTCAAAGACTTCCTCATCTGTTAAATTACTTTTCGAAAAAAATCAAAAACAGGTTTCAAATCGAACGTTTTCTAGCTAGAAAAAATAATAATCTTCTGATCCATGACAACTGCTCCTCTGTTTTCCAAAGTGAAAATTTTAGACATCTTTCAAATCAATACCTTCGATATTGCTAAATTCATGTTCCGTTACCACAATAATCTGTTGCCTCCACTTTTTCTCAATCTGTTTATGACAAACAGTCAAGTCCATAGATATGACACAAGAACAGCTGGTAATTATTGCGTGCATTCCTGTCGAACGAACATCAAGAAATTCACAATTCTTTACCAGGGACCTAGGGTCTGGAATTGTCTTCCTCCCTCTATTACCAATTTGTCAAGCTTTTCTACCTTTAAGAACAAAGTGCTAGAGGTTTTATTAAAATAGTTTCTGAGTTAGTTTCTGCCGCACTCCTTCGCAGCCTTTATCTAACTTAATATTGTGAAGTCGAGGTGGCCTCTCTTATAAGCCTGGTGGTTTCCTGAGGTCTCCTCGCCTTACAACCTACGTGCTGTATTTTTTAATTTTTTGTTATATCTAAAAGGCAAATAAATGATGATGATGAACAAATGGAAACCCCTCCTCTAACTACTACAACAGTAGCTTTTTTACGTCTATAATACGTGATGTCCTTGGATAGTTTTTGTTTCTCCTGTATTTATGCATATACACTTTTTTGGTAGTCTAGTAAAGTGTATAATAGTGTAGTGAATTTTTGTTATAGTGTAGTTCGTTAATTGTTACCTATAAACTGTAAATTAAAATCAAAAACAAATAAAATACAAAAAATCTTTCATACGGTTTATCAACAACAGTTCACCCTTGATTTGACTTTCTTTTCTTTGATGAACATCAACTTCGTGACATGAGTATCTTCCAGTTTCAAATTTAATCATATAACTGAGCAAGAGTTCAGTGCAAGGACATGTCTGGATATTTAATTTAGTTTCAATGAGTTTTTGCATAACATTATCTGTTGCCTTCAATGAGTTTTTGCATCACATTATCTGTTGCCTTCAACATAGTCATATGAACTACATACAACATAGTCACATGAACTAGATAAAATAGGTGCAGAAGAAAATCATTCAAATACATGTAAATAGAGGTACATCTAAGCTATGACCAGAAATCCATTAAGCAACAGAGAACAAAGAAATAATACAACGAGTACACTGTCCCTAATATATTATATGCCAATTTTGAACATCAAAGTCATGACACCCATAGCTTTATATTACAACCACATCTGAAACACCATCTGGCTATAAATCCAATTTCAATTTTTAGCACTCGCTGCATAATTAGCCACAAAAAATAGGGAATATAGGAAAAACACTGGACACTATGCTATATAAATGCTAGCCTGAATGTGACCACCTGGGCTTGACATTTTGGGTGGTCGCTTACAGGAGGCTCGATTGTATATATATTTTTTCAATAACATAACTTTAAGAATTCTCCACTACCAATAAACAGTAATTAATCAACAAATCAAGTCACTTGCCCGAGTAAAGTTTGGTGAAGAGTTGGGCATTCAGTGGAATATTTAACTAATAAAAATAAACTTTTCCTGACCAAAGAAATGCAAAATGTCAGGTCTAGAAGTAACTTCTTCTTCCACTTGGTCGCTAAGCGTGATAAGTTCATTGACATTACAGTGAACTCAAATGTTTCTTGCAGCCTTCAATAGTATTAAATCAGCTGTATTAAATTATTTTAATTCTCTAAATCAGAAAATTCCTTGACCTTAGAAGAAAATTTCTAGGACTATTTCGTAAACTGTGGCAACCTTGGTGCATGTAAACATCAATATAATTAAAGAATTGCAGCTATCACTGCTCAAGAGACTGTAGAATACAAAATAACAAACTCGAATTTGTTACTTAATAATATATGGTACTGGCAGGATAATGAGGTCAAATCCATTAACGCTTTGTACCAAACAGTAACTTACTTGTAATTCCTCTGCAGTTATTAAAGGGTTCATTTTTTTCACAGCTTTATTTTCTCACGGCAATTACAATTATACTAAACTTACAGTTCACAAACTAAACATTTACATATCTGCACATTACAATAGTGATAGCGGAACTCCGGCGGCCCGAAGGGTGAGTCCCATAACCATATAGGAAAAATAAACCCATGTATTGATTTCCTCATAGTTATCGTGGGCAGCGGTATTGCTTGTGGGCGCGTACGCAAGACGGTGACGACGGTGGAGTCGCGCCACATGGCGACCATACTCCAAATAATAGGTTGACAGATACATGCAGCCTTGGTTTACTGTGTACTTTTTTGATGTATGACATCAGGAGCCATAATCAGGGACGGAGACCGTAAGTCTTGGGATGCGCGCGGACCCATGATATGGGACAATTTTTCTATTTTTAGAACAAATTGCGCCATCCTGACGTCATATATCCGCGCTGATCCACGCACGCGTCGTGGGCTCTCGCGTGGATATTGTCACGTTGTGTGATGAAATGGCGAGAGTTGCGAGATTCTTTTGCCGATTTTTCACAGCGATGGCAGGGAATAAGGCAGAGAAGAAGAACCAGAGCTCTTCTATGTACTTTAAAACTCTGATTTAATGGAAAAGGTGAAGAATTTCTTTAATTTCGCGCTGTGAATGAATAAAATCCGCTCGCCGGCTGGTTATACGCATAAACTTTTGTGTTTGTTCTCCAGAGAAAAGTTCTGTAAGAAAACTGTTTACTCCGGTATCGAGTTAATTTGTAAGTTTACCAAAACCTGTTTTGATAGTTTCTTGTTGTTTCTGCTCATTTGGCTACTTTGCAAAAGTTTTAAAAGGGCAGTCTGACGCATACGAGTAGTTAATTTGCATAGTGCAGCGCGCGCACTTTCAAGTCCGAGTCGGTGTTTTCAGATTGTCGATAAACAAACCGTGAAAAAGATTTGTTACGTTTTCTTTTGTGCTGAAATACTACAACAATTTTCACCAACGATCGCCAAAAGGCTACTAGGACTACTAGCATCATGTGTGTTTCTTTCACATAGTGAAACTTTACACTGCGAAAATAAAATAGACAAGGAGTTTCGACTCAATCGAAATTCTTTATTCGAGTTGATTACAAGCGTCATCGTAACTTTCTGATTAGTTCTGCTGTATTTACCTATTTTCAGCTAAGCTTTTAATATGTTCTCGAACATTAATCAACCTTAAACATATTCGAGAGAGAGAGATATTATATGAGTTCGATGTACGTTTTCACACCATGACCAAAGTGCGAAGTCCAATTTGTCATGTTTTACTAGCTGAGCAAAACACGCATCGGCGGGCGCTCTTATTCATCGACAACATACAAACAAAACTAAGCAGCATCTACGGATATAAACCTATTGTCACTTATTAGGCCTAAACGCTGCTATATCCAAACATATCCAACTAGTTTTTTTTTTCTGTGTTGTGGAAAAGCTGTTATAATCTTCTTCATATGTGAAATTTAGATTGGAGTAATTTGAAGTTCTTGTAAAAAGAGCAGCGGAACTCAACTTGGTAAGCGATATAAAGCGGGACATACCTAAATTCGGCACTGTCTTCACTCTGGAGCAACTTACGGCGAAAATACTTAAGCAAAAATCCAACTGCCATAAAGGCCTTGAGTTGTGGGTCAACAGCATAAACGACTTCGGGAATTTCGGACGCCATTTCCCCTGCGCGACATCCGCGAAATTCCTCGCAGCAATGTACGCGCGTGTGCCGTAGGTGATGGCGCAATTTGTTCTAAAAATAGAAAAATTGTCCCATATCATGGAGCCAACCCCAATACTAGAAATGGCGCGCGCTTACGGTCTCCGTCCCTGATTATGGCTCCTGATGACATGTTATGATCATAGTTTTTAGGTTATTTATTGTTGTAATGATAATTATTATTATTATTATTATTATTATTATTATTATTATTATCATTCGACACCTATCAATTCAAGGTATCCGCTGACAAGTATGACATGCCATATCGCGGGCTCAAGTTTCTAGCTCACCGAGGTCACGCACAAC
>CM042750.1:6839215-6842504 GCA_022496165.2 Catalaphyllia jardinei | reverse complement strand
GCCATATCGCGGGCTCAAGTTTCTAGCTCACCGAGGTCACGCACAACCAACCACAAGTACTGGTTTTCGATTGGATCGCGGGCTCATGTCAGGTTTGTTGAAAACAGAGCAGGGTTGTTCGGAAGCCTGTTAACTCTAATCCAGGTTTAAAAGTTTACCAAATTACAACTGTTTGTTCTCTACAAATGCTTTTTGTTTTACAGTTTTTTTTTGTGTATCGTGTTCTGTGATTATTAAACTCAAAATAGAGGGCCAAACAATATGCACAGCAAAGTTGCAAAACTCAAATCAAAATTTAACCATATCCTGGGTAAGCCTAATCGGACTACAGGAGCTCCGCTTTTAGGTTGACCTTAATCTGTATATTACAATCTAAGCATTACATAGAACTAATTTACAGCTCTGTACGTACAGCCTTAAGTGCGATGTTCACATACGCTTTTACGTTGATTATAATAATATCTATTATTATTTAACACTGTGTTTTATTTGTTATTTCATACACTAATTATGGCATAACCTACTAACACAAAACTCGCAACAAAATTTCTTCATGAGCACGCCTTAGCTGGTGAGAAAGAATTTCCACTTCTGTCGAAATTCCCTTTCACCATTCAGCGTGGCAGCAATGTATTTTTCAATTTCCATTTTATCCTGCACCAATGAGATATAACCGCTGAAAACGAATATAGTATTATTTAGCGCGTTGATATATAGAAAATATTTGCCTAGCATTATGAGATGGTTGAAGGTCAAGCGGTGCGTACAGGGACGAGTAACTCCAAATAATACCTCTGGTTCGGAGAGAAGTATATGCGCATTACTTACAGTAGAATACCAAGTTTGTAACTTATCCCAAAAAGAAGATGCTCGCGGGCAGCTAATAAACAAATGACCTATGTTTTGACTATCAGAGGGACAGAAACGGCAGGACGGGGAGGCAACCTTCTTCATTTTGTATAGAATACTGCTCGTGGCTAAAATATTGTGTATAATTTTGTGCTGGAATATTGCCAATTTAACTTCTTTTGTGGCTTTGAACGGCAGAAGATAAATTTTATTTAAATTTTTTCTGAGGTGGGAGGTGAAAGATTTTCGAAGGTCAACAGTTTGTCATATAACATCTTGCACGTTATTAAAAAAAATATTCAAATAAACATAACCAGGTTTAAAAAAAAAAAATCTTGCACGTTATAGTACAGATTGTGGGCGGCGAGGGTGTAGAGTTCATTTAAATCATTAAATGTGATGACAAAGCTATTAAAAGCAATACGAAATAACCGGTACCACTGCAAAACCAAACTTTGAACTATCCTGTTAAACCCCTTTCTTTTAAGCATTTTTGCCACACTATTGATATAAACATAGACCTCTGGATGTGCAATAAGCGCACTACACTTGTTGATTTTTCGGAATTGTTCCTGTTTTTTACCTTTGTTCTGTTTGCGACACTTTGCAGAATGCAGACGCAAGAAAACGCTTCTAACTTGTTTAGCTGCTCTCTAATTACTGTGGGTAGAAGAGACTCAACAAGCACGGCAGAATCTTGACGGCGGTACAAGATCGAAGCCGCTTTGGACGTAGTTAAAAGTCCGTATTGATGAATCAATGATTTGCCAAATCCAGTTAGCAACACCGCTAGCACCATCCTGTCTTTTAAGAACACATTTTCCTGAAAGGCACCTTAAAAGGATAAAAAAGCAGGGTATTTTAAGACATTTTTTCTGGAACTTAGATAAAATAAACAATCAAATATGCTCTTCCGACGTAAGAGTCACATTAATGGCGCCAATAAACTGATCCAGTACCTTAATGATCGTGGATAAAACCCCTCTTTTCTCAAAAAAGAAAGCCGACGAGTTCACGCAATCACACATAATCACACACAGTGAAACACTCAAACCCAGTCACACTACCACAAACCAACCCAGTCGTGTTCCGCTTGTTATCACATGCAATGCTGCCCTTCGTTTTATATCAAGTATAATGCAAAGACAATTTAAAAGCCTTTCGTCTTCCTCACGATGCAACGACGTCATTCAAACCACACCGTCCGGCTCTTGTTGCTTTCCGACGAACCGACAACTTTAGTGACATTTCAGTTATAACTAAATAACCTACTGATAAACAAACTAACGTCACCAAGGGATCCTTTCGATGCGGCAAAAATTGCATCACTTGCCACTGTGTCACCGACGGCCGTACAAATTATACCTTTTCTGCCACTGGAGAAATGAAAACAATTCATGATCGTATCGACTGCAACTCGGCTGCAACGTTGTCCACGTTGCAACAAACAGTACATAGGTGAAACGAAAAGACGACTTAAAGAACGCTTTAATGAACATCGTCTGTCCTCCAATAGATCATTTGCCAGAATCAACCAAAATGCGAGAATAATTTGACTTGAACAAATCAAGTACCTTGTTACCGTCAATCTTCATGACCAGCATCCATCCACTACTTCCACATGCTCCAAGGTAATCGGTAATGTGACAGTAGACCGACAATACATTTGATCCCACCTTTATAGGCTAGGCCTTATTGCCTTCAGACCTAATAAATAATATATAGATTTAGGCCAGCCTAAAAGCGTAGCTCCTTGGCCACGTTGTTAAGACCCGATTAAGCTAACGGTAATCCAGGAAAACGTAGAATTTTGATTTGAGTTCTATACCTTTGCAGTGAGGTTTTCTGTTTTGAGTTTTATAAACACAAAACAAAGCAGGAAAAAACATTTCTATAAAGAAAACGTTAAAATTCGGATAAATTTTAATCCTAGGCTAGCGTTAGCCGCTTTCCGAACAATCCTGAACTGTTTTCAACAAGTTAACCTGACATGAGCCCGCGATCCAATCGAAAACCAGCATTCCGTCAGCCGTCAACTTCAAAAAACACGCGGCCTCGATGAGTTGTAGACTTGAGCCCGCGATATGGTCACGTGATACTGGTCAGCAGATATCTTGTTTTGACAGATGTCAATTGCTTATAACATGGATGTCCAATATCAGAGTTACACGGTAAACCAAGGCTGCATGTCTCTATCAACCTATTATTTGGAGTATGGCCGCCATGTTGCGCGACTCCGTCGCCGTCGTCGTCGTCGTCGTGCGTACGTGCCCACGAGCAATACCGCTGCCCATGATAACCATGAGAAAATCAATACATGGGTTTCTTTTTCCTATATGGTTATGGGGCTCCGCGGCCGCCGGAGCTCAGCTATGAAAGCAAGAGTTTCAAGGGCTCTTGAAAGGTCCAAAATGACTAAACTGAGCAGAAATGAGCTTGG
>CM042750.1:6829215-6834215 GCA_022496165.2 Catalaphyllia jardinei | reverse complement strand
TTGTCATACTATCTTTCTCCTTCGCAAACAGAGAAAGATTGCCTCACGAGCCCAGCGTCTGCTCAGGAAGCTTTGTTTATTCGAAATTTACGCCAGACTTGACAGAAACATTTACACTTTTGCTAGGGACCGCAAAGGGGGAGGGCTGATAGGGCTGTAGTCCTACCACTTTTATATCTGGGATTTATTTTCTAGGGCTCCAGATGCCGCGCAAATGCAAGGTAAATGACGAGAATGGCGAGGTTTTGCACAGCAGCCATGTTGCATAGTAGGAACAATAGATTATTTTTCCTTTGGAAAAAACTTTCTTTCTTACGCAAAATATATTCTTTGTTTCTGCCATGCAACATGGCTGCCGTGCAAAACCTCTATATGCCAGATTTTTCAAGCTCTACCACTTTAAAATGGTCTCCGCGGTCACTGTTTGTGCGATGTTATAAGAAAATTAGCCGTTGTAGAGTCATTTCTTTGTTATTTGAAAAATTATGGAAAAACCAACAGTAGTCTCTTTTCATTTAAAAATTCTAGTTCGTACATTACTAATTATTTGTACTCCTGTAAGTGTGCAACATCTTTACCACAATTTTTGTTTAGTAGACAGATAGTGATCGTTTCTTCTCCTTTTGGATTTCTCTTCCTGATATAAGTTTCCACAGAAGCTAGCCAGCTGAACTGGTTGTCAGTAATGAAGTTTTCAGATTAGTTTTATTCATGGTATAATTTCCCCTTGCTGTTAGTCACACCAGTTTTCGGAAATAGTAGAAATTCAAGTTAAGAATCTTACTTTTAACTTCCTAAGTTTGTTCTATCTAAATTTCAACCTTTGATTTTTAATCTTAGCTCTCTATTTTTGATTTAGAAAACTTCGTAGTGCTGGTTAGAATTCGCTATCTTAACTCCCGGACGTACAAGGGGGGGGGGGGGGGGGGGTTGCAACCCCCCAGAAAGGTTTTTTTTTAAGATTTTGTCGTGGGGATTTTCTCTGCACATCTCTCCCTTTCAGTAGTTGTTTGTTTATCTTTAAGACACTTTTTCTGAAAATGTGGTGAAAATCGACCGGTAGATGCATGAGATATTAAAAGGAAAGTGACATTAATTGCTGAGGAAAGAGTAATATTGAACTCTATTCCTTCAGAATTTTTAAGCTTTAAGGCTCTGTTCCTGGGCCTAAAACAGCTATAACGCAACACTAAGTTACATTTAGTCATATTTTACCTGTTCAGCTATTTAAAACTGTAATTGTGAGTAAAACGTTTAATTTTGTCAAGAAAAATCAACTTAGACTGAAAAAAGTGAAAAATAACAAAAAGTCCGCCATATTAAATGACATCATAGGCCCCCCAGCGGTGCAATTTGCATATGTAACCCATAATATTAACCTAGGTGTGTAGACGACATAACAGGCTATCTATTGCTGGTATTACCTTTTCAAAGTATCTTGACCCAACGAAAACCGAGGGGAGGGGTTCCTACAATCCCCCCTTTCTTGTACCACGGTGGGGGTATGAGTTTGCTTGTACGTCCGAGGGTTAAAATACTTTTCGGTCGCATTTTTGAAGTTGCATTGTCATATTGTACACACTTAGGCGTAAAGGATGATAAATAAGTGTGTGTAAATCGTTTTGGATTACAGCGCCGATTATAGAATAACTGAGCCACTACGCACGCTCTCATTGGTCCATAGGTGTGTTAAGATGAGAGAATTTAAACACAGTTGTGACATTTCAAATTTGCGCATATTTTTAATTATGCAATAAAGCACTTTTTACGTGTTTATACTGAGCGTCGTCTTAACACTCCTAAGATTGAGAGAATTCTCGAAAGTCTCGGGTTTGCATAACTGTCTCGAACTCTCCCAACACCCTTCGTGTTTAGATGAGGCTATGTAAACACGGAAAAAGTGCTCTATTGCTTAATTACACCGTCGATTTCATCCTCGTTGTTAACAAGTGCGCAATAAACTACTGTTGGACCTAGTTATGTCTCTTCCTTGACGTCCGTAAGGAAGACCATTGAAGTAGATTCTCGTGTCAGGACCAAGACAACATGACGAATTTCCATTCTCGCAGGAAAGCAGTGCTCTCCAGAGTTAGATTCCACCAGTTTTAAATTGAAGGGTCCGTCCAGTTAGAAATTTACAGTGTTTACCAGAAAAAACGTATTATCACATTATACCATGCCATAAAAAATACAGCCAATTAGAATACAGGATAGCCGTTGTATACTCGACGGTACTCCATCAGCGTTCCCATCGTGCCCTGCACGTATGTCCCATCGAAGGTGCTGGGCATGCATTGCATTTTTCCACGGCATGGTTTAATGCATTCCCGTAGTATACCATGAGATATCCTACTTGCCGAGAAAAAACACAAGTGATTCGTAGGATAATCTGATATTTCATGGCATAGCATTCGAAAGCATTACATAACTAATAAATCATATCTACTGCTGATAATTACAGTTTGCTAACATATAAAGTGCACGGAAACCGTATATTATTTATAATGGCACAAATTGAAAGGAACATTTCTTGGTTCCCCTTTAGATATTTATTTGACACATATAAATAATCCTTGCTACATAACCATAATACATAATACATAAGAGTATTCCCTGTTTTTGATTAAAATTAGGACTCTATAAATTGTTTTGTTCTCGTTATTTTAAATATACTTATAATATGTATATACTGCATAATTATATACGGAGACTATTCGAAAATAAATATTTTCCATTCTGATAACGAATGTACACATGTCCTTCAAAGTGAAGTACCTGAGGTACAATTTTTAACTTTGCGCGTGAATACTTTCACGTCTGTCGTGACATGGGCGGTTTCGGGTAATTTAAAGATCCTAGTTTGTTTCATGTTTTAAAAATTCTCTTCGTCTATATTTCTAATAACCTAGTGTTGCTCTGTGTAAGTGTTGTTATAATTCTGTTTACTTTATATACTATGCGTGTGTCTTTGTATGTACTAGCTTTTAAAAAATATTAAATATCTTTTCAGACGTCGAGTAGTCTAGTCTAGTGTACTGTACTGTACTGTACTGTAATATAATATTGCCATTTTTGTATTATACATTATAATGCATGTACATTGTAATCTAATGTTCTGTTATACATTTTTGGTTCAATTAAATATCAAGTTACAAACATTCTCATTCCTGGCGGGTTTTCCAACCTTGTTCCAGGGACTTTCCTCTCCTAATTTCTTAAGGGAAAGTCCTGGGAACAAGGTTGGGGTTTCACTACAGTCCGAACATCTCTCCTTGAAGACCTGTCATGTCGACTGTAATTTTAACAAACATGGTATCACTCCGAATGAATCCACCTTGTCTTAATTCTGACTGGGAAATAAACGTCGGACAGCCCGATGCTATGTTCATGTCTGATGTCGGCCTTTTAAAACTTGAACTGTGAGGTTCTGGGCGAAATGCATCATACGTGTCTCTGATCCTGTCTTGGTCAATAAGTCTGAAATGTACCTTTTGGATGAACGGCCAGGGCAATAAGGCGTCATATTCACCTCTCATAATCACAAAGAACATTGACATGTGCGTTCCTTTGCCAATACCATCCCCATTTGGGTACATACGGGCACAAACTTTGTATCCAAACCGTCCAACATAGAATGGAGGGCTATAAATCGATAGCGTCTTGCCAGAAATGGCTTCTTGAAATCGTCGACTGTATTGGTCGATTTTCCAAATGTAAGTCCCACTGTGCGAGGTAGCTTCCAGCATTTGAATGTGCATGTCTTGTTCAGAGAGTTGAATTTCATGTAACGCCAATTGATGTTCTGCTCTGTCCAATCGACGCTCACACTCACGAGACAACGAAGAGTTGTCCCTGAAATCACGAGCGTTTAGTGTCGCGGCGGACATCTTCATATGGGCCAGTTCACTTTGCAAGTTGTTTACCTTTTCTTCGTGTCTTTTTAACGCGGTCATAATTTCCTCCACCTGGGAAGAGACCACATCTGCGTTTGCACCACTTGGAGTCACTGAAGTTTCCAAGCCGCGGAGGAGGTTTTCAATTTCCTTCTTTTGTTCAAGTACAGACTTTTCTATAATGGATATTTTTGTGTGCTGCGTTTGTATGTTCTGTCGGGCAGCCGCCAATTCTTCGGTTTGATTTTGAAGTTGTTGCTCCAAAGTCCTTTTCTCGTTTTCAAGATGAGAGACTTTCTCTTCCATCTCCTTGCTCTTCTTGTTTTGCTGGCGGGTTGAGTAGTTCATTATACGCAGATGGGACTCAATACTGGACTTGATATGCTGATCAAGGTTTTCTGCATTTCCCTGTGTAAAATTATCGGAATTGGTATAGATCAAAGTGGTTATGAGCCACTCAACTTGGAAAATGGATCGTTTCTAAACAGTGACAATTTTGATTACACCGACCTGAGGTCAGTTTAACCCGAAGGTTAAGGTTAAAGCCCATTGGTATTGTTAAGAGATAGTGCAAAAGATTTAAAGCATGAGAAATTTCTCCTAAGTTTATTGGCGAAAATTTCGGACATTTGAGAATGTAAACGCGAATAGGTTTTGTTTACATGCAAGATTAAAGACACTAGTCAATTCGTAATTCTGCGTACGTTTTGTCTAAACCAATTATCAACGGTTCCGAGGAATTTGAAATTATACTCTCCACTTTAATTGTTTACTCGTTACAAAACGTTTGTAGCTCAAAACGGCGGATTTGAGCGATTTGGTGGGTTTTGCGACGACTCTTACTACACGTTTAATATGAGAAGGAGTCAAAGTTGAAAAGACTCCTCCAGCGCCAAGCAGATTTTGAATCGCCCGGCTTCCAAATCTAACGCAAGATAAACTGAAAGGTTATGATTCTTCTGGTGGCATTCAATCGAAATCCAAGTGCTAACCGCCGAATAATTTTCGAGAAATGCAGTGTTATGTATTAGTAGTTCGTATTGTGTGATCGTCCGGGTGAGAATAGTTCTGAAAAGAACTGTTGTTGGTGACTGACGTTTCGACAAC
>CM042750.1:6801672-6829115 GCA_022496165.2 Catalaphyllia jardinei | reverse complement strand
CCCCCCCCCCCCCCCCCCCCCCCCCCCCCCCCCCCCACTCCTATATGTAAACGTTGAGAAATTTTCGTCGTCTCGGGTACAAAACAAGGATTCTGGTCTCACGGTGTTTACGACGAAACATCACTAGTTGTAGCTGTCAAAGTATCGTTTAGGATGCACTAGAACAACTAATATTTCGTTCTTATTCATTATTTTTGGAGTTTTCAGGCTTGATTTCCGCTGATCTCTCGATTACGCGATGCGGGTCTACAAGTGCCCGCGGGATCCTCTCTTGAGCAATAGCTAGTAATCGAACCTATTTCGTTTTAAGAGATATCTTTTAGGGGTATAATGAAGCTCACTCAGGCAACGTCCACATAAGTCTCCCGTAGGAGTTAAATTCAAATTTTTCGAAGAGCATTCTTTGCGGCTTTTTGATATGGAAGCTCCCCCGGGTTTTTAAATGTCTAACGGGAAGTGATGGAGTGAAGGAGTGATGGAGTGAAGGAGTGAAGGAGTGATGGAGTGAAATCAGACCCACCACTGCAACTTCGAAAATAATAAATATTTTCTAAGTTTAAAATTGATATGATTTGTTTCCGTCTTCAATGACAACTACCTTGCGGTTTCCGAGACAATAACAGGGACATTGACCTACTTTAAAAATTTTAGTGTCCTTAGTTTTGACATTTAAAGAACATTCACAGTCGCTTCGCTTTTCAGGCAATGGCTTTACTATACGCTCTACGAGCAAGTTTTTAGCAACCTACCCAAAATCTCAGTCGAAGGGTACCAAGTTAATTATAAGTCATTCCTTGTTTTATCGATAAAACATCATGAAGAATACGGGTGGGATGTCAGCCCATCTCTGAAGAAAGAAATTTGCTGAAGCGAGGCTCTGACAACAGTGAAGGTCTTTAATAAGGCGTAAAAAAGAGTTTTCTTTAATTGTTAAACTCACCTTAAACTCACAGCCATGACAACTGAAAGGACACAAATGATCTGCGTTTGGGCACTGTGTGGTCACGTGCTCCTCCATCATGCCACGCGGTATATTCTCTTTGCCACAGTCTAAGATGCAGCTGATGGGAAACTTGAGACAGACGTCCAAATGATCCTAAAAACATTATACAATTTGATTAGTGTAAGCTTTCTAGAACTCCAGTTTAGTTGATAGCAAGTGTTCTGTTTAGTTCAGCATCTGTACTTGTTTAAAAACAGGATTTTGCAATCTTTAAAAGATACGCTATGGCTGTTTAGTCCAATATGAATTTGCTGTCTCTATCCCAGTCAGTTTTAGGTTCAAGATTATGTTTATTCTATTATTTATTCCATAAAAATGCTGCTGGTCTGATTGCATCCTAACCATCTGGCTAGAGCATATGTTTACGCTCCTCATGTCCCTTGCTATTTGGTCTCTTAAATGGCTTTGTCCAGCATTCATATTTGTAAGTGGATAGCCAGTTGCATTTGGACAGTGTCTGTCAAACGATTTGCACCATTTTCCGCAGGATGGAAGCACAAAGAAGTGTATAATATATATATGTATATTTGACGAATCATGGTGTTTCGTTTGCTAGGTAACACTGGACAATAAATATTTTCGTACGGGAATAGAGGGGCACTCTACAGGGGCCTTTAACTCTCTGTTTATATAAATTACTGGTTGCACTAATTTCATACCTTCATGTTCCTTTGACGAACCTCCCCACCGCAGTATGAACAGACAACAGCCCTGTTTAGACAGTCATTTTCTCTGTGACGTTGGAGATTTCTTCTTTCCATTGTTTCACCACAAGCTGCACACTGTGTGTCACCATACTGACAGGTTTCCTCGTGTGCCTGTTGGAATAAATTTTAATTTAAAAACTTAAATGCTTTTTAAAATGTGTACGTCCAACGAAGTTTTCCACATTAAGAGTTTATGAGATCTATGAGTCATTAAGGCAGGGTTCTTTGATGTCCTTTCTAATGAACGGTCATATACATTTAATCATACAAAAGATGTATTTGCTTTGTACGTAGTCTCCCTCGCAGCTGCTCGGGCCAAGGTCACGCACTGCTCCGAGCGTTGCGTGACTTCCCTATTAAGAGGCGTTACGCTACCCAAATAACTATAAGAACTGGCTGGGATTTTCCTTAAAGGGCGGTATGAGATTGTAAGTGGGAATTGCTCCATTTGTGGTAGAAGTGCCCTAAAATAATATTATGGTTGATAGTGCATATAAAGTACCTTTAAGTGTCTTAGTTCCCCCTTCCAGTCACAACTTCTTTCCTTATATCGACAGAAACACTGAAGATTAAGTATTTCTATCTCACAACATTTGTCTCGGAAAGATTCATCTCGGGATATCGGTTTCCCATCGATTGGACATTTGGGATTCCCCAGCCTGAAAAACGTAACAGGAAACAACTGAAATTAGGTTATTACCGGAAACAATTACCTTGTTTATCCTGTAGCTCTTCCAGACCTCTATTTTCATTCGTCCGTATGACCAATAGCTTACTTTGTTATCAGGGCTATGGGCATTGTTTCTGTTGTATCACCTATTGTTTCGTTCTCCAATCACAGACCGCGTCTGGAAAGCTACAGGCTCTGAGTTTATTACCGGGATCCTACGACCGGGATGCACTTTTACTTGTGTAGAGCCGGCTTGTTACTTCTGTCCGCATATATTAATTGTCGAGACTTACCCGAAGAGACCTTCAAAACAGGTGTTACAGAATCGATGCCCACACGATGTCTGCCAGGGTTCACTGAAAACGTTCTTGCAGATTGGGCATTCAAGTCGTTCGTCTAGTCTGTTGACGAATTTTATTTCAGAAGTGGACTTGTAATCGACTGCGACAACCATAGTGTATTCGCTTATTACAGAAATGTTTTAGCCCAGATTCAGTGTGACGTTGCGATCCTTGTGTCAGATTCTGAGAAAGTCACATAATCAAGATACGTGGCTTCTTTGAATAGGTTATTTTTAGCATGATGACATCATGAATTATTTTGAACATTGTCTCCAGACAAAGCTCGATGTTTCCATCTGTTTGCCTTCTAAACCAAATTGAGGGAGTGCACTATCGACGACAAGAACAAGTTCTATGGATCGTCAGTATGCTATGCGATTTTTGAGCACTCATGCTGCATCACGAGTGTATTAGATCTCATGATTGTATCGTGAACATCATGAGATGTTATTTTGCGCAATTTGCATGACAGTGTGAAAACGTAAGTCATTTAATACTGGGGGTAGCAGTACCTGTTAATAGTGTCACCACAAAGCAATATTTACTGCGGTCCTAGACTATTCACAATTCAAGGCCGGTCAGCATTTTCAAGAAAGCGTCGTTAACTCATAAGACTAAAAACGTGAAGCTGCCTCCTAGAATATTGTGGATTTCAAAATTGCCGACGTCATGTGTCCATTTCGCAATATGTAAATAGCGATACTCACTGTTTACAAACAATTCTTTTGATATTTAAATTTGCCAAACACAGAACAAAGGAATCCTTTGTTTCGATAGCCAATAAACCTCTGGTTGGCACAACAGGTGACGTTAACGGCGAGTATCGGAAAAAATTGTGTTGACCCATCTGTTGCTAAAGTCGAAAGTTCTCGGTTTACGATTTCATTCAGTCTAATCTGGTTTACATCCAGTCTAATCTAGCTGGATACAAATGGCAACATATCTCAAAGGCGGCTCAAGCTCACGATGCGACGAGTTATTATTATTATTATTTTTGTAATAATTGCGTTCGACGAAGTGGAGAACGCATTCTAATCTCACAAGCGAGAGTTATCAAGCTTTTTTTGGACAGGTGACAGGCAGGCGGGCGGCTGCCAATGACGTCATATCCGACTACGTCACATTTTCGTGATTAGAAACAAATATGGCCAACGATTCAAAGATCAGCGTTGCTCTATTTTAACCATTTCAATCACAGTTTTCTAAATGGCGCGTCGTCACTTACTCGACATGGAAAATAAGGGATATTCTGGCGCGTTGGGAAGTTCTTTAATGAGGGAAATGGCAATTTTACAGGAGTTTTGGACGATTCGAACTCTGAAGCAGTCAACTCGATCGAGAGCAGTTGACTTCATTGATGCACTTTCAAGTAATAGGCGGGTGTTTGGGATGGAGAACGACGAAATTTGAAGAACTGTATGACGACTTAGGTGAATGACCAATGAAAAAAAGAACTGGCTCGGGAAGTAAGTGGTTTTTATTTATCGAGTCACTGTGATGTTTGATGCATGAATAGCAGAATCAGTACCGGTCGAATTTTATTTGGAATCGGTGGAAGAGTACTCTAAGGGAAAGATCCATAAGAGTGAACCCGAGCCAGGGAACGGAAATGTAAATACTGTGTACTTTGTTAACACTCGAATCAATCGCACGGAGTTTGTTTTACGATGAACGAGCACGCCGAATGCAATTGTTTACTTATATTTGAGCTTCCTGCTTAGAATAATGTTCGTAAAAAATATACTTTTAAAATTTCGCTTTTACGCTTAAACATTACAAGTTAATGTGGCAATATTTAGCACGAAATTTGAAGGCTGATATGAATATTTTAGTCCTATTAAATTTGTGAGTCTACGGAAACTGGCGCCGTCACGCAACGTACTTTGTACGGGACATCTTGGACTTTGTCACTGATATCTTTCTGTAAAATCCCGGTTGTTGATGAAAAAGTGTTGGTTTTAGCAAGAGACAACTGTTTGATCTCCAGTTTCAACAAATAATACACACCGTTTCCTTCCGTTGTCTCACGTTTATTTCGCCCGATCTAAAACGTTTCCAGCACGAAACAAGCACAACTTTGACGGCTACTACAAACTCTTGCTCACATGAAAACACTCTCGTCCAACGAGCACATGCTAGATTCCCTCTCGCTAGAGGGGGGTACAACAATTCAAGACAATGTCAAAGTCACTTCCGGTCTCCTACCGAGACACCGGTTTCCGGTTTGCTACTCGAGACTAATAACAAAACGATTAAACTAAAATGTTCAGCTTTCGACAACAACAAAGGTTGAGCGTCGGCTACGGAAATCTAAGGTTTCTGTATAAAAGTTGCGGCGTCGAACGCACTCTCATAATCTTTGATTACTACTAGTAATAATCTTTATGTAAACGTTTAGCTCGCGAAATATGTAAACGTTTAGCTCGCGAAATTTGATTTACCGCCGTACCGACATCTAAGTTACATACGTAACGACCGAGTTTGAATACGCATGGATTAACTGTGGATTAACTGTGGATTACGCGAGAAAAAATTTGGTAATCGACATAAAAGCTGAAATTTTGATATCTTTGCCATAAAAATTTATTCATTTATTTATTAGAATATTTATTGCTTTTTTGGCGAAAAACGACTTTCTCTTGTATTGCTGCTATTTTATTTGATCCCCCCTAGAAGCTCGCGACCCTCCTTTCTGTGCGTACCTAAACGGAAAGACCACGCTACGCCCCTGAAAATGACTTACCTCGATGCCCTGTTGTCTTTTCTTTTGTCATTTCACTTCGCAGCTCAATCCGAGGTCTTTTAAGCTTGAGAGTTTGTAAAGGACAAATTTTGAAAGAAGGCTGAGTTGCCAGGCAGAAGTTTTGGAAATTTGCGTTTTGACTACTTGTGTAATTTAGTTTGCTTGTTTCTTCTTTGTAATGTATCTTAATAAAGAAATAATTATTTGTAAATAGTGCAAAAAATAATATTGCGTTATAATACCTAAATTAAACGAGGCTTACCTGTAAGGTGAAGTTTGATTTGGGTTCTGTGAGTCATTGGTCGGGAGCGAAGGAGTCATGTGAGAAAGCGTACGAGCCGGGAAGATCAGTCTTTAACAGATGTGAGCACTTACACCCAATCATGACATGGGTGGGCTAACAATCCATTTGGAAAGCAAACATATTGATAAAGTTTTTCTTGCCACTGAAACTTCAGGTATTTTTGGTCTGCAGTGGCAATAGGCAACGAATAATAAGCATCCTTTAGATCTAGGGATGCCATAAAGCACCTAGGTTTTACCATTTGTAAAACAGTATTAAGCGAGTCCATTTTAAAATGGTGATACTGCACATGAGTGTTCAAACACTTGAGATTTAAAATAACCCTGAAAGAGCCATCCTTTTTGGCCCTAGTGAAAATAGGTATGTAGTCTCCCCTTCTTCGTGACTACTAGGGATAATGACACCCTTAGCAAGTAGTTTATCTATTTCAGTATCAATGACATGCTGTTCATACAAATCAAGGATTTTCTTCTCTCGGGGAACGACTCTTTGATATGGAGTCCTAGTAAACTCGATTGGCTGGCCTAGTATCATTTGCAATATCTCAGGGTCTGAGGTTAAGGCTTGCCACTGATTGTAATATTCTCTCAGCCCCCCTGCTTTAAAGCAGTGAACTTTGTGTTCGAGAAAGTGTAACATATTTACCTTGTCTGTCGGAACATCAGAGCATTTCACTGGCTGGCTTTTTTCTCGGTTTCCCGTGACTTGTAGGGATGGTTGTTGTCTGGCCGGTAAGATCAGCCCTTCTTCCCTAAAAAAGGCTTTCCACTAGAGTGAGAAGATTTGCCTTTCCAGCTATCGCTGTGGTTTCGGTAAGATGACTTTGCAGTAGTCGTATGGCCAATTTTGTTTGTGGCTTTGATGTTGTTAAGTTGAGATTGTAGCTCATCGCCAAATAACAAGCCTGTGATGGGTACTTGAGAGCCACACAACGAGGAATATTCGTTATTCAAGTTTGGTTTTATAGCGTCGCGTCGACGGTAAGACAGCTCAATGTTTACATGGCCTAACAATGCCAGAGCGTCAGCGTTATGCGTGACTAATTCCCCCAATTTCTCAGTGAGAGCCGGCGCTGAAGTCTTCTCAGGATTTGCACGGAGAGCCAGCAGTTTGTCAGTCGATTTGGCGACTGCACTACCGACTTTGACAAGTACTTTCTGCATGTTTGCGAGACGTAAATCCGCACTCCTGGTCACATGCTTCAGCTTATTCCATCCATATCTCGGGGTTGACCTTTGGCACAGTTAATTTCCCGCAATTATCGGGTCGATTGTATTTCGCCGATTTCTCTTTCAACTTGGCTTCCTCCAACTTAGAACCCCATCGCTTATTGACGTGATAGTAGCGAACGATGTAATTATATTGTTACTAATGTGGTAACTGGAAGTCAAATTAACCTCCAGCCCAGGTTTCCCGTCGACAGGGTCCGCCGTCGCGACTCTGCGCGGACTTTGTTTTGCTTATTTTGACGTCGCCTGTGAAACGCGAGTTTCGCTTTTATGATTTTCGTACTTTGATATCATTTGCGACTTGCAAGATGATACGACTCTTATCTGTATGGACGCAAACGCACTTGGAGAAAACATAAATGTTGTAAATAACTTTAAAGTGCCCATGTCACCAATTTGTTTTATTTTTCCATTCAAAAGGCCACATCAAAAAAGGAACTTCTGCGAAAAAATTTTTCGATTTGAACAAAACGCGAATTTTTTATGATTTTTTGAAAACGCTGTAATTGACCGCCATTTTGGCACGCTACTCGTGTTAGTCCTCTCACGGTCAGATGAGACTTGTGACGTAGGTTAAGGAACACGTGACTTAAGATGCAAGTGAACTTGAGAGAGATTTGACCGAGAATTCATCGAGTGACTGGTTAAAAAGGTCAAAAATGCCCGAAAGATGTGTTGCTGCACGATGCGACAACATAGCAGATCCCGCAAAAGGAATTAGTATGCATAGAATTCCTTTTCTGAACTCTGAAAACCCTGTTGCACAGAGACGAAGGAAAAAATGGATCGACTTCCTCCTGGCGAAGAGGAAGAATTGGGAGCCAGGAAAAACGTCTTCATTGTGTTCGACACACTTCAAAGAGGAAGATTTTCAGTTTCGTTTGGACTCAAAAATGAAACGATCGTTAAAGTGTGACGAAGTTGGGATTTGTGTGTACCCTTCGATCCACGCTGGTACAGAAGTGGAAGAACTCCCTTCTAAGCGGGAAAGGCGAATGGTGAGTTTTATTTATGTGTGGAATTTCTCGAGCCTCCACGTGTTGTCAGT
Source organism: Catalaphyllia jardinei (assembly GCA_022496165.2). Classification (NCBI taxonomy): domain Eukaryota; kingdom Metazoa; phylum Cnidaria; class Anthozoa; order Scleractinia; family Caryophylliidae; genus Catalaphyllia; species Catalaphyllia jardinei. The sequence goes on along the minus strand of CM042750.1, from coordinate 6,821,070 downwards.
GTCCATTGTCAAATAAGACGTTTTCCTTTTTAAGCCTTTCTTGGAAAATAAATGTGCGGTTAATTTTACTGGTTTATTACCGCTGCTTATGCATTTCCCTTCGCAGTTAGTGAGATCTGCCAAGGCTCGATTAAAGACATTAGATGCGGAGGCAAAATCTACTCCATGTAAACAGATGCGAAATGCCTCATTTTCTGACGTCTTACATGAAACAAAACAAAAGTCGTAAACAAACTCTCAAGAGGGCACAGAACGGACAGGAAATCATCTTTAAGAGTTTTACTTTACTTCACGACTATCTTGTTATATCCCAACCTCATTATTGAAAAGATGTGATAACTATGATCTTCCACACACAAGATGTTTAATATTTCATAACACCTCTTTCATTTTGAGTTAAGTAGTCCTAAACCTACTGTATAATGATAGGAGTGACAGGTGTAATTGCATTTACATTAAATATACAGAGGCGAAACAATTTTACAAATCAAACAATATAGAAAACAAGTATTGTTATTATTGTTATTGCAGTGTCAGATCAAGTAACAACTGAAAGGACAGAGCAACCAACAAGAGCACGTCCACTGTGTTCTGCCTGCAGGAACCCAATGAGAGGTCACAAATCTGTGACTGACTGTCCCCGAAATAGAAAATAGAAATGCAAATGCTTTTCAAATGGAGAGTGTTTTTTAGATTTTTTCCCCTTGCTAAGTAGCTTGTTTTGTTTTTAGTGTTTTGAAAGTGGTACTGGAAAATTTTTTCCTTTTTTCCTTCAGATTTTACACGGGTGTTCACTTAATGCCCAACTGGCAAAGATTTGAGCTTTGAGTTTTATTCAAAGGGTGTTTCTTTTGAGTGTACGTTTTGGATTTCAGGGTCTGCCATTACATTCAAAACTGAGAGGGTTGGATCCAGCGAAAATGATGTCATTTACTCACTAGCAATTTATTGTGCATACAAAACACGGGCTTGAAAGTCTGAAAGCCCAAAACTCCAGTGTTGCATGTTACTTCAGCTGTGTACACATGCACTGCATTCTTAAACTAGTGAATCTTTGACATCATTTTCTCCTTGACCCAGTTCTCTCAAGATTTTAAAGTTAGTAATGGCAGACCCATAAGTGAGAAAATTCCAGTTAAGATAAACAGGTGTCTTTAAAATCAGAACTTAAAACTGGGCTCAGTTACTGTTTAGTTACAGTTTAGAAATCCAAAGGAAAAAAAAAAGAATTTTTTTGTTTTGTTGTACACCTGCAGTAGCACTTTGAAGGAATCTACAAATTACTCAATGCTTACCAAATTTTTGAATTGGAATCAGTTGTTTATTATGGTTTAATTTCTATCTTTTGAATCAACAATTTACCTTAGCAATAAGTTGTTTTCTAATTATGAAATAAAGCAGAAGACTAAAGCTCATTTATAGTAAAAATGTGAGATTCCAGAATATATGCAGATCTCCATCCCACCAAGGGGGCTCAGAAATTCCAAGGAGTTGGGGGTTGCGGACTAAGACGAAACTGTTTACTTTTCTGGTGAAATCAGACTTTTCAAGAGGGTTTACTGTTTGATCACATTACTTGAATGATCTATGTGGTACTTTTGAAAAATGAACTGCTCCTCTAGTTAACACTCTGAATTCGAATTTCCAGGGAAAATAGATACGCGAAAGTTTTGGGGTTAGGGTGTATTGAAAACCACTGTAATGAACATTTCAGTATTCCAGTAGCCATGGGTTCTTTCTGTGGGAGAGTGTGTGCACATGTTGTGGAATCACACAATGTGTTAACATACAGCAGTTACTACATCACTACAGTGAATATAATCACATCTAAAAATAAATTGTTCAAAATAAAACTTGACATAACTATCAGTCAAACTCTCCTAGTTGGAAGCCAGCTGACTCCTCATCCTCATCAGTTTTAAATGTCTTTCTAATGGCAGAGTATGCACAAGCAGGAAGAGGAATTCTTTTCTTGCCCAAGTAGCCATATACAAGCCTGGTAAATTCTCTGTAGGCTATTGCTCTGAGATACCTAGAAAAGGAGAGAACAAAAAATACTATTGAATTTCAAAAAATAGAATATATACATGAACTTCAATCAACTTCAAAAAACATGCACAACAATAGGTACATATGACTAAAATTTCTAAAGAAAATATCCTGACTCACCAAGATATCAATGACTAGCATCATTTTCAGATGATACTACTATTTCACAAATAAAGCATAAGCCATGCAGTGCACTGTGATTTAAACATGCAGGCATTTAATAACACATGGGAAATGTAGAAAACACAAGCTGCAGGCGAGTGTTTTCTACATTTCTTGAGTGTTCTCAAATGTATGGAGTGTTTTATCGCAGTGTAATACACAGCTTAGGCTTCTTCAATTGCTTTATGGCACAGATTTTATGCATGCAAGACAATAAAGCACACTTTTTCTGTCTTATACTCTGATAAAACATGGGTTTTTCGACCAATCGGAGTGCATGCAGGGTCCTAACTCTATTACAATATTTTGCGAATACTTTCTCTCCATCTGTGCAGAGACTCTCAGCAAGTGGTCAGCGGCCTTACTAGTTAACAAATAGAGAAGCCTAAGCCTGTATTACACTGATAAAACAAGACGGGCATTTGAGAACATGAAGGAAATGTAGAAAATGTTTCCCAAATGTTCTCGAATGTGAGTGCTTTATCACAGTCTAAGATACAGATTTGGCCTCTTCATGGGTTTTGTTTGGACCAGTCAGAGCGTGCACAGGGTCCTATCTTAATTTATATTAAAATAGTAAATTATAAATAACAAAAAGCATACACACAGGAATCAACAAAAATTCAGAACTTGTCTGCCTTGGATTGTGCCTGGACAAAATTCAATTCCAGTCATGGTACTAGATGTGTAACAGTACGTCCATAGTTGCATCTGAATCAGACATCTAACATTGTTCACGACCTCAAACAAGGAAACAAAGATGTGAAAACTTAAAAGAAAAGATCCACCGCACCTTTCTTCAGATCCAGTTTTTTTGTAGGCTTGCTTCGCTTTGGTTCGATATTTGCCACTCGCTAATCGAAGGCTCCACTTCTCCAAGCAAACTGGCCTAAATCCCGGATGTTCGGTGACACAATTCAGCTCTTGTCCCTCTTCAAGATCATCCAGAACAATTTCACTTGACAGCGCCTCACAGCAGCCTTCAATTTCTTTGCAGCAGTAGCATTCGCTAATGTTTTTTGCAAATTCGAGGCTACAATTACCACAGGTACACCTAAAAGTGAAGAAATTCACATGTGGTTACTCCTTGTCTTGTAAGACTTACGCCCACGACGACAAAGCGAGACCAAGTTACTAATAATAGAAGTTACTTACCAGTCTTGAACACGTACAGCATTTTCCAAGCGTTGGTTCAGCTCATTTTCTAGCTGATCTTTTTCCTCTTTCTCTTTGTTGTAGTTGGCAAGCCACTCTTCATCCGCCAAGGGTTCATCCGCATAAGGTTCTAGCGAATTATCTATTGTTGGCGACTCGTCGAGTTCCAAAACGCAATCACTCGCTTCAACTTCGATTTGATATTCGTTTCCACTGCTATATCGGTCGCTTTCTGTTTCAGAATCACTCTCTAAAGAAGACATTACCAAATCGGTTTCTATTCGATGAAAATAACTTTGATAACCTCTTTCGTTCGCCTTTCGTTTATAGTAAACACAGGAGCCACGGCAACAAGCGTTCCTGAAACTACGTCATATGACGTCAAAGATGAGCCCGTACTTTGTCGATCAGCGGAAGGGATGCACCAAACAAAAGTAGGATTAAAAAAATCATAAAAAATTCGCGTTTTGTTCAAATCGAAAAATTTTTTCGCAGAAGTTCCTTTTTTGATGTGGCCTTTTGAATGGAAAAATAAAACAAATTGGTGACATGGGCACTTTAAGGTAGCTCAAAACAGTTTCCAGCACATTCCAAGACGTAGACTTTGATGGGCCATAATTACCACTCCTTATCAGTTGATGCTACAATCATGGTATTAAAAAACTGCCCAATCACTGGTAAACACGTTGGTATTATTTTCGTGGCACAATAGGTTGCCATAGAAACACTGTGACCTGCTGAAAACAACCTTAATTTCAGCTTTAGGCGCTTACGTTTCGGAATTGGCTGGGTGAATTTTTTTCTTGTTATCGAGTTTAAGCAGGATTAGATGAAACTTTTGGCAAAGTTTAAAAAGATTCTGTACATGGGGTTCAGAGCCACCTTAAATTTTCGAAACGTTAGGGTGGCTCCCAGACTATTACTGGAATTGTTTCTGTGTTATAGACATCAAGCATGTTGCCTTCTTTACTATTTGGGCAAAATTGACAGTGGCATTCATACGTACCAGTTTACCTTTAAACCTTTACGTTTCTGTTTTCGGATGTGGTTGTGGTTTCGGATTTGAACAAAAATTTTGGGGGATCGATGGATTTGGCGAAAAGAAAAAGACACGGTGTATTTGCATACCTCTATTCACCCCCCTCGTAGAGAGATAGTCAACATGAGCTACTGGATTAGAGTATTTTGCCAAAGGCTAATGGGCTTAACAACTCTTCTGTGAAGTCGACACAATAAACTGTTCACTCATGCAAAAACCTTCCATGGAGTATTCACGGCCGTCGGCGACCGCATCAGGTCACGATTAATAATGACAACAAGATATTTTGTATCTGTTTTCAGTTGATGTTCACTGAAACACTCCTCCGTTAAGCTGACGAAACTGCTTATTAGATGTTTAAATGCTCCTTGAAAATTGTTTTGCGTTAACTTACATACTGATTGTGACTGTTGCTCCTTGGCACACGAAATTCCGGCCGTGGTCACGAAAGCTGCATTCTCGAGAATTATTTGGCGGTTAGCACTTGGATTTTAAATGGATCTGGGATTGAATTCCACGAGAAGAAGTATCAACATTTCAGTTTTTCTGGTGGTTGATTTGGAAGCCGGATGATTCAAATTTCTGGGTGAAAATCTGCTTGACGCTGGAGGGGTCCAAAATGAGCTTTACACCCTTGAGTCCTTCTCATAACGTGTAGTAAGAGTCAAAGCAAAACCCACCCAATCACTCAAATCCGTCATTTTGAGCCGCAAAAGTCTTGTAACGAGACAGCTTTAGTGGATAGCATAATTTCGAATTATTCGGAAAGCTTGGGAATTAGTTTAGACAAAACGTACGCAGAGTTACGCAACATGCAAATGACAAGTGTCTTTAATCTCCCATGTAAACAAAAACCTATTCACTTTTACATTCGCAAATCTCCGAAATTTTCGCCTCTAAAATTAGGAGGAGTTTCACATGCGTTATATCTTTTTATCTTTCCACAACTTCAAGTAAATAGTACCGAATCATGAGACAAAATAACATTTTTGCAAAAAAAAAAAAATATATATATATATTAAAGCATGCAGTGCTGTCGCGCATTCGCCAGTATGTGGATAGTGAACGCAAACTTGGACGTTTCAAAGTTCCAGGAATTGCTTCAAATATTCTGAGAAACAAATCGGCTTTAGTCATGGGAATTTGTACAACCTTCACTTGCTTTCAAACTCTTTGTCCGCGAAAACGTGGTTCTCTACAGGAAACAGGATTTTCTCTTCCACATCGATACCACTTTGATGGTCGAAGGTCTTCCAAATCGAAAGTAGTACGGGATGCCACTGGGTAAAGAAACAGAACAAGCGTTCCATTTGCGATCTAACCCCGTACAGGCTACGCACTACGCTAAAAATAAATACAAGCAAATAGTTAACTGTAATTATAAAACCTATTTTAGTTTCCACCCTGGAGGACTGTTAGTTCCTATCTTTAATAAACAATTGATTAGATGGCTTGATCAACGACGACGACGACGTGAAATTCGTACAGTACGCCAGCCTCTAGAAACGTGCTCAGGCCAAATATACAATGGCAGTGTTCACAATACCAAAAATTAGGCGGTGGTCATTTGCAGGGAACGGCGAAAAAATGTACAAAGATTTAAAACGCACGTGCGCAGCTATTATTTTTCTCATTAAACCTGTTGTTTGATGACCTTCTCGTTGCCGTCGTGGTGGTGGTTTTCTTAAGCTCGCTAAAATCGCAATGACGACGGCGACGCAGAGGACGATGCTTTGTAAACACGTATATATTTTACCCTCGAATATCGCAACTATGCAGATCTGTTCAGTACACTTATTGGACTGAAAACTTGCTCAAGCTAAACAAGCACCGACAGCGTTCAATTACTAAGGAGACATCGTTTTGCAGAAGACGGCAAAGAAATGTACAAAGATTCAAAGGCACATGCAAAACTTGTTTGGTGACGTTCGCGTTGCATTCGCCGCCGTGGTTTGGTAAAACGCTGTGGCTAAATGACCGGCAGACGGTCAAGGTATTCAAATCACTACACTGACCGTGTAGCTGCCGCCTTTCTGTATGAAAGGGGACGCGAGAGCGCAGAACGACTAATCAGTCCGACAAACCAAACAATATTTGTTTAATCGAACATCCACGGTTTGCGGGGAATTACAGTCTGTATAACAAGATAACGAATCCAGAAACGGCTGTAACAACAGTTCCAAAGACGGCTGTCAAAGACTGTGATGGATCGTAGGGAAAACGAACGGGCGAAGCTACAAAAGACTAGCGTTGCTATCACGGTTTTATTCAACACGAGGAGAGCTGAACTAAGGTATGACGGGATATGTCACGCAATACGACTGAACGACTGAGAAGACGTTACATGGCTCCCCTTATAAATGAAGTCATAACAAACTAATCATTAAACGAAACACTTTCAATTAACCTTATTCAGACTGGGGGGGGGGGGCTTTTCGAACCCCCCCCTCTGGCAAAACCGTGATAACTCCTACACCAAAAGAGCTATGACGTTCAAATTTTCTGACATTTCCTAAAAGTTATTATGTTGCCATGGCAACCAGTTTCTGACACAGGTTTTGGAAAACTTAAAAAATGGTGAATGTTTTGTTGTTAGATCGCGTTTTTACACTTATAGTGCTTTTTTTGTAAAAATGGTCTTTGCTTGGGACTAGTTTTTGAATTACATCAAAATGTTTCAACATCAAATATTTTTTTTGGGGGGGTGGGGTAAAATTTGTCACTTTTTTGCTTTGACAAATATGCTGCTTTATTCTCCAAATAACACTTCCAAAGTCATTTGTTTGCGTAATAAACATTAGCTTGACCCTTTTTTAAAAACATTCTCAGCTTTTTCCACTTTGAAAGTTGCTTTAAATTATAATTTTAACAAAAAAACGGAAATCCAAGATGGCGGATCCAAGATGGTGGACAACCATTTTAAATTTTGAATTTTATTGTTTCCTATTGCTTTTTCTCGCTGTAAAAGTGTTTCCTTGTTACTAGTTCATAAGAAAGGATAACAAAAAAGATAACTTTACCAATATTATTGATATTTTAGGTATCTAAGTGTAAAAATAATAAGAAAGATTGGAAAATGAGAATATGACGTCACTGTGACGTCATTATTGGGCGTGACAAGTCAAAACTGGGCGTGGGGCTTCTTTGTACGGAGATGATCGTTGTGTGTAAATTTCATGACCCTAGCATTATTGGTTCCAGAGATACAGAGGGGGGTCCGAGGAGCCCCGAGGAGCCCCCCCACCAGTCACAGATTGACCAAAAAGCCCAGTCTGAATAGGGTTAATGTCAGTCTCTCTTGTGTAGAGGATCAGTTCAGGATCCCCGACGGGGTCGTACTCCGGCAGTTAATGACCACCAACAACATTCTGAATTAATTGTCACTTTCGCCTTCATCGGGGCGATAAATTAGAATCAATTTGTGGATTGGTCTTTCAAAAACCTTCCTCTCTTCAGACTGCGTGACTAGGAGGACTTTACGAACAAGTCCATCGTCACTGGGGTACACTTTCATTACTCTAGCGAGTTGCTACTGGTTTCTGGGGCAGGATTCAGAACGAATAAGGACGATATCACCAACTCTGCTGTTAGGACAAACATTGTTCCATTTCTGACGTTTCTGTTGCAACAGGCAATGCTCCTGTTCCCAACGGGGCCAGAATTGGTCTGAGAGGTACTGAATTCTGCGCCATCTTCTTCTTGAGTAAAGATCAGGTCGTGAGAAGTTACCCAGAGGGGTAAGACTACTTTCATCTTGAAGTTTAGAGAGTGATTTGGTGCATTTGGCTTGGGTGCATCGGGATCTGATAGATTGTCGATAGTGAGTGGATGGCTGTTCATGATGTTTTCTGCTTCAGTGAACAGAGTTTGAAGGGCCTCATAATCCAATTGCTGGGCGTAATCATCCAAGAGGCCAGAGAGAACCGAGCGTACAGTGCGAATAAGTCGCTCCCAAATGCCACCCATGTGGAATGCACATGGCGCGTTCAGCTTGAAATCGATGACGTCACAATCTTGACTGAAATTCTTGAGGGATTCGATGTTCATTTCTTTCAAGGCGGTGCTGAGCTCATTTTTCCCGGAGCGTGCAATATAGTGGCATGTTTCAGTTGGCAGATCTTGCACACTAGCTTGTTGCTACTGCAGTCTTTAAAGACATGCTTGTTGGAGCTTACAGATTTACAGCAGATCTTGTTTCTCATTAAGAAATCTTTCCGTTCTTCGTAGCTGAGCTTTCATTCGTTGCATGAGACCTCATCTTGTGATAAAAACAGTACGTACTAGAGTCGGGCGGAGTTGCTTTCTGAGCGTTTGTTGAGCTACTTGTTGGACTAGTCGTACAGCTTGGCTGCTGGGCTTGGGTCGCTACTACTTGTGATTCTTCACAAGTGCACAGAGGAGTTGACTCACTATTATCCACTGGAGGTGATGCAGATGTCAGAGCAACATTTCAAGATCGAATACGATCAGATTGGCGACCCAAAGGCTTGTTTCTACCGGGAGTAGTGAAACCAGTTGTCCCTAGACCCTGCTCGATTTGAGGGTGATAGCGTACCTCTTCGGCAAACTCTTCAAAGGATGGGAAGGCGTCTTTTCCCTTTTTTTCTTTAAAACTTTACACTTTGCCTGACCACTTTGCTTTGAACCATCCAGGTAGTTTCTCTATGAGAACTTAAATTTGAGAAGGATAATTGAGAGCTTTGAGACTTTCAATGTGTTTGCTTGCAAATTTCACTTGTTGCAGAAGTCGCTGAACTCCTCCAAACTGACCGCGTCGTTCGGTCCAATTAATATTTTGGCCAAGCTGCCAACTTCCTGACGAAATCAGTACCAGTTATGGCTCGGTTGCCAAAGCGTTCCTTGAGGATTTTGCGGGCTTCCCGATAAGACTCTTCCGGCTCCTCCACTAAATATTGCAACTGTTCCACAATGGTTTTGGCTTTACCGTCTAGGTACTGGTACAAGAGAAGTAATTTCTGCCTGGCTGTCACCGATGCAGAATCTATAAGACTGTCTAAGGCATTTTCCCACAAGAAGAACTTGGTTTTGTCTGAGTCACTACCTTTAAAAACGCTGGGTGTCGCTTTTGGCAGTGGCTGTAATTGGGTGATCTTTGCAAGTACATCTGTTGATTGGGCTGTGTAGTTCTGTGGTACTGAAGAACAGGTAGCTACAGGTGACGGAAAGAATGCTGGAAGATTTCCACAGAAGCCTGTCGGCGTAGTGGGTTGGTACACTGACTTTGTTGTAGAGATTGCTGGAATGACCTGGAGACTGGGACTTCCAGGACTAAACTTGGCTGTAGTGTACACTGTACTGGTGGAAATGGGTTCGGTTTCTGGGTTTTTTGAATTGATGGTACTGGTAGTGTGGTAAGCGAGATCGGAGGTCCTGACTGTGAAATTGGCTCAACAGAAGAAGCATATGACAACGATGTGATCAATACATTGCTTGCCGCACATGTCTCTTGTGTAATAGGTGGTACAAAGGCAGCTTCGGATGTGAAGGTCAGTTCGGTTTCGTGATTGTTATTAAGAGAGGCATCGATGGGAGCGTGTACAGTGGTGGGTAGTAGAGGTTGTTGTTCACCATCCAGATCATTCTCTTCATCCACTGCTCTTTTGTAGACGGCTTCTTGGGCTGCGATTTCTTCAAGTTCCTTCTGGATCTTTAACTGCTCAAGCTTGCTCTCTTGTTCTGCAATGACTGATGAAAGCTTAAGTTTCTCTTGCAGAGCAGCCTATTTAGCACGACAGGCAAGAAGTGTCTCTGTATAAGCTTCTGCTAGACCCCGATTTTGTAGATCTAGAGGATCGTGATCGCTGTGACCTCCGCGAGTGAACGGACTGAGCATCATCTTCAAGGCCTTTAATTTCTTGTACAGCGGTAGCGTGAATTATTTTCCAAGTGTCATATATATGTGACTGTTTGTGGCTCGTTGGGATTCACTAGTACCAAGCGACAACTCTATCAATATCCACTCATCAAAAGATTGTTGGAATTCATCTACCTCCTTAGCCATAAATGCGATTTCTCTTCTGATTTCATCAGGATTTTTACAAACACGAATAAAATCTTCAAGACTTCTTAGCTTTGCATGCAGGTCGCAATCGTTGGCTAACGCGGCATTTTTCTTTAGCTCACATTGATTATTCCCTGCCCTTGGACGTAACGTCCTGGGTCTAGTTTAGCCAGCGTTGTGTTCAATTATGCCTTTATCGCTTGGCAAAATATACCAGCTTCTTTTGAATCAAGCGAAGTCTGTTCAGACAAAACCATAGGAAATGGACTAAACTCTAACCCTATCGAAGCGGTTGGCTCTTTCTGTGTCGATCTTGAGATCTCTTTAGCGCTGACCTGTTCGGCAACGTGTTCATCTTGTTTTGAAGTGAATGTTGGCCATGTTCCAGTGTCTTCGTACTCATCTGTTTGTTCTTTCGATTCCATGGCGAAACATTCTTTCGGCTGTCCACCAGTCTTTGACTGTAGCGGCCACCTTTCTGTGTGAAAGTAGACGCGAGAACGCAGAACTCTGACTTATCAGTCTGACAAACCAAACAGTACTTGTTTAAGAGAACATCCACGGTTTGCGAGGAATTACAGTCTGTATAACAAGGTAACGAATCCAGAAACGGTGGTAAGAACGGTTCCAAAGACGGCTGTCAAAGACTGTGATGAACCGTAGGGAAAACGAAAGGGCTTGGGGAGAAGCTACAAAACACTAGCGTTGCTATCACGGTCCAAGGTCCCGTATATGAATTAACTAAGGTACGACGGGATATGTTACGCAATACGGCTGACTGAGAATTCGTTACAGACCGGCAAATTTTTATCAAATTTTGGGAATTGAAGGAATGCATCCAATTCAAACTATGATTATGTCAGGTGAGAAGTGTTAAGTGATCCAAAGCATTGTCTTTATTATTTGTATGAGAGAGTATGTAGAATTGCAGTCAGGTCGTGACACCCGCGTCGTGACACCTTAACTATTTCCTGCTAAGCGTGACTCTTGCTCTTGGCGGCAAATTTATAGTCACGTGAGTGAGGTCTCTTCTGATCTTTCGCTCTCAGAGCCGAGCGTAAACCAAACAGTAGATTCGCGATCTAAACAGCTCTTCTTCATCACTTGGAAGTTCTTAATCGAAATATCATAGCTTCAATTGGATGGGTTCCTTCGATTCCCTTTGAGAAAAATATTGGACTGCCAGTCATATTCTTGACCGGCAAATCGACCCTCCAAAAATTTACGTGTCACAAACCAAGCTTTCGCTCTCTGAGCCGAACGTACACCAAGCATTAGATTCGCGATCTAAACAGCTCTTCTTCGCCGCTTGAAAGTTGTTAATCGAATTATCAGAGTTTGAATTGGATGAGTTCCCTCAATTCCCTAAATTTGAGAAAAATATCGGACTGCCGGTCATTTTAAAGTGATTTGAAAACTTTGACCGGCTGCCGGTCATTAAGCCACAGCGTTTTTAAAACTCCTCACTTAGCTGAGGGTCGTAAGGGGTGTTCTCGTGATGCGCGATCAGCTGATTTTATTCTCCGTGAAACGTGGATATTTGGGAAATTATCTTCGTGACTCGTGACCTGAAGGTTATGCGTGACTCGCGAATAACCTGAATAGACAATATTCGTATTCCCCGACGGCCCTGGGACGAGACCCTTCTGAACATGAATGCGAGGCTAATGCGGGGACCTTCGCTCGGATATAAAAGAAACATGAGGAAAATTACAGCTTGGGGGCCGGAAAACCAAAAAAGCATTGAAAGTTGCAAGTCTCTGGAGTTTGTAAGTTATCTGCAGTTTAGAGGAACACCTTCATTAAGCGAACATGCAAAACCATTTAGTAGGAGTTACCGGGAAGATTCACAGATAAATTGATCCGACAGGAGATTGCGATTTGCGAGTCAGTCGGGAGTCAATATCCCCAGTCTGAAGCGATATACTTTTTACCTATTTTGTAAAAAAAAATTACTGAACTGGTTCGGTTTAGTCTTTGATGACCACCTGATATCGCTTTCCACCAAAAGGGGGGAGATACTGGGGAAACTACAAGTAAATATATTTCTCACTCGCCGGCACATTTCTTTGATCGATAAAATGACCAAAACTTCCACATTCGTGTTGAGTCAAAAACATCAAACCTTCGGTCCGAAGACCAGCTCTCCATTTTACTTTAGCGATAGTGGTGTCCACAGTTTGAAGATCATTTAATTTTCTCCCTGAAAAAATGTCACAAACTAACAGAATTGCAAATAGTAGAAAGTAAACAACTTGTGTGCGTGACGAGTACGAGTAGCCGTTCCAGCCTTCTCTGTCACTCCTGCACATTTTTTTTTTGCATTTTTGTTTAATACTGGTATTCCTCTTGCCTTCAGATCACTTATAAGCTCCAGAACCTTGAAGTATTTAATGCTGTTTTGGTTTTCCGGTACCCAAGCTGTAATTTTCCACATGTTTCTTTGTATTTCCGAGCGAGGTTCCTCGCATTAGCCTCGCATTCGTGCTCAAAAGGCTCTCGCCCCAGGGCCGTCGGGGAATACGAATCTTGTCTATTATTAACCTACATTGGTGATTTACCGCTCTATTATGTTCTACGTGAATCAGTTGAGACCCAAGTCCTATGAATGGTTTGAGTCGTTTTTCAAGAGTGACTTTAACATGCGATTTGCAATATGGAGCCTTGTCTTAGCCATTCGCGATTTTGCTTTCTTCAAACACTGTTTGCTTATTGTCGTGACTTGGGAAAAAAAATTGTTATATCCGTGATCCTCTCTATTTTATTCGTTCGTGAACCGTGCCAGAGCCCCCCCCCCCCCAAACCCTGTACGACCCTCTTACCTGACGCAAGCCATCAGCGAAACTTACCTTACAGTTTCGAATTTTGTCACGAATGATAGTCAACCTGTACATCCTGATAAGCAAGCAAAAAGCAAGGTAAAAAACCGGTCAAAACCCTTGATTGGTAATTAGAAACGATATCAACTCGGAATTCGAACATTGCATTCCACCTTCGGTACTCCTCCAATTCAGATATGAGACAGTAGCGAGTTCTATGCTTACCGTATGCATTACAGAAGGATAGTGTTACTAGTACAGACACGAAGCAAGTGTATATCTCTGTGAAAAGCGGCCGAGCAAAAAACGAACAGCACCCCTGCAGGTACGTGCAAAGGAAGTTATATTATGTACTTAATCAGCAATAAGTCGTTTAGGGGATTCCCCGTGGCGTGATGTCATAGCGAGACCCTGACAGTAAAGAAAAACTGAAGAAATTGCCTTTATGTCTTGTTTAAAATTAACATCACTGAAGTAAAGAGGAACGTAACACTTGGTAGCCAACTGCATATATTGTCCACTTCAGAAGCGCTCAAAATGAAAAAAGCAGACCGTCGGAACGTCTTTGTTCAAGGTGAGGTCAGAATATTTAGGGGTGGAGGAAGCTATGGTAAATAATCAGACAGGCTTATTAATCGAGAATGTTTGTAAGGGCCAAATACCGCTGTAATGAAAATTGCTTTCTGTTGCTTTTGGTTTTCATTTTCTGTTGCGACACCCGTTTTATTTATGGCACAGTTGATAATGACTGATAGCTGATAATGGCTTCACCACTTAATGTTTCTTTCGATCTTTGGTTTTTTTTCTTTTCTCAGTTTAAATGTTCACCGTCTTCGATATTGCTCTTTGGAGCGGAAATGGGTGTAATTCATAGCAATCTGAATATCTTTTTACGCTTTATGATCCTAAAAGCACAAACGTCGCTGGCACGAAGTAACGAAGTTGAGGCAATATCTCCAGAATAACTATATTACTATTGCGGTTTCGTACCCGCTTCTGATTAGAATGAAACGTCAAAAATATTTACATACTATCACGTTTCCTGGGGACTGCTTCGCTGCTTCTTTTGCGTCAACAGCAGGTTTTTTCGGGGAAACCCCTTTTAGTTTTATTCTAGTCACGCGTGAACAATAATAAAAGATTTACTTTGATATTTATATGTATTTTCACTTCGGTTCCGATATGTATTATCTGTTGCAACTGCCGTGATACATGCTTTTTGCCATAATGTCAAGGTTCAGAGACGTACAGACGAAAAATATCAAAAACTGAATTACTCATGCTCCCATGCATGCTGCATGTAGCACGAACCAAATTGTGCCCCGCCAAGGGTCAAGGGGGACTGGGTAAACATACTCTATAATGGGGAAATGTATCATAGAAAATCGTGCTGAAATTAACGTACAACTTGTTTTTTTTTACCTAACTTTCCCTAGTTGCTGATTCCGTTTCGGTTGCGCAGCACTTTCGTATTTTTTTCTTCTTACGTTTTGCCTAGCTAGCATGCTGGCTGTAAGATGCATGTGAAGATTTAAACCCGTGTAATATTGCTTATTCGACGTACGGTCAAAATGAATTCTAGTGTACTTTAAGTCTGACCATTGAAAGTATATCACAAAGAAACTGACTAAACGTCAAACGACTACGATGCAGCGCCTATAAGATACCTGTTTATTGCGAATGACGTCACCGGAAGCGGAACGAATTGGAAATATAACTGAAGCATACGATCGTTTTGTTTTAGTTATTATTGAAATATGTCAGTATGTGTGTTGCGGTTTTTACTGCCTCCGATGTTAAGTTCGTCGATCGACTTGACGAACGCTTAGCTTGTCCAATCTGCAAAAATGTTTTCAACGAGCCATGGCAGACCTCCTGTGGACACAGATTTTGTAAAAATTGTCTGGATCTCCTACTCAGGTAGTTCAATATTTTAACATAGCTAACAGTAGGCTTGTATACTAAACAAGCATGTCCTTTATCTGCCAATCTAGACTTACTCAACTGGTTAAAACTTGATCGAGTCAGTCGCTGTTTTTACTTTTTATCTAACGAGTTGACGCAGTACAAGCTCCGCAGCTGTTTATGGGGATTGTCACGCAACGTCTTAGAAACAGTTTCGCGGGAGACTAAGCCGATACGGGATTGCAGCCTGTGATTTGGTATAGGACAAAAACTAAGCTAACCGAGAGCAGTCTTAGGAGGAACAAAGAACACTCGGTTCGCGTGGCTCGCTCAATTTGTTTATTGCACTGTTGTTTTTACCCTCGCCTGAAAGCCCTTTTGACAGGCTACAGTGACTTCTGAAAGACATATTATTAGGGAACTTAAGCACG
The DNA here is from genome assembly GCA_022496165.2 of Catalaphyllia jardinei. NCBI lineage: Eukaryota > Metazoa > Cnidaria > Anthozoa > Scleractinia > Caryophylliidae > Catalaphyllia > Catalaphyllia jardinei. The sequence continues at coordinate 6,805,488 of CM042750.1, read as the reverse complement.
CGCGTTTTTAAGACGCGGACGGCAACCGGAAGAGAGCATTTCGCGTGCTAGGAAAGTATTGTCTCCCAGGTTTTTATACTACTCATCTCTAATGGAGAAAACATACTTAGCAATATGTGAATGTGGTTGTGAGAGGGCATGCAAGTTAAAAGTGAAAACAGCTCACTTGCGGCTACCGTCCGCCTGTCAAAAACGTGCGTGCTTAAGCTCCCTTTTATGTAGTTGAGACCATCCGCACCTTAGTGTTTTAACTCTCTTGTGGTACGTTTGTTTTCAGACAATCATGCCAGAGGTGCCCACTAGACGGAGAAAATATTACTCCTGATGGCTCATTTCATGACAGATGTTGCCAAAGGGAAGTACTTGATCTAAAATGTTCCTGTCGATACTCAGAAAGGAATTGTGACTGGAGTGGGGAATTGAGGCATCTGAGGGTAAGTTTTTCCACCTACTCTGATAAAGCCTACAATTAAAAGAAATATAAACGGAAGATAACGACAGGGGAGTAATTTGATAGCAAAACTGTTTGCTATCAAAACAGTGACAGTTAGCGTGACAGTTACAGTGACAGTTAGCGTGACAGTTACAGTGACAGTTAGCGTGACAGTTCGCACAAGTAGCAGTAATAGTGGTAGGGGTTGTATATAAAAACAAAAGTGAATTAAAACGTTAAAAATTTCTAAAATAAAATAAAGAATCCAAGTTACATATTTACCTGCTAAAAGTTAATGATATATAAAATCACTCTCTCTATGGCGCGCTTGAGGCGGAAATTGTATCGAATTTAAATTCTTTGACATAATCCCTCGTTCTTATTCGCCGTTCTTATTCTTACTGAAATGCGGAATATCATGTTCCTTAAAGCTAACCAGGTTCTACAGAACGGAGCCTATATGTGCCAGAGAATCTTTCATATACCTGGTTTCGAATCTTGGCATCGCTAAGCTGCCCTTGCCCCGAAGTGTGTATGTATTTGGTCTTCTTGCACAGAGACTCGCAGGGTACTGGAAGCTCGTCATGGTGTCCTTTTATGAAAAATCGCTAGGATCATAACGACATACAACGACGTTACGTCGTTATCTTTGCAGAGCCAACACCCTGTCATAATGACATACTACCAACATAACAGCCTGAGCTTAGCAACACAAGGGAAATAACCTTTTCTTTTCCTTATGCTTTTATGTCGTTTTTTGATGTCAATGTTGACATGGCGACATAATACAGAAAATCATGTCGCCATTCCATTATGGCGTTTATCACATACGGGGCAAAATTACTGAATGCTGATTGGCTGAGACAGATGGCATTTTTTCTTAATCACGAGGGCACTTTTGGTAATCAAGAGGGCATGATTACTTGATGCTGATTGGCTGAACACGCCTGCCAGATTTTGAAAAGGAATTTCAGAAACGCATCGCTTCTGAGTTTGATCTGAACAGAGTTATTTCATCTTGACGTGAAAGAGAATCAACATGCAACAAAACGTAGTCTTTTGGTGGAAAAGCAAAAGGATTTTCCCGACTAAAAATGTATTAATTCGCAGCCTGAAAAACGTTTGAGTGGGGCAGCTGGTGTTGCACGAAGCATAGAATTACAGAACTTCATGGCCGACAAAATGAAAGTTAATTTCTTCGTTTTGCTTCGGGTCGCCTTATTGGTATTACAGTTAGCCTTACCGGCGTAAAAACTCATTATCTGCTATAGTTGAAGAGATATTGGTAACATTCCATGTATATTTAAAAACATAGTTTCGACAAATTTGCGGTCGATTTTAGCCCTTTTTCCCAAGCGTGTATTGTCTTTTGTGTCTCTAGTGTGAACTGCGCCTTAGTGGCGGTTTGCATTGGACAAACGAATCTTAACTTCGACTGCGTTAACAAAGTGCCGTAAAGGAAGGACCATTATTCACTGGAGGGGGGGGGGGGGGGGGAATTTGGAAACTTAAATAACATGGATTAGAAAACAGCCCTAAAATAATACGCACGTTGATTGGTTAAAAATCGTGTTTCTATAACTCGATGGAAACACAAAACTAGCTATTGGCGCGAACAAAGATAATTTATATTTTGATGATCAAAGTGAAAAAATTGTTGTCTTATATTTGGTGCAGTTTTTTCTAAAAGATATAGAAAACTTGTTCTCCGTGTTTCTATCGATTTATAGGAACACGCAGGAAAGTTTGGGAGAACTCGAAAAAGCTGCGGAAACACTTGTCTGCGGCTCAGGTTCCCCCCACAGCATTTCGAGCGTTCTCTCAAACTTCCACTCCACTTTTCTATTTCTTAAATAAAAGTATGAAACAAAGAAAACATTAAGCATTGTCATTTTGTTATTATTCTATTTGATATTTCAGGCACACGCAGACAGTTGTCAATATGGAGATGTGCAATGTCGAGCGTGTGGCCAAACTATGGAAAGAAGGTGTATTGAGCAGCATAGAACAAGTGAGTGCATCAACAGGGCGATAACATGCACTTACTGTGGGCAAGGGGTTCCAGAAATCCACATGAAGGTAAAGGGAGGGTTAAATTTTTGAAGAAGTAGTTCATTAGCTCCCAACCTCATTTGAAGGGATAAGCATCTTAACGACGAGATTTGAACTTTTATTACTTTATGTAATTCCAACCAAAGGTAAAAAAAAGAGTTTCTTTTCAAGAAATTCACGCGAGCAATATCATAGTATTATTTTAGAGGTTAGTTCCAATAAAATTTAACTCGACGAGCTTCAGTGAGGTTTCCATTGGGTGGCAGGTAACCGGTTAACTCGGTTTTATCTCTCCAAAAATTTGTCTCCGTCTGCTAGTCCTGTCTGTATACATATATAAACATTTAATGTCAAAATGATTTGACCAAAAAGATGTGTGATGCACAGCCGGAGTTATGGAAAAACTGATGTAAAATGTTTGTTTAGTACAACATTCTCCCGCTAAATTCTTCAATATTCTTCTAAAACAATTAGATTATTATTCGCCCTCGATTTCTTTTTCTATTTATCTTTTTTAGACTGAATCTCGAGCTCATTATCTAATTGTTAACTAGATTCGAACAATAAATAAAAGGGTGATTTGCTTTCCCTTTAGGATCATTTGGAGGTTTGCCTCAAGTTCCCGATCGACTGTATCTTATGCTGTGGTAAAGAGGTCATACCACGTGAGATGATGGAAGAGCACGTGACTGGAGAATGCCCTAAAGCGGAAGTGATTTGCCCTTTCACTCATCACGGTTGTAATTTCAAAGTAAGTATTTGTTTTCTTTTGAATGACTTTAAATTATTCAACGAGACGGATTGCTACGCTGCTTAGGACGCTCATTTGCCCATGTACAGTGCGTTAGTCGGACCCCAGATAGTATACAATGTCTGTAGGAGAGATAAAAGGAGAGCTTTGAGAGGTAAGGAGACTGTACCTTGACAGACATTTATCGAAACCTAGGAAAAGTACCAGCTGCAAGGAGCTTGCAGATGGACATGATTTTGAGGCATGCACGGCATAGGTCGTAGTCTTGTGTTTACACTGATTCCTTCTGCACCAAGTAGAATGGGTACCGTTAACTGGTTTAAGATCGTCAACTGTCAAAAAGCCTGGATTAATTAAGTCACAATAGACTACCAACACCTTCCACATGATGGCGACATAGAATATTCAATTTGCTTTACACCTGTGCAAAATCCGGAATTAATTAACTGTTTTTAGCTACTTGGCTAGAGTGAAAAGGACTTTAATGACTCAGTGATAAAAGCTCGTATGAACGCTTGCTCGATACTTGCTGTTTTAAATTAAACTAGTTCAGTGAAACTGAGCACACTTCTAACTAATG
>CM042750.1:6740770-6778824 GCA_022496165.2 Catalaphyllia jardinei | reverse complement strand
GCAAAACCTTCAGGTCACGGATCACGAAGAATAATTTTCTGAATTCACATCGACAATATTCCCTCGTACGGCGCTCTATATATATTTTCTTCAGAAGACACAAACGAGACCAGGGATCCAACACAGTGCACACGGACTCGGCATCGACTATTAGACTACGAGCCCAAGTTTTCTACGAGCAGATAGTCAACGAGGCGTTTTAGTATAAATTTACCGTAGTCTCATTGTATAAAAAGAAATAAATGTCAAATAACGCGTAGAAAAGAACTGTTTTATTACGTTATATCAGGTTCAAACGTGATGCGTGATGTGCACTGATGCGTAACTGATGACTATCAGCAGATAGCCATCAGTAATTTAGCCAATCAAATTCACGGATTCACAATAGACTACGGCAAATTTATACTAATGATGGAGATGGTTTGGCTGTATTGAATATTTTTCAAGCTAAAAGATAAGAAATAAAATCACTGCACTTTAGAAACTTAAGTCAGGCGATTTGTTATTTTTTTTTATGTTTATGTGTACTATTACTGTCTTTTTTTAGATGGTTCTTTCTTTTAAAAAGCTGTTTTCTTCATCATAAGTCAGGTAACAATTGCCACAAAGGGCTAATTACTTTTGCGGTGAAACCATAGACTAAAATTACTTTGAGCTTGTTTTTACTTACAACTTCTTCTTGTAGACGTCCTTACACTGCATGACTGGATGAACAAAACAAAATGAAAAGAATGCATGATCGAATTTGTCAATGGTGTTCATTCTGGACTTATACAGAAATAGAAGAAAAGCAAGTCTGACATTCCCTTACAGAAATGTCCTTATGAGATGCGCATGCTGGGAAAGATGTAGTTGTCATTCACATTTTGGATAGAAATTTGTTTTGATGAGTACACATACCATGATTCCGCCTACGGGCACGTCTCATATATAGAAGGAAAGGACCATTGTGTAATGAACGAACTATGATATTTCTATCTTTGTAGAAGTAAGCCGATAAAATAATCAGTGATTACTTGTGCCAAACTTTGTTCACACTTTCAGTTAGTGAATTTATGCGATTTCAACCTATCAAGTGTTTGTCTATGAGTGATCAAATGAACTTGGAGTTGCGTATCTGTCGTTGAAAAATGAAATAAACAGACAATCAAAATTAAGGTTTAGAATCGAGAGCGCCTTTTTGTGTCAAACATAATTTGATATGTTGCTCAGCTCACCTGTACAATCTTTTCCGTCTCCAGAAAATCCAGGTTTACAAGAGCAGTTATATGAGCCCTCTGTATTAATGCATGCAGCATTTACACCGCAGTCGTAAGTTCCTAAAGCACACTCGTCAATATCTCGGTAGGAAAGAAAAACGTTTTACAATGACACTATTTTAAGCTCAATTCCGAGGAGTTCCTAAGCATCCAGCAAATATTAATATATCCCACCCCCACCCCATCCCAAACCTCTCCTCCTCCTCCTCCTCCTCCTGCTCCTCCTCCTGCTCCTCTTTTCCTCCTGCAGGTCTAGTATCTTACCCTTTGTACACGATGAATTTGACAGGAAAGATAACCCTTTCATCTAGGCTCCGTGGTCAAATATATCTCTTTCACATACCTACAGTAGCTAGCTAGAACGCACATGCTAAAGCATATGCTCTCACCTTGTTGACAATCACGACCCTTGAATCCAGTAGCGCACAAGCAGCGGTATCCTATGTCTGTAAAACCTGTTTGGCAAGTTGCTTTGTTTTTGCAGGGGTTACTGACGCAAAGGCTCTGAAAAACACGAGCAAGTCATCTTTAAACATTTATGGAAAACGTTTCCTGTTTTCTAAGTCGAGGAATAGTTTTGTTGTATGACTTTCTAGTTCATTCACCTATCGCTACGGCCAATTTCGGCCACAATCCCTCAGTCATATTCTTACCTGAGCTATTAATACCACCGCAATTTTGCCAGCTGGTAACTAAGGGAAGTTAGATTGCAACCCTATCTTAGATTCTTAAAGGCAATAACCTTTCAGCTATTAATATCTGTTTTAGAAAAGAGCTCTTAGAAAATACGCCTGCTGATTGGTTAAAAATCGTGTTTTTATAACTCGATGGAAATACAGAACTAGTACGAACTGTTGAGGCAATGATGGCGCGATAATCAACGTTAACATTTTTTTTTCTCGTCGCTGTTTTCTAAAAGAAATAGAAAACGTGTTCGCCGTGTTTCTATCGAGTTTTAAATTTGTGAAACTCGTGAAAGTTTGGAAGAACTCGAAAAATCTGGCAGCATTCCTCCTTCTCCCAAACTTCCACTCGTGTTTCTATTTAACAAATAGATTCCATGTTGCCGTGCGTCTGTTCAGTAATAGATCATAGATGACGTAAAAATGTGGTAAGAACAAAAAAGTGGCACACGAGGCGTAGCCGAGTGTGTCACTGATGTTCTTACCACATTTTGACGTCATCTAAAATTAAAAACTTCGCACGCGTAAAAGCTGGTTTATTTCAAAATCATTTCACGTAACTCGAAAGGTGGGGCCTTTCCCCCATTTCAACAAACACGAAAATTGCAATTTGACGCCATCATTATCAAAACGAAATGAAGCAAGCTCATTGGTTGCTATGCTTTGACAAGGAGTTGTGACTGGTTTTAGGGAAATCATGCCACTGTCAAACTTGAATCGACTGTCACTTGCCGTGGAACAAAACGTCAGAGAGAAAGCAGAAATTGAACTGCAAATGTACAAATCTAACTCAAAATACTGAAAAAAGCAACTCAGATTTTGTCATCGGAGCGGCTCTGAGAGCCGAAAAAGACCTGGACGTTTCCCTGAAAATTGGAAGCGTTCAAAAAACAAAAAGCAAAGTAATCGGAAAGCAAAGTAATCGCAGACGCCTTGACGGAATGGCTGGTGTATATCTGAGAGCTCTGCTCCAACAGAGATAACTTTCATCATGACGCCTATCTTTTAACACCAAGTGGTCTGTTTTCGTACCAAACGGTGTCTTCCCTCGTCACGCTTGGTTTTGGATACTGGGAAAACGTTGTGCAAGATGAGTTTAGTTTTGCTACAAACAGCTTCAGACTGGCAAAAGCATCATCATCTGCTCCAGTGCTATTTATCAAGCCTTGTTTCTCGTTCAGCCGAGAGTTTGCTCTTTTCACCACCGGGATGGTTTTTTGTGGCTTCTTCGTGGGTTATGACTGCGTATTCGCGGCCATGGGCATCGCACGTAAACTTGAAACTGTTGCGGCGAAGATCTCGCTGACCCTCTCTTCCACGTCTGCACCAGTAAAGGGAAACGTAAAACCACGTTCTTCTCAGCAGTCCAGCTGGAGTTGTCATGCTAAGGAACGGGCTGGCTCTAATTCTTACAAGGACAGTCGTTTAAATAATTGGTTTATGTTAAGCATTTTCGTTTCTAGCACGGCGGTTGATTCTGAGCTTGGCGTCGAGAATTTTGTTGCTATTTTGAAAGACTTCATTTTTTGATATTTCCAATGTGACGCCATTGTTATTTAGGTGTCGTTCAATTTAATTGCGAAAGCCAAGAAGAGCTGAATGGCTGTACTCTTCACCTTTTTTTGTTCTAGCTTCGACATAAAATCTTGCCAGGTTTCGGTCTAATTGCGTCGTGTTCATTTCAACAAGCGGTGTCGCGATGTCTCTTTCGTTACACCAATCTGTGTAAACAAATATTTTGAGACTCAAAAAAATTGAATTTTTGAAATAAACTAATCTCTCATACGTCTTGGTTGCTGAGTTTGTTTAATGCGAAGCAAAGAACTAGGTTCTCACCTTGAAATAATTTCACGACCCATTTTGTGTTTCTTTTAGTCGCGATGGACTGCGACTTTTCAAGTATATTTTCAAGGTTATCTTCAACAAAGAAACGTTTCTTTCGTTATCCTTGTTTCTCGTACAAGTTTACTGCCAGGACGAGACTTTCTTCCATATCATCCTGCCTCCAGTTCGGGTAAAACATCCTCTACATTTTCAAAAGTTTCCGCCATTTTGTTTTTTTAAAAAAATATCAGAGGGAAAAACTTTCTAATGATGACGTCAATCGTGCATCTGTCCTCTAATAGATCATAGGCAAGAACCAATCAAAATGCAAGAATAACTTGGGTTATTATATAAAACTCGATAGAAGCATGGTGCATGGTTTCTATTTCTTAAATGATACATATTTTTTTCAACTTCATTGTTACCTGTGTTCCACGGTATACATAATCTGAGTTTTCCTTCAGGTCGTTTTCGTTCCCTTCATGCGTAGCATTATTCAATTCACATCTGTGTCCCTCAGCTTCACTCCTCTTCATCAAATTATAACTTACACAGTTGTGCTCCATGTAACACAGCGCATTACAGAAGTCTGTCATCAAGGGATCATGAACACGTATCACGTGATTCAAGAGACGTTTACCCTGGAATGTTTCTTCGGCTCGAAACTGTAATTCACGACATTGGTCTGTAAGAAAAGTTGTTACTGACATGGATTCTATGTTGCAATTTTTACATCATTCTGTAGACTGTGAAATGCTTTATTTAATTTCCTTCCTTGTTTATTATATCATCAAGCTCAGGTGCAACAGGAAGAAGAAAGCTGTGTGAAATTAAACAAAAGCAAATAAAGAAGGCACTAAGGAGCTTTGTTTAGTGTTTTTACTGTTATAAAATAAATTTGGTTTAGTTAAACCTGCCGCTATATTTCAGAGCATATTTCTTAGTTAAAACAAAGCGACCCGCAGATTTTGAAAGGAAACATTAATCGGTCTACTGCAGTATTTAGACATGTTAAAAATAATATCGTCATTATCCTAGGCCGGTTAAATTGCCCAAAACTTGTGTTTAAAAGAAGCTTTACGATACACGTGTATTAATTTTATAATTTTTCCTCGAAATGTCACAAGACGTTTAAAAAATAGAAAAATACAACAATACATTTAAGAAGAAGATCTCGAGCGGTGCTTATAAAATTAAGGTGCTCATAGGTTGTAGCAACTGGACAAATAAATTTGCTTAAACACACAGGCTTTACATCATAGTCGAATCTATTCTGTGGGCTTTAATATTATTTCTTATAAATTTTGCATTTTGCCATCAGCTAAAATTGCTGGCTTATAGTTTTAGCTTTTGTACAGCTCCCTCCCGACCGAAGTCAGATGTTGATAAACTTAACAATCATAGCGCCCTAGGCAAAATAAATGACTTCTTGTAAAAATGAGTTTGAAAAGAGAGATTGACTTACCGGCACAAACACTGCCTTTTGATATTAGATATGACAGCAACAAGAGCACAACAGAATGGACAAAAAAGCTATGCATGCTGAATAATATTATGACACGTTTTTATCATGACAAGTCCTTCAAGGCTCAACAAAAATAATTAATCTATTTCAATTGTTTTTTCTCCGCTAGTTTTAGCCAATGAACTTTTGTCTGGTTAATTAAATTGCAGGCTATTGCCACTGTTATAACTATTGTTTCGAATAAACCGATGTTTCTGATGTGTTGCTGCGTAGTTAAAAGTAATATTTGTACCTTTACAGGCCCAATATAGTACGCTTACAGAGAACCGCCAAGTATCCAACTTTAATTCTTTAAAAGTCGCTCTTCTCTTCTCATTTTCATTTCAAGTGACTGCTTTGGGACGCTTTACCATTTATATTCTTTTTTAAACAGCAGCAGAGATTCACCTGCTCTTAAAAAAAAATCCTTCACAATTCCTGAGTAAATAATTTGCTCACAATAACATATGCATTCAATTTATCCCAAATAGAAACTGACAGTGTAAAATGGTAAAATTGGCAGTGCAAATAGCTTTTCACTACCCGGTCACATGGTACAAAATCATCCACGCCAGAATGCACGTTGCACAGTGGGACTTCCAAAACAAAGCAACTCGTACCAGTCCACCTTGACCTGCCTTTGTTTTGGGAGTCCCACTGAGAAACTTGCGTCCTAGCATGAGTGCTGATTTAGATGCAGTACAATGTCCAAATTTTTAAAGACGTTTTGTGCTTGAGTTAAGCTTTAGTATGTTTTACATGCATTCTTTCAGCTTGCAAAAGTCGTTAGTTAAAGGAACTTTTCGGTTTCCAGCGGTACCAGAGAACAATTGTTAACAGTCTACAAGGCTGCAGCTGTCCTAAGTATTAAAGGAAATTCGCCTTCGCGATTTTTACAATACGGTTTATTATTTACCGAAACTCTACTATTTGTTTACAATACACTGTAGCCTACAACAACTTCGACAAAGCAAGTCAGGTGTTACTGTGTAGAGGTTAGCGAAATTAAAAGAATGACATAAAATCAGGAAGACTTCTCGCCGAAGCAACTTGAAGAAAAACTTTGAAAAGTTTTATTCGGCTTGCGGGCAACATGTTCTCTTTTAGATTTCTTGCGCCAATGTTTGAATAATCTAAAAACGCACACGCATGCAGTTAATTCAAAAATAAGTACTTTTGAGGATCAGTTTTTACAGTCCGCCCCAACCCTCCCCCCCGTATTTTAAGACGGCGTCAACTTTTGTAATCCCATTGCAGTGAAAGGGGGGGGGGGGGGGGGCTGTGCAAACGTATAAATGTTAAAATAAAACCTTATCTTCTAGTCGTATTACACAACTTTCCGATTAATGACCTCTATTCATCAATTCTGGTTTGATTGTTCTGGACGAGGTTGTCAGAAAGGAAACCCGAAGCGGAGGCAGTCGCCAAGTCACAGCTGTCTCCGGGTGGGAACCCCCAGAATAATTGGGTGGGGTGTGCGGCCCGCTTCCCAAACCTCTTACCCGATTTATGTACAAAATCTGAAATTTTCCCTGCCCGATATATCACCCGACAAAAAAATTGGATTCTTTGTTTATGACTATTGCGGCTGCTACGGTTGCCGTGAACATGACATAAGCCTTAATGGGCTTTTGTTGAGGGTCTTATCGATCAAGATGAAAAAGTAGCTTTTTCCCCAGGCTAGAATAACATACCCAATTCAAGAATTGAGTGCAACATAAACATACCCTATTGATGACGAAAGCGGCTAAAAAACCATACCCTATGGGGTCGTACATATCTATTTATTTGGTTCTCGCCTATGATCTATTAGAGAACAGATGCACGATCGACGTCATCATTACAAAGTTTTTCCCCCTGCCGTTTTAAAAGGGCGGAAAGTTTTGCGAATTAGGATAACATTTTACGTGACTGGGCAAAAGATAAGGTACAAAAAAGTCTTGCCGAGGCATTGAGGTTCGGGAAGCCAGAAAACGAAGGATAAAGCCGTTTCTTTCCGAAAATGATACAGAAATAATTTTCTAGCAGCCTCAGTCGGCAGTCGAGCGAGGCTAAATCACGCACAAACTTGGTCTTGGTAAGCCGAGAACCATTGCTTTATCTCGAATTTAACAAACCCAATAAACAAAATGTTTCTGAGACTAATTTATTTAAAAAATTTAACTTTCCCTAGTGTCAAAACAACTGTTGACACACTGATTGATGTCAGGAATGAAACATCAAAACTTGCTTTCCGATGCGAATGTTCCTGTCCGTTTCTGGGCACAGCCGCGAGCTAGGTATAGCTATAACCACAGCTCACGGTCAACAGTATCGCAGCTAAAATGTGTCTCCGACACTATATCAAGCTGATTTGAAGACAAAAATCTTCACAGTCATTTACGCTCCTTTCATTCAAAACTCGAATCAAATGGCCTCTAATCAAATGGCCCCGAGGGTATTTTTCAACTCCTGTAATTTTCAAGGCAACGTCCAAGCTTTTTGGCTCAACAGGGCTGCTCCGATGACAAAAACTGACTTGATTTTTCCAGATTTGTGGATTTCGCATTTCAATTCTGCTTTCGCTGTAAGTTTTCATTCAACGAGGAGCGACGCTCGAGTCAGGTTTAACAGTGACGTGATTTTTCTCGACCAATCGCAATTCTTTGCTACGCACAGCAACCAATCAATTTGCATAGTACGCCTATTGGTCTAAAAACTTGCTCAGGCGTTCACTTATAAAAGAAGATACGAAAAATTAGGCATTGCGGTTCGCGTTCTCAAAAATACTTGGAACTTGGTCATTTCACGTTGTTATTTTGTAGAGGACGGCAAAGAAATGTACAAAGAATCAAAACGCACGTGCAGCACCATTGTTCTGCTCGTTAAATCTTTTCTTTGGTGACGCTCTCGTCGCCGTCGCCGTCGTGGTTTGCTAAGACACCCTAATAGATCAAAAAAGACGTCAAAATGTGGTAAGAACATTAGTGACACACTCGGCTACGCCTCGTGTGCCACTTATATACGAGAGTATTCCCAGGGGCAGCTGCTTAGGAAACGACGAGCTCCCGTGTGGCAAGAGGTAAGAGACAGTGGCATACATTGTTTTGCTCCTAAATTTAGGGAGCATTTCCCCCACATGTATTATGAGGAAAATGATGCGATGATTTCGTTCATTAACTGGGTTGATAGTGTGAATTGTCGACCATAAAGAGATTCAGAAGCTAACGCTTTGAGCGTTAACCCTTCGTCGGAGCGATTCGACACTGTGTTGCTTGTGTGTGTGGTTTATATACAGAAAGATGAAGCTACTCTATTGGTTGGTGCCTGGTAACATGAAAAACAACAGATAAATCAGTTGAATGTAAAGTGTTCGTTGATACCGTGAGGATTAAGAGTGCAGATTTGAAAAATATGTTTTCTTCTAGACTTTCGCGGCTTTCCGTGTTTCCTTGATGTAGAGAAAGAACACAAACTGCAATATGTTACTTAGAATGATTGCGCGGATTAAAGTGTCTCGCGACCGGTTTAGATGCGTTTTGTAGTCTTTCTCTACGTCACGAAGGTATTCTCGGAATCGGTGGCCTAGTCTCCCTGTTTCGCCAGTGTACGTATGTATAACTGTTTGCAATTCAAGGAGTGCAAGTTATGCGGTTGATGACATTGCCTGAGGTACAGGTGAAATGATCAGTGATCTCGATAGATCGCTTAGGTCCCGACATTTTCTCAACGCTGCGAATAAAAGGACGTGTTTTGCATCGTGGACGTGCGCATTTAAAAGTTCTGGGTTGATCACTTGTTTGGAGTGCACTTCTGACTAAAAAGTTACCTTTTTTATAGTCGCTTTTAAATGAAATTAATAAAGGGTGCGAAAAATTTCTATCAGTATCGGGATCATTTTAAAGTAATTTAATTCTTTTTAGAATTATGGATTTTGCTGTGTCATTGTGAGGGTGAAATGTAAGGGAAAGTGGAATTCTATCATTATTCTCCCCCTGAGACGTTTGTAGTGCTGACTGCCGATCAATTTGTTCAGGGCAGTGATGGTCCGCTTGAACAACATAGGCAGGATAGCCACTTTTGATTTTAAGGAAAACTTAGAATCTTCACTACAAAGACGACGGAGTCTAAGAAACTGAGAATAAGGAATGGAATTTTTGACATGTGATGAATGTGAAGATGAATACAAAAAACAACTATGAGAATCTGTGGTTTTATACTGCACACTTTTTATTCAAGTAATTTGTTCTGTTGTTTTTAACGTTACCAGGCACCAACCAATACTACCTGAATACCTGAGTACCTGACTCTGAGTCTCTGGCAGGTAAAACACTTGCTTAAGAGACAGTCGGTTTTGTTATTATGTAATTGATGTAGTAAGTTGTATACTTTTTTATACTATACTGTGCATAGCTTTGCTGAGACAGTGTAGGAAGGAATTCGCGACACGCGTAAATTACACATGGCCCTTGGAGAACGCTGGAAATAGGAAATAGCGTTTTCGAACCTTTAAATTTCAAACTTTTCTGAGGCACGGCATGCCCCTTAGACCCCCTAACGGCTCGCCTTTCAGCGCTCGATTCTGTGTTCCCCCTCCTGCAGCCTTTTCCCCCTTGCTACGGCACTGCATTGCACGTTTTAAATGGCGTTAAAGTGCCTATGAAGTAAAAAATAATTGCTGCTTATTTGAAACGCCTTTCAAATAAAAAAAATAAAATATCTTTTTTCTTTTCGTTTTTGTGAGTTTAGTGATGACGTCATAGGTTGTTCCAATAAAGCAGTACAACACTCAATCAAGAATATCTCTATAAATATTAAAGCGGTGTTCTTCAAACTTGGCATCAGGACTGTACATCACAAAAGAAGCAAAATGACACCTGTCGTGCCGTTGCCATGACAACAGTTATGACGCTGGTCCTGTTTTAATTAGAACTAAAATTCCCAGATTTTATCCTAAACGAGGATCGACCACTCACAACAATCGAATGGGAATAGTTAAGTTAACCCTCTGTCTCATTTTAAAAGACTGCAAATGAGGATATTTGGTTTTTTACTGAAAGAGACTGGAGCAAAGAGTGTTGCCATGGCAACAACATAGTAGGCGTCATGCTGTTTCTTTTTGTGATGTACGTTTCTGGTGCCAAGTTTGAAGAACATTGCTGCAATATTCCTGGAGAAACTCTTGATTGAGTGTTGTACTGTTTTAGTGGAACCACCTATGACGTCATCACTTTCCTCATTTGCATAATACCAAAACGTATATGTCTCTAAAAAGAAAAAATATATTCCCAGAAGGAAAACACTATTCTTCTTTACTTTGAATAGCCTTTCAAATAGGCAGCTATTATTTTTACTTCATAGGCACTTAAAGGAAAAAGGGGAAAGGGAAACGCGGAGGATTTGAGCTTTGTTTCACTGTTAGAGTTCTTAGCATGAACACGCACCAATTTAAAAGACGCTTTAATGATTTGAATGTGAACTAGCGGTTTGATATCTATTTACAAATAACTTCCTAGTTCGATTGGAAGGAAGATCAAATGACTTCTCTAAGCTGTATTTAGCTTAGGAGAGTTAAAATTCAGGAAAAAAGCTGCAGTTGTAATGGCCTACGAACGTTCGTAAAGTTTTTATCAACATTTAGAGTCGGGTTATTGAAACTACTATATCCTGATTTTTTCCGCTTACTTTCTGTCCAGACCTCGCTCTTCTTGTCACAAACTTCCCCACCCGACTCCCTTAAATATTTTCAAGCAACAACAATCCTTACCGCACCCTACCCACAAAGGCTGGGTTTGTAACAATTATCACTTCCGAAAAATTTTGAATTTCGCGCTCGGTGAGCTTGCTACCCTTCGGTGATTCCGAGCCTTTGTCTTACGAACAATATAAACCCTTTCCTTCAACGAATAGATAAGGACATCAAAAGAGCTAAAGCTTGACTTATCGTCCAGCCAAAATCCTTACCAAAAGTTTGATACGACGCGATGGCGTTTACTGCAACAAGAAGTCGCTTGAGAGAGAAGAGTGATCATCGCAGTAAATTTTCTAATTTAAGCAATTGGAAAGAAGAAGCCTGAAAAAAATCAGGGCTTCAACGGGATTCTAATCCCAATGTGTGGCTTCATAGCTTAGTTGATAAAGCATCGCACCGGTATCGCGGAGGTCACGTGCTCGAATCCCGTTGAAGCCCAGACTTTTTCAGGCTTCTTCTTTCCAATTGCTTAAATTGGAAAAGTTACTGTGATGATAACTCTTCACTCTCATCTACAACCACAGTTCAAATATGAATTATTTCATATATACTTCACATCATTTCAACGCACTGGGCGCGCCGGGCGGTTTTTGATTGAACTTTGTTTTTTTTTTAATTTAGTTTATCCTATTGCTTCTCAAACTCATTAATAATTCATAAAGTCAACTACAAATCACTGCATGTATACCACATCACGTGCATGTGTTTGGATACCAGTAAAAGTGGTATATACCACTAAAAAATGCACAATGACAACTTGCACAAAATCAATGAATATGTATTACTCGTCGTGTCCCTTTGTTTTCAAAGTCACACCCATTCGCGTTGCTTCCTTCATTTCTGCATCCAAAACACACCGAAATGTCACAAACCTAAGAAAGCGAAAGAAAAAACGTAGCATTAAAAAAACAATACACACAAGTAGTATACGGGAACCAATTTTATCTCCCAAAAATATAACTTACCTTTGGTTGGATATGTCCAATTAATGGTTTCCCTTCAGTCCGCAAATAACTGAGTACAACCAACAGGAAGGAAAGCGCTCCTAGAAGAATTGCCTATTTCTTGAACGAACGCCGACAGGCAGTAGTTGAGACTGCATGCAGACATATCTGTAATGGCCGTGTCCAAAGTTTGTACTCCTTTTTTAGTCTTTCGTGGTAAAAACGCCGCCAGGTTCCAAAGTACCTCTAAGGTGCGGGATTGCAGAAAAACACCTTTCCTCTCATTTGCACCTCATTAAAAAACAAAAGAACTCATTGTATAACGACTCGTTCTTTTGAAAACTGAATTAATTTTCCGCAATCCCGCACCTCACTTCCAAAGTACAGGACTCGACTAAGCGATTCTGTTTCCATTTCTTGAAAACCTTACACGACCATTTGGTGTTATAAGCTGTTGATTTCAGTACTGTATTACCAACACTTTTCTTCTCATCCTCCACACTTTTTGGCTGCCGAAATCTCTCGAACGACTTTGTTTCGGTATGCATCCTGACCATAGTTGGTAGAGGGGAATGGTTATGAAACTCGTCAAAGTTCTTTGTTGTATGTTATTGTTCTGTTTTTGGCTTTGACCCTGCACAAAACACAATAGTTGTTTACTCCGAGCTAAGGAACTAGCCAATAGAAACGTGTTGGTTACGTAATTCGTGCATATTGTATGAGGGGAAAACAAAAGATTGTCGTGGACCTTCCAACATAAATCTTGGCATCTTTGTTTGCTCCTTTGATGTTTGCCGGGCTTCATACCCATTCCCCTCTATTAACTGTGTCCTGACTAAACGACAACTGAGCTTGTAAATGCTGGCAACTCCAGCAACTTTCACAACTGAGAATAAATTAAATCGCACCATAAATGCAAATTAATTAACCCGGTAAAAAAAGAAAAACCCATCGTTGGTATTGAAATTATCGAGGAAGGAATGCTAGATAGCAAACAATTCTAATTGGAAGTCTTTGTTTTTAATTTCTTTTGAGAGTGAAAATGAGAAGTTATTTCCAAAACTCGTGCTTCGTGTTTCATCATGGTATAAAAGCACTCGGCCTACGGCCTATGCTTTCATTTGTTTCTCGGTGTTTGGATACCCCGATGAAACACTGGCTCTCGCTTTGGAAAGAGTACTTCTCACAATTCTCAATATTACATGGCAGCGAGGTTGTTGTTAGGAAATCCCAGCACGTTTTATCAAAAATTTCTTAGAGGATCCCTCTTATGATTTTAACTTAACTATTTAAGGGAGGCGATAACAACATGGCAATCGGCATAATTAAAATTGAAAAAGTTCCATGTGTTTTTTCTTTTCACTATAGAATGCAACTGTGAATTTTTTTCACTTCATCAAGTAGAGTCTACCAATGGCTTGTTCACCGGGAGTGAACTTGTAAATATGCTATATTATGCTATATTATGCTATAGAAATGAAAAATGACCCGAAGAAACAGTTCAGACACATCAACGTTTCAGTGACAGATGATTGAACAACTAATAATTGTTTTACCGTCACAAACGTTACCATGGTTCCTTCTAAACACTCACGGAACCGTTAGTTGAGCCAATTTGTGTACAAGCGTCTAAACTCATTCGCAACTATGTTTAAAAACAACCAATGCAGAGCAGTCTTAGATTGAAGAATATCCCAAAGTAAAGATGATTCATTGTTCAACTCAGATCCTAGTAAAACTGTTTAGTCTTGAGGCTCTGTTCACGACAGATTAGATCTAAACATAAAGGGTTATTCAGATCTTGGGGCAGGTGCTCAGAGCTTCTTATCAGAACAAACAATACCGAATATAACTAGGGGAAACAGCAACGGCTTGAGAAATTGGGCATACACGTTCTATTAAAAAGTTATCCGTTCCTATATTTCAGCGTTAACAAGATGGAGAGAAGGCTGCACTGTGTCAATTCCAAAAGGCGGTTTCAGTCATTCAGGTTTAAGATTGCAGCCTTCCAATTGACGCAGTTCTCGCTCAACGACGTTTAATTTAGCGGTAGCAGATGATCAATGTTCGTTTGCTCTTTATGACACATCCAATCGGTACAGCAAATCTTTGTCTACCAACAGGGCCCTTTTCTTGTCACCGCTCATTAGAGATACAGTAGTGATTGAATCTTGGGAAGAACTCATCACGATGTCTTGTTGAATTTGTGACTTCGCATACATCCTTCGTCCCTTAAGAGGTGACTGAGAATCCGATGATCATCTGAACTGCCGGGGCGTAAATCCAGGACCATGTATCCAAGGGGACGTTCTGTCAAACGTTGAAATGTGTCTTGTAAAACTTGTCATTGGGTGGGAAACGCCTGTAACAGTAAATCCCTATTGCCTAATTGGTCTCGTGGATTCTTGAAGGCTACAATGTAGTGGGCATTCCTGGAAAGTAGAGCACAGTGACGTTCTGATAGTGAGAATGTTTGGTGAATAAATCCAAAACCCGCTTATCGTTTCCTCCTTCAGCCATTAGACCATCCAACACGAGTAATCCGCCTTTAGGAAACCACTTTTTAAATTGATCTGTGTCAGGAACACCTTCGTGGAACTTGATCCCCCGTTCTTTCATAGGTTGGAACCCTACTTGCCACGCCCCGTAGCAATAATGTATTTGGGAGGGTGTCGTATAAAACAAATCGAGGTTATTTAGTAAAAGTTTGCTGGTAAACAACGTCTTGTCACATCCTGAAGGACCCACCACCAACAGACGAGAACGAGTGTGAAGTCGAAAAGCTTTGCGCCGTTCCATGAGTCCAAATGACCAAAGGCGCATGGGCATGCTGCTTTTGATACCACATGGAAGGAAGAAGATCATCCCTGCAGGGAATCGAACTCCTGATCTCTCGAGTGACAGTTCGGGATATAACCATTGTTCTAACCACTAATCATAACACATAAAATGTTTTCAATCGTATTTTATTGTCAGACCATCAATCATTACACTACATGTCTAACACCAGAACGAGAGGTGTCTTGGTGATGTTTCATTTTACACACTTTATCCCGTTCTAACTCTTTTTCGATCAACGTCTTTAACATCTGACCTACTTTATGATCATTGTCTACATAATCATGTTTCGAGAAACGCCTCAAGAACTCGTTCATGCTTTGACCTCTCGCTCTATCTTTAAAAAAAAACAAAGTGTAGTCGCCACAACTTTTACTGTAAATCGATTGCAGAGACTGTTCATTGTAAATCACATATTTCCATTGACGTTTGCAGTCTTGCAGAGGTTCTGTTGTCTCGTAAGACTCCAATGGCAGGGCGTAGCTGCCCATCACTTCGAAGACATTTCCACTATGGGTCCAAAGTGCCAGCCAGTGTTGGCCCGGTCTATCGCGTGGATCTGTGTTCACAATGTACCCACGAGGTTCTTTCTTAATCGGTCGACGTGGTAATCGATCAAACGCCACGGTTCCGTAAAAGTAGGGTTTCAAGATGGCATCTGCTTTCGCCAAATGATCCAGTTGCACGTTCTTCAGAGGTACTTTCTCCATTAGCTTTGGTAAATTCCGTACCACACGGCTTTGTTCTTGTCTATTTCCAAGAGGTTCTCAAACTCCCTGTACAAGATGACTGTAATGTTGTTACCTGGTGGTACACCGAAGTTCAGCACAATCTGTAGCTCTCCTGACTGTTTGGGATTCAACACTGGACTGTCCAAACATCCGTTGGCTGCGTTGTCAAATACAAACAGTGTGCAATTCTTGCCATGACCCCAGTTTCTGACCATGTTTCCCTGATGCTTGCACAAACATCCTGTGGCTCGTAAGAATCGATAGTAACCTCTCAAGTCTTGAGTACCATCGTTGTGCACTAGTTCCAGGGTCTCGTAGGGGTACTCTTCACCTCTCACCAGTTGCTTGATGTTACTCACACCAAATTTTTGAAAACAGAAAAGGTCACGTGCCACATTACCATTGAAAGCTTCTGAAAGCACGAGCCCCACGATGACTCTGTTAGGAATTCGCCCTTGAAATAAATTGACACTCGTTTCTTTGCCGGTTCCCTTGCATGTTAAAGGTCCTTAATTTACTTCTCACGGTTGGGTAAGCTATTACAGTTCTGTTGACGGCCATTTTGGTCATCAACTCTCGTTAGACGCTGGGGTTGAACCTTACTTGTCACCGGTGCATTCTCACTTTGACATTTTCGTGCGTCAATCTTCCAGCTACATTCACATCATTCAAGAACAAATTGGGAGAATTGAAGTACAATTGGACTCCAATCTGCACACCAGGCACTAGCGATTTGTTTAAGTGGAACACCTCGATGTGGGGTGCGAACCTTAGTACGTGTCGTTTCCCATCCGTGTAATTACCATGTTCTACTTTCATGAGTTTCACTGAAGCTTGTTGGTTAAAGGACAATGCTTGGAAAGCCTCATGCCCCTCCCCTTCTGTGTTTGTGTTGTTTGCAGTCAACTCCGTTGGAAAGTCCAGGGCGTTGTATCAGCTTTTAGGTTTTAGTATGATTTCTCCATCCTGTCTGTAGTAGTTAAGCAATGTTTCCAGGTATGCTCTGTAAGGTTATGTGTCTGTTTGAGGACTGATCAAGGTACCATTGAGTCTCGCACTGATCTGTTTAAACAAAGTGTGGGCCAAATTGTTCGTGGGCCAGAGTCTCGTGGCTTCAACTACGTTATCACCGTTGGCCAGTTTGAGGGCCAAATCAGTCTCCAAGAAACCTCGACTGAGATCTACGTAATCTTCTTGAGGATCCATTTGGAATTCCACGGGGTTAATGCCTGTCGTGTAGGTCTGAATCGGTACGATGCGATAACTGGACATGCTAAGACCAGTGGATGGAACAGTGAACAGGCTCAGTTCAGGATTCAGGACTGATTTGGAACCCGGATGTAACGACCCACTATCCATCAAGGTATCTGTCATTTTTTTCTTCTCCTTCTCCTTTTTCTTCTTACTAAGATCATAGTTAATAGAGGGGACTGGTTAGGAGGCGCGGCAAACATCAAAGGAAGGTTCACGACCCTGCACAATCTTTTGTTTTACCCTCATACACTATGCATAAGTTACGTAACCAACACGTTTCTACTGGTTATTTCCTCAGTTCGGAGTAAACAACTATTGTGTTTTGTGCAGGGTCAAGGCCTAAAAGCAGAACAATAACATACAACAAAGAACTTTGACGAGTTTCATAACCATTCCCCTCTATCAACTATGCTAAGATGTGATCCCAATCGTAGCCAACAGGTTTACTGACCTCAGGACCAATCCATCCACCTTTCTGTACCTTTCGTTGACGTTTCGATTCTTTTGGGAACCCTTCACAACATGACGTCGACAATCCTTTTCTAGATTTGACGAGACTGGAGCTTTTGGAGTAGATGGGATTCATTAGTCGCCAAAGATATCGTTGAATTTTCGCTTTATGTTTCTGTATAGGACTTCGTTAACTTTACATTTCACTGCTTGTTTAACGCTTCGTGTTGCGCCCTCTTTCGCTTTTCGAATGCGATTTCCCCTAACACTCGCTTTCAGCAGTTTTTGAACAAAGCCACCTCCGTCTTGTGGGTCAGGTTTGAATCGTGTTAAACTTCCACCTTTCATGCTCGTTTTAAGTGAAGGGTAAGAATTGTGTTTCACTTACCAAATTCAGGTAGCTCCCCTGTGGTCTTCGACACTAGCGTTTCAATAATGTCTAACAGGTCCTTGCGTAACGGAATATATTGAACGTGGAGCGGTTCAAAATAATGACTTCCATCCCCTGTCTGTGGATAATTGACCTCTCGCAATAGATCCGTGACTTGATTTCCAACCACAGCACTCCTACCCACATCAGAGTACACAAACAAGGAACGTGATATCGAACCCACCACGTTTTGAAAGGCTTTGTTGAGATTCGTGAAGCGCTAATTGCAGGTGACACTCAGTTGAAAAATGTCTTCTCCTATCAGCCAAAAAGGTTCACCCCTATCGTTTTTCAGATCGTGTGTCATCGTTATTAAATTGGGAACGTATCGGTAAAATCTCTTGACGTAAATTGGGTCCTAAGTCGTAATTTCAAGGACTTCTCTCCTTCAACCATCCCATCCTTTAGGCCAACATTTTATTGATCTTCAATGCTGGTGAGTAATTGGCACGTACATGCGTAGCTTTGTTATCCGTCAACAGATCGTCTCCATCCCAACAAAATTTCACGTACATTCTCTTTCTGTCAGATGCCGTATAGCTACTACCAAGATGGGGTCCTTGGTAGTTCAAGATACGTCGCTGCTCGAAAAATGTCACCATACTTTTCATGAAACCAACACCATTAATGTACTCTACCACAGTTCGGAGATCTTTCGAAACATAGTGGGCTCTGCCAAACTCTAACGCACCGGAAGGGTATTTCATGATCCAATCCATGGTAAACAGGGTGTCGTTATCGTCGAGCAACTTGGGGAGATGAACTTTCACATCTGGTAGCGAGATGCTAATCAATCCCACTTTCCAATTCGTTCCTTGTAACCTGATGGGGTGAGGTAATCGAATCTTGAAATGATTACTTTGGTTCTGCGGAAACTCTGTGCGATTGCTGTGACTAGGTAAGGTAATGTAAAATTCCTCATTCATCCTCAAAGCTTTTTCAGGTCCTTCTTGTCAATCCAACTGTTGTATTTATCTGGCAAATCTTTTCAACGTACCAAGACGTTATTTTCTTTTCGCTTCACGACCTTGTCCACTCGGAATAAATCCTCTTTTGACACTTTCACTTTTTATAAATATTGTTCGTAAAAGGTACCCTTGAGCAAAGTTCCATCCAACTCCCAAATCTTGTAAGTGGGGACCACACCAGGTATGACACGTTGCACGACAAATACTTCTTCGGTCCATCCTTGTAAATAACCTTTTTCAAACTGTCGAAATTTCTTATTGAGTCTCACACTATCCTGTATTTTCAATGACCCTTTCTGCCGCTTTTTAGATAGACGTTTACCGTACATACCGTCCTGCACTTCTTTTTCATTCTTGAAATTCACTTGGTCAGGTGCTATGCCAATGGTGTGATGGTAGGATGCATTGTATCATTGAACCAAATCTGACAGCATTGGTAAATAAATCCGAGGGTGTTCTTGACCGTAAAATATCGATACAATCTTTCCTTGGAAGTGCGATTAAAATGTTCCACGATACTGGCTTTGGCGTCACCACTGGTCGAGAAATGGTATATGTTATTTTGTTTCATCAAGGCTGCAAACGTACTATTGTAGAATTCTTTACCATCATCAGTTTTAGGTTCATGGGCTTTCTAATCTCTTCACGTTTCAAAATCTTCTCAAAGGCTTCTGATACCGCTTTTCCCGTTTTTGTTTTGATGGGTTACACCCACGCGTACTTCGAAAATGCATCGATCACCATCAGTAAATATCGCATGCCTTTGTTGTATTTGGATATGTTTTGTACTTCCACCAGATCAGCGACCCACTGTTGATCTATGTTGAACACCAACACAGGTAACGTAGGGAAACGTCTCCTTCGGGGTTTGTGAAGCGTATAGCCGAAATCCTTTTCCAACACCTCTCGTACTTTTTGGGCGGGAGTTTTAGGGTTTTGGCAAACCTGGTTTCCCCACTCAAACTACCAGGTTGACGAGGGTCGTGATAAGATATTAATAACTTGGTGGCTTTTGATTTCTTCATAGCATCGCTAATTAAAACTGCAAGCCTTGACGAGGTCTGGGTGGTGTTCTCGGATGGTCAGGAACCACTCGTATGCTTGGGGCTGATGTTTCAGCCACATAATAAAGATGAGAAAACGAAAGATGTTTTGCTTGACGTCCGTGGCTTCGAATTCTTTGAGAGGGTCAGCATTGGATTCAAGAGGAATGACTACCCCTTGTGCATATTTCAGATACGCTCTTTCACAAACTCGACACAACCAACACCAATACATGTGATTCAACATTGTGTTTGCAGCGAAATGAATTTTATTAATACACTTTTAATCCTTTATGCAATTCAGTTTACAGTATCAAATGGGTCATCATCTTTCTTCTACAGATCGTTAGTTTTCCCTGTTTTTGTTTAAAAATATGACTCTGTAAAATAATTTTGTTCTCTTTTTTTAAATATACTTATAATATGTATATGCTGCATATATTATAGAAAATACTAGACAATAAATATTTTCCATCCGGATAACGAATATGCACATGCCCTTCAAAGTGAAGTATCTGAGGTGCAATTGTAAACTTTGTACATGAATCGATAACTGATTGCATTCACGTCTGTCATGACCTTTGCATGCTAGGTAACCTCACGCCAGCGTGATACCATTAAAGAAGAGGGTTTTCTTAGGGGAGAGGGGGGGGAGGGTGGTGCATGTTACCTTGCTCCCTACAAAAAAATTGGAGTTTCTCCCTTGTTCCCCAAAAATAAGTTAAGATGTTAGCTCAAATTCATTCTTGTTAAGTGCCCCGTTCCCAGAAATTGTATTGCATGTTCCCTTTATCCCCAGAAGTATCCTTTTATGTTCCCGAAAAATTACTTACATATTTCAGTTTTTGATGGTCAGTTACTTTGATACGTTTTACCTCGCCATTCGCAGAAGAGATAATTGATCCAGCCTGTTTAAACGTTAGAAAATGGTGGGGAGTCAATGTCCCCTTGTTCCCTAAAAGTTATTTCAAAATATCCCTTGTTCCTTAAAAGAAAAAATGGCTATGTTCCCTTGTTTCATTCTTAAAATTTCTCTCCGTCAATATTTCTAATAGCCTAGTCTTGTTCTATGTAAGTGTTGTTATAGTTCTGTTGACTTTATAAACTATGCGTGTCTCTTCGTTTGTACTTTTGAAAAATACTAAATATCTTTTTAGACGTAGATTAGTTCTAGTCTTATGTACTGTACTGTAATATGATATTGCCCATTGTTGTATTATACATTTTTAGTTAAATTAAATAACAAGTTACAAAATTTCCCATTCCTAGAGGGTTTCCCAACCTTGTTCCCAGGACTTTCCTCTCCTAATCTCTTAGAGGGAAAGTCCTGGGCGTTTCACTACAGTCGGAACATCTCTCCTTGAAGACCTGTCATGTCGACTGTAATTTTAACAAACATGGTATCATTCCGAATGAATCCACCTTGCCTTAATTCTGACTGGGAAATAAACGTCGGGCAGCCCGATGCTATGTTCATATCTGATGTAGGCCTTTTGAAACTTGAGCTGTGAGGTTCAGGGCGAAATGCATCATACGCGTCTCTGATCCTGTCTTGGTCAATAAGTCTAAAATGTACCTTTTGGATGAACGGCCAGGGCAATAAGGCGTCATATTCACCTCTCATAATTACAAAGAACATTGACATGTGCGTTCCTTTGCCAATACCATCCCCATTTGCGTACATACGGGCACAAACTTTGTATCCAAACCGTCCAACGTAGAATGGAGGGCTATAAATCGATAGCGTCTTGCCAGAAAGGGCTTCTTGAAATCGTCGACTGCAATGGTCGATTTTCCAAATGTAAGTCCCATTGTACGAGGTAGCTTCCAGCATTTGAATCTGCATGTCGTGTTCAGAGAGCTGAATTTCATGTAACGCCAATTGATGTTCTTCTCTGTCCAATCGACGCTCGCACTCATGAGACAACGAAGAGTTCTCCCTAAAATCACGAGCGTTTCGTGTCGCAGCGGACATCTTCATATGGGCCAGTTCACGTTGCAAGTTGTTTACCTTTTCTTCATGTCTTTTTAACGCGGTCATAATTTCCTCCGCCTGAGAAGAGACCACATCTGCGTTTGCACCACTTGAGGTCACTGAAATTTCCAAGTCGCGTAGAAGGTTTTCAATTTCCTTTTCTTGTTCAAGCACAGACTTTTCTATAATGGATATTTTTGTGTGCTGCGTTTGTATGTTCTGTCGGGCAGCCGCCAATTCTTCAGTTTGATTTTGAAGTTGTTGCTCCAAAGTCCTTTTCTCGTTTTCAAGATGAGAGACTTTCTCTTCTATCTCCTTGCTCTTCTTGTTTTGCTGGCGAGTTGAGTAGTTCATCATACGCAGATGGGACTCAATACTAAACTTGATATGCTGATCAAGGTTTTCTGCATTTCCCTGTATAAAATTATCAGAATTAATATAAAAAGTTGATATGATTTGTTTCCGCCTTTTATGACTCTACTTTCCGGTTTCTGCGAAAATAAGAAGAACATCGACCTACTTAAATAATTTTAGTGTCTTTGGTTTTGACATTTAGAGAACATTCACAGTCGCTTTGCTTTTCAGACAATGGCTTTACTATACGCTCTATGGGCAAGTTTTTAGCAACCTACCCAAAATCTCAGTCGAAGGGTAGCAAGTTAATTATAAATCATTTCTTGTCTCATGATCTGAAGTTATCGATTAAACATCATGAATAATAATAATAATAATAATAATAATAATAATAATAATAGCTTTATTCAGCATTTCCACAAGGTGGCTCTTCATCTGCTAAAAATATATCTTATAAAATAGAAATAGAGGTAAAAAATTATAATAATAATGAATAATAATAATGATAATAATAATAATAATAATAATAATAATAATAAATATATCTATTTACAGTGCATAATAAAAACATTAAGCTAAAAGATTATCTTTGACCTTTTTCATTAATAACCTAAAAGTCATCTTAGAAAACTGGTTAAAATCAAGACAGTTCCTTACACATCTAGGTAAAATATTAAAGCTTTTAGCAGCTTGGTCTTGATAAATATGTGACGCTAGCGGGATTTCAAGCTACATAGCTGCACTGGACCTCAGAGTTCGATTGTGCATAAATTGCTTCAGTCGCAGGTAACCTGGCCATTCACGAGAATAAATCGTCCTGTAAACTAGCTTTAACAGCTGCCATTCGATATGTTCTTTGACTGGTAGCCAACTTAGCTATGCGGGTGAGATGTCAGCCCATCGATGAAGAAATAAATCTGCTGAGAATAGTGAAGGTCTTGATTGGGGGAATTGGAGTTATCTCCCCACAATTAGCTTTAATAAGGCGTTAAAAAAATAATTTTTCTTTTAAAGTGATAAACTCACCTTAAACTCACAGCCATGACAACTGAAAGGACACAAATGTTCTGCTTTTGGGCACTGTGTGGTCACGTGCTCCTCCATCATGCCACGCGGTATATCCTCTTTGCCACAGTCTAAGATGCAGCAGATGGGAAACTTGAGACAGACCTCCAAATGATCCTAAAAACATTATTCAATTTGATATCGATAAGTCTAAGCTTTGTATAACTCCAGTTTAGTTGATAGCAAGTGTTCTGTTGAGTTCAGCATCTGTACATATTTTAAAACATGATTTTCAATCTTGGAAAGATACGCTATGGCTATTTAGTCCGATGTGAATTTGCTGTCTCTATCACTGTCAGTTTTAGTTTTAAGATTGTGTTTATTCCATAAAACTGCTGCTGGCCTGATTGCATCCTAACCATCTGGCTAGAGTATACGTTTATGTTCCTCATGTCCCTTGCTATTTGATCTCTTAAATGGCTTTGTTCGGCATTCATAATTGTAAGCGGATAGCCTCAGTTGCATTGGGAGAATGTTAACAAGTTGACAAATTTGGCCAGTGTCTCCCAAACGATTTGCACCATTTTCCGCAGGATGTAAACACGAAGAAGTGTATAATATATATATTTGACGAATCATGGTGTTTCGTTTGCTAGGTAATACTGGACAATAAATATTTTCCTACGGGAAGGCAGGGGCACTCTACAGGGGCGTTTAACTCTCTGCCGGACGGTTTATATAAATAACTGGCTGTACTAATGGCATACCTTCATGTTGCTTTGACGAACCTCTCCACCACAGTATGCACAGGCAACAGCCCTGTTTACACAGTCATTTTCTCTGTGACGTTTGAGATGTCTTCTTTCCATGGTTTCGCCACAAGCCGCACACTGTGTGTCACCATACTGGCAGATTTCCTCATGTGCCTGTTGGAATGAATTTTAATTTGAATTGTTCTACATTAAGAGATTAGGAGATCTATGAGTCATTAAGGCAGGTTCTTTGACGTCCTTTTTAATAAATGGTCATATACATTTAATCATGCAAAAGATATGTCTTTGCTTTGTACGTAGTCTTCTTCGCAGCTGCTAGGGCCGAGGTCACGCACTGCTCCGGAGCATTGCGTGACTTTCCTCCGTTACGCTACCCAAATAACTATACTAAGAACTGGCTGAAATGACATCGCGTAACCATTAAACTAAATTTTTTTTACGGCCTAAAGAAACCTTTTCATTTTCCATCGGCTTGCCAAAAAGTGATATAGTATGTTTTGAGCTCTATCAAATATGCTGGAAAAAAAGATTTAACCATCCTTTTCCCGGGGTCGAACATTGTCATTGGTTTATTCTTTAATTCGCCTCTGCTTGACAAAGCAGTTTTCACTTGATCGTAAGAGACGGAGTCGTTCTGCTTCCGACTCCGTCGGTTTGATTTTCACTCGATCGTATCACTCTACGCTTCTGATTACGACTCCGACTTCGGCTCCGTCGCTGGTGAAAACCAGCCTTAAAGCCTCATCAATAGTTTCTTAGCACCGCGCAAGGGACTTCCCTTTAAGGACGTACGAACTTTTAAAAGGGAATTGCTCCATTTGTAGTAGAAGTGCCCTAAATGGTTGGTAGTGCATATAAAGTACCTTCAAGTGTCTTAACTCCCCCTTCCAGTCACAACTTCTTTCCTTATATCGACAGAAACACTGAAGATTAAGTACTTCTCTCTCACAACATTTGTCTCGGAAAGATTCATCTCGGGTTATCGGTTTCCCATCGATTGGACATCTGGGATTCCCCAGCCTGAAAAACGTAACAGTAAACAACTAAAATTAGGTTATTACCGGAAACAATTACTTAGTTTATTACTGCGATCCTACGACCGGGATACAGTTTTAATTTTGTGCAGGGCCGGCTTGTTACCTCTGTCGGCATACATTGACTGTCGAGACTTACCCGAAGAAACCTTCAAAACAGTTTTTACAGAATCGATGCCCGCACGATGTCTGCCTGGGTTCACTGAAAACGTTCTTGCAGATTGGGCATTGAAGTCGTTCGTCTAGTCTGTTGACGAATTCTATTTCAGAAGTGGACTTGTAATCGACTGCGACAACCATGGTGTGTTCGCTTATTACAGAAATGTTTTAACCCAGATTCAATATGATGTTGCGATCTTTGTGTCAGACACTGAGGAAATCACGTACACTTGTTCTGTTTATATGTTCGTGCTACGTGCATTCGGTATGGACTGATGACATCATCAATTATTTTTATTCGCATTGTTTCCAGACCCCTGTCCACATGGCTTTCGAGAAAGCTCTATCTACACTTACGTATGTTTCCATCTGTTTTCTAGGCTCGATTACCAGCCGCTGTTCGGGAAATGAGCCCACGCTCCTCCCCCGAACGCACGGCTGGACTCGTGAGGTTTCTTTTGTTAGTTTTAACCAATCAGATAACCGCCCGCAGATTTTTGTCGGGCATAAATTATCTCGCCAGTTTGGATTGCGGCCCGTGATGGCAGATGATGTGGAACTGATAAATAGTATACGAGAGAACTTCAGAGACAATTAAGATCGAAAGTTTAAAATTCACAACATGAAACGCTAGAAAGGTTTGTAAATGACCAAGATGCATTCATTTTTCAGCCAACAATATGTTAGTCTCCTTCGCAGCCGTTTTTTGGGATGTCACGCAATGCTCCACCCAAAGAAACGGCTGCTCACATCCGAACAACATTCCTTTCCATTGTTTGGCCAATCACCGCTTTCGTTCCATTTTCGAGAACGTGGTCGCGCCAAATTCGCCCTTTGAGACTTGTCCAATCAGAGATCATTTTTTATTTTCGCACCACACGGTGGGAAAGTCACAAATCAACATGGCGACATCCGCGAGGCTTGAAGAAGCTTTCTATCTAGCGTCCTCCAAGTTTAAAATTGCGGTCTTAAATGCTTACCAGAAGCTTGCAATTCGGAAAATTGTTGTCGAGAAGGAAGACGTCTTTGTTAATTTGCCCACAGGGTCCGGGAAATCATTAATTTATCAGGCTCTCCCGCTCGTTTTTGACCATGTTTCGAACATGAATGGTCACATTGTAGTTGTCGTGTCTCCCTTGGTTAGTCTGATGGATGACCAAGTGAAACATTTGCAAAGTCTTGGTCTGTCTGCCGTCAACATTTCTTCCGATTCTGAACCTGACCGTTCAAAGATTGAGAAAGGCGAGTATTCTGTCGTATACGGCTCCCCTGAAGCATGGCTCATGAACGAACGCTGGCGATGCATGTTGAGCAATGATGTTTACTCGAGAAAACTTTGTGCCATTGCTGTCGATGAAGCACACGTCATACGGCAGTGGTAAGTTCTATTTATAATATGCTTTCCATTTTTACATTACGTTTAACTTACATGGAAGGAAATGGAATAATGATAAATACACGCAAGGCTTTCATATCATTGTTATATTTCACGTTCTCCCCTAGGTGATGTGCTTCTGGTAAAATTTATTACTATAAGGCAGAACAATTAGCCCACAGTTCACGCGTGTATTTATTTGAAAACGTGCGGTGTGAAATACCACTTTAGTTAGCCTGATATGTTACTTTCATGATATTGAACAAATTTATTTAGTGTTCAGTTGAATTTGATTTTTTTTTTAATTTATGTGAAAAATTTATTGTGGAGCAAACCAAGTCTTAAAACCGAAAGGTTAAATAGTATTTTTTATTGCATTTTTCAGGGGAATGTCAGAGGATAATAAAACGAAAGCATTCCGCGAGTGCTATGGCCACCTCCATGAACTACGATCATTAGCTCCAAATGCTAAGCTGATTGCTTTGACTGCAACAGCTACAAAACTGACAAAAGAAACCATTTTAAACATCCTTCTCATGGAGAAGCCATTTGAGGTTCAGGAAAGTCCAAATAAGCCAAATGTTACCTACATAGTAAAATGCATGCAAAAAGATGCTGACCATGAGTTGTATTTTGAGTGGCTGGTTAAAGAGCTCAAATTGAAACGGGCATCTTTTGACAGGACAATTATTTATTGTCAGACAATTAAGCAATGCAGTGTTATATATGGAATGGTGAAAGGCATGCTTGGCAAGGATATTTATCATGGAACTGATAATGATTCAACCAATGTACTAGTTGAAATGCTTCACTCCTGCACACCTTCTGCAAACAAAGAAAAAATTCTTCTCTCCTTCCAGTCAGTGACTGGAACTATCAGATTGTTGATTGCAACAATTGCATTTGGAATGGGCGTCGACTGCAAGGGAGTGCACAGAGTAATTCATTATGGACCTGCTAAAAATGTGGAAGCATATATCCAGGAAACAGGTAGAGCAGGCAGGGATGGTCTTCAAAGTGCTGTCTACATTTTGTACCATGGGGTCCTTCTGGCCCATGTTGATGGCCATATGAAGCAATATGTGAAGACTCAACATTGCAGAAGAAAAGAGTTGCTGAAGCACTTTCATTCAACAACTTGGCAGCATGAAGTTCCACATCTTTGCTGTGATAACTGTGCTGTGGAATGCAATTGTGGAATGCCAGATTGTGGCAGTTATTCATCATTTCCGTCGTCTCAAGGGGAAGCAGCAGACCCTGCATCAGTGAAGAAAAGGGCAGTGCGCGAAGAGCAAAGTAAAGCTGTGGAAGGTCGCCTAATTCAATACTACAAGTCCATTGTAATCAAACTGCTAAACACAACAGCTCATGGTGATGTGAAGACACTCACAAATTTGCAGTTTATGCTTGGATTTTCTAAACATCAAATCACACAGGTGTTGGATAACTTGGACATGATTTTTAGTTTATCTGATGTTTACAAAGTTGTGGAAATATGGGACATGAGGCATGCACTGGAGATCCTTTCAGTTATCAGTGATGTTTGTAATGATGTGAGTGCTGACATTCAGTCATTTGATCGTACTCCATTAGAGGACAATGAGTATGATTTTGATGAAGAGCTTGATGAATGGAATGAAATCCTACAAGACAATGACTTAATCGACATGATTGTTGACAATTTGTCTATTTCTCAACTAGAAAACTCTTCGCTAGAAATCGAACCTGACTGCAATAATTTTGAAGAAATTGAAGTACCTTCAGCTGTTTTAGCAACTGTTGAGGTCATGAATTTGGATGATCAGTCTATAGAATGATCTTGGCAAATGTATAAAGAAACTGTGAGTCAAATGTCACTAGTGTAAGTTTATATGTAACATTAACCAATAAATATTATTGCTTATCCATGTACACATAGAAATGCCTCTGATATTCTACTTGTATAATATAACATTTTCTGAAAAAAATTCTGTTCTCATCTTGCCCTAATTCCCCATGTAATGTTTTTTTTGTGCTTGTTTATCCATTTGTGTAAGCTAGAGGCATCCAAATCAGCAAGCCTGTCCCTCCTGAAGCTGCTGAATTGTTTGTAGGTTCGTTCCTCAAGCTCTGTAAAGATGTTAAACTCAACTGCTCTTTTAACTAGCTCATTCAGATCCCTTTCCAGACTTCCAGTAGAATGTTTGCCTGATCGTAACAGTCGTTTGATGCTGTCATCAAGATTTGTCAGTATTGATGCTGTTGGACTTTCTGCATGGGATAATCTCTGAACAGCATTCTCAGTGACATTTGGGCCAAGATTTCTAATGCCTTGCTTTAAGAAATTGTTGCTGTGTTCTGTGTCCTCATCTAATGGGATGTTGGTGCCTTTTTTGCCACTGTTGTTTACAGATCTGTTCCACACAAATCGCTCACTGTCTCTTTCAGACAAAAGTGCATGCACCAGGAAAAACTGATATAAGCACTCTAGGGCATACTTTGTGCTATGGGATCCATCTGCTTTGCAATACAGCATAATGTACTTGTACTGTCTCATGATCCGTACCCCGTCCCCTTCTTTGATGGCATCAAGAAAGTTGAAGAAAAGAAAACAATCCGTCATAAGAGCACAGTTGTAGTTGTAAACATCATCACCTGGTTTGCTCTCTTTGGGAGGGGTCGTGCATACTGATGATGTGGTCACTAGGGTCTCATTGTCAACCTGAACAGGTGGTTCATGCGACAGTTCATGATTCCTTCTTGTTCTGCCATTATACTTAAATGACCGGCTACATCCTGGAAATCTGCAGGGGAATCTCCCCTCGGCAGTAAGTTCCTGTTGCTGCAGAATATCCCTCTCTTCTTCAGACAAAACACCACCGACAAGATCATTCACCTCTGCATTTGACCGGAAAACAAAAGCATCGACCACCTTTGAAGAGATTTCATTGAGGTAGTCAAGTTTCTCAGCCTTCCTCATTTTCTCCATGCCTGTTGGTAGAGGGTAGTTTGCTGGGGCACTTGTTTTGTCAGCAAAGCCCAACACTGTCATTGCAGCTGCAATCACCGTTGACTGGAAGATGATAGAGAGGAAGTCCCTGTTGGCTCTGTATGAAGAATGTGGATCACCAGTTACATTTCTCCTGTTGATGAGTGTACGGTCTGAAAACAGGGTGCATATGTCCAAATCGGACTTTCCACTGAAGAATCTGGAGAATATTAGCTGTTGAAAAGAACAATAAATAATTATTTTTGATTAGTTTCACAATCTTCAATCTCAATACAAACATATCCATTTTTGGAACTGTTCATGGGGATGTGACACATTGCTCAATGCCAATGTGGCGGCAGTGTAGCTGAGTGGTTAGAGCACCGGTTTTGAAATCCGTAGGTCCTGGGTTCAAATCCTGTTCTGACCACTAGCTGATGTTGTTCTTGGTAGCCCTGAGTTAAACTTCTCGGCTACACTTGTAAATAGCCAACTGGTCTGCCTCTAGTCTCCTTTGCAGCCATTTTTTGGGATGTGACGCAATGCTCCACCCATTGCATTGCGTGACATCCCAAAAAAACGGCTGCGAAGGCGATTAGTCTGCCTCCTACCAGTTGAGATTCTTAACTTAGTTATGTTAATTTATATATTTGTTTATCATTGTTTGTTTACATTGGTCCTGACAAGCCCCAATGCAGAGTGGCCAATTAAGAATCCATACACATACAATGTTTAGGGGCAAGCACTTTATGACATCCAAGACAAACACTCTCAGAAATAGACTAAAGTAAACACTGCACTGGTACTTACACTGAGCACTTTCACAGCAGCATGCCAATCACCCAACTGAAGGTTAATGCCCTCTAATCGATCTTCCGGGGTAAAACCATTTGCTACCGAGGAAATGACGTTAACTGCCCTTTCAACAGTAAGCTGATCACCTGAGAAAAGCTGGCCATCAACACCTCCATCACCAGTTTTAGGCAAGTATGAAAAGAACTGCTGAAGGATTGACATCATGTCTTCGTTGATGTTCTCATTCTTGAACATGATACCAAGGGGAATCTACAGGGAAAAGAATTAAATATGAAATTTCAAGGTCAGTGAAAATCCCTTAAAGTGAAACAAAGGCCCCCAAAACCTTAACAAGGCCGCATACAAACCACTTTATCTCAAGGATGGCAGCAAAATGACAAGGTTACATACACAATAGATTCATATTTTCCCAAACCTACTATTAATCAATTTATTTATTTATTCATTTTATTTTTCTTTTAAATAAACCACATTCATCTGACAACTTCAGAGAAAACATAATCAAGCATTTGTGAATTATTAATCATTCCATTCACACAAATTATAAAAAGCTGGTCTCTGGTAAACATCTAGGTAGTAACATGTTAGGGCTTATGTTGAAGGTCAAAATGAAACTCAGGTTAACAATGATTTTCACCTTGAATGATTCTCACTTTCCTACATCTTCTAACCCTAATGAAATAATTACTCATGTTAAGAGACAAAAAAATTTCATTGTTAACTGAATTTCATTTTGACCTACAACATCTATAATGTTAAGAGGTGCTAAATATCACATTAACATTTAAAAAACAATAACCTTCTTTGACTTTTGAGCCATTTCCTTGGTATACTTGTGGGGTATATGAAGGATGATTGCATCCTTCAGAGGAGCCAAGGCATCAAAGTAATTAACCAGGATTCTTCCTGTAAGTATGATATAGTTTGTTCTTTGCTGCTGTTGGTCTCCAAGTGTTGGTAGGAATTTAAGGTTTGAAACTTCCTGGAGGTTTGCCTTTGGTCCTTTTGATTTGAGATGGACACCAGAAACACGATTTTCGATCATTTGATGATTGACCCAGTGGTAATCACGGTTTTGGGACTGCATTGTCATACTTTTCCTCTGCAACTGCAGATCCAAATTGTCAAATGAAATAATAAAACCAGGATGAGAGGACTTCTCCAATTCAAAGGCTTGTTTTCTGAGTGCAGAAATTTGTTGGCTGCAGTTGCATGCTAAACCAGAATTAGAGGACAGATGAGTAGCATGTACACTATTTAGGCTCTTTATTTCCTCATTAAGTAGGTGCTGTTGTGTGTTTTGCATCGTGATCCTCTCCCTTGTTTTTGACAGATAGCTGCCATGGTTTTCACCAAGTCTATCAAGAGATCTCAAAGTTTGCTGGTTTGAGTTTGTAAGCTTCATCTTGTTCAATCTGCTCAGGCTAGCCTGTCATGTAAATGAAATTTTACAAAATAGTAGATATTTGTACAGCAAAGTTTTAGTTTTATCTATGAAAACAGGCAAAACATTATTAATTTTCCTGTGAGCTTGTCAAAAAAAGACTTATTTTGAACCTTCAAATTGTTTTGTCTAGGAATTTCTAAACATCCTTTTTCATGATCAGAGATCAACTATTTTCACAGAGACGAATAATAAGCTTATATATGGTAAACGTTAAATGAAAATTTTAGTGTTCATACCAATAATTAACTGAGAGGAAATGGAATATTACATGTGGACTTTTGTTTAAGAAATGGACAACTTACATGTAGCACCTGCATAGATACGAAATCGATCCAGCCCAACAATTCTGCTTAGCGTCGCGATTCGAAAAAAAATTAAAACATGTAAAGTCATACCTCTACTGCCTTACTCTTGAGCAGGACACCCATAACCGCAGCAGTGGCGCTCATTTCACGGTTTCTCTGTTTTAACAACACAGATCCTGCAAGAGCCAGGCTTCCAAACCACGTAGAACTTTTCGTGCTCTTGTTTGCAGCAGAAGTGAGAAGGAACGAGTAAAACACTGGAGCTCTCTCGCGCCACTCTTTACAAACATGCTCCATATCGTACTTCTCCAGATCCTCTTTTTCCGTTTTTCTAAGAAGCGAAGGGTTAGTTTTGGAACATAGGCCAGTCACCTCCTTCGAGACCACTTTCATCACCTTCTCGACAATGTGATTCCTTACTGGCAGACAATCCATTACTGCTGTTGCAATTCTTGATGGAACTCCATGAGCCAGTGCTTTACCAACGTTCTGATAAGTTCCGTGAAGCGTTTTGTTCAGGTTTTTGCTGGGATACTGCACGGAAAGCCTTACTTGCTGACTTTCCTTACGGTTTTCCGACAAGCGCGATGGGGTTGATGTCAAAGGAGGCAGAAAATCCTGTGTTGTTTGAACGTGCGGAAATACTTGATAGCGTGGACCAGCTTTTTGTATCGGTGAAAGGACATGACTGAGCGGATTCGCCCCAGCAGGCAGTGGCTGGCTGCCAAAAGAAGAAGAAGCACAAGTGGTAGAGATGTTGTTGCTAAACTGAAGCGTTCTCGATGCCTTCGCTCGATTTGTTGATAGCGATCTCTGCTCGTCGTTTATTTCATCGTCATTCCCATCTGAAGGACGAGGCAAGCGTTTAGCCCTTGGTCTGGCTTGAAAGGCATGTTGAATTTCTTTTTTGATTTCCTCCACTTTCTCTGAAGCTCGCTGGAACTTTAAAAGCCGCTTGTAGCATGATGTTTTGCAAACAAACAAGGTACTGTCCGTATCGTAAACGTAGCAGTTGACGTCTACGTTCAGCGCAGATTTTATAATTTCTACGAAATTATGGCTAGTTTTCCCGACAATAAAGATCCTTTGATCAGCAGAGCACAGCGATGAACAAGTGAAGCATTTAAGAATTTCATCTACGATTTTTTTCGGCGTTTCGTTCGCCATGATCAGTACACTAGCTAGATTGTCTGTCACATCTTGATTTTTCGCGCGAAAGCTTACGTCATTAGCACTATGCATTTATGTGATTGGTCTGTTCAGCAGACCGCAACCAAACCACAAACACAATGGAAAGGAATGTTGTTCGGATGTGAGCAGCCGTTTCTTTGGGTGGAGCATTGCGTGACATCCCAAAAAACGGCTGCGAAGGAGACTAACAATATGTATGAAACTTTGGGTTCCAGAACGTCAGATAACAAAGAGTCAGATCAAGCTAAACGTTGAGCTCAAGATACAAAACAGTCAGACACATAAAAGTATTGCGATTTATAAGGATAGCAACACCAGTCTCTGGCGAAGCCAGGCAAAATTATCTTTTTAAGTGAGCTAAATCGTGGGTAAAGCAAACCGACTAGCAAAACGTACGTGACAAATTGTAGAGTATCAACTTAACCCTACAAACCAACATGTCACCTTTGACAGATCTTGATATGCATGACCAGTTTGCTAAACCACAGTCCAACGGCGCTGCTCTACTCAAAAAACGATTTCTTCCATAGCATACAGCATTTATGCATACAGCGCTCTTCCGCAGCAATAATGTGAAACAAAATAGGTTGGAAAAGCAAATTTAAAAAAATAGAACGGCAAATGTACAAATGTTTAAGAGCCGTAGGTTGTAATCAGATAACATTTCCGGCGACCAGGAGCGCCGCATGAATTAAATTATGAATTGACGTCACAGACATGGTTTGCCGCTCACTCGTCCAGCCGTTCTTCTCGGGGAGGGCAGACCAGACACGAGAGAGCGGCGGAAATCGAGCCTATCTGTTTTCCTTCTAAACCAGTTTGAGCGAGTGCACTATCGACGAGAGGAACAAGTTCTATGGATCGTGAGTATTTTATGCGATTTTTCAGCAGTCATGCTGTATCGCGAGTACCGTGAACGTCATCATGAGAACTTATTTGCGCAACTTGCATGACAGTTTGAAAACAGTCTCGCCACAAAGCAATATTTAGTGCGGTGCTAGACTATTATTCAAGGCTGGTCAGC
The DNA here is from genome assembly GCA_022496165.2 of Catalaphyllia jardinei. Lineage (NCBI taxonomy): Eukaryota > Metazoa > Cnidaria > Anthozoa > Scleractinia > Caryophylliidae > Catalaphyllia > Catalaphyllia jardinei. The sequence continues at coordinate 6,744,739 of CM042750.1, read as the reverse complement.
ATTTTAAGAAAGCATCGTTAATTCGTAAGACTAGGAACGTGAAGCTGTTTCTAGAAGGTTGACTTCAAAATTGCCGACGTCATGTTTCATATTTCGTAATATGTAAATAGCGATACGACACTCGCTGTTTGCAAACAATTCTTTTGATATTTTAATTTGCCAACCACAGAACAAAAGAAATACTTTGTTTCGACAGCCAATAAACCTCTGATCTGGTTGGGACATTAATGACAATTGGTGACGTAACGGCGTAACGAATAAATAATTAATAACAATTGGTGACGTAACGGCGTAACGAATCGCAAAAAAGTGTGTTTAAAGTCGGAAAGTTCTCGTTTTCGGATTTGATTCAAGTCTAATCTGGTCTACTTCGAGTCCAATCTAGCTGGATGCAAACGACAACATACCTCAAAGGTGGCCCAAGCTCACGATGCGAGGAATAATAATAACCTATATGTGAACGTTCAGCTCGCCAACCTTGACATAACGACCGAGTTTGATTACGCGAGACGTGACTCTCGCCTCGCGTGCAGCATATGATTATGAAGTGTTGCAACGGTTTGAATTTATAGAGATTTGTATGGGAAAATTCGGTAATCGACATAAAAGCTGAAATTTCGATATCTTTGCCATAAAAATGACTTGCCTCAATGCCTTGCTGTCTTTTCTATTGTCATCTCACTTCTCAGCTCGATCCGAAGCCTTTTAGCGAGCTATCGCATTTGTGTTTCCTCTTCTTATAGGAAGAAGTCAACTTGCTTATTCAGCATCCCCCATTCGAAATATAATATTATTTCGGTTGTACATAAGACGAATTTACCGAGCTTGTGAATACCATCACATTGCTCAGCCGTCTGTGATATCAGACTGCCGGTCCCAGAAATATTCACCGAATTCTGGCTGAAATTCCCGTTTAGACCTACGGAAAATCGTCGATGTTTCTGTAGAAATTTCAAGCAATCCGAAAAATATTTTGGTTTTAGATTAGACGAATTTATCGAGCTTGGGTATACCATGAAATTGCTCAGCAGTTTTCCAACACTTAACATTTATGAGTATCAGACTGCCGGTCACGGTCTCAGTTAGACTAAATGCCGGCAGTCAGAAATATTCACCGAATGTCGAAGAGACTTTAGAGTAGAGAACTGATAATTTTGACACTTCGGTAATCGTAGCGAATGCCGTCAGCGGTTTGTTATTTTATACTAGTCTTGTGTATCACATTCGTGAAACATATGGCACTCGGTATGTTGTCATGGCTTAATTGTTACTCCTGTTAGACGTTTATTATCTACAATACAAGATATTGGATTGAAAATCTGTCTTCGCGACACCGAGTTCCAAGTAAATTCCAAGCTCGGTAAATTAGCCTAATATAAAACCAAAATAAATTTTACGGATCACTTGACATTTCTTAAGGAACATCAAATACCTTGAATAGGTTTGAATGAGGATTTCAGTAAAAATTCGGTGATTATTTCTCACTGTCGGGCATTTAGTCTAATTGAGACCGTGACCGGCAGTCTGATATTCATAGTAGAGTGATGTCACAGATTCTGAGTGATGTGAGGGTGTTGAGTGAGTGTATTTGTCACGCAATAAAACTGAAAGAATAATAATAAATAGTTTGATCAGCTATCAGCAGAGATTTGCTGAAGCAAAGGCATATAGAAAACCATGACTTTCTGGTGTGCCCATCTTCCATTTACAAACATTATAACCTCCAACACAATAGTGAAATGCCTGAACGCTTCATTGAGCAATTTCACATCATCACGAAATGTAGCGGCAAACTTGATTGCCTCGTCAAAGAAATGTTACATATTCGCATGTGTAAACCAACATTGAACGTGCAAACGGATTCCATCCGTGCAAAGGTGTTTGTTTAGGCCGTTTATTGTAATTTATGCTTTTCTTGTACCTTTCCTTTTTTGCATGCTTTTAACTAGTCTCTTGATAATGGAGTCATGATGACCCGAAACGTCGAGCAATAAATCTTTCCTGTTTTTTTTTATAATAGTAAATAATTGTGATGTTATAGACGATAAAAAGAGGAGTTTCTTCAAGTTTAAGGTGTGTGCGTTGTCCCAAAAATGAGATATTCATCGAAATGTTCCGCGCAAAATTATAGAGCTTATAGGGAGCTGCTACGTTGGAGGACCTTGTTGGTCCTCCACTGAACATGGCAGCCGGTAAATAGTGTCAACATTTCGAACTTACTCTGACCATCTGGTCGACTGATTTAAACAGATATAAATTTAGTACCTCTTATGCCTGATGAGGGTTGCCTGCATGAGTTTGGGATTTGAGAATTTGATGACGTCCCGTGCACACAATATACACAAGCTCGGCAAATTCGTCTTAAGTAAAACCAAAGTAATTTTTAGGATGGCTTGACATTTCTTGCGAAACATCAAATACTTTCAATAGGTTTAAATGACGCTTTCAATCGGAATTCGTGAAGTGAATGGTTCTCTCTCCGGTTTGAGCCGAACTGTTCGAAGTGTCAAGAGTATGCTCACGTTCGGATATTTGTCGTACTTCACATCTGCCTACCCAAATTAATTTAGACCAGCTGAATTAATTCAGAAGCCGATCATTATTCTAAGCTGAACTAAATCAGTCAAAAGGAGATTAAAGCGCATTTCGATTAGCGCTGATGCGTGCTGAACTTCCGTAAACATAGAGTAAAACAACAACCAAGCCCGATCCAAAACCTTCCTGTGAAAAATATGATAAAAGTCGGCAAAAAGGAGCAAAATGAGGCAAACTGCAATGTGATTGAAACACAAGCACAAAAACTAGAATGACGGCACATTAATTTTGATGCCGTTTGCTAAGGTGGCAGCAGGTTTGCAAACGAAAACAGAAAAAGACAAACTGCATGCATTGGCTTCTTCTCTGACGAGCGAAACCCGCCATTTTGATGCGCTGACGCACAGTTTATACTTTTGTGCATACTTAGGTGTTCAATTATATTAAAATACATCAAATTAATTTATGTCTTTGGCTCGGCTTATGTCGAGATCGGCGTCTGAATCAAAGCCGATACACAGCCGTTATTCCTGTAGCTTGCGAACAGGCTCCCGGTTGGGTTTAGGGCGAGATAGCCGAGTGTAGTTTAGGGCAAACAGGACGAGCCGCGAGTGGTCTGGTGAGGGGGCAGGGAATTGGGGCGAGTTTTAGATTTTAACTAATCGATAAACTGACACCACCACATGAACGATCATGTTAACATTGGTCCTAATTCACCAAGTATGATGCTTCTAGGGTGAATAGAGACCCAGGTATGAACCTTGAAATACGGTTCAAAATCCATACAAACGTCTCTAATTTCGACCAAGCGTCCCCCGAAACCATATAAACTCTTAAAATTGTTTAGCAGTTTTGTGACAACTGTAAAATCCCGTCATGCACCTGCTATATGAAAGAAGCTGAGATGAAAATCGCTATGTTTGCCAATTTTAAAGAGTAACACGGAAATCATAAAAATTTTAAGAGTTTATATGATTTTGGGGTATGCTGTGTCAAATTAGAGACGTGTCTATGGATTTTGAACCATATCTCAAGGTCCATATCTTGGTCTATGTACACCCTAAAAGCATCATACTTGGTCAAATGACTAATCTCAACATGATCCTTCATGTGGTGGTGTCAGTTTATCGATTAGTTAAAATTTGAAACTCGCCCCGGTTCCCTGCTGATTTTCGGAACGGCTAATAGTAAGCAAAACATAACAAGTTCAATTCACCCTAAGCAATTTCTTTACAAACAAAACTTTAAGCAGTCTAATTTTATTCACCTGTTTGGGGAAGCTTGCAACGGCGTAAAACTCCTTCAACGATCGATGAAAGATGTATTGAAAAAGATGTATTGTATTGAAAGTGTCCAAACGAGAACTTCTTGAATCCAAAACTCTACTTTAATTTCCACCGCGAAAACTTAACCATATGCCTCATGGTTTTTTTT
>CM042750.1:6708270-6735770 GCA_022496165.2 Catalaphyllia jardinei | reverse complement strand
GGATGATTCCGGGAGCAAATAAAATTAGAGGTTCCTAAGAGGTGCGTGACTACTGTCTTCCACACTGGAAAAAAGACTGTACCATTTGCCCATGGAGATTTCCGTAAGTTCGCCCCGGAAATTTTGGTCGAATGGTAAGCGCCCTACATTGTCATATTTCTTTTTGTTCGTATAGTTAATCAGCATTTTGTTCACACTATATATTAAATTCTGTACTTTGTAATTTAAACTGAAGATGACAGAAGTTTCTGTTGAAACATGTTTTTAAAAAGTGTTGTTTTATTTCTTCAAAGAACCAAAAATCCGTTGGGCTCTATTAATAAACTCCTTATTATACCACAAGTTATTTGTTCGTTGGCACTCTATCGACAGGTATACCTAGTAAAAAATATAGCATAATATTAAAACTAATTCTTATTTACTAAATATTGTAGACCCTGTTTAATTGACGGCCACTGCAAATTTCAAGAAAATTTGCTATAGTAATGTTTAACTACAGTGGAACTTCGATGTAACGAAGATTCAAGGGAATGGCAAAATCTGTTCGCTATAACATGGTTTCTGGAAGGCGCTGTGGCCTCATGATTAGTGCGCTCGACTTCGGAGCTAGCGGTCTGGGTTCTAGCCCTGGCGGGGGAAATTGTATTGTTTTCTTGGGCAAGACACTTTACTCTGAAAGTGAAGAATGGAAAGAAGAAGTCTAAAACAATCAGTGCTTCGACGGGATTCGAACCCGTGACCTCCGCGAATTCCGGTGCGATACTCTCACAGTGCCTGTCTCCACCCAGGTGTATAAATAGGTTCCGGCAAACTTAATGCTAGGGAGTAACCCTACGTTTCTAGCATTCCATCCAGGGGGGAGTAGAAATACTCCCATTCGCTTCATGCTATAAAAGACGGATGGACCACAATTGGCTTGTATGCAGACTTTACCTATCTTTACCTATAACATGGTTTCGTTGTATCAAGGTTTTTTCCATATATTTTAGTATTGCTGGGGCCATGAAAATCGTTCGTTATACTGAGGACCTCATTATTTAGAGGTCCGTTAATAAATCGAGGTTCTAGTGTACTAACCACATTCCTTGCAAAGGTGAATTAATGAGTCCTATTACTCAAAATTGAGATTCATTACTCATTTCCACAATCAAGTTAAGAGCTGAAAATTCAAAACGGTTAAATTTTATTCTCAAATTTTTGATTGGATCAATTTTTTTTACGATAACTGCAGAAATTCACGTGCCCTCATTGGCTAAACTCTTATGGTCAATATACGGACAGACACATGAATTTGAAATTCGTCCGACGCGTCAGCGAACGAGAGTGGGAAATTCGACAATCTGTTATCGTAAAAAACAAATTGATGTCAGTTTGTAATGCGTCTGTCCTGTTATTGACAATGAATTTCGTCATCACGTTGTCAAAGTTGTCTGCGGATCCACAACTACTTTGATAATGTGATGACGAAATTCATGATCAATAACAGGACAGACGCATAAAAAACTGACGTCAATTTGTTAAGTTTATCTAAGCTTACAAGCTCTAGCCCTCACATCGTCTTATATATTGTTTGCTCTGTAAACTTGATTGTGCAACACAATTATAGCTCTCTCATCTCTCAAAGGCATCCTAAGTATGTTTTTGGATGCGTTAGAAACCAGGTGCTTACTTAGCAAATGCGATACAAACCTTTCGGTCATCAATCCAATCCGCACTTCTTATTGATTTCAGGTCTTGGTTTGAATTTCAAACTCTTTGTTTTGCGGTAATAGTTTGTTGTTGGCTCTTATCCTTGCTTCGAGAGTTTTTCTTTGGGTTCTCAGGTTTTCCTCCCTCCACAAAAATCAACACTTCTCACTTCTAATTCGATCTGGTGACAGTAGATGAAGAGCCACTTCGTTGAAATGCCACTGCAAATTCCGATTTGTTTATTTATTTATTTATTTATTTGTTATTTATTTAGATGTTCAACAGTAGTGTTATGGCTGCAGTAGCATCTTTCATTCTGTCTTTGTTTTGCGGTATACCATATGCCCCGGTGTCTTGCATGCACCCACCACATTTGGCACGTCTAATTGAAACCTATAGAGCTGGATATAAACCTATACCAAGAATTTTGAGACAAAACGAATTGTCCAATTTTTCACGACTTCAAAGTCAAAGGGAGTCTGCCTCAAATTTTGGACTGTGGCAAGTATATCATCCATGTCTGTGAATTTTAACAGTTTGAAATCTTATTTTCGCTGCGAGTGATTTGGACACTTGCTCATAAATGTCCAGAAAAAAAATGATACTTAATTTTACTTGAAAGTTCTTGATATCGTTCAATAGCCAGCTCTGTAAGTTTTTTAATTTGATATGGGATTTATATACAGTGTCTACAGATTGAACTTAATGCACTACACTGTACATACCTTGTGTATGAGACACGCCTAAAGGTGTATGTTAACCTTAAGAGAATTCCAATTATTCAAACAAATACTGAAATTCAATATGCAAAGTAGCAATGCATTAATAGGTCAGGCTAAAAGCTTCATCGGGATCGGCTTGAAATCCTAATTTGAGATCCCAGCTCAAACTCCTGATAACTGTGAAAGCCAGACTCAAAATTCTAACTCAAGAATTAATTGTGATGCTGAATTGAACAACAGGTACACTCCATGTCAATATTATTTTGAGGGAGACTGCGCAGGACCTGAGATGCGCTGCCACGTTTTTTAAGCAGGGCACACATCTCTTTCCCAAAATCTGTGCAAAATAATATTTAAGTCGCATTTTAACCTGAAAAGTAGCACTCGTCTTCAATTAAACTTCCATGACCAAAACGAACAAGAGAGGAGAGCGTGGCTCCATTGAAACTGAAGAACTGTCTTCCTCAAAACGATTAGACATGGCGGACACCGAATCACAGCTTGACAACGCATCAAGTTCTAACTCTGCAGCTGCTATCACAGACGGACACGAGCCGAACTAAAAGAAGTTCTCATCGACATTCAGATCAATGTCAAAAATATCTTAAGAGACAATATTAAAACTCGAGAAGTTATGCAGCAATGTTATGCCCGAGAGGCGGGGGGGGGGGGACCACGGGAAGAGGTGGGGACTTTGAACGTCCTTGCACACCCCACGTGGGGAATTTTAGCAAACTGTGAACATAAATGTTGGCCCCGGGATCGGGAAGTTTGATCAAAGGAAAGAGGTTTTTGAATGCGGGGAGCTTGGATACGAATGTTCCGCCATCCTGAAAGTACCAAGAATTCCCAGAAGCTCAAACTTTCCAGTTGCAATTGCAATAAAATGGAGGACGAAAGGAATTTACATATAACAAACCATTTTTTTTAAAATTTACTATGTACTTGTATACAAATACTTTGTTTCTGTTACAAAGTCTCACCGAATTTTCATGTAATTTCTATTCATGCTATTCTTTTATCTTTTTTGTGACGCTTTTTTGTGACGCTGTTGTTTTTTGTATAAACAACAGGTATACTATAGGGTATCACATAAAACTACAGCAAGAGGGCCAACAATAACATGAAGAACGAAGGCAAACTTAACCGTTCTTAATTGAAACTTTAAGATCCTACATGAAAAACTGGAATGGTTGACTCTAGAATATATATAGTGAGCGATAATATTTTGGGGTTTTTGAATTCATCAGCATTCATCAGAAAACAAAGTCAACTTGAAGCTTGTTTTCAAGGCTTTAGTAGTACGTAAATTTTTGATAAAGAGAGCAGACCTCCCCGCTGCCTTTTACTGGAGCAGCATGATCATTGAAAGTCTTGCCAAATGAAAGCACAAATTCGTTACTTCAGATGGCTTGAAATCCTCGGTCTGGTGGCTAACGCTGAACTCAAAACCTTACCCAAGGTGGGTAACTTTGAATTAAAATCTTATCCAAAGAGTTAGGAAGTTTGACTCCAAATTTTTGTTTCTGATCAAAGTCCCCACCCTATCCCGTGGTCCCGCCCCCCTCGGGCATAACATTGATAGGTGCATTATGGCTCTACGAACAACGTTACAACAGCAGCAGGAAGAACTAACCACGATTAAGCCGTTGGTCTTGACTTTACAGCAAGAACTAGAGGATGCAAGAAGGAAAATCGACGAACAAGAAGAAGAAATATCGGAACTGTACGAGCTTCAAGACAGTTTAGAACAATACACTCGTAAGAACGCGTTAGAAATACACGGCATCCCCGAAAATTTGTACTCTTCCACCGAGGAGGCTGTCCTAGAAGTTGCTAAAGCTCTTGACGTTGAGGTAAGGCCCGATGACATCGAAATCTTGCATCATCTTAAGGGGGGAGCTGGAGCAAAGCCTATAATCGTCAAATTTGTCAGTCACAAAAAGAAAGCTGAACTTTACAAGCAGCGAACAAAATCGAGGAACACCTCTCTGTCGGATGTTTTTCCCGAGGCATCTGCTGCTTCGATTGTCTCTTTGAAAGGCATATATATAAACGAGAACCTAACCTCAGTCAGACGAGAGCTGTTGAAGAAAGCCAACAAAAAACGTAAGAACAATATTATTTCAATTGCTTGGACTATAGATGGAAAAGTTTTTGTTAAAATCTCTCCAGCGAGTAGACCGATAAGAATCTACGACAAAAACGACTTAGAAGACCTTTAAGAATTGATAAGTTTCTGCTATCTTTATTATCTCTTGGCGTTTCACTGACGTGACCTGTTACATCTTTTAAAAGGAGATCGGGAAATTCTAATTTTTTTCCTCCCGCGCTATACTACCAAATGCTCTTAAACATAATTATTTTAGGGGTGTTTTATTATTTATGTTTTTGTGTATACTTTTTTACGTAACTTTAATGCCGTCGCTTCCAAATAGGTTTAATTCTCTGTTTTTATTCTTTTCTACTTGTGCATAGCACTCTATCGCTTTCTATTTAACTGTTTTGTTTGGTTTTTGGAGCAAAACACACATTTTCCTAAACAAAAGTTCGAAGCAAAAATATATATGCAAATCGGCTACAAATGCAAAACAGCCAATTTAATTTCTCTAAATTCGGCGTAAAACAATGGATTTTAAAATAGCTTCACTTAATGTCAGGGGAATAGGGAACAACACTAAAAGGATAGAGGTGTTTAATTGGCTGAGATAAAAAAAAAACTCTCAATGTACATGCTGCAAGAGGTCCATTGTTCTGAAAACACCGCAGATCTATGGGCTTGTGAATGGGGCTATAAAACGCTTTTTGGTTGCTGTTCAAGCAATAAAGCGGGAGTCAGCATTCTTTTCAACAACACTTTTGATTTACAGATCCTTAAGGTTTTTTCAGACCCAAACGGCCTTCATAATTTGTGACATCGAAGCAAACAGCAAACCTTTAACTTTGGCCAACAAATATGCCCCCAACGAAGACGATCCAAACTTCTTTCATGCCTTCTTTGATCACTTATTCAGCTTCCACTGCGAAGAAATTATAATTGGAGGCGATTTTAATTTAGTTCTTGACCTTAATAAGGGCAAAAAAGGAGGCCTCGCGAAAACACACAAGAATGCTTTGAAAGTAGTACAGGATCTCTCCGAGAGCCTCGAATTGTCTGATGCATGGAGAATTCTCAACCCGGAGGCCACGAGGTATACTTGGCGCCAACGGCAACCCAACATCCACTGCAGACTTGATTTTTTTTTTCTTGTAAGCCAGTCATCTATTTGTAATATCACTCAGGCAAGATATTATCCCAGAGTTTAAAACTGATCATTCCATGATTACCCTTAGCTTATCCTTGCATTCAAATCCGAGGGGATAAGGGTTTTGGAAGTTGAACATTTCATTTCTGCCTGACGCTAGATACCTCGAAGAAATACGAACTACGATCCAACAAACCGTAATTGAATATGAAAATGATGTCTCGGTAAATCCCGCCTTATTCTGTGAGATGGTAAAACTAAAAGTACGAGAGACTAATAATAATAATAATAATAATAATAATAATAATAATAATTTTATTGTCGTATGTATTTAGCACTCTAGTGCTAATTGGGGACACTGTAAATAAGTAACTGAATATTTCAAATATAACATAAACTATTAAGAATCCCAACTGGTGGGAGGCTGACCAGTAGGCTATTTACACAACGAGGTCGAGGAGTTGAACTCGGGACTACCGAGAACAAATCCAGATAGCAGCAGGCTAGGGTGGAGGATTTGAACCAGGGACCTCCAGATTTCAAATCCAGCGCCCTAAACCATACTACAAAAACAACTTGACATGGCAAACAACAATAAACCCCCAAATCAGAGAGTATTATAGAGAGAATTAATTTATTAAAACGCGACCTCTAAAAAATAATCGAACATCGGACCAAAGGTGCAATTCTCAGATCAAAGACCCAGTGGTATAACGAAGGGGAAAGAAACACCAAGTATTTTCTTAATCTTGAAAAGAGACATTTCAAACAAGGGACAATTAGTCAACTGAAAATTAACGAGACAGATTTCGTCACCTCCGACAAAGCAATCCTATCTGAGTGCGAATCCTTCTACAAACACCTTTACACTTCCAAAGTCAACAATGACTTCGCTTTGGACTTCTTTCAACAAGCGAACGAAACTGTCTTAAGCGACGAGGAACAAAATTTTTGCGAAGGCTTTTTATTCGAAAACGAATGCACAGAAGCTGTAAAGAGTATGGATTCAAACAAAACGCCTGGAACAGATGGCCTACCAGCCGAATTTTATAAAATTTTTTGGAAAGATATTTCCACTTTGTTAGCTTTGGCTCTCAACTATGCCTTTGAATCTGGCTGCCTCTCCATTACACAAAGACGGGGTATCATTAAGCTTATTCCGAAAAAGGACGCGGAACTGTACTACATAAAAAACTGGCGCCCCATAACTCTTTTAAATACGGACTATAAGGTCGCTGCAAAAGCTCTTGCAAATAGAATCCAATCTGTACTTCCCAGCATCATTAACAACGGTCAGACAGGGTTCATGAAGAACAGATTTATTGGAGAAAATGTCCAGCTCATAGACTGCATCATCCAATTTGCCGCAAAGGAAAACACTCCTGGTTTACTGCTCTTTATAGACTTCGAAAAAGCTTTTGACTCGCTCGAATGGCCGTTTATTGTCAACTCCTTACGCTTCTTCGGGTTTGACCCATTGATCATTAATTGGGTAAAAGTTCTCTATTGCGGAACGGAAAGTTGCGTTCTAAATAACGGGTGGTCAACCAACTTTTTCCAGATTCTACCAGACGTTAGGCAAGGCTGTCCCTTGTCGCCATATCTATTTATTCTTTCCGCTGAAGTGTTAGCCAAGGCAGTTAGAAACAACGTAAACATAAAAGGCATCTCTGTTGACAATAACGAAATTAAAATTAGCCAGTATGCAGACGATACCACACTTATTTTGGATGGCTCAAGAGAAGTGCTTGTTTCAGCACTTAATTTGGTAGAGGACTTCAGTAAAGTCTCTGGTCTCAGACTAAATAATAAAAAAACGGAAGCTCTTTGGATAGGTTCCAGCATTGGCAATGAACAGCTTATTTTGCCAGGAAGGGATTTTAAGTGGCCGAAATGTAAAGTGAAAACCTTAGGGTTGTGGTTGTCAAACCTGAAATATCTGCATGCCTAAATTATAATGAAAAGATTGAAACGATAAGAAAAATTCTGAGTTGTTGGAAGTACCGTAGGCTAACCTTGTTGGGGCGAATCACCGTGCTTACGTCCTTAGCCGCCTCGCAACTAGTCTATTTGTTATCTCCTATGCCTTCCAATTATCATGCAATAAACGAGATTAATACATTGTTCTATCAATTCCTTTGGGACGGGAAGGGAGACAAAATCAAACGAAAAATTATGATTAATGGCACTGCGAGGGAGGCCTTAAGATGATCGACCTTCACGTCTCTTTCAACAAGTCGCTTAAAACAACTTGGGTAAAAAATACTGAAAATGGAAAGGAAAATGGAAAGTTCTTATCGACCTAGCTTTAAAATATCACGGATGCAAAAACGTATTTTCTGGTAACCTCAATACAAAAGATACAAAAAAGTCGATCAAAGTCTCCCATGTGTTTCTCGAAGAAATATTGGAAATCTGGGCGAAGTCAATTTTGAACAGCAATTAGCGTCTTTGGGCAGTGAAAACCTCGACTGGAGCTCGGCATATCTTTTGGCATTGCGGTTCACCAAAAGTACAAAGTTAATAGAATTCCATTTTAAATTTTTTCACAGACTTCTGGCAACTAACAGGTTTTTGTTCAAAATTAAGCTTAAGGAAAATGAAAATTGCACCTTTTGTCAAAACGCGCTTGAAACACTAATACACCTTTTCTGGACATGTCAAAAACACTTCTAAGCTTTGGAAAAGCGTAATGTAATGGCTACAAAATATGAATATTATACAGAACAATTTCACGCTACTGAATACTACTGCTCTTGGACTAAAGCCTGACACCTCGAAATATGCCGTCCAAATTAACTACTGTTTACTGCTAGCACGATATCACATCTGGCTTGCCAAAACAAACGAAACCTTACCCCACTTTGAGCATTATCTGCTTCTTCTGAAATCAAATTACGAGCTGGAGACAAAAGGTGGTGATAGGAAAAAATGGGAACCTCTTGCAGGGTATATTGAACTTTAAAAACTTCTGTAATTCAAACGGCTATCTGTATGACACTATTCTCGCAAGACATAATTGACGCTTTCTTTCCTAACCTGAAATAAGACTCTCTTTAAGGCTTAAATCAGCGCCGATAGATGGTAAATATTGTTGCTTGGCCTGTACTAGTACCAGCTTTGTATTGCTCCGCTTTATTTTATTTTGCTTATTTGTGCTTTCTATTTTTATCTAGTTTGCTTTTTAGTTGTACCTGCATGTCCTTTTATAACTTCATTTTGTATTCCACTTTTCATTTTCTTTTCGCTTATGTTATTCCACAACAAATGTAATGTTTAAAACATAGCACGGTAAAACAGCAATGTATTTGTAATGTAGTGTATTATTCTGTACTGTAGCTCTGTATTACTGAACTTTTTTAGCCAACAACAACAATAATAATAATAATAATAAAAGAAAAACAATATTATTTTGAGTTGTCATTAGGTTTGCAATGCTATCAATTTGATGTCTATCTGTCAATATGTTGGAACCCTAAAATTAGACTTCACAGCTCAAAGAGTACTTATACAGTTAAAACTTTTTTCCCATGTTAGATCCCATGAGTTGCTGCTCCATTTTAAACTTATACATTGATGATTGTATATTCTTAAACTGTACTTAGCGTCTGCAGTGCAGAGAAACTATTCTGTTGAATCTGTTTTGTTGCAATTTGAATTTTGCAATAAGGCCATCCCCTTTTTTTTCTCTGTTTAGCGTCGTCCGACCGACCCAGATTTTCGCGCAAAAAAGCAAGTTACGCGCAAGGCAATGACGCAATATTCAAACAATTGTCACTTTGATCTGAGACATAAGCAATTTTTTGTCTTACAGCTTTTTGGTTTTTACTACTTCAACTACACAGAAAACTCACTCTCTGACGAGAGCTTCTAAAGTGCATGCTATCCCGAAAACTTAGTCTTCAAAGAAACCCAAAATTCGGCATCAGCAGCCGCCATTTTGAAACAAGTGCTCAGCGGCCAGGCCGCTAAGCGTGACGTCATACTGACCAACTTGAATTTGGTGGGAAGCTTGAAGTGCAGCTAGCTTAGCTCAGTAGTACGCTTTCAAGCTTTTCTTGTCTGGTTCCTTGTGTGAAAATGCCGTCGTGTTCTGCACCTGGTTGTCCAAATCGATCCGGTAACGATCCAAAATTTGCCATTTTGGAACAAAGCGTTGGCAAAAATGTGGCTGCAATAGCTTCGTTGGGACCGCACGTTTTATGACAAAACACTTAAGAATGTCTACATTAGTAATAAACACTTCATAGAGGATCGTTACGAAGTCAGCTAGTTACAGATACGAAATGCTGGGTGCGAAGATCAGGAAAGGGGAGACTAAAACAAGATGCTGTTCCAAAAACTAATATTCCAAAGTTCCCGGCACTGCACAGTTTAAACCATCAAAAATTCTTGTTTGCAGTGATACAAGAAATCCCTTCGAGTCACCGCTAAGAAGTAAAATAAAAATACAAACAGTTGACGTAAAAAAATAACTGCTTAGGGCTTTATTAAACCATCTTTTGATGTCTAAAGCAATTTACAAAGTAAATTGTTTTCCCATTTACTGCAACCAAGGCAGTATAAGCTTAAAATTCTACCTTCATTTTTCTATTCTTCCTCTGGTTGTTCTCGGCAACAAGCACATTCTCTTTGCGTTGGCATGATTTGACATCGCCCACAAGAACACCAAAATGTGCCTTCTAACGGATCGTTTACTTCTTCGTTTTCGCTATCCTCAGAATTAGGAACACGTTCTGGCTCAAAACGGTAAGGTTGATGATCAGCCATGACCTCGAGTATACAAACACGCTTGCCAAGACAAAATCTCCTGGACAAGATGACGTCACGTTTAGCGGCTTAGCCCGGCCTGGCCGCTGAGCATTTGTTTCAAAATGGCGGCTTCCGACGCCAACTGAATTTTAGGCTTTTTTGAACACAAATTTCTTGGAATAGAATGCACTTTAGAAGCTGAAATGTCGCTGAGTAACTCAACTCAATATAAACGTTTTATTGGTGATGACAAAAAAATACGCTTTTTGAAGTGACCTCCTTTAACAGCGACGTCCATTTTTCCTTCACCCATTGCCGCCATATTGAAGTTGTAACCACACCTTGCTTTTTCCAGGCTCAACGGATATTATGCTGAGGTAGCGGGCCTCCTAGCTCCAGACTCCTTTTCCAATTTTATTTTTGTTTTTTTTTTCCTTTTCCAACCGACCGACCCAAAATAAGAAAGGGCATTCGACAATAAAGGAACAAAAAGGAATGAAAAAAATGATTACTCAACTGTAACTTGTGGCTTGTTCTTTTTTTTAGTTCAGCTGGAGAACATGAGAGTTGAACGAGAGATGTTTCAGCTATGTAACTACTTAACAGCTTGTTATTTTTGTAGATTTTCTTAACTGACTGAAGTTTCTCAGGAGAATTGCTTGGAACAAAATGCGGAGTATTTCCGTCCTTTAGTCAATATAGCGCTTGCATTTATAAAACCGTATGAAAGGATGCCTTTACAACGCTTTAGAAGGGCTTTATGGACAGAGAAGTACAGCTTAAGCGGTCTGTCCGTAAAGCCGTATGAAAGTACAGTGCTTCAAAAGAGCTTTACACGACTTTACAATGCGGTAAAGTTCCGTAGCCGCTAATGTGTCTGTACGGAGTCCCGTAAAGACGCTTGAAGTTCAACTTTACGTCTTCGTAAAGATCCGTAAAAATGCGAAAAAACGGGCTTTAAGGTAGCTCTACGGAGGTTTTACGGAACGGTAAAATTGCTATTTCGTACTGTGGCAGCCATAAAGGCTGCCTTACACTAGCTGAGTTTTTGTCGTAGAACTACAGATTTTTTGTCGGGGTCAAATCGGTTTAAACTTTGTCGGGACATCAGCTTCCCGCACACTAGCCGATATTTTGACGCGACTTATCGCATTTAGGCTTGGGGCCAAGCAGTAACAAGCTTGTCCTCTTTTGCAGGTGTCCATTGCTCGATCTCCGCGCTGATTTCAGCTTGGATCTCCGGCATGTTGGAAAGGATGCCTGTTCATGTGACTCTTATGTCAATTCCTCATTGGTTGAGGTACGCGCGAGCCCCGACGAATTGTCTTGGTCCACCGGACACTAGCCGACAAGGCCCGACAAGATATGTTGAGATCAGCATAGTTAGATATCGCCCGACAATCCCCGATTTTGTCGCAGACTTGTCTGAATTCACCGCACTCTAGCCGACAAGGGAAGATTTTTGTCGGCCAACAAAAAGTCGGCTAGTGTACGGCGGCCTTAAAGTTCTGTAACTCTATGCTTCGTGCGACACTAGCAGTCTTCTCTCAAACCTTTTTTCAGGCTGCAAAACAATACATTTTTAGATGGAAAAATCCTTTTGCTTTACGTCGATTTTCTCTCACGTTAAGATGAAATAACCGTGTTTAGATCAAACTCAGAAGCAATGCAATTCTAAAATTCCTTTTCACGCATCCGTGTGAAGTTGAAAACCAACTTAATGCAGGCGTGCTCAGCCATGCAATAACATTAAGTAATCACGCCCTTTTAATTACCAAAAGTGTTCTCGTGATTACGAAAAAATGCCGTGTCTCAGCTATCAGCATTCAGTAATTTTGCCCCGTATGTGATAAGAAACGATATCAACCCGGGGATTCAAACCTTGCATTCCACTTTTGGTGCTCCTCCAGTTCCTCCAAGAAGCGTTTACCGTATGTATCTAGTACAGACTCGAAATAAAGCTAAAAGTGTGAAAAGTGGTCGAACAAAAATGGAAACAAACCTTTGCAGGCAGCCGGTGAAACAAATTATATTGTGCATATTATCAGCATAAAGTGTGTGCAAGTGACGCCATCAAAAACTAAAAAGCCTGGCACTTAAGGTCGGCACACGGGAGGGGACTAGCCCCTGCGACTGGTCGCAGGGACTTGTCCCACGAACAATTCACACGAAGCGTTTTGAAGAACAAGTCGCTTAAATTTAAACTGGTTTGAATCCGTGGGACTAGTCGCAAGGACGAACGTTGGTCCCTGCTACTAGATTTGTAAGCAACAACTGCCAGTTCACACGATGCGACTTGTCCCCGCTTCTTGTTGCAGGGCCCGTTATGTGTGCCGACCTTAAAGAGGGTCTCAATGGGGTTAACCGTCAACCGTCAAATGGCCAAAAAATTAACCGTCAACCGTCAAAAACGGAACATTTTTACCGTCAACCGTCAAATGAGCGAACCAAAATTAGCCGTCAAATTCCTCAGCAACCTCGTTTGCCTTTGCCCTAAATTTGGGGCGGGGCCCCACCCCTAAGCCAGGAAAAAGGCCCTGGGAACGAGGCTGCTGACTTCCGCTCGGTGAACACTTCCGGTGTCGTAAAACGTCAGTCATCACATGTCACTTCGCATGACCTCGCTATCGCTGTTCGTTTGCTTTTACAAAGTATGACGTCCAGTATAGACCATTTTACAGCCGTGTGCTCAGTGACCTGGCCATTGAATGGCAGCGAGGCTGCAGGTGACCTTCTTTTGATACAGACGTCATTGCTTTTATTGGATAAATCAGGTTGTTATAATGCTAACTAGATTATTTTACATGACAAAACCAGAGAGGTCTGTATCAAAGCAAGGTCAACCGCTCCAGCCTCACTGCCATTCAAAGACCAGATTACCAAGCAACCTCGTTCCCAGGGCCTTTTCCCTGGCTTGGTTGGTAACCGAGCAGCCAACTGTAACAATAGAAAGAGAAAACAAACAGCGGTTACAAACATAGTAAAGTTTCGCATGGTATATTATACTTGACGTTTCGTATGCTACAACATACATCCTCAGAAGTGACGGTTACAAAATATGACTAAATTTAAAAAGACGAAAACGAAAGCGAGGTATTGGTAACTAGCTAGAAAACAATGGAAAAAGAAACTACATCCGGTGTGAATTAATACAGAAGAAGATTTTCACTACCGACGTTTTCATTAAGGGCGGGTTTCAAGTCCCGTATTAACAGTGTTTCTTTAATTTTACATTGTAAATCACATTGACCACTTGCTAAAATCTCAAAATGGTCCCATTTGATGTTGTGACCTGTAGAAATCGAATGCTCAGCAACAGCGGAGGCGTGACAATGGAGCGTTATACAAAATCAACCTTTGCTGAAAACAATTTTTGAAAAACTTCCAATAATCTCCTACAAAGAAGGGTAAAACCCTCAAAGACACGTTCGTTAGGGCCAAAATATGATTTCAAGGCGACTCATTGAAAGCCACAATGAGAGTCCGTGCAGGTCTGTCATCATTACCTTTCCATCGCGTTAATACGTCCAGCGGTAACGGAGGTGATGTAATACACCATTTTGCTAATGATCAGTTCCTTTTGAATTGTGGGTAGATCCAGTCCTTTGTGGGGGCAAACGGCCAGTTTAGGACATAACTTGAAATTGTAATTTTGCCCGTTTGCCCCGACAAAGGACTGGGTCTACCCACAATTCACCAGGAACTGATCATTAGAAAAATGGTGTATTACGCTAATAATACTCATACTCAAGACCAATAACCTCATTTTTAGTGCACAAATTATAGGATTAATTCCAGTATTCAAATATGAGCAAATTATATCGTTTTATTAAAACTTACAGCCGAATTTGTGCTTTAACCGTCAACCGTCAAAACGACTTATTTTTAACCGTCAACCGTCAAAGGGACTAGATTTTGAAGCAGTTCAAAAGATGGGACTGGTCTCTGCGACTAGTCGCAGGGACTAGTTGCCAGTTCACACGATGCGACTAGTTCCTGCCACTTGTTGCAGAGACTAGTCGCAGGGACCATCGTGTGTGCGGACCTTAAAGATTTTTATTTTCATCAGGCCTAATACGTACTTAATTTATATCTATTTACAACTTTCCAGCTCAAGAGCGTCCTTCGTTAACCAGCGCCTTTTGAATTTCAGTGTTATAGCGGTGCGAAAGCTAAGATCGCGTTTGTCGAAAAATACACACTTATCGCGTGATATTTAACTATTTTAAGAGTTAAAGAATTAGGAAAAGTGCTTGTTTAAAATTTAATGTCTTTTGGTTCGGTTCAGGTAATCAATCAACTAGATAGCCAAAGTAAGTTCTAGATGTTTACACTATTTTCCGGCCGCCATAATGGAGGACTAAGGAGGTCCTCCAACAAGGCGGCTTCATGCTGGGCTCCATAATTTTGGGCGAAGACTTCGAAGAATTTCTCAACTTTGGGAGAACACACGCATCTTAAACTTGGAGAACTCTCTTTGTGAATCGTCCTTAATATCACAATTTTTTGACTTTATCCACTGAATGGTTTTTGATTTTATTCCTTATTGCGTGACAATGAACGTCATTTAGGGGATTCCCCGTAATGTGATGTTATTGTCAGAATCTGATTTAATTTCTTTGAAAACCAAGCCTTTATTTCTTGTTTAAAGTTAATCTTAAGTGACGAGAAACGTAACGCTTGGTACCCAACTGAATGTACTGTCCGCTTCAGAGGCGCTCGAAATTGAAAAAGCAGACAATCAGCACGTCTTCGTTCAAGTGAGGTCAGAATTTATTAGAGATCAAACAACCGTATGTCGAAAAATCAAACAGGGCCAATTACCACTGTATTGAATCTTATGTTTTCTTTTGCTTTTTGTTTTCATTCTCTGTGTTGCGATACCCGTCTTAATTATAACCACAGCTCGTTACTGATATGATTACTGTCGCTGATCGGAATGGCTTCACCAGTGTTTTTTTTTTCATCCCATGGACTTTTCAGTTTAAATACTTACCCGATTTGGCGTGTTCGAATCTTTGGTTAAAGTTCCCAGGTAGCTCTTTAGCTATATAAAATCATAACGATCTGTACATTTTTAACGTCTTCTGATTCCATAAGCTGAAACGTCGCTGGCACGAAGCATTGAAGATGAGGCAATATCACGGGAATTACTACATTCGCAATCTTTCATTTATGCTTTCTGTTTCGTGTCTGTTTCAGACAATGGTACGTCAAAAATAATTAAATATCATCGCAGTTTGGGAACTGCTTTGGGAAGAGAAAATTCTGTTGTTTGCTTTTCGTCAACGGCTAGTACTTTACGGGCATTCCCCTTTTTACTAAGAATTCGTCACAGTGATAAAAATTAATAACAAAGTTCATATTTAGATGTTCATTTGATTTTTCACTACGTTTCCGATCTGTATTCTAGAGATTCTGAGTTGAAACTGCCGTGATACATGCTGCTTGCCAAAAAGCGAAGATCAGAAAATATTAAATACTGAATCACTCTATTAATTACTTACCCGCGTGCCACCATGCACGGTTGACAGTTAGCGAAAGCGAAAGCAATTGCGTGACGGGGTAAATGTACGCTATGACTGGGAAATCTACCGGAGTAAATCGTGCCAAAAAGAGCACAGAAATCCCCGTTCGTGGTGCATTCGCTTTAGTTGCAGCACTTATGTTATCTTATCTTATACGTTTTGCTTCCCTATTAGCTAGGATTCTAATTCCCTGATGCAAGCAATCATTTAAATTTAACTCCTTTCGACGTACGGTTTAACCGCTGTGTACTCAGTCTGATCACTGTAACGACAAAGCAACGCGATGCAACGCTTGCAAAACCAGGGGGTAACTTAAATATATTGGCAGAAAATTGCAATGACGTCACCTTCACCGGAAGCTTGTTTTAATAAGCACACGTTTGTTTAGTTTTAGTCATTAATTGAAACATGTCAGTATGTGTGTTGCAGTTTTTAACGCCTCCGATGTTAAGTTCGTCGATCGGCTTGACGAACGATTAACTTGTCCAATCTGCAAAAATGTTTTCAACGAGCCATGGCAGACTTCCTGTGGGCACAGATTTTGTAAAAATTGTTTGGAACCTCTTCTCAGGTAATACAAAACTAAAAGTAAGTTTGTGTACTTAAAAAGCACATCCTTTACTGGCCTATCTAGACTTACTAAACTTGCTGGAGTCAGTAATTGCTGTTTTTCCTTTTTTAAGAAGTATAACGGGTTACACGCAGTGCAAGCTTTTTGGGGAATGTCACGCAACGGCTTATAATTCTCGATCCTCTGTCTCAAGTAACTTTTACACACAAAGTTCCAGATTCTCAATTCAAGTGAATTCATTTTCTAGAGTCGGAACAAAAATTTGGAATGAAATGATTATGTCTTTAAGAAAATTCCAAAATTTTGCCTTAAAGAGGAAATTAAAGCAAACACTTGTTGAAATCCTTGCTATACTGCTGGTCTTGAGTGTCACGCCATTCAAAATAAATCAAAATAAAACTCAAAACCGTTCAATGGGTAAAGTCCAGAATTTGGGAAAAAGGAAGAAGGCCAATATCCAAAGCCCCTCGCAAAGATTCAGGTCACGGCAATTTTTCTTCATCAAGATATGGGGGAAGAATTTTTTAACCAAAATTTATAGAGATTTGTATGGAGACGCCATGCTGAAGGCTATCCAGATGGACTCCAACATGGCCGACGGAAACCAAGAGTAACATCTGTCACAAAAGCGTGAATTTGTCTCTCGAAGAACTCAAGAACGTTAAAATAATACTTTTTCTAATACATGAACTGTTCAGATAGCCAGGATCCCCGAAATAAGTATAGTACTGCAGTTCTCTCGGCCTTCATGTAACTGAAAAACCAAGGACCCATTCTGAGCGAAAATTTGTATGAATGCTAGTTTTTAGCTGCTCTTATATATCATGAAAGTACAATCTCAGGAGGATCAATAATTTTTTAGTTTGAATTTTAGTGACGTCATCTGAAAACCCCCAATTGATCTTCAAGAAATCGTCCTAAGAGTAAAGCTGAATATATTTTCCTCTTACTTATTAGTATGCATTCATTAATATATTTAATATCGTTTAGTGTATCAGTAGTCTCTTGTCATAACTGCTGTCAATTATTATTTGTAATACCGTTAGTTTATCAGTGGTCTCTAATCATTGTTGTCAGTTTTAGTTTCTTTAGTTCTCTTGTATCCCAAAACACGTGGCGGAGGGGAATAAGCAATACGTAAATGAGAAGAACAGTGACTAAGGCCTGTGATTTGGTATAGGACAAAAACGAAGCTAACCAAGAGCAGTCTAAGGAGGAACAAAGAACGCTCGGTTCGCTTCGCTCGCCCAATTTGTTTTTACCCTCGCCTGAAGCCAGTTCAAAGGCTACATTGACTTGTGGAAGAACTTATCTTATGAGATGAAAAGTAGCTGAGACCATCTGAGTCTTAGTGTTTAAACTCTCTCGTTCTTTTGTTTTTAGACAATCATGCCTGAGGTGCCCATTAGACGGAGAAATAATTGCGCCAGATGACTCATTTCGTGACAGATGTTGTGAAAGGGAAGTACTTGATCTGAAGTGTTCCTGTCGATACTCAGAAAGGGATTGTGACTGGTGTGGGGAATTGAGACATGTGAAGGTAAGTGTTAAAAGAATCCCACCTAGCTACTAAAATAAATCATACTATGAAAACAATATAAACGGGAGATAAAGTCAAGAAATGGCGTTAGAAGGACGTTACATCTCTATGTTCGCAGTTTGGATATCCTGGCATAACGAGCATATAGCAACAAAACAGCGTGAACATAACAATACAAGTAAAAAACCCTGTCCTTATTCATTTTGCTTTTATGTCGATGCTGACATAAGGCCGAATATCATAGCGCCATTCCATCGTCAAATGCCGCTGAGATGTGGTTAATTTGCATTGGACAAAAGAATTGGAACTCCGAGTGCCTCAACAAAGTTCCGCAAGGAAAGGGCCATTATTTTTGTGGGGCGTGGGTTGGGGGAGGGGGGGCGGGGGCGGGGGCGGGGAGTTGGACATTTTTCACAAAACATGAAACACTGACTAAAAGCAAACCAATCAACAAACCCAAAAATATGTATGCTTATTGTGTTATTATTTCATTTGGAAATTGCAGGCACACGAAGACAGTTGTCAATATGGAGATGTGCAATGTCGAGCGTGTGGCCAAACTATGGAAAGAAGGTGTATTGAGCAACATAGAATCAACGAGTGCATCAACAGGGCGATAACATGCACTTACTGTGGTCAAATGTTTCCGAAAATCTACATGAAGGTAAAGGGAAGGTTGAAGTTTTGAAAAAGTACTTTATTAGCTATCAACCTGTTTCCCAGCATCCTTTCCTTCTCATTTGCAGGAATACGCGTCTTGACAACGAGACAATATTGCATTGTTACAATGCATGAGATTGCTATCCCGATCGCTAACAAGTGGCCTCAGTCAGTCTGCTAGTCTTATTTTTATACATATATGAACAACGGATATCGAAATGATTAGACCAAAAGGGAAGTGCGGCGGCGCATCAGCAGAGTTGTGGAATAACTATTAGCTATCTACATTTAGTTTGGAACAATACTTTATAATTAAAGGGAGTTTGTTTTTCATTTAGCATCATTTGGAAGGTTGTCTCAAGTTCCCGATCGATTGTATCTTACGCTGTGGGAAAGAGGCCATACCAAGAGACATGATGGAAGAGCACGTGACTACAGAATGTCCCAAGGCGGAAGTGATTTGTCCTTTCACTCTTCACGGTTGTAATTTCAAAGTAAGTATTTGTTTTGTTTCTCTTTATGTCAGTTGATGCCTTAAGTCATTTAAACTATTCAACCCGACTACTTGACGCTGCTTAGGACGTTCATTTGCCTCATTTATGGTGCCTTAGCCTATGGATGGTATGCAATGTCTGTGAGAGAGATAAATGGGTCAAACATATATCGAAACCGAAGAGAAATATCAACTTCAGCAGTCTGAAGTCGGACATGATTTAGAAGCACGCCATAAGTCTTTGCCTTAAGTTCAGGCAGATCCTCTCCACCCAGTAGAATAAACCAAATGCAAATTTTTCGCGGACCACACAGTCGGCGTCCGGTACGAAAGTGAGGCTAGTCAGGCTTTGATGTTTTGTTTTGACATGCTTCCTCCTCGGTCTGGCCTGTTTTATTCCACTGTGCCTACGAGCTGCTCTTCTTCTGAATACGAGAAGGGATATAAATTTTCCTTCGTTCGCCTCTAAGAGAAAAGGTAATAGATCGATGCAATTCGTTGAGACGAAGGAAAGGAGTTCACGATCGCCGCGGAAACTAAAATTTGGTTGCTACATTTCAAGGTAGAGGTCCTTGAATTAAAATAACGAGCTTGTGTGGTCTCAGGTGGTGTTCCAACAAGATCTGCATGCGCAGTACCTTCCCCAAGATAAAGAAGAGCTTCTCTTGAAAGACATCCTCTGTCCCAAAACAGGAATTTGTTTACCTCGGCATCAACTCCCACGGAATCGCACGAAACAAATACTACGGTATAACAACCAAGAGAATGAACTTCAACTGTCCCAGTTGAAGCACTGCTGTGCCAAATGACAGTGACTTAAAGCTAAATGCGGTTCGTTTACACATTTTCTAAGATCTTCAAGCCTGAAATGTAACGAACAAACTGGAACAATTCCTTCGGCGGTCGTGAACTCCTTTCCGTCGTGGGATTTCCCTCAGAGGCGAACGGGAAAACTAAAAAAAAATACCTTTCTCTGCTGTGGAAGATTTCACTCTTTTCTGGTGGCATTTAGGAATACAAAAACGCGTAGGTAGGGCGAAACAGAACGGACCAAATCGACGGCGAAGCAAGACTCCTCTAGGGAAGAATTGTCAAAGCATAACAGGTTGACTTGCCTCGCTTTCATGCGACTCGTCCCGGGCGCCGACCGAGGGGTCCACCATATTTGCATTCGAACTTGCAACATTGAATGTTTAATTTGCTTTAACATTATTGCAACATGCATGAATAAATAGCTGTTTTTGGGCACGAGACTACAGTGAAAAAAATTTTAATGACTTATAAGCGCTCTTATGAACAAAACTTGCTTTATACTCGTAATTTCTAATTAAACTGATTCAGTCAATATAACATACTTCTAACTGATGTTTTTTTTGTCTTTACACAGGGAAAGAAGGATACACTTGATGAGCACATCAAGGATAGTTTGAAAACCCATTTAGATATGATGAACCAATCAGCTCATAAAAACCACATCAAAAGCCAGGAACTTGAAAGAAAGGTGTCTTGTCTACAAACCGAGAAAAACACCTTGGAGCAGCGAATACAACATCAAAACGAAGAACTTGCGGCTGCTCGAATCAACCTCCAAACACAGCAAACTAAAATATCTGTAATGGAGAAGTCACTATGTGAGCAAAGGAGAGATACAGAAAAATTACTTCGTGAATTAGAGGGCACAAGGAGTGAGGCAAATGGAGTTGTGGTTTTTTCTCAAATGGACGAAATACTGAATATGTTACGACGACACGAAATAACGGTAAATAGCTTACAAAGTGATCTGATGCGTTTGAAAGCAACCAATCTTACTAGAACCGGTGACGAAGGTACCACAAACTCTACTTCGAACCACGCATGCGAACGACGCTTGGACAGAACGGAGCATCAACTCACGTTACATGAAATTCAACTATCCGAGCAGGACATGCAGATTCAAATGCTGGAAGCTACCTCTTATAATGGAACCTACGTTTGGAAAATCGATCATTACAACCGTCGATTTCAAGAAGCTGTTTCTGGCAACACGCTATCAATTTATAGCCCCCCATTCTACGTTGGACGGTTTGGATACAAAGTTTGTGCCCGTCTCTACCCTAACGGAGATGGTATTGGCAAAGGAACACATATGTCAATGTTTTTTGTGATAATGAGAGGTGAATATGACGCCTTGTTGCCCTGGCCATTCGTCCAAAAGGTACATTTCAGACTTATTGACCAAGACAGGATCAGAGACGCGTATGATGCAATTCGCCCTGAACCTCACAGCGCAAGTTTTAAAAGGCCGACATCAGACATAAACATAGCGTCAGGTTGTCCGACGTTTATTTCTCACGCTGGGCTACGAGAAGGTGGTTATATTCAGAATGATATTATGTTTATAAAAATAACAGTTGATATGGGAAATCTCTGTGGTGAATTATGGAAGTAGTTTGTTGACTCGAATGGTAATGAGAACATTTGACCTCTTTTAAAAGAACATTTCATTTCTCAAAGAACTTCGCTGTTGTAGCTGCATATCTATGAGATCCGATTCTGCCGATCAGTGCCTTTCTGTCATATCAAGTTAAAGTTGAAGAGCACGCCGGGGCAACTTTCCATGGTTCGGATTTATGTCAAATATAATATTAATATTACGCAATGAACAGGAATGAAAAAAAAAGAAAACAAAAACAAAACCAGCAAAACAAAGTAATTGTGTACAACAACAACAACACCACCACCAACAACAACAGACTTTCAAAAAAGTCCTTCGTCTTAACCAAAATAATTACTTCACCCCAGAGTTAAAAATAATTTATTTCAACACAAAAATTACGAACAAAACTTTTAGAATTGTTGGCTACCCGAAATAACGCAGGAGTTAATAATAACCTAGGAGTTAATAAAGTAGCCTCAGCTTTATGAAGCAGTCATTTACTTACATCAGTGCCAAGCTCTGGATGGTCTGCCTGCAAATGTGGAACAGGGCATGAATGTTGCCCATTTGAAGAGTAAAGTAAGAACTGTTTTCATTTTTTTCCACCGTTATTTTATTAGGATTTTAAATTTCATATTGAATTGTTAGTGTTGACGTTTAGTTAATAGTTAATTAGGTTTGAATCAGGTAATAGTATATTTTTAATGGTTTAGATTTTATAACTTTAAATGACGTAAATCTTTGTACAACTCTTAGACGTAACGTATCTAAATAAAGTATCGAAAATTACGTAAATCTTTGTATTTTAGGAATACACGGTATTTTAAACGAGTTTGTACAGCTCTTAGACGTTACATGCCTAAATAATGTATTGTATTGAATTGCATTGTGTCAAATTGAATTGAATTGTATTGTATTGTATTGTATTGTATTGTATTGCGTTGTGTTGTGTTGTGTTGTGTTGTGTTGTATTGTATTGTATTGTATTGGATTGTATTTTATACAATAACCAAATCAATGCGCGCGCTCTGATTGGTAAATCAGCTGTGGGTTATTGTGCCGGTAAAACCACGGAAAAATCGCGCGTCTTCTGAATTATTATATAAAAGCAATAGACCACAAGTTTTCTATGGATTATAGGCTGATAAACCACTTGGGATGTTGGTAGAACACTCGAAGAATTCGTTAACCACTTGCCTGCGGCTCGTGGTTTACAAATTTTTTTTTTCCCGCGTGGTTTATCAGCTTATAACCCACAGAAACTTGTGGTCTATTGCTTAAGTATTGTATTGTATTGTAGCAAGAGGAAATGATGGGACAGAGAGGGACATTGAGGGCGTTGGCTGGGATATGTCGATTCCACTAAATGTTTTTTTAGCTTTAGGCGGAAACGGAAGTCTATTTCCCCAGACGTCCGCATGATACCTTTCATCCGTTGATCTGGGAATTTTGAAATGGCGGTCTGCGTGGAAATACGTTTGGTCAGTAGAAGCGGCTAAAGAACTACAACCTCTTTGGAATAAAAACGCTAGGGGGCATTAAGGAATATCAATGTTTTTCCTCCGAGAACTTAAACCAAAGGAAACAGCGATGAAAACAACAAAGAATTTAATTGCTTTCATTTGTTAATTGTAAACAACATGCAGAGAACTATCGTATTGATATCGATATTGTAACATAACATGAAATACTGTTTCAATCTGTAGCGATCATAATACCACTGAACGCATTGACAAAGAAATCTTAGCACACCGAACAAAAGTAGTTTGGGTCCGACGGAAAAACTATTTTTGAACCGAGCGACAAAATTGCTCTCAACCCGGCTGGAGGAGTAATCATTCGGAGGGTGCAAAACCATTCGGAGGGTGGCTAAAATATTTTAAATCCAGACCGGAACCAAAACAACTCGAAGCCTAGTGATTAGCGACAGAAACTAATTTGAATACTATCCATACCTCAACCATGCGATAGAAGTATATTTTGAACCTTAACAGCGCGGATAAAACAATTCGGAGTGTAGCGATCAGCCTAGAAAATAACTCAACAAAATAACAGCTCGGAGCTGGAGGAGATCAACAACAGGAATAATGTTGAATAACAACAGTACAGTGACAAAACATCTCGCAGCAAAGCGAAGTGGGACGACCAGTGACAGAAATAATTTTGATCAGGAATACAATGACAAACACCTTGAAGGGTCAGGCTTGCAGAGTACAGTGAGAGTAGCGTTCAGCGAGAGAAATGATGTTATAATTTTGAATGCCGGCACAGGGACTAAACAACTAAAAGCATGGCGATCATAGGAATGTAACAACTGACCTAGTTGTGGATACTGTTACGGCGACAAAAAAACTCCTGTAGCTTGGAGCGAGGCGATCAGCGACAGAAACCGTGCAGAAATAATTTTGAATTCACAGAGAAACAGAACAACGTTGAAGTAACATAATTTTCAATTCAACGACAAAATTACTATTAATAATTATTATTATGTAAGCGGTAAAAAACTGATTTTAAACCAGGAACCAAAGTACACTGAACTGAGCGAAAGGGATAACTCAGTTCTTCTGACTGCTTTTCTAACAAAGGAAACCGGCAAAGACGGAGGTGTCATCTTCCATTGGTCATGTTATGCTTTCGCCTTTTAACTCCATTTATAGAAGTCACAGTACAGTGGCATCACAGCCGCCACGACCTTTAATTATAACATGTCCAGCCGGAACGTTTTGTTGTTTTTGTTGACCACTCAGAACTGCATTTCCGCCCGTCTGCATAAGCCATTTTATTCCCAACAAGTTGTGACATTTATTTATCCATTCAGAAGTACCATCTCTCGCAAATATACTCTTAAAAGGCACATCTATCGACGTACTTCCCCGTGGACCGCCGTTTCTAAATTGCGTGATCACCAAAAGAATGGTATCATGCGGACGTAAAAAGAAGTGCACTCCCGCTGTTTCCGGCAATCCTAAAATAATTTTAGTGGAATTGACATATCCCAAGACCAGGACTGGGATCGTGCCTCTCTGTCCCATCATTTTCTCTTGATTGTAGTGTAGTGCAGTGTATTGTAGTGTAATGTAGTGTAGTGTAGTGTAGTGTAGTGTAGTGTAGTGTAGTGTAGTGCATCGCATTGCATCTCATCGCATCGCATCGCATCGCATCGTATCGCATCGTATTGCATTGTATTGTACACTGTACATTAAAAATGTCGTTAGAACATGTGATCCCTACAAAAAAGAAACTGACAAAAACACTAGTTTGTCTACAGACCACCAATTCAGTTGGTTCAGATTTGAATGAGACTCGAATGAGATTTGAACTAGTGAGAACGCCCCTACTACGCAATCCCTTGAAAAATAAAACTCCTTGCGTGCACTAGAAAAATACTGAGTTAAGTAAAACTCAGTATATAAAACCTTGCATACTGTGTTCTGTAAGTTGCTGCGTTTGTCTATTTAGTTCATCGTAAATTCAAAGTTACACTGATTTTACTAACCTCAGAAAACAAGCGATATCAATCATCTCGAGCTCATGTTAGTAATTAATGTAATGCTTAGAAAGAGTCTATTGGTTTTTTGGTTGGAAGGTATTTTAAGGAATGACAAGATATATGAAATCTAGAAAAAAAAACCAATGTAAGTACTTTGTACTACGTTTTAGACCGATATAGCTTAGCACTTGAAGAAGTTTACAACTTGTTTTTTTTTTTGTTTTCTTTTTTAAATGAGCTAGTGGATTAGCTTTATATTTATCTGCAGCAAAAGGAGTGCCTCTTCTATCTATTAGAATGTTATATTTAAAAATAATGATAGTTATCACCATCTAAAATGGTAATCAATTTGGGAAGTTTTAAAGTAAATTAATTTAAATATCTTCTTTGTATAGCTGTTTTTTGAAACACGCCTCTAGTTTCATCAAACTTGTTGTTCGTGCTCAGTTATGTCTGTAGACTGCATGCTCTTTTGAAAGAAGTTCTGAAAGGGTTGTGTTGCATTCACTTTAATCGAGATTAGTTTCCCGTTAGTACAGTGGATGAAGCATTTGATCTGTTAATGTAAGGTTCAGGTTCATTTATTTCTATTTACATAAAATTAACATAGAAAGAAAAGTATAGTTATAAGATATGTAAGTAGTTTTCGAACCTTTTTATCACTGTCAGTGAGCTTGCTGCTCCGCTTCATATTTCCTAAAAACAACTATTTTCAACAAAATCTGGTTTTACTTCGGAAACAATGTTTTTACCATGGACAATTGGTTCAAGGGCTTCAAAATCTCAAGTTTTTTGTTTTTAACAAAGTGTTTCTTACATTTCGACTTCTAAAGCTACCAAAAGACAGAAATACTTATGCCTAACCCTATTGGAGATAGCGCACCACAATTAAAAAAAAACATTTACCTTTCGCGAGGGACTTATTGTATAAAAATATAACACATGGCTTTAATGTACTTCTCTCCATTGTCTGGTTGCCACTTGGCCGTGTTTCCGCACGTATTGGAGTCATCAGGGGATCCTCCAGTACCAAACCCAATTCTGGAATCACACCACTTGCAATCATTTTCATTGTTGGCAACAAAACCAATTCTTGCTTTGGAGGTGTCACAAGCAGCATTAAAACCTTCCATGTTACACTTACGCTGTAAGGAGGCTTGCAAACCAATCAGCGTCTTCCATGTGTCGCGACCCAGTGAGGTGATGCGGTATTGTCCGTCAGCGATCAATGAGTACAGAGAATTAGCCGTTTTGTTTATAACGAGAAAATTTGTGTTTTCTTCGCCTTGAATGTTCATACCAAGACAAACCTTAGAGAATGAAGTGTTCCAGTAGGTGTTCAACTTCGTCTCTTGTGTACCAAATACTTCCTCTCCTCCTTCTGGATTATATGTTTCCAAGTTGCTCCAAAAGCCTGAATTATAGTGGAAGGTGCCCTGTAAGCCAACGGTGGAAAACTTACGTAAAACTAAATTTCTAAAGATGTTGTCAATTATTTTGAAGCCCAAAAAATGACAATTTCTCAGATGCTCAAAGTGGCTATTGATTCATCCTTCGCCAAAATTTTGACTTGTGAATTGTTTTTCAAGCTATTTAATATCACCATAGTAACCGTAATAATTGGCATACGTAGGTTTTGGATGATATACCGGTAAATCATTTTTGACTTCGTGCGACGTTGTAAGACATCATACTGAAATACCTCATCTTGTGGAACCTGACCTGGGGAGTCCTACTCCTCCGAGAGAGCGTGCCCGCAGGCTTACTGATCAGTAAATCCCACTTGCAGTTCTGCTTATGTATTGTTTGACTTTTTGAAAGGTTGTTGGAAAAGAGTTGGGCATTTGAGAGGGAGGAGAATTTAAAACTCAGTGACCTAGACGCTACAGTGTTCTTTTCCTTCATGGTGATTTGACACTGTTATAAAATGTATTACTAAGTGTACCTTTGTGCCGTCAATCTTCATGACAAGTTTCCAGCGACCTACTCCGCATGCTCCAAGACGACAATAAGGGTACATTTCGCTGGCCCTGCGGATTTAACATAGCACATAGCGCCTTAAGCTTTGAACAAAAAAATGAAGTTGATCATGTGTGGCGTATACTTTTTGTCTTCTCATACACCTTATACCGAAATGGCCGCCATGTTAGTATTTCTTTGCCTACTTGCAAATTAGCCCCTGTTACCTCGTTTAAGGGAAAATATTCTTTTGAATTTCGATTTTAAGAATGCGGCAACAAGGGCTAATTTGCAAGTACGTAAACAAAAGAAAACTTAGAGGGCAGCCAGTTAAGAATAAACTGTATACATTTTCACTTAATAAGCTCATCTACTCACGCTAAAACAAGAAATATATCTAATGTAATTCAAGTGAGGCCTTTGCTACTTTTTGTG
>CM042750.1:6691454-6698954 GCA_022496165.2 Catalaphyllia jardinei | reverse complement strand
GAGTTTTATTTGTATGACTTTCTAGTTCACCACGGTCACTTGCCTAAATCTCCCTTAGTCAGATTCTTACCTGAGCCATTAATATCACCGCATTGTACCAGCTGGTAACTAAGGGAAGTTGGGTTTCAACCGTATCTTTAGATTCTCAAAAAAACACAGAGCTTCCACTTACGAAGTGACTTCCCTTGTAAAGGAAGTAACCCTTCAGCTATTTATATCTCTTTTTAGAAAAAGCCCTTAGAAAATACGCGCGCTGATTGGTTAAAGTCGTGTATTTTATAACTGGATGGAATTACAGAAGTAACACGAGCTGCTGGTGAGTAGCGCAGCCAATCAGAGAACAGCATTCGTGATAGAACGCTAAATTTACACAAAACTCGATAGAAACAGTGTAAACGTTTTTTTTATTTGAATTATATAGCTTTTTTTCAATCTCATTGTTACCTTTGTTCCACGGTATACATAATCTGGGTTTTCCTCCATGTCGTTTTCGTCCCCTTCATGGGTAGCATTATTCAATTCACATCTGTGTCCTTCAGGTTCACTTCTCTTAATCAAATTATAACTTGCACAGTTGTGCTCCATGTAACAAAGCGCGTCACAGAAATCTGTCATCAAGGGATCATGAACACGTATCACGTGATTCAAGAGACGCTTACCCTGGAATGTTTCTCCGGCTTGAAACTGTAATTCACGACATTGGTCTGTAAGAAAAAAAATTGGTATTGGCATGGATTATATATTGCAATTTGAAATTTGTAATTTGTACATCGTTCTGTAGACCTTGAAATGTTTTTTTCCCTTGTTTACTGATATCATCAACACCAGGTGCAACAGGCAGGAGGGTGGTGTGTGAAATTAAATAAATGCAAATCTAAAGAAGGAACTAAGGAGCTTTGTTTAGTGTTTTTACTGCTGTAAAATAAACTTGGACTAATTAAGTCTGCCGCTATATTCCAGAGCATATTTCGTAATTAAAAGAAAGCGACCTGCAGCTTCTGAAAAGAAAAATTTATCAGTCTACTGCATAAAGACATGTCAAAACAATATCGTCATTATCCAAGGCCGATTAAAAACGGTAAAATTGCCCAAAACCTGGGTTTAGAAAGAGGTTTACGATATCCGTGTATATCATTTTTCCTGGAAATATAACGGTACATTGAAAAAGATCTTAAGTGGCGCTTATAAAATTAAGGTGCTCAGAGGTTGTAGCGACTGGACAAAGAAATTTGCTTGAGCACACAGGCTTAGCATCATAGTCGAATCTACTCTGTGGACTTGATGTTATTTCTTAAAAAGTTTGCATTTGCCATCGCTCATGGTTGCGAGACAGCTAAAATTGCTTGCTTATATAGTTTTAGCTTTTGTACAACTGTCCTCCGACAGAAGTCAGATGTTGATAAGCTTAACAATTATTGCGTCCTAGGCAACATAAATGACGTCTTGTAAAAATGAGTTCGAAAATAGGACAAGAGCACTGAAAAGAGAGACCAACTTACCGGCAAAAATGCTGGCTTTTGATATTAGATTTGACAGCAACAAGAACTGAACAGAATGGACAAAAAAGCTATGCATACTGCATAATGTTATGACACGTTTTTATCGTGAGAAGTCCTTTAAGGTTCACTTTCCCTGCAAGGCTCAAGAAAAATATTTAATTTATTTTAATTGATTTTTCTCTTCTAGTTTTAGCCAGTGGACGTTTGTTTGATTAATTCAATCACATGTTATTGCCACTGTTATAATTATTGTTTGAATAGGTCGATGTTTCTGATGTGTTTCTGCTTAGTTAAAAATAATATTTGTACCTTTACAGGCCCAATGTAAGAAATACAAATTTTATAGTATGTTTACAGAGAGCAAGTATCCAACTTTAATTCTTGAAAAGTCGCTCTTCCTTTCTCATTTTCATTTCAACTGACTGCTTTGGGAAGCCATGCCATTGATATTCTTTTTTAAACAGCAGCCAAGATTCACCTGCTCTTGAAAAACATCCTTCATAATTCCTGTGTAAATATTTTGCCTCCCCACAATAATATATGCATTCTGAGTGGCTGAGAACGTGTTTCCCAAACAGGGCAGAAAATTGAAACTGGCAGTGTAAAATGGTAAAATTAGCAGTGCAAATAGCTTTACCGAGTCACATGGTACAAAATCACCCATGCTTGAATGCACGTTGCACAGTGGGACTTCCAAAACAAAGCAACTGGTACCAGTCCTCCTTGACCTGTCTTTGTTTTGGAAGTTCCACTGAGCAACTTGCGTCCTAGCATTTGTGCTGGGACGCAGCAGCATGTTTTGTACCATGTGACCGGATCGTTCAAAGGGCCTATTTGAACAAAAAAGGAGGAAATCTCCCTAGCACGCGCAACACATGCAAATCATATTCGTATTTAAATTTTATAAGGATAATATTCTCGGCGAAAGATTGCTACTTTCCATTCACGAATAAGCCTAGAATTGCTGATTTAGATGCAATAAAATATCCAAATTTTCATAGACGATTGGTGCTTTAGTTAAGCTTTAGTATACACCAGAAAAGACGTAGTTTTTTGCAGGCATTCTTGCAGCTCGCAAATGTCGATAGTAAAAGGATTTTTCGGTTTCCAGCGGTAACAGAGAACAAATGTTAGCAGTCTACAAGGTGGCAGCTGTCCTAAGCAATAAAGAAAATTCACCTTCTCGATTTTTACAATACGGTTTATTATTTACCAAAACTGAACTATTTGTTTACAATACATTGGAACCTACAACAACTTCGACAAAGCAAGCCAGGTGTTTTAATCTGCTTGCGGACAACATGTTTTCTTTTAGATTCCTTGCGCCAGTCTTTGAATAATCTAAAAACACACATGCAGTTAATTCAAAAATAAGTAATTTTGAGGATCAGATTTTACAGTCCACCCTCCTTGTATTTTAATTTGAGACGGCGTCAACTTTTATGATCCCATTGCAGTGAAACAGGGGGGGGGGGGGGCAGGGGCGGAGAGAGAGGGTGGGGGCTGTGCAAGCGTATAAACGGTTAAAAATAAAATCTCATCTTCCAGACGTATGACACAACTTTCCGCTGAAAACCGAAGTGGAGGCAGTCGTTAAGTCACAGCTGCCCCTGGAGGTACCCCCAGAAAACCTGGGTGGGGTGTGATGAACAAAATCTGCAATTTTCCCAGCCCGATATATCACCCGACAAAAAAAAATTGATTCATTGTTTATGACTATTTTGGCTGACACGGTTGCCGTGAACATGACATAAGTCTTAATATGCTTTTGTTGACGGTCTTATCGATAAAGATGAAAAAGTAGCTTTTTCCCCAGGCAAGAATAACATACCCAATTCAAAAATTGAGTGCAAAATAAACATACCATATTTATGACGTACATAGCTATTTAGCCCATATACGAGAGACCCCGGGGCAGTTGCCTACGAAACGCCGAGCTCCCGTGTGGTAAGAAATAGGAGACAGTGGCATACACTGTTTTGCATCTAAATTTAGGGAGCACTTCCGCCACATGTATTGTGAGGCAAATGATGCGATGATTTCGTTTATCAACTGGGTTGATAGTGTGAATTGTCCACCATAAAGAGATTCAGAAGCTATCGACATTTTGTGCTATCGACATTTAAAGCTATCGACATTTGGTGGCTTGTTATATGTTGCTTATAATGATCGGGAAGATTTAAGTGTCTCTCGACCGGTTAAGATGCGTTTTTGTCGTCTTTCTCTACGTGACGAAGGTGTTCTCGGAATCGGTGGCCTAGTCGTCTCCCTGTTTCGCCGATGTACATATGTATAACTTTTTGCAATTCGAGTGCAAGTTATGCGGTTGATGACATTGGCGTTGCGAATAAAAGGACATGTTTTTCATCGTGCTCGTGTGCATTTAAATGTTCCGGGTTGATCACTTGTTTGGAATGCACTTCTGACTAAAATGTTGCCTATGTTTTAGTCGCTTTTGACTGCAATTAATAAAAGGTGCGAAAAAATTCTACCAGTATCGGGATCATTTTAAAGCAATTTAAATGTTTTTAGAATGATGGACTTTACTGCGTCGTTGTGAGAGTGAAATGTAAGGGAGTCAGAGTGGAATTCTATCATTACTCTTCCTCTGAGACGTTTGTATTGCTGACTGCCGATCAATGTATTGAGCACGGTGATGGCCCGCTTAAACAACAGAGGCAGGATAACCACTTTTGTCGAAGAAATCGCACATTTCCTTTGATTTTAAGGAAAATTCAAAGACGACGGAGTCTAAAAAATTGAGAATAAGGAATGAATTCTTGATATGTGATGGATGTGAAGATGAATACAACAAGTAACTATGAGAGTCTGTGGTTTTATACTGCACACTTTTCATTCAAGTAATTTGTTCTGTTGTGTTTCACGTTACCAGGCACCAACCAATAACGTAACTCCATAAACCACACACAACCCACAATGCCTCGATTTGTTCCGACGCGCTAACGCTCGAGACGTCAGATTCCGAATCTCTTTACGGTGGCCAATTCACATTATCAACCTAGTTGATAAAACCAAATAAACTTGTAATTCTTTCAACCGACGCAGCACCACAGTTTCTTAAGAAGCTTACTCCTTTATTCAAATGATGTGATGATAGCAACAGATTTAACCAGAAAGACTTCAAGATCTACCGAAGCATACAGGAACTTCTTCAGTAAAGGCGGTATACCGGTAGCAGGCGAAGACTACAACACGGAACTGGGGAAGTGATGGCAGTGTACAGGGCTGCTGACTCTCACCGCTTGCAGCAGCACGTGCTTTAAACTTTGCTGCTCCTACTTCCAGAAATGTTGCATTTAATGGAGCACCTACAGATTCGACATTTTTGGTCTGCTGGACTTTTTTCGGTCACTGGGAAATGCTCGTAAATTGTTACCTAGTGAGATTTGCACCTTTCTTAGCTTATGCCTGTTATGCCAGCTACCAACGACGTCAGAGGGCGCATCCTTCTCCGCCTAGAGGCTGGACAAGACTTAACTGCGCTCAACCACGGGTGAGGCAACGCTCAACCACCTCATGCTTCCGCATACCCACAAGGAATTGGCAAATAGGATTGGCATGGTGGAGGCCGCCAATTTGTTTTGTTGAGGACAACTAGTGCGCAAGCACTTTTCCAGAACTTTTTCATAAAACGACATGGCGATGAAGTCTGCGTTTCCTGTAAGGCATCTCAAACATCTAAATAACGAACCTGAATATCAGACTCTGGCTCTCTGGTAGGTAAAACATTTGCTTGGGAGACAGTCGGTTTTGTTATTATTTAATTGATGCAGTAAGTTGTACACTTTTTTATACTATACTGTGAATGGCTTTGCTGAGGCAGTGTAGGAAGTAACTCGCGATACGCGTAAATTACACATGGCCCTTGGAGAACGCTGGAAATAGGAAATTGCATTTCCGAACCTCTAGATTTCAAAGTTTTCTGAGGGGAGGGATGCCCCTCAGATCCCCTTAACTGCTCGCACTTTCAGCGCTCAACTTTTTGTCCCCCTCCGCAGCTTTTCCCCTTACTATGGCACTGCATTGCACGTTTTAAATGGCGTTAAGAAAAAAGAGAGAAAGGGAAAAGTGGAAGATTTGGGCTTTGTTACACTGTTAGAGTTTTTAGCATGATCACGCGCCAATTTTAATGATTTGAATGTGAACTAGCGGTTTGATATTTATTTACAAACAACTTCCAAGTTCGACTGCGAAAGCGTTGTCCTGGCCAGGAAGATCAAATGACTTCTCTAATTATAAGCTGCATTCAGCTTAGGAGAGTTTAAATCCAAGAAAAAGCTGCAGTTGTAATGGTCCACGAACGTTTGGAAAGTTTTTATCAACATTCAGAGCCGGTATATCCTGATTTCTGTCCAGACCTCGCTCTTCTTGTCACAAACTTCCCCACCCGACTCCCTTAGATATTGTCAAGTAACAACAACCCTTGCCGCACAATGCCCGCAAAGGCTGGGTTTGTAATATGTATCGCTTCCGAAGAAATTTGAATTTTGCGCTCGTTGAGCTCGCTACCCGTCGGTGATTCCTCCTAACCTTTGTCTTACGAACAATAGAAACCCTTACCTTTAAAGAATAGATAAGGACATCAAAGGAGCGAAAGCTTAACTTATCGTCCAGCCAAAAGTTTGAACGCCCTGAGGGATTCCGCGCACCTAGTCTCATAAGGAAGGCCATTCCACTGTGTGGCGCCACTATATCTAAAACTACTTTTGAGATAATCTAACATTCAGTTTGTTCTCGGAGTCCATGGCATTTTCCGCAACAAGAAGTTGCTTGAGAGTGAAGAGTGATCATCGTAGTAAAGTTTCCAATTTAAGCAATTAGAAATAAGAAGCCTGAAAACATCAGGACTTCAACGGGATTCAAACCTGTGACCTCCGCGATACTGGTGCGATGCTCTACCAACTGAGCTATGAAGCCACACATTGGGAGCGAGGTCAATTAGTAAATCAAGTTCTTTAAGTAGTCTAACGTGTCTTTGGTATAATAAAAAATAAACAAAATACAACAAAAAGTGTACAATACATTACTCAGATATTAAAAAAAATAACAATAAATTAGTGAGCTATGCGATAAATTACAATACACTTTTAGATTTTAAAAATCATCACAGTCCTAAAACGTCTTTTTGGCAGGTTAGCTGATTGGAGTATTTTGTAATATTGCTTAAATCCTAAGTAGATTGCTTCCCAAGCGCAGGTTTCTTGTGTTGATTCTCACCCGATATGGCATTCGGCGTCCTTCAGTCAGAAATCTTACAGGTAACTACTATGTACATATTAGAAACACGAGGGAGTTGTCTTGGATTTCTAACTTGGAAGATGCATAGACCAGTACACAAAATATTGTTGATTTCAAAAACTGTTTTGTAACCAGAAACCCAACGTTTTGGCTATTAACATAAGCTTTCTTCAGGGATGATCATGTGCTTAGTAAAGCCAGCAGTCGTTTGTATATTTTAAGGTTTTGTAAATTTTATGGCTACCCTAAGGAGCAATGAGATCTGCTTTTCCAAAGTTTAATTACCTCATTATACCTTATTATTTAAAGAAATATAATATTTGCGATATTTTAACCACCTGAGACAGCAAATCATGGAACAGAGTCACATCCAATTCTACTGTACTTGATGATCTCGTACCACCGAGACGTACTAGACAATTACGCAATAGGTGCCATGATTACATCTTAACTAGAGTTCGTACTTCACGTTTTAAATCCACTTTTGTAAAGAGATTTCTTTTTAGCTTAGGCTAATATGTTAGTTAGTAGTTAGTAGTTATTCTTCACTTTATTTTGTTTCATATATTTAATATCCATTGTAAATAATCCACGGTTGATGCTTTACGGGTATTTAATAGGGACTATTATTATTATCATTATCATTACATTACCATTACCATTACCATTACCATTACCATTACCATTACCATTATCATTATTATTATCATTATCATTATCATTAGCACTACCACTACCACTA
>CM042750.1:6681179-6686179 GCA_022496165.2 Catalaphyllia jardinei | reverse complement strand
TCTAAAAAACGACCGGCTCGTCCCCGACCACCTTGACGTCTCACTGGGTTATGACGGCATGAACGGGCGACATGCCCCCACTTAAAGCATCGAAAGCACTGCGTGTTTTGCTGAGGCGGGTGAGGAGAGGGTCTACGCGCAATGGATCCATAGCCAGTAAGGGGAGGAGGAGCCTTGCCCACGCCCTTCAAAATAGTAGTGGCTTCCCTGGCAACTTTAGCACGAACAGGATCCCCCAATAACCCGAGGAAAAGGCGTTGCAGCTGAAGGTGGTCCAAGGCATCAGTCCTGGCTCTGATCTCATCAAGAGCAGCCGCATACTCGTCCGCTTTCCTGTGACTTTCGTTTCTTGCCAAACGAACTAGAGACTGTAGGAGATCAAGGGCCTCATATTTATCGAACATCGCGGCAGGGCGACTGATATGTCGACGCAAGGCTGCGAGAGCTGACTCTGAACTTTCTAAAGTCTTCAGCTGCTCCAACGACCTAATCTTGTCCTCAAGAACCTTAATACGGGCTGCGGCCTATGACAAACTAAAGAGCCCAAATCAATATGGCTTAAACTTCAAATTCACTCTTTATAAACAATATCTTGCAACGTGTAATACCTTCCATAATGGTATACCACAACACTAGATTGCCTCTACTAGAGGTACACACAAAAAGAATCACAACAACGCGTTGCTCGTACCAGAACTACACAGAAACAGTCGCACAACAGCACGTTGCCTCACCAGCTGTATACGCAAGTACAAGACGTTCCCTTAACCAGCGGTATACGCAAAACAAGCACGCAGCAACACGTCGCCTTTACCGGTGGCATACGCAAAAGAGTGACGCAACAACACGTTGCCTTCACCAGTGGTACGCGCAAAAACAGTCAAGCAACAAACGCGTTGCCTTCACCGGTGGAAAACGAAAACAATCACGCAACAACATGCTGCCTTCACCGGTGGTACCCGCGAACACAGACACGCAAAAAAAAAAGAAAAACACGCAACAAAACGCTGCCTTCACCAGTGGTGCACAAAACAGTCATGCAACACGTTGCCCTCACCGGTAGTACACGCAAGACAGTCATACAACAACACGCTGTCTTCATCAGCGGCACACGCAAAATCAGTCACGCAACAACACGCTGCCTTCACCGGTGGTACACACAAAACAGTCACGCAACAACACGTTGCCTTCACCAGTGGTACGCGCAAAAACAGTCACGCAACAACACGTTGCCTTCACCGGTGGAAAACGCAAATAGTTACTCAACGATACGTGGACTTGACCAGAGGTCACGCAACAACAGCATGTTGTCCTCACCGGCGGTATTCGTAAAAAACAGTGCCAAAACAACAGGTCGCCTTCACCAGCGGAATACAATAACAGCCATGCAACAACACGTTGCCTTCACTGGTGGAATACCAAAGCAACGCCCACGCAATTGCCTAAACCGGCGGTACGGCGCTAGAAACGCCACGCAACAAGAAATAGCCTAGACTAGTGGAAAACGTATGCAAAAAGAACTAAAACCAAGGATCCTTCGTTTTTTTTTACATAACTTAAATTGCGGAAGCGAAAAAACGCAACAGAGGGCCACGGGGGCATGCAAAAACCTGAGGAAACAAAAGCCCTAAAACAATACAGAGCATGAAACAATAGTTCCAAAAACAAAAGGGAGCATACAGGTTTACCGAAACAAACCCAAGACAACAGAACCGGGAAAGAAAATACAAATGAACCGGAGACGAACGCAGGCACTAAAGCGACAGACAGCAGGTAGAACATGATAAAAAACGTAAACTTGGCTCTGGGCCAGCAAAATTACTAGGAAAATTACCTCTTCCACGGTTTCAACCGCCGGGGCCGGGTCCGCCGCTAGAACTGGAGCCGGGGGCGGTGCGATAACCTGATCAACCACAGGCGGTTCTTCTACAACTGGTGGTGGCTCAACGGCAGCATGCTCCACAATTGCAGCAGCGACAGGAGCGGGTGGACGGGGAAGACGATGTTCCGCCATCTATGCTGGTGGCGGTTGACTGTGCAAGGAACAGACGCGAAAGTTGGCCGTCGTCCCGGAGTACGGTTAAAATGACCACTTTCCAGGCGGGGCGACAAAATATATACTCTAAGACCGCAACGCATCAACACCGCAATAAGTATGCTCGGGAACGGGGGAATTCGAACGCATGATGAAAACTTCCGCTATGAGCTAATTAATTATGCAGTGAGAATAGCTACTTGGTTACAGGTA
Source organism: Catalaphyllia jardinei (assembly GCA_022496165.2). Classification (NCBI taxonomy): domain Eukaryota; kingdom Metazoa; phylum Cnidaria; class Anthozoa; order Scleractinia; family Caryophylliidae; genus Catalaphyllia; species Catalaphyllia jardinei. Next base: position 6,683,931 of record CM042750.1, on the reverse strand, counting down.
ATTGGTATTTTAAGGATCTAAAGACCCCAGTGGCAGATAAAAATGGGGCACGTGAGCCGGAAAAATCCCATCTAGTGGGAGGCTTACCATTTGGCTATTTAAGCAAGCAGTCAAGGAGTTGAACTCGGGACTACCGAGAACAAATCCAGATAGCAGTTGGTTGACGTGGAGGACTTGAACCAGGGACCTCCAGACGTTAAATCCAGCGCCCTACACCATCATACTGCGTCCACCCTCTCAAACGTCTTTATAATACTGACAAAATAGACGAGGGAGGTTTAAAAATAACATTTACGCGCGCCTTAGAAGATAAAAATATAACCAATCACTTTAATGAACTTGTCTCCATTATCTGATGCATGTTTTGCCACGTTTCCACACGTATTGGAGTTGTCAGGAGATCCTTCTGTACCAAACCCAATTCTGGAATCACAATTGTTGCAATCGTCTTCATTGTTGGCAAGAAAACCGATTCTTGCTTTGCTGTGTGATTGAGCAGAGGAAAGGGCATTGAAACCTTCCATGTTGCAGTTGCGTTGTAAGGAGGCGTGAGGACCAATCAGCGTCTTCCACGCAGTACTACCCAGTGAGGTGGGGCGATATTGTCCGTCAGCAATCAACGAGTACAAAGAGTCAGCTGCCTTGTTTATGAGGAGAAAGTTAATATTTTCTTCTCCATGGATCCTCATTCCGAGACAGATCTTGCTGAAGGGTGTGTCCCAGTAGGTTGTCAATTTGGTCTCCTGGGTGTCAAATACCGTCTGCCCTCCTGCAACATTAAATGTTTCTTTGTTGCTCCAAAGGTCTGAATAATAGTGAAAGGTTCTCTGTAAGGCGAAAGAGAAAGCTAACTTTGTAACTGGGAGCCAACTTTAAACATATTTTACTTACATTATTAACAACATGAAACGGTTAATAATAATAATAATAATTCAATACCCCAATTAAATTGAGAGTTACAGAGAGACGCTCATTGCTTACTCTACTTGTGATACATACTCAGAATACTCACTTACATTAATTAATGTACAAGGCCTTTTGCGGTTTATCGTCACAATATGTTAGCTCCTTGGCCACGTTGCTAAGAATCCGATTAAGCTAACCCAGGAAAAGGTACAATTTTGATTTGAGTTCTGTACCTTTGCGGTGAGATGTTCTGTTTTGAGTTTTATAAACACAAAATAAAGCAGGAAAAAACATTTGTATAAAGAAAACATTATAATTCTGATAAATTTTAATCCAAGGCTAGCGTTAGCCGGCTTCCGAACAATCCTGAACTGTTTTCAACAAGTTAACCAGACATGAGCCCGTGATCCATTTGAAAACCAGCATTTGGTCAGCGGTCAACTTCACAAAACAAGTGACCTCGATGAGTTGTAGACCTGATACTGGTCAGCAGATGCCTTGTTTTGACAAGTGTCAATTGCTCATAACATGGATGTCCAATATCAAAGAGGTACACGGTAAACCAAGGCTCCATGTCTCTATCAACCTATTAATAATGGTAATAGGACTGAGTGGAGTCCAATTCGGTCTTTAATCATACGAGTGATTAACAAAATCGGACGACCGCGAAGCGGGAGTCCGATTTGTTAATGCCGCGATTTGTTAATACCGCTTCCCGTAGTCCATAAGAGTTGAACTAAAGTGCTACCGCGGTCCCCAGTTCCGTAGTCGATGAATAAATGTTTAACTAAGAGTTGAACTAAATTGCTACCGCGGACCGCAGTCCCGCAGTGGATGAGAAAACTGGGTATATTCGTGGGTTTTACGTACAGTTTATTATGTAAGTTATGTCGACTGCGGGACTGCGGCAGAAGTAGATGTAAGGAGGGCGTGAGTTGCGGGGTATTCTGAAGTTTGGCCGTGAATTTTAGGATCTTGTCTTTGTTCTTCCGTATATCTGAGATCTGCTGCTTGCTGATACCAAATTCTTGTCCTAAATTTGTTTCTTTCTCTCCTTTATCTAAACGTGAAATAATTATCTGCTTATCGTTAATCGATAGAACGGCTCGCATTCGTTTCGTAGACATTTTTTTTTTTAGTTTACGATTGATCGCTCATGTCTTTACATAACCCACGCAGCAGGATCTAATCAAGCATGAAATTCCCTTGGCAACAAAACAGTTGAGCCAATCATATATCAGCTAAACGCATTAGAATATTGGTCTCGTCGCACTTGCGAATTTTGAAAAGCGCACATGATAATTAGCCTGCGAAAACAGCCGTCCTTCTTCGCTCCCGGCCCGAGTGGCATTTGGCGTGAAGGACGTCTGCGATTTACCGCCGAAAATTCCATACTGATGACATAAGAGTGAACTTTATAATTTTGAATAAATTATCATTTGCCGTCACATTAAAGCATATCGAGATGCGTCCAACCAACCTCCTAAGTGAGTATACTAACAGAGAAATAACAACAACATGATATTATGTAAATTCTAGGAGAAACGTAGACTCGGAAAAAATCCGAGTCCCAGATTTTTTCCGAGTCTACGTTTCTCCTAGAATTTACATAATATCCCGTTGTTGTTATTTCTCTGTTAGTATACTCACTTAGGAGGTTGGTTGGACGCATTATCACTTGCAGTCACGAAAGGTTTGTGCCAAGGCGCAAATGTCTTACATTCTCACAAATGTACGAGTTACGCTAGCAACTTCTGACGTACAGAATATTTTAGAAATACCGGTAACTGACGAGATCCACATGGAAGATCGAAACCATGGTCTTGACTAAGCCGAGCAAAGACGC
>CM042750.1:6667966-6676179 GCA_022496165.2 Catalaphyllia jardinei | reverse complement strand
ACTGATGACGTCATACACTCAACCCAATATTATATTGAGTATATAAATAGAGTTATCTGGCCAATTCGCAGTGCAAAACCTTGAAACTTGGCAGGGTAATAGATCTACAGGAAACACACTTACGACTGCCAAAAATTCTGTTCCAATGGCAGCTCACTCTTTTCCAGGCCCCACCCACTTGATTTCAATATGTTGGTGATTTTCAGCTTGAAAATGTTAGACAAGGCCACAGAGTCAAGCTAACATATTTGTAGGCTTGCTGGATCATGCATATGAAGTGCTGTTAGCAAATATCAAAATGGAATGCCAAAGGTGGCCAGAAAAGCTTTTAATGTGGGAGACATCTAGAACTCAGTATGTTGCCATGGTAACAGAACTGTTAAGCTCATATTGTTGAGCATATTTATTAGAATCTTACTGCAAAAAATCAAACATTTCTGTTACAAACTGGCTGAGATATCTCTTTTCATCATACTTGAACAAAATCTGGTTGTGTATATGACGTCATCACTTGGCTAATTTGCATATTTTAAAAACTTGAATATCTCTGGAACGAAAAGAGATATTTGAAAGAAGTAAACAGCATTTTACTTCTCATGTAGTCTTCTTGTTTATGTTTCAAAATGGCTTAATTAAATAGGAAAGGTGTGATAGTACCACTTTAAAGGGGCCTTAGGGGTAATCGGAGTACATACACGCCAGGATTAAAGCAATAGCTTTAGCTATGGTGCATGAAAGGGTCTGAAAACGGAATTATCAACCAAATATTCCAGGACTCGTTCCAATCCGCCCCCTAAATGTTTCACATGTTAACCAAAACTTTTATTTTGCTGTACTCGTGAAGATTTGAAAACAAAAATTACTGAGCTCGTTTTGAGTTCCGCGACATACAATCATCGCGGTAAAACATATCTTTATAGTGAAACTCGTAAATAAAAAAAATAATAAAACTTTACTTACAAATTGTTCTCGTAAAGTCTCTTGCATGACAAAGCTGGATAAAAGAGGAAATGCAAATAGTATGTTAATGTACAGTACTTTGGTAAAACAGTCTTGCTCAAAGGATAGAACAGAAAGAAATTCAAAATTGCAGGACTGTCCAGACAATATTTAATTTTATTCCTTTCTTGCTTTACTGTAGAACTAAACTATTACTTAATAAATTCTGAAATGCTTCAGAATGTTGCTGAGGGTGAAATTTAATTTTTTACGTTCAGTTGAATGCTGCCCCGGAGGGAATGCAGACTTGATTGGTGACGAAATAAAATATTAATCCCCAATATAGGAAGTTTTGATACCGGCAAAATGTCTGTGTTGTTTCATTTCGATAATGTTTTTAAGTTTACATAGTAATCTACATGGATCTATTAGGATACGTAGACTTAAGAGTCATACCGCGCACTCATCGGTACTTCTGAACTTTCTAATAAATTCAAAACACAAACTTGAATAACAAGAACAAAAAAAAACATCGACAACAAAATCAACAACGAAAACCCAAAACCCTACAAGTGGGACTGAAGTTTCCCAAACGAAATAAATTCATTGCCTCCTTTTCGTTTGTCTCTCATCTTCTTTTGTTTTCATTTAATTCAGTTTTTCTTTTACATTTTTTATTCCTGTTCTTTTCCATTACAGTTGTCAACTTTTTCTTTCTGACGCTTTTAACATCTTTCGATAAGCGGACGTGCCACTTACCACTTTTCATTTTCAGTACTCTTCCTAAAAACATTTGTTGTCTTAAAAATTCGCCACTTTAGTTAGATAACAATGAAGCAAGGCTGAAGAGAGCTTAACGGGACAATGATATGATGAGTCTAAACTCAAGCCAAGAATTGCAACCGTGGACCTGGTTGAGTCTCGTCAACACGATGTAGCAGCAAGAAGTAAAGCAACCAGAAACGAAAGCAAATCTGGATCAAGTCAAGTCAAGTCTCGCAGTCGCTTGGACAATTTAGCTTTTCGTCCTTTGCTTGTCCCCAGTGAAGGTCGCACAGGCCACTGCAAGATGAAACTAGTTCCAGTTTTCTTCTCGCTTCTTAAGTGACGAATGAGAATAAAATCTTACCTGTACAAACTTCTCCATCTCCAGAATATCCAGATTTACAAGAACAGTTATATGAGCCCTCAGTATTTATGCATATTGCACCGGCGCTGCAGTTGAACTTTCCTAAAGCACACTCGTCAACATCTAAAAAGGAAAAAAAGTATGCTTTGTTTCTGTAACGATGCTCTATGTGTCACTTTTAAAGTTTATATGTATACAGAATGAGTAAGACAAGCAAAGTTTACACGTTTATACTTTGCTTTTGTAGTTCTTATTGTTTTCATTTCACCTTTTCTTTCATATATTTTACCATTTCGCATTTCATTTTTATCCGTCGAAGGCTGTAGACTGACAGCCGAAAGCTCATTTTAGTTTTAAAAAGTTTTTAGCCAGCGAACATTTTTAACTTTTGAAAGTTGATTTCATTGGTCTCTTTTGAAAAAAAAAACAATTCTAAAGATATCGCTTCTGTAAAAACTCTCCCAAATAGGCGTTTTGATTCAAATAAATTTCATTTACCTTTCTCTTGTAAAGCAATTTATTTTAAATGAAAAAAAACACATCGTGCTATGGGTATAAGAGTCTCTGCCAGTAAGGATCAAGCAAAGTTGGAAATCGACCCAAAAATCAAAATTTTGATACTTTGTCAGAGTAAAGCCTATCATACCCCTGATTAATTGACATAATTTGTTTTCTCCAAAACAAGAGAAACTTATTATGGCACGCATTTACTTTAAAGTATCATTTTTTGCTGTAAAAATCGAAAAAATGTAGATTTAGAAAAAAACGATAAAAATTTACCGATACTAGCGTAGCCAATAAAACTTAGTCCAGTTGTTAATGATCATTTACAGATGCCATCCATGTATATTTCACAGGGATCAACAATATGTTTGGCTAAGAAAAGTATGTTAAAAGATGGCTCCTATCTTCTAATACTTTTACAGTTAGACACTGTCTATTTCCCGGGATATTTCTTGGGTAGGAGAAGGACTTTAGAAAATTTGTTTTTTAAGTTGTGAAAGGACTTTGAATAGAGTAGTTTTTTATCCAAAAATTTCCGCGGGCAATCATTGTGCGTTTGCTGGAGAGCGCCTCAAATATTCATAAAGTTCGATCTTTTCGGCACGCGTTCTGGGGGACATGGTCTGAAGGACTGGTTCCGAGTCACGGAACAGCAAGCTGTGGCACTTAAAGTCAAGCATTCTGCCTTGTTTATTCTTGTATGAACGTTTCTCGGTTTTATTGCCAATATTGTTTTGGCTGGTCTGATGAGTCTTACAGGTTACACGCGCCGTTACTCCCTACACTGGTGTCGGCGAAACCTGCGCACGCCGTGACACACAAGCGACACTTCTTCCTCCATATTATTGTAAAGGTGTTGGTCACTGGTAAAGAACTGCCTGTAGAAGGACCGGCACCACATAAGTATAGAGCATAGGTTGAACTGTTTGACTGGAAAGTCTGCTTGGAAAATTCACAAGGAAATCCTATGTGATAAAAATACCGACTTTTTCATTTAAACGTGGAGACGTGACGAAAAGTGTTTTAAATGCTTGCAAATGTGACAAACTTTACTGTTAAGCAAACGTTCGCTAGAAAATTCTGTCCGGTTCAAACACATTCAAGCGTGTGCTTATAGAGTTGCACTGGACTCGCGACAGTAGGAAACCGTGAGAACAGCTAAATTTGATTGGTTTCTTTTTTTATTTAGTTTAATATGTTGACTCACAATTAGGGGCGTCAACATTGTTTGCGTCGCCTTTTTGGTTTCTGAGGAATATAGCACTACCCATTACAAATTAAAAGACTGCCTGGACCAGTGACAGAACAAGGAGGCTAACAGCGACCGCTATCAATGGCCATCAATACGACTACGACTTTAGATTACTTTGGATTGCTGCATCCGCCATTTTAGTTATACCGCAAACTCATTATATCGCTGGCGGAAAGATATCCGGATTCGAGAGAAAAGCGTTTACACAGCAAAACTTTCCGGATTCAAAAGTTTTCTAAAATTCGGATTCAAAGTTCCCATTCTAGATACCGGATTCAAATCTCCGGAGACGTGACCAAACCAGTATGTTTTTATTTCGGATTCGTTCTCCTGTGTGTAAACGGCAAAACCAACCCGGCACTAAAACGTTCCAGATTCACCACGAATCCGGAACAATTTCCTCTAGTGTAAACCTAGTCTAGTGTGCACGATTAGATGAAAACGAAACTTCACTTGGCACATAATTTTACTTTTTTACCGTTAAGACTGCATCTTTTGAAGGAGCTGAGTGATCGGGGGGGGGGGGGGCGGAGGAGTCTGGTTATTTGCAAGTTGAATGCGTCGGAAAGTTTAGTCTTGTAATTTAATTACAGGTAATTTTGATACCGTACAGGTGTAACTTCCGTACAGGTATAGCTTACCCGGAAAACACATTATGGGAATTCACGAGGGACCGGTATATTGACTGTTTATAAATATAATGTTCTTTCACAATTTTTCTTTTCTTTTGGGATAGTTCAAAGTTATAAAAATCCACCGAAAAAACCTCGGGTAGATCTTTGCCGACTATTCACCTGTCAATCAAACGCGAAACAAATCTGATCGATAGACGCGCGCGAATACTCAGCGTATTCAAGCATTTCGCAGATGAAACATGTGAATATTGTGTACAGCAAAACAAGCTGTCCGTAAAAGCGCCAAAAATGGATAAATGCGGAATTGGAATACTTTCCGGGACAAATCGTGGTTCAGTTACTGTGAAAGGAAATATGATCACTGAATATCAAGCACTGAGTGATTGTCAACGTGACATAACAGGGCACTTGGAGATGTTGAAAATACATGGAGACGACGAGTTGTCTAAGAAAGAGCTGATTCTCTCTTCGCAATCTTTCCCAGTAGGGTGTAATTTGTTCATTACCTCGTTTCTACATATTAGGAGTATTTGAGGGGACTCCTGACATAAACTTTCGCGTGTGCCCTAAGCACTGAGACCCCTTTGGTATCAAGTGGAGAGGCTGAAAAAAATTTGCCAGGTTCCAGAGGGTGTCACATCTCACCGCTCAAGAAAGCACACGGGTGATCGCACTATCAGTAAGAAGCTGTCGGAGGAAATATTCATCAGGACAGGATCACTAATACCAGTCGGCTCAGATATCCATCTGTGTTATTGTTATTTCGTAGAAATACCACGCTAACTACTGCTGGTTTTCACTGTCACGCAACGAAAAAATAAAATCAAAAATATTGAATAAAAATAGTCAAGAATTGGTGATATTATAGGAGATTAATAGCTTATCTACTTTGGCGAGTCTCAGGTCTTTGCAATTTTTCGTACTCATGTTAGCCGTCAAAATGTTTTACACAAATTTATAGAGCTCAGTATGGAAACACTATAGCTGTGTCCTGGAGAGGGACAAAGTAAAGGCGGCCGGAAATCAATGAAAACATCTGGAATTAACCTCTGCTATTAAAATCGATCCGTTCGTCCTTTTGAACTAGCCGATGTTCACGTAAACACTTTTCACAATACCTCAACAGTTTAGACTGCTAAAAATCACTGAATTAGTTTTTTTTTCAAACATACCTGGCACATTCTGTCGGCCATCTCGATGTCCCGTGGCATGAAAACACCGAATTTCGAAATGCCCTACTATAAAAAAAAAGGTTGCTATCGAACTGAAAACCATCAAAAGGAAATGTATTTAGGATGTTCAATAACCAAAGAAAGCTGGAAACTCAGGGGCTCTGCGATTTAACCTTTTAGAATATTGATGACGTCACGTAAAACAAAGAATTGAACATACTCACCGTCTGACAAGGCTACTACTATTTTGTTATTCTTGCAGCAGTCTGTCGGCAGTGCCGCGAAAAGCTTAACACAAGCATTGCGATGCATGAAAAACAGTCAAAACAGGTGTGCAAAAAAGTGAACGTAAACATTTTACAGCGGGTCCCTCATGCCTGTTGAGACTGACTCTTTAGTTCACCCATAGGGCTGGTTCACACTTTGACATAAGCATAAGCATAAGAAAATGGAAAAAGTTCCATTCCTTGCGCTTATGCTTATGATTATGTCAAAGTGTGAACCAGCCCATAACAGATATAATGCTTTAGTGACCTACCTAGCCTGTTCCAGGCTCTCGGTCAGTGAGGACGATCGAGAAAGCGAGTGGTCGACGGGCGAGAAGCAGGGTCAGCGGCGAGCGGGATCCGGGAGACCCCACTCGTTCCCCGCCCGCTTTTTCAATCATCCACTGACAGAGAGCCTGGAAGAGGTCTCCTTTTTCCCTACCAGACCCCACTCGTCGCCCGCCCGCTTTTTCAATCCTACACTGACATAGAGCCTGGAACAGGTCTCTTTTTTCCCTACCAGACCCCTCTCGTCCCGCTCCCGCTTTTTCAGTCCTCCACTGACAGAGAACCTGGAACCGGCTACCTACCTTGTGCTTCAGACCTTTCTTGTGTTTCGCTCTTTTTGAGCGTTGTACATTTCCTGTCACGGCAGTAGCTGATTGGTCAGGGAGGACAAAGATAATGCGTGGCAAGACCAGGAGGCGCGCGAAAGATTATGCGGAGTCCTTTTTCGACTCACGATCCCCTTCACTCAGGTTCTCTCCACTATCAAGGGACTCTGTAACGCTTGTGGAGATGCAGTGGGAGTGTTACAGAACAGAGAAAAGTAAAAGAAAGTGCTTATTGCTTCGGCCAACAGTATGAAATGAAAGTTGTTCGGACCCTGATAAGAGACCTACCCTGGAATTTCCATGTTTGTCTCGTACTTCCCCTGATTTTCAAGCCTTCAAACAGACCTTCACTTCTTGAATACAATGTCCCAATACGCCCGACGCGCTTTAGTTTCTGCACAGGAGTAAGGTTTAGCCAGTCATTTATTTGTTAGAAAACGACAACACAGAAATCGGCGTTATGCTATGGTCTACTAGTACTTGAGTAGTAATTAATGCTATATTTTATTATTAACGAAGGGCCTTGACAGCGTTTCTGCGGCCACTGAGGCCAGCGTCCTGGGCGATGATCAAGAAGAGACTCAGGTGGAAGCGCTTTCACGGGACCTCGAGAGGTTGGCTATTAACCCTGGTAGTACTCTGTACCAGCTTTCCTCGTCCGAGGAGGTGACGCAGTCGACCACCGATGACAGCATCAGCCAAGCCACGTGTGCAAAATACCCCGGACTGGCAGATAACACCAGGAAAGGCAAAGTCGCTGCATTGCAATTGTCCGTAGATGAGTGCAGTAATGGGCCTGTCGGCTTTATTATGAAGCGTCCTTTGAGTGATGCCACGTCAAAAACGCATGATTGCTATATTCGCAAAGCTAGTGAAATCATCGTGGAAGTCCTGAAAACCGTAGCGCCACAGTCAGCTCCAGAATTGTGGGAAGCAGTGAGAAGAAAGGACGAAGTTAGCAGGATTCTTGAGTCCGTACATCCTGGAAGTGATCTACTGTTAGCTGTGGTTGAGTCCTACAAACAAGCGGACTCCTCCGAGAGGGGGCGCCAATTACTAAATCTTGTGGCCAGTAAAGTGACCTACGCAGCACTGGCAGCCCACATACCTCGACTGACAAGATATGAGTTCATTGCGGCAAGACGATACAGGCTTGAGGTTGGCACGGGACTCCCTGTACAGCCAGTGGCGAAACAAACTAGAGAAAAAGTAGACTCTGTCAAGTTAGATCACTTCCTCGACTTTATTACTTCTTCTAACATCGCGCAGGATCTCCCGTTTGGTAGGAAAACATTGAAATTAAGCTGCGGCACGAAGATCGACATTCCTAATGTGATAAGGACATTGCTCCCATCTCGCCTGATCAAGCAGTATAACCAATATTGCAGCGAAGAGAATTACGTCCCACTCTCGACCAGTACTCTGTTTAGAATCTTATCTGAAGCATGCGTAGCGTCAGTTCGAAAGAGTTTATAGGGGTTAGACAGCTAGGCAGCAGAAGGGGGACGCGGTTTCGATGACCTTTTATCGCTTCTTGACGCCATAGTGCAGTATGACGCTAATGAAGATGTAATTACTGAACTCAAGGACGACTTTAAATACCTCAAGAAATACATCAAAAGCGATTATAAGGTAAAGGAATAGTGTCTACAGTGTATATGGAGTCTGTCTGTTCATTGTGTAGAGGTGAAACAGCATGATT
>CM042750.1:6655466-6665466 GCA_022496165.2 Catalaphyllia jardinei | reverse complement strand
CTAGTGTGGCAAACTACAGTTCTGTGCTTTATTTAAAGCTGTTTTTTAATGTAGAAATTAATACTTTATTTGTGATTACAGTTTAGTTTTTTCTTGTAACATAAATTTGCAATCTCAAAGTCAAACTCCTTGGTTAAAATGTTTATCATAATTTAACTGTAACACACATATAACAACCTGCTTGACTAAACAGGTTTTTATATTTTTTGGTGTTACATGGCAAATCTCTGCCAGCAGGTTCTTAAACCACTAGGTTCATACATATGCAGTTTTACTGTGTTGAAAATTTACGTCACCATTTATTTTCCAGCACTATCCCCGAAAAACGATGCAATCTGTTAGCATGTGATTAATCTGATCGTGTAACTAATCCATCAGTCAAAGGAGGGATGTTTACCTATAATATAAACTTGTTTCCTGTACGACAAGATGAATTAAGAGAGAGTTCTTAGTTAAGAGAATTAAGTTGGAACAGCAAATCCCTTAGAGAAATCAACGTCCAAATGTACATCAATCATCGCCCTACCCCGCTATTACAAAAACTTACTTACTTTTTTGGCTCATTGCGTCTAAAATGATAAAAAAAATTCTGTAATAAGTCAGACACAGCGTCTAAAAATAACAAACAAAGTAGATTCAATTCATTTTCAGTGCCTTGATGCCCATGGCTGGCGATTCTGTGACTCGCAACTAGTCCTTCAGACCATGTCTCCCAGAACTCGTATTAAGAAAATTCAAAATTTATGAATGTTTGAGGCGCTGTCCTGCAAACGCACAATGATTGCCCGCAGAATTATTTTCATCAAAAACTACTCCATTCAAAATCCTTTCGAAACGCACAAATTTTCCAAAGTCCGTCTGCTACCCTAGAAATATCTCGGGAAAAGAGAGATAGCCTCTGACTGTAAGAGTATTGGAAGAAAGGGGCCATCTTTTAACACGCTTTTCTTAGCCAAAAACATTGTTGATCCCTGTGAAATATACATGGATAGCATCTGTAAACTGGACTAAGTTTTATTGGCTACGCTGGTATCGTTTTTTTTTTAAATGTACATTTTTTCGATTTTTAAAGCAAAAAATGCCTCCTTAAAGCAAACGCATCCCATAGTAATTTTTCTTGTTTTGGAGAAAACAAATTATGTCAATTAATCAGGTGTATGATAGGCTTTATTCTGACAAAGTTTTAAAATTTTGATTTTTGGGTCGATTTCCAACTTTGCTCGATCCTTACTGACAGAGACTCATAAGACAGATAAAGAATAAAAGAGTTATTAGGGGGCTTAGCAGGCACGACGGAAACGGTCAGGAGAACTTCATAACAGAAACGTTTACTGGCCCAATGGCTGTGCACGTGCGTTATAAACTTGTGTACATTTTTTTGACTGTCCTCTGTAAACAACAGTATACGTATGAAATGACCAAGGTTTTGGTATTTTGGAAGACGTGAACCACCAAGGTTACTTTTTAGCATTTCCTTTTGAAATTGAATGTTGTTTTTATTAGTTATTTAGCGTGAGCCAGCTTTTAGATGAAAATACAAACGGAACAGATCTAGATAATGGCAGAGTTCGAAGGTTAACTTTAAATTCATTAAATGAGATTTGTAGATTTCTAGCACTTGAACTAGCATGATATGAAATCGAGAACAAATAATCCAAAGTGGTCAGTTTACGCTGTTGTTTTGCAGACAACAGCTGAATGTGCAAAGATTTACCGAACAAACTTACATAGACATGAGTCTGGTCATTAAACAATTTTTCTGTCGAGGTTCTCATTTCCATTGCCGTGCGTTTTGCTAAAGCTTTCAATTTTCATCAGATCGCCCACCCTTCTCACCACTTTGACATTCCTGACCATGGAATCCAGCAGTACACAAACAGCGGTAGCCTTTGTTGGTAAAACCGGTTTGACAGGTCCCGTTGTTCTGACAGGGGTTATCAACACAAGCACTCTAAATAGGCAACCGCAAACCATGTCAGTATTCAATAAACAAGGAATAAAAGTTAGTAGTTTAGCCGTATTCTTGCCATTCAAATTGAATATTTTTTCATGAACTTACATGCACATGTCGAAACAGCCAGAAATATCTCTCAACTGTTTAATTCGACCAGCAGCTTTTAGCCATATGGAAAAATTAGTCATTTATTTCGTTTCTTAATCTTTTTCCTTCTGGAAGGGGTAAAAAGTCGATGCCCTTATAGAAAATCAGAGTTTTCACAGTTGAAATAAGGGGGCTTATACCATGTCAAAAAGTATTTCCTCTGACGCCTGCAAAATGAAACAGAATTTAGATTATACAGTCTTACTTGTATTTTACTGCTATTATTAGAGTACCTAAGAAATGTCTAACTTTCAGTCAACGTTTCTAGCTTCTACAATAATTGGAAAATTTGTAATTTGCAATTGTAAACCTTGGATCGTAATTATTGTAAAGTGCTATTGAGCTTAAAGGAAATGGCGTTACATAAATAAAGTATTATTGTTATTTCCTGAAAAGACACCACCTTCGATCCACCATCGTCTTATGTTATAACTTCAAAGCAGAAATGTTAAAAGAAAACCAAAAAAGGCTCCATTGTCCTTGTCAAAATTCAAACAGGCAGATATTTGACCAATGACACCTAGCACCAAATTGTTTCAAGACATATGTCAACAAAACTGGAGTCCATTTTGTGATATAAATTAATTCTTACCTTTGTTCCACGGTATACATAATCTGAGTTTTCCTCCATGTCATTTTTGTTTCCTTCATGAGTAGAATTATTCAATTCACATCTGTGTCCCCCAGGTTTACTTCTCCTCATCAAATTATAACTTACACAATTGTGCTCCATGTAGCAAAGCGAATCACAGAAGTCGATCATCAAGGGATCATGAACCCGTATCACGTGATTTACGAGGCGCTTGCCAACGAACGCTTGTTTGGCTCTGAACTCCAGGTGACGACATTGCTCTGTAAAGTAGGTATACTAATAGATATTAGTATAATATCGTGATGGTTCTTACATGTAATCCATTTTTTTAATCCCATGGAACTTTCACAGTCTCTTAATACATTTTACATGGTCCGACACTTTCAAAAGTTATTTTCTATTGGTTGTAAAGATATTTATTACTTTATATTGTGAAAATGGCTGCACTATTCTCTTTAGGAACACAGTTGGCAATTCCGAGTCCATCTTGAATGCCCTGGTCAAGACAGCCAATCATATCAAGATTTGGTTCATCCATACTTAGTAGAGGGAAATGCTTAGGGAATCTTTGTTGTATGTTTTTGTTTTGAGAGTTGACCCTGCACAAAACCTGGCAAAATACAAAAAGTGCATATGTGAGCTCCTACATTGCGATTATGTAATTCAAGCATAATCTATGAGTATAAAGCAAAAGATGCGTAGGGTCAAGGACCTTCCAACTTGAATCTGAGACTTCTTTGATGTTCACCTGCCTTCCTGGCCATTTTTCGTCTATTAACTATAGTTCATCATCTTACACGCTTTCAGAGATGACTTTTTAACAAATAAAGAAGCCTCGACAACAGAACAGAGCACAGTCCAGGCTTCTTTGTTTATGTGGTGGGGAAATGTAAGTCGCGTTCTCCTTCTCGCAGGTGTATGGGCAATATTCTCGGATAAGGACGAACTAGCGAGCTCAGTTAAGTAGTTATTAAAATGACTCCGCGATCCATTCTCGTTGAGCGCGCGTGCGAAAGGTGCGCATTAATTTGACTTGCTCTAGTCGTCTAAACGTTTAACTTGAGCTGCCCCCCACCCACTTAAAAAAGATTTCTCCTGTACAAAGAAATGCTAATTTTATGCAACGAATAGAAAAAGCATTTTGGCAGAATTAATTGCAAAACTAAGACCGCTAACTGAAACTGAACCAATTAGTTGTAGAGCCATATAATCTTATTACAAGTAAGAACGGGCCGCGCCAGAAGACGCTGAGGTTAGGTGATCGAAAAAAGCCTAATTCGTCTTGAAGATTTTGTAATTGCTTTTAAAACAGTAACGAAAAGGCGGAAAAAATTCAAACTTCCAAACTTAATATCTCCAAGAAGGATAGCGCGATTTCCATTTTTTTTTTCGCATTTCACTTTATCTGAACGAGTTCTTTCAGAATCGTATACCTTTGGTGCCATAACAGAGAAATGAAATTTTGCCTTAAGGACTGAGACGTCGTTTCCCCGACAAAAACCGTTAAAATAAAGAGAAAAGAAACAATACGATTGTTTAGACGATTGTTTAGCATAAAAAGTTCTATCACTGTATAAAGTTTAAGCTCTTTCGGATAAAAGAACCAAAGGCTTTTTTTTTTTCAAAAGTGCATCTTTCGTGACCTCTGCTGGCCCGGCGTGTAAATAATGCCAGCTGCCTACTTAGTTTATCGCAACACCCAGTAATACCCTAACCAATATATATGCCATCACTGTCACTTAGTATAGAAAAAAAAAACATAAAACAAAAAAAAAGGAAAACAACGATATAGCTGAAGAATATAAGTCATCTTTTGTTTTGCTTCGACCTGTAAAAAAAATTAAACTTGGAATAGAATAATATGAATAAAATAAAATAAATTTTTATTCCGGGTTTGAGTTTTGAAATTTGATATTTTAATCTACCGTTTATTGTAGTGTTCGCAACGTAAAAATAAGTGACAACAGAATAAAAGTTCTTGTCCTATAATTATTGCTGCGAAGCCCCCAGGCTTCGCAGCAGACTAATTTCGGTCGCGTACGTGACCAGCCTGGGTTCCCTGCGCCAGATGCCAGGCTCATTTGAAAAATTTTAGATGTATGTATATCACCGCATTTGCCTCGATTTCGAGGAATCGACATCTAGGCTCTTCCGATTCTGAAGAACTTCCACCATCAAAGTGGTATCGATTTGGAAAAGAAAATCCTGTTTCGTGTAGAAAGCCTCGTTTTCGCGGGCGAAGAGTTTGAAAGTAAGTGACGGTTGTACAAATTCCTATGACTAAAGCCGATTTGTTTCTCAAAATATTTGAAGCATATCCTGGAACTTTGAAACGCTTTGAAGACCTTTACGAGAGTTTCAGCGCAAAAACAGTCTAGACTAGACCAGAGTTTTGGTGGACGTCAAGCATCTCATTCGCATGCATGAATGACCCCGAGAGCAAGCAAAACTACACGCAAACAAATTATTTCTGCGCGTGTTCGTCTTGAAGCTACGGACTGAACAAGACTAAAAGGTCTTAAAAACCATATGATATGGTTATGAGTTATTAGTTTTATAGAATAAAGTTTTGTTCAGTCGGTAGCCCCTAGAAGAATACGTGCAGTTCAATTTTTTAGGAGCCCCCCCACTCCTGTTGGTTTTTAAGTATACAAATTTTCGGAGCCCCTCCTCCCTATTTTTTTCAGAGCCCCCCTTTCGGGTGTCTAAAAATTTTCAGATCCCCCCCCCCAATATCTTCATCCCCCCCCCTTGTCATATTAAATGAACTTTCCCTTAGCCTCTGGCAAAATACTCTAATGTAGTAGCTCATGTTGACTCATCCCTCTACAATACTTCCTAAATGTTATGAAACATGTTCCACATAACCTTCGTTTACAGCACTTCACTTTCCAATGGAAACTGCTAGTCATATCTATCTTACGTTGAACGAAATCTCAAGAGGTGCTTCAGAGGTTTTAGTGGCGAACAGAGAAATTTGCACAGAAGTGGTGACTAAAAAACTCAGTTACATAGTCGAATCTATTCTGCAAGCTTTGAAATTACTTTCCGGTCTCCGTTGTCTTTATTTTCGTTACTGGTGAGGAATGACTGAATTGTTTTGCTTTTTGTTGTAGTTTTAGAACGAAAACTATCTTCCCCTCTGACAAAAGTCTAATGGTGACAAACTTAAGTTATCAATGAAAACCCCCCATGCCAAATAAATGCCGTCCTTTAAAATTGAGTTCGAAAATAAGGCAAGCGTACTTAAAGGAAAATAAACTTACCGGCAAAAGAGCTGGGTTTTGGCATCAGAAAAGACACTAACAAGAACTGAACCAAGCGGAGGAAAAAGCTAAACATGCTCGCTAATATTAGACAGGATTCCCAAGAAGAAATAATAATAACAGTACCTGCGAGGCATTTGCACTGCAAGTTTTAACAAAGGGATACTATTGTTATTAATATTTTTGAACGAAGTCAATTATTTCACGGCTAGGCTTTGACCAATGGACGTGCCCGCCGTTTGTTCACCTCACTAATCATTGATTATTAACTCCACTATAAAAGTTGTTTTGGATATATCTAGGCAAATAGTTCTTGATGTGCCGCTATATCGTAATGCCTGCACATTTTTGGGCCACATTTGAAAAAAAATACAAGAGAAATGCGATAGTCGGATATATATAGTAAGTCTTGAAGTAACCCACGCTAACAAATCCTCAGTATTCATTTGAGGTAATCGCTTTGTCAGCCAGCTGGTTTAACCACCGCAGTGAAGCATACACCTGCTCTTGTGAAGAATTTGAAAGAAAGCTTTGACATAAAGTAAAGTTAAAAATGGAATGACGGTTCATTTGATATCTGTTATTGCATTCCTTCAAAAGATTTGTACGTACAAAAAGTAGATCTAACTTTTTAAAACCCTGTTTAGTCAAAAAGCTGTTACGCTGATTTAATCAAGGAAGCTTGTTTCCCGATCGCTGGTGTGCTGGGGTGATCCCTGGTATCACATTGCGTGTTGCCCACCCACAAATCGTTTGAGTTACTAGCGGGCGCATTTAAATATTAAAATGAAAATTCGCAATATCAAATACCGTAAATCTGAACTGTTCTGACGACCACCTAGCGGTTACTGAAACGGCAGACTTTGGATAAAACAAAAATACGAGGGAAAATACGCGTCCGTGAACATCTCTCTTCAGACAAGTCTTCACATATCTTCAAACATTTACAAAACTCAGAAAGTTGTCGTCAATCTTGCTCTGCGGATTGTTTTGAAATCCTTGATTCCGCCCCTACTAAATTTCAGCTTAAACTTAAGGAGGCTATGCACATAAACTGGGAAAAACCTAATTTAAACCAGCAAGTTCATCACGTCAATCTGACACTTACCCTTTAGGCTTAATATTCTTTCCAACACTTTGTTATTCACTCAAATATGTCACTTAATCATAATTAATTATGTATGCATGTTTCGCCTAGTTGTTATATAGTCCTAACGGTTTTTCAAATATTCTTTAACTGACGATGATGTTCGTAACATCGAAACATGTCTTCGAAATTTAAATTTAAAAGTGTCGTAACCTTCTTAAAAATAACGAAAATATAATATATTTAAAAATATTAATCGTCTAGCTTCAGTACACAACCCGACCATCTGACCATAAAAGATTTCAAGAAAAGGAAATACGTAATTAAAGGAAATACGCTACGAGAGCAGGCGAGATATACTACCATTCGGGCATTTAATGGAAAATTCAACGCCAGTCTTGTTTTTGACTGGTAATAGACCACTTTCGATATTTTAAAATTCAGCATGGCAACGAGGCTTGAAGGACACAAAGAAAGGAAATTAAATAACCATTTTTATTCATTTCTTTTGTTTGTGTCTTCTAGACCTCACTACCTCACTAATATATTGAAAGTGATCTATAGCTATTACGATTGGTAAGCTGGCTTCACGGCTCACAGCTTAATTTAATATTTTTAAGGTTTTAATGTTTTATATTCACTGGGTAGTCCTAGAAACAACGATTTACTATTGTAGAGTTCTATCCTACGAACTGCCTCAGTTACAAATCTAACTCTCTCTTCAATATTCTACCAGTTTTTGGATATTCTGTTTTTTATAGTCGACTTCGTGTCAACATGTCGAGATTAGCCCGTGCTTGTGATTGCAATTGGTCACTGAGGTTCCGGTGGGGATCTGAATTCGGGGTAAATTCAAACTAGTAATATATCGGTCTGTGAAAACGCTTTGCAACGTCAGGAATATCGGAAATTTGCAGACCTCTCTTGATTTCGACTTACGTGATGAAAATGTAGCCCATTGCTTCAATGAATTGATAGCCATTATCTGGATCGTGCTTTGCCACATTTCCACAAGTAATAGAGTGCTCAGGAGATCCACCTGTACCAAATCCGATTCTGGAATCACACCTATTGCAATCTTCTTCATTGTTGCCAGCAAAACCGATTCTTGCTCTGGAGTAACCCCCGTCAGAACAAAAGGCATTGAAACCTTCCTTGTTGCAATTGAGCTGCAAAGAAGCCTGTGAAACAATCAGTGTCTTCCACGTGTCACGACCCAGAAACGTGGCGCGATACTGCTCGTCAGCGATCAATGAATACATAGAGTTAGCCTGCTTGTCGATGACAATGAAATTAATCTCTAGGCCGATCTTCATACCAAGACAAATCCTGGAGAAGGGTGTGTTCCAGTAGGTCGGTAACTTGGTCTCTTGTGTGTCAAACCCGGTCTCCCCTCCTGTAAGATTGAATGTTTCGTTGTTGGTCCAGAGGTCTGAATCGTAGTGAAAGGTTTGCTGAAAGATACAATTGAGATAGGATATGTCGGTATTAAAAATATAATTTAGTTAGTTATTGCAAGTTTCTCCATGACATTTTACAGGTATAATTTGTGTCAATATCAAAGGAACAAAACGGTCATCTTGTTTAGTTGTGAAGCAAAAAAGGAACGAAATAAGAAACAACACCAACCATTATCATGCATGTCATAGTTTACGCGCATGTTTAGCGAAAAATCATTCATTTTATATTGTCCTTGCATAAAAGCCGCATGGTACTTTCTCGTTAATGAAGGTAATCCGATAATTCAGTGTGCACACTATTCTTGTAAGAAGCAATGTGTCACTGATGTTCTCACCCCCATCTTGACGTCATCTGCGATCTATTACTGAACAGACGTACGGCAAGATGAAATCTATTTGTTTAATAAAAACACTCTTAAAAGTTTAGGAGAACTCGAAAAGCTAAGGAAACACTCGCCTACGGCTCGTGTCCCACAGTAATTCTCGTTAATACTCTTATTCTTCAGCCATTTCAGCTTTAACAGAAATAGTATACAAACTGCGGTTACAAACACGACAAAACAACGCATGTTGCAAAAAGCTTTGATTAATGACTTAACGTTTCGTATGCCTCAACATACATCGTTCTGAGGATGTATGTTGAGGAATACGAAACGTTAAGTAATTAGTAAAAGTTTTTTTTACAACATGCGTTGTTTTGTCCCGTTTGTAACCGTAGTTTGTATATTATTTCTGCAATTCGCGTTCTTCCAAACTTCCACTCGTGTTTCTACAACTCGACAGAATCATGCTATTTATTAAGCGTTGTTAAGCAAGCTAAACTCTCACAATTTTGTATTGATAAAGATGATTCGGCTGAGGCTGAGTCTTTTAAAGTTATAGAGTAATTGTTTTTATTTAGTAGTAAAACCAGAAATACAATGTGCCTCAAAAAAAGAAGTAAACAAGCAGTGTGGTGTATGTACCTGATTTCCGTCCATCTTCATGACCAAAGCCCATCCACCTCCTTCGCATGCTCCGAGGTCATCAGTCATGTGACAGTAGACCGGAAGTTCATCTGACCCCAGCGTCACCTGGTAGGCTTTGTCGCCTTCAAACCTAAATAATAAATAAGGACACTTTGAATACGAAACTTCTATGAAGATTGGGAAACTTAATTTATCAACTGCAGAGCAAAAGTGTAGGTATCTCATTATGGAGTTTCATAATTTCCGTGCGGCAAAAGAAAAGACTCTTGCACCTGAACTATCCGTTTTAACGATTTGACAACTAAGTGACAAGGGTGTTGTTGATCGTAAATTATGCAATGGACGATATTCCTTGATGAAGTTTTTGGTAGTTATCTAGAGCAATTGGTTGCTTGAATTTGGTCGATTTCAAGAAAAATTATATCAAATTAACGTTTTCTTTTCTCCTCTATAGCGGTTGTCTTAAAATGTAGCATGAAGCTTTCAGAGTTTGTTGTATTAAAAAAGCGTTATGTTAAGTTTCACC
>CM042750.1:6635466-6645466 GCA_022496165.2 Catalaphyllia jardinei | reverse complement strand
ATCCTTCATTGCTCGATCTATATTTCATGTGATTACTCAATATTATAACAGTGAGCGAGTTCGTATGTCAATCTGAACTGCGGAAGCAACTAACACTGTTGATGACGATAGGGCCCGTTTTAGCCACAATTTTATTAGTCATACTTATAACAACCATAAATGTGCTGATCATCTTGCCTTAGTTCCACGGTATACATAATTTGGGTTTTCCTACATGTCGTTTTCATTCCCTTCATGGGTAGAATTATTCAATTCACATCTGTGTCCTTCATTTTCACTTCTCTTCTTCAAATTATAACTGGAACAGTTGTGCTCCATGTAACACAGCGCATCACAGAAATCTGTCATCAATGGATAATGAGCTCGTATCAAGTGATTCACGAGACGTTTGCCATGGAATGTTTGTTAAGCTCCAAACTGCAAACGACGACATTGGTCTGAAAAACACATATCTACCTGTTCAGTACAATTGCGTTTCTCTCAATTGTTATTTTGCATGTTACAAGTCTTCAAGACAAATGAATTCAAAGCTCAACGTAATATATTTGAAACGTAAAACGAGCAGTATGAAAACTGTGACTGACAATTTCAAGAGTTTATTACTGCGAAAATTGGAGCAAAATGCGCATCAAATTTTGAAAACGTCTAGCAGAAGGTAGCTTTCTTTGGTAATAGCCCATCCAAATAGTAACTCTGGGTTCAAAATACTGAAATATTTGCTCTTCAGTACAGCTTATTAAAGTTTAATCGATGCCAGTGCGGTAAATGAGATATTTAACAACTAGACCAGTAGCCCTTGAGGGCGAAGGGTCTAATTACGGCTTTAGTATCACCCAGCTAGTCGGACAGAAAAGGAAATAATTAAGTTAGCAAGTGCAAGTTGAAGAAAATTAATATTATTTGGGAATAAAACGAAAGAAAAACCGACCGACCAATTAAAATGCAGGATTTGCATTAGTCCACTAGTTGAGTAATACAGTTACTAAGATTCACTATTCCAGCACACCGCCTGCGTAGCAGGCGATTCCTTTCTTTTCCGGGCGGAGATCGAACAAGCGAGCGAAAAAGCAGGCGAGAGAAGGAGCACGCCTGGGGTGAGCAAAAGAAAATTGGGGAGAAGTGGGGAGGGGTAAGCAAGAAGGGGAGGGGGTGGGGAGAAAAGGAATCGCCTGCAGTCAATCCCAAACATTTCGCCCACGAACGGGGAGCAATAGTACAATTTTAATGGTTATTAGCCCGTCAAACGAAATATGACATCACAATTAATTCTTTCATGCATAATCCGGCATCCGGAACACAACAAGATCAAAAAAATTTAGAAATGGCAAACAGATCGTTCCAAAACTGGCGCAAGAAGCTGCCGTTAGAGTCATAGCAGACGGCCGTTACTTCGAGAAAGCTATATTTTTGTACAGAGACATCGGTTTCTTCCATCAAATTGATCGAGCTTACGTATCTCCATTTTCCAAACTTCGTTTTTTAAATAAACAATGACAGACGCGACAATTAAAAGGAAGCCTCTTTACGCGTACTATTTGTTTTTAGCGGACTCTATCAAGCCCATGCAGGGCACTTGTCAAAACGAAGTTAATTATCATTGGTTCTCGTGTGACAGTTGGCGCCCCATGAGAGCGCGGCATGTTTGGGGGCGTTCGGTAAAATGTCTGGAATTGATTGCAGGCGTTTCCTTCGCTCGTCTTACCCCTCCCTCAGTTCCTTATTTTTCGCAGTCCCTTCCAGTTTCGTTCCCTTCGCGTAAGTTTTTGGAAACGCCTGCTACCCAGGCTATTGTAATAGTCTCAGATTCAAAGCTAGTTTTTACAATAACTGTCTAATTTCTTGCGCCCTGATGGGCCTAATTTAATCATCAATAAGAGTACAGACGGATAAAATTTTGATTTATGCACGCTTTCAACAGTTCAACTTTCAGCTGTTTAACTGTCAGTCTCTTAACCAATGGGATTTTATTGAGATTTTTACTGCGGAACCACTCGCCCGTGGCTCTTGGTTCCTCAGCCACTTTAACAATGTTAATACAGCTTATCAATAAGAGAACAGGCGCATAAAAAAAACTGACCGTCATCAATTTGTTAATTTGTAGTCGGCCAACGCATGAACGTCTGCAAGAGAGTCTATATTAAAACTATTGAGTCATTAAAATCTTTGCAAAAACACCTCAAGAAAACACCATGCGGCGAGGGTATGACAAGGTAAAATACTTAACCAAAAACAAGCAAAACGAAACTTACTTTCACTAAACGCATGTATTTTAAATGTTGGGTGCGCCTTCTGCCCTGTCCTCTGTTCTGTTTCTGACCAAGTTCACTCGCGCACGAAATACTCTTCTAACATTATTGAAAACATTAAGTGATCTGAATTGTTGAGGCGTGAGAAAATTGTCATTACTCGACTCCAGAATTTGAAAGAGGTCCGCCTGATGTTTTCAATTTGAGATCAGAACTTCAATCATGTACGAGTACCCTATTAAAACCATTATATCACTCTTATTTAAGAGCTTCAGGGTAACTTGGTAAAACTAGACACGATTTTTCCACTAGACACGACTAGACACGATCTAGCTTTGTTTTAATGATTAGACTCCAAGTGTAAGGTTAAGATTCTCCAGTTGTAATAACCTTGGAACTTACTAGAAACCCTACTCGATTACTTATTTTCTCATTGATAAGCCAAAGTCAATTCCCCACGGTTCTGTGGATTCCATGTCTATGCCTAAATCAATCTTTAACCCTAAGAAACTACGCCCTGAAAAATACGTTTTTTTTTGTGGTTTCTTTCTCGGTCTGATACTCAGCCACTTTGAATACATGGGTAAAATGTTTTGTATTTTTAATTTTTAGGCTCCAGGTGTACGTCTTCCAAAAATGAATAATACGAAATTACGTAAATTCAGTTACATGAGTCCAGAAGCTAAATGTTCGCCTTGATATATCAGTCAGAAGACAAAACATTAAAATGAGTTTTAAACAAAAAAAGTACCTGCAGAAAATGTAGTCTTGAATGTCAGAAACAGCAACACGAAGAACTCGACACAGTGGATGAAAAAGAGATACATCTCGCCAGTATAAACGCGAGGAGCTATGATAGCCCCTTCCGAAACATAAAAATGCTTTGCAGCTGGAGTTAAGGTATAATTATGGCTTTTGTTTTTCCTTTTGTTTTTCAGTGTTCTAATAAGTTCAATCTCCATGACGTCAGTTTTGACCAATCGACTTTCACCGGCTGCAGTCCATCAATTACACTTCAGTGTTTGTATTTTATTTTATTTTTTGTCAGGTAACGGCTGCCTGTAGCACTTCGTCGACAATTGGTAGAAAGGTCCGATTTATTTTTAGTGTAACAAACTCTTAATTCCACCACTTTCAAACTAAGAACTGACGCATAGTGAGGGGGGCAGATTTAAACGGAAATACCGATACAGTCTTACACAGGCCAATGCGTTAGATGCGCCACTACAACGCAAAATTAAAGTAAGATTTTGAGAATTGTATCATTTCTAAAGTTTAACAACGATGCGAAATTGATAAGTTCTCTATGTATTAAGTTAGCCGGAAACCCTCTATGCTCGTGAGAGATATTTTACTCAGTGGCTTCGTGTGATGTCAAACCAGTCCACGATAGCAACAAAACGAAGCACCTGCCCTAGTTAGCAAAACAATATAATGTTTGAAACTTCGCAGGATTGAAAACTAAACATGCCTTTTGTCACAGAGACTAAGACCATAATCATACAGTACAAGTGATCTTTCATCATCGCTCCCGGGCTATTCGTCATTGCATTTCCCAACTGACTGACCATTTATCCGTTTTCCTTGTGGAGAATTGGACTGTAACTGGCCTTCAACAGATTATAAAAAGCGCGCGCAAATGAAATGACAAAGGTAGGTTACATGTGCCTGATTGAAAGAAAGCTAATTTCCGAAAAAATTGCTAATGACAGAAGAAGTATCCCGCAAAGACTTTTTCATTCCGGCCTGCTGCATCGAGGTCCTACTTTGGGTCAATCCTTCCATCTCACCCCATTAAAAGCGTAATCCTCATCGCGTATGAATAAAGTGACAGTTTTCGGAGGAACGCCCGTGACATCTGGTTTTGAGGTGTTCATTTTGCATCCCGCCGTCAAGTTTGAATCTTTCCCGCTGAACTCGCAATAAAGTCTCTTGTGTTAATTTATTCAACAAAATGCCCGCGCTAAAATCGTGGTTTTGTTTTTGTCAGCATAATTTTATCGTTATTTTGTGTGTGTATAAGTATATGTATGCATGCATGCAAAAATGTCTGAAGTATCTATCAAACCATTTTAAATTATTTGGTCTATTTAGACCGTCAGCCCTTAGCCTCGCTGTTGGTAGAATAAATGCTTGCAATTTTATTAACGTACTAGCGGTAATTGTCCTCGCGAACTTGAATGACGATCAAAAGTTTTTTGAAACATCTCTTACTGTTTCCCACTAAAAGCAAAACGAGCAACAGACAAGAACAAAAACAAGACTAAACAATTAACTATACTGTGTGATGCAGATTATGTCGGTTATACAGCCCGACGCCTTCATCAACGCATTGCTAAACATAAGTATTCGTCCATCGGTAAACATCATTTAGAAGTTCACGGTTATAAAAATCTTCTTAATGAGGGCCAATTTTGTGTTCTCAGGAAGTGCCACGAGAAATTTCACCGCGTCGTTTACGAAATGCTATTCATCAATGAGCTATGGCCTAGCCTTAACACTCAGAGTGACTCCATCAGGGCTTAACTCTTTGTTTAGCTTCCAATTGTAGCTTCTATTTAATGAACTATTGTTTTTTCCCGGTATTTTATAGAATATTCATACTGTTTCTTTTTACTTGATAATGACGTCTGAGAACGTCGAAACGTCGTTTATTTTTAACAGTTTTTAAAAATTTCTTAAATTGTTTTTAAGAAATTTATTTTCGCAATTTTTTATTGCTAAACGTTCTGAAAAAATAGCTTCTTAAGACTAAACGAAACCAAAAACAACAACAAGCAAACAAAAAAAAATAAAAAACAAAACCAAGAAAAGAAAAGTTTGCTGTAACCTGATCTTGAAGTCAGGACTACTGAGGTTACTTTTTTGAGTAAAGGGAGCACATTGCGGGCATCTTTCCATTTTTGGAAAGGATTCTGGTAATCTGACGCTGACAAGTTATGACCAGAGTAAATAATAGTACCGCGTGCGCTGGACAAAACTGTTCTGGATCGACGTTTTACGACAAAAAATTAAAACAAGCCAAGCGCTAGCGATGCAAATAATTTTTTGATTGTGCTAAACCACACCTTGAACTAAAACGGCTTTACCGGCCTGAAAAGGTTCCCGAGCTTTTCAAAAAACGGGCCCCCGGGCCGTACTTTTTATTGACTGCATAGCTTTTTTGGCTCATTTACAGGCATCAGTAATATCATCATGTAGGCAATGAAAAGCATCGTGGGAAATTTTTAACGCTGCCCGAGACAACACAAAGTTATCAAAGGTACAATTTCGATTTACCCTGTGATCAGGCATGGTTTAAGTCGGTAACCAAGGTGGAGACGACAGATAGATCCACTTGAGATCGCATGGTTTCTTGCACCCCGTGGTGGCCAAATTGCGATCTCATTCGGTCATGTTTTCGACAATGTTTCAGTGTTTTATGAAAAATCGTAAGCCAAATC
Organism: Catalaphyllia jardinei; assembly: GCA_022496165.2. NCBI lineage: Eukaryota > Metazoa > Cnidaria > Anthozoa > Scleractinia > Caryophylliidae > Catalaphyllia > Catalaphyllia jardinei. Next base: position 6,639,777 of record CM042750.1, on the reverse strand, counting down.
CGGTCAAGCCACTCGGACAATATATTCCCGGCGAACGTACATCTAGATAGTCTAAAGGTCTCTTTCCATCATTTTTCAACCAAATTTCAATGGAAAAGGGTTTTAAACCAGAGTTGGTCAGCAAAGTCATTAAGAGCGCTTCCTCTCTCAGCCGTTTCTTAAAGTTGCACGTTTTTGGAATTTGAATCACCTGGTAAGCAGGTTAAATGAACGAAAACAGAAGTTACATCTATCCAGAGAGTGTTGGTCTGTAAACAAACACCTAGAGATAATAGATTGGAAAGCCCACGTTTCGAGTGTTACGCCTTCGTCGGAGCGGATCGAGGAATTTGCAGTGGGTGGTGTGAGGTTATAGACAGAAAGATGGAAATTCGCTATTGGTTGGAGCATGGTAACGTGAAAAACAACACAATAAATAAGTTGAAACAAAGCGTTCGTTGATACCCTGAGGATTAAGAGTTGGCGTCCTCAGCAACTGAGAAGGGACACCTAAGGACGATGGTAACCGGGAAGCCTTAAAGACTTTAATAAGCCGTGTATGCGTTGGGTGTGCGATTGTAAAGAAACATTTTAAGTATTTTATTACTTCCAATGATTACCGACAATGCAAGTTTGATCAGTTATATATGGATTTAGTTGGCCGGAATGTCTCCATACCCATGAGATAATCTTTCGGCAATACTCAGTGGGCTTGTTGTGATGTCAAACTAGTTCACGCTTGCAACATCGGAACAGAACATTTTATTCTTTTGATAAGAAAAAGAAAAACTCATAAATATTTACCTATACATGCTGCACGTTACACAATGTAAATCGCATCAAAGCATCGCACAGAAAGGACTACCAAGAAAAGAGTCATTTGAAAACAAACTTAGTGTAGTGATAAAGTGTTATTTACCCATTTAAGTGGAATATATACACTGTAAGCTAAACATGCACAAGAGAAAGCATAGATTACTTTTGAGACACACCAGATTAATAATCGTGCGATATGTTGTGGTTGACTTAGTCTAAAATCCTCCAAATAGGCTCTGATTCCAAAGGCCGGTAATCCACCTAATTTTTCTGCGAGTGTTGTTACGGAAATTGTGTTGAAAATTTTGGTTCTTTCTTTTCTTTTTTTTTGTTTGCTTGCTTGTTTGTTTGTTTGTTTGTTTTACTTTTTTTCATTTTCATTCGGATTTAAGAGTAACATGGAGTGCGATATCTCCGCTAATTACCTCTTTCGAACAGACGTTACATAAAGTAATTTAGTGAGTTCCAGCCTACCCCCTTCCCCCCCCCCTGCCTCCTTTACCCCCACCCACAAATCAATAGTCGTGATATAATTGGTTTTTATATTCCTCAAATGAATACTCTGTTCTCCAAATGAATCCGGAACGGCGATTGAAAATCCCATTGATGTAAACTTTAAATACTGAATGAACTTTTTCTTTTTATACAGTTTTCTTAAATTTCGCGTGATGCTCGCTGCAAATATTAACAGCTGAATGTCACACACATTGTTTTAACTTCATTCTACTCGACATTCTCTTTCAGGCTCACCCTTCCTCTAAATCAAGAGACCATGGTCTCTTGTCTAAATACATTAAAAACTTTGGTCCTCGTGCTAAAGATCGCCAGTGAACTGAAATTTCGCTATCTATAGCTCTGGAAACTGTGACCAGTTCTGACAGAAAAAAGACTATTCTCTTTCGTATAAGGCTCCGCCCTGCGGGATTCAGATTGCATTCTTTCACGGCTAGTCACCAGGTCATCACGGTTTAAAGATCATTGTTATGCAAATCGGAACCGCATATAAAGGCACCATGTGGTCTTCACAAGTCGTCTTTTTTTTCGCGTGTAAGCCAGGTCATCATGCCTTTTCCATCTTCCGCAGGGAAGAATCTTCCCTTGTCGGAGGAGAATAGTGATTTATCTATTCTTTCTGTCCGGGATTCATCCAGCGGACTTGAAATAGAGCAAACTCCGGTTGGGACCGGGTTTCAAGCTCACCTGTTTGAGTCCAAACTCGACACGTTGACTACTTCCATGTTGAAGATGTCGGATTCCCTAGCGCGTCTTACTCGACCGCATGTGGTTCTCTTAAATTCTGAGGAAGAAGATGCTCTCCTAGAAGAAAGTGGTCAGAGTGAATTTGGCCCCACCGAACGTATTCTCTCGGAAGACATTAACCTTGAATCGGGCGAACTTCCTTACGAGGACTTGTTCAAGGACACGGAGGACTGTGGTCCGAAGGTCAATGAAGGTGTCGCCAAGCGTGTAAATAGTGCCTGTACCAAAAGGCCCGCCAAAGAGCAGTTTTCTTCAATTCAGAAGAAGTACCTTCGTCCAGAGAATTGCGATTTTCTTAAAGCCCCTCGGGTGAATCCTGAGTTATGGGACGACTTGCAAGACAAGACAAAAAGTCGTGAGTGTTCCTTCCAGTCGTTCCAGAAGAATTTGATCAAGGGGATAACGCCGGTGGTGCAGTTAGGGAGTAAAGTTGTCGACGCCAAGAAAAGCAAAGAAGACTCCATTTCCTTAATTAAAGCCTCACATAAAAACAAAAAATTATACAATGTTTTAAATAAGTTTGAGAAATCATTGTTACCTTAGTCCCACGGTATTCATAATCGGGAGTTTCCTCCAGGTCATTTTCGTTTCCTTCATGAGTAGAATTATTCAATTCACATCTGTGTCCCTCGGCTTCACTTCTTCTCATCAAATTGCAACTGCCACAGTTGTGCTCCATGTAACATAGCACATCACAGAAGTCTGCTATTGTGACGTCATGAACCCTTATCACGTGATTCAGAAGACGTTTACCCTGGAATGCTTCTTGAAACTCCAGGTGACAACATTCGTCTTACAAAAAGAAATAAACAGTCAATGCCTCGTGTTTTTGTCGATTACTATTTCACCTGTAAAGCGATCCATAAAGTAGAAAGACAAATTTGATATAAGATGGCAAAAAATGTACCTGCCGACACTTTGTTGAAGGTTTCGTCTTACTTCTTCATGAAAGAAGTATGTTATGTTTTGTTTTTCGTTTTAATTAGCGAGAATTTTATTTTCGTATTGAGATATTGAGTACTTGCTTCAGAAATGCAAAGAACAAAAGAGAACCATTCGTTAACAAATTGTTGCAACTCTACGTGTAACATATCTTGGACTTCGTTAGGACCACGAGAACCTTATTTATTGGTCAGCGGATTCACAAAATTTCCAACAGGAAGCGAAGGACCGAAACAAGGATGGAAAGATCGAGTGAATGTCCCATGCATACCTTTAACCTAAAATCGGCTGCACAACTCAGACAACATCCATTTCGACCTTTTTTGCAAGCCTTAAAAGCTCCTATCTTACATCTCTATGGGACTGAAAGTAACTTTGCTATCCGGACAGCTTCAATCATTCATCAAATATACTGATCATTGCAACTCATAGAAAAGTGAATCGGTATCTTTTAAGCAAGTTTGCTGCAGTTTAGTAAAGAAAAGCAACTGCCTTAAACTTACTGTTATATGGTCTTATATTAGTATCAGCCTTGCAGTCTATTGCCTTTATCACATTTTATTTTGGCTGATCAGATCTCTTGTAGATCCTACGTTTGCAATGCCTGGCAGTTTACAGTTACTCATTCAGGACTATTCCGCTAGGCCTAACAGACCAAATGTATCAAGTCTATGTAAATGAAAGAAATCAATGTAAATTAAACATATTGTGACCTAAAAATGCTGCCGCTCAACTACGGAACGTTTTTAAAAAGAGTGTAAGGTATTAAAACAGTTACGATATCTTTTGAACCGAGAACTGGAAGAATATTTCTCTTGTGTGTGGATTTGGCATTAGAAATCTGTTGAAATATCTGTGTGTTTTACGGAGGTCAGTTTTATTAAATAGCACTTGTCATGATAAAAAAAGAAATTTTGTCGCCGCCTTGCGATCTAAATGCAAAGTTCACTGAAGGCAACTACGATTTGTTTTTTTTTTTTAATCTCCTTATATTGAAAAGAAAACTAAAAATAGCTGATGTAGTCGTTCTTTAGGAAATAAGCCCGCAAGACAGCGTTTCAGTTGTTTGCTCGGCCCCATTGTAGGGAGTTTCCTTGCATGGGTACTCACGTCCCGTTCGTTACTCCCTTTTGGCTATCCCTACCGTGTTAAATTTATTTATTTTTCCCCCTCACAATTATGTATGTGTAACTTTTCGTTTATTACTATTGTAATTGAGTAGAATGCCAATAAAGCTGTTAAAAAAAAAAAAACATTAGCGGTTGTACTATAAACACTGCCGAGGGTAAATAAAGGTCTTATTATTATTATTAT
>CM042750.1:6618863-6633137 GCA_022496165.2 Catalaphyllia jardinei | reverse complement strand
TCAATATTTCCACAGAAATATAAACTTTGTTTGCCATAGATGGGGAGGCCCGGTGACCTCATGGTTAGTGCGTTCGACTTCGGAGTGGACGGTCTGGGTTTGATCCCAGGCCATTGAAATATTATATGATGGTTACTGTTGTTGCTTTTTTGTTTGTTTGTTTGTTTCCGAGGTATTTTTTTCACTTTGCTTTATTAAAATTTAAAGATCACATTACGGTCTACTATTACAATTATATCACTTTTTATTTAATATAACTGAGATATTACGCTCGCCCATTGGTCGATAGGTGACGGTTAAGATGAGTCCACACGACATTTTAGATTCGCGCGTATTTTTGAGAATTATTTTGTAAAAAACAATAAAGAACTTTTTCCTTGGTTAGATAACCTCGTCTAAACACTCGGGGGACTGGGAATATTCTCGAAGGTTATGCTAACTTTCGAGTACGTCTCGGGTTTGCATAACTGTTGCGAGTTTTCCCAACCCTCACCCTCCTCGTGTGCTGAGGCTATAAAAACACGTAAAAAATGCTCTATTGCTTAAATTTTGAACGGAAATCGTGCTTCCAGGATAAACGTTTTGTCACAAGTTAGAGATAACACGATTTCTTTTCTATCATCTTTGTATCCTATAAGTGTTAATTTACCTGGGCAATTTCGTCCGTCTTTAGAATATCCAGGTTTACAAGAACATTTGTAATACCCATTGATATTTTTACACTCAGCATCAGGACTGCAGTCATGTGTTCCACACTCGTCAATATCTGTGGAAAGGGGACATTTCATCAATCTGTACATCATATGGCTGGATGCTTGACAACAAAACCCTATTTCGATGGAGATTTTATGGGAGAGATCCATCGATGAACTGAAAACCTTGATACTGTACCCCCCGTCCATCCTCTTATTTAAATGGCTCTGTATTTGTATTAACTTTCTTTTGCTTAGTTTTCAACTTTTTGCATGTTCACATCATTAAAATTCCGATATTCGAGCGGAGTCCAATTATGCCATGATTTTAATTTTAGTGAACAAAGTTACGTCACTATTTTGGCAGTCCGGACCCTGAAATCCAGTTTGACACAGACAGCGGTATCCTTTGTCTGTAAAACCGGTTTGACAGGTTGCTTCGTTCTTGCAGGGGTTATTAACACAAGCGCTTTATTAAAGAAAATAAAAATGAAGAAAAGTAGAAATGCCTCTTTTGTTTTCATTTTAATGAAGGGAAAAAAATATTTGTGTGGATATGAGTTTTTTCTCCTTATACTGACCGCACGGAGAATGGAAAAGAAAACATAATCCCAAGCGCCCATGACATGATATCCCTAATTACAATTTTTCAAAAGGATTTTTTAACTTTAGAGTGAGTACTTTTGCTGCCGCCTCTTAAAATAGTATTGCGACTGCTTTCTTTTTTTCCTAAGCAAAACTCTGATAACTCAGCCAATTTCGAAGAAATGACAATCCCCAAAGAATGACTAGATACGATCTCGGCTGAAGTTAAAAACCAAAATTGATTTGTTCCATTTTTAGGTAACACGGCCTAGAGATGTCAAATTAACACAACTCACGGATTAAAAACTATCCCTACATGTATTTCACGTCATTTGAGAAATCAATAATAATAATAATAATAATGATAATAATAATAATAATAATAATAATATAATAGAAAAACTTTATTAACAAATTCTTAAACAATCTTAAAGTTTACAATTTACATTATATGACCAATTCTACTTATAATAATTCTACTGATAATAATAATAATAATAATGATTAAAAAGAACAATGATAGAAAACTTTTATATAGTGCAAGTTCCATGTGAATATAATCAAATGCAAGTAACAAACAAATATGATACAAATAAAACATAATAAGTTACGAATCCCAACTGGTGACCAGCTATTTACACAGAGCACAGAGCCACCGAAGACAAATCCATCTAGTGGCAGAGAGGAGGATTTAAACCCAGGTCCTCCGGATTACAAGCCCAGCGCCCTACCACTAGGCCACCCTCGCCTCAATTTTTACCTTCGTTCCACGGTATACATGATCTGCGCTTTCCTCAAGGTCCTTTTCGTTTCTTTCATGAGTAGCATTATTTAATTCACATCTGTGTCCTTCAATTTCACTCCTCTTCATCAGATTGTAACTTGCACAGTTGAGCTCCATGTAACATAGCGCATCACAGAAGTCTGTCAGCAGGACGTCATGAGCCCTGATCACGTGATTCACAAAACGTTTGCCCTGAAATGTTTCTTCGGCTGTGAACTGAAGTTGACGACATTCGTCTGAAAAAAAGTGTGTTCTTGTTGATTATTATTTGTCTCGTCTTTTTGGTTGGGTATAAATTCGTTTTCCGATGCACACAAACTTGTACGATTCGTCAATGTGGCGTTTTGATCACTGAGATTTCTTGAGATGTTTATTATTATTATTACTCTTCAGCTTTCGGTTTTAGTTTGTTTGTTTTTCCTTTTGTTTCCATCGTGTGGCGGTTCAACGGATTGCAACGAATGATGAATCGGCGTTGGAGATGCGTCGATAGCAATTCTTTATTGGGACTTGCAGAATCTCACTGATAAGTATTATTTATCACGGTTATCGAGGTGTTATGGAGTTTTATGATTGGCGCCATTGGTATGGCGAATGCGCTGTGCGTTGATTGATCTTTAGAGGGTTGCTACAACGCGAATCGCTATTGCGACATAGAGGCGAGTAAGTTGTCAGCACACCCTTACAGAACGAAGTGTGTACAGTAGGTTTGAATATCGTGTTTTCTTTTGTTGTTGAAATTAAAGTAATCTGCTGTGGCACGGGTGTTTAATTGGTTTGTGTGACAAATGAATTTTTTTAAAAGAAATTAGATGCAGTTAAGGCGTTCCCATTCGTGCCAATCCTATGAATCGTTAAAACGTTTGTGCATGAATGGCGTTGTATCAAACTATGGGAATGAATCGAAACTGATTATGATCCAAAAATGAGATGTACTTTACGGATCGTTAGTAGATCAACTTCGGCTTTTACTGTTTATTCTAAGGCTATTTAAAGTTGGCGAACTTTAAAGAATCGTACTGGATGGTATATTGCATCTCTCTTTAAGAAGTAGGAGGGGGATTGTTTAAGGAAGTGCATGACAGACAGTACAATATAATACAGATTTTATTAGCACTCCCCAAGGGGGCTTTTCAGTACTAACACTACTAAGTAAAGTGAATGAAGAAGCGTTCTCAAGCCGAATTACTCTGAAAATTTTTGAGTTCCCCAACGAGAGTCGAACGCATGACCTTCCAGAATACCGGTTACTTGAGTAGTTGCTTCATTTTACCTGACTTACGAACAATACAGCGATTAGAGTTATGCGCATTAAAAGGTATCCTGGTATTTTTAGGAAAGACCTATTTTCTTTTCTTGTGAAAAGCATGATGAATATTTAATGTTGTTCATTACTACCTCTGATCTACTGCTGACAAAAATGGCTTGGCTTCTTTGAAGAAGTCATACGCACTTGGATAAAATAGGACCAAAACACTGTTTTATTATTTCTGCCTCCCAGATAGTGTCATCCGAAAATAAAAATACAACTAATACTAAAAATGACCATCACGATTTAAAATCCTTGCAACATGCTTTCCTTGAAATAAAGTAGAAAATCATAAGGAAGACAAGAATATGGAAGGAGAATTTTACCTTCAGAACGGCTTGTCGTGGGTATCACAATTCACGTCACAAAGAACTGAATACAGTTGGTAGAAAATGGATACATCGTGCCAATATTAACTTAAGAGGTAATATAAAATGTAACATTTCCAAATAAATCCCTTCCAAAAATTTACAATTCGAGTTTAAACTAAGAACAATTTTTTTTTTAATTTTAATGCTACTTTTAAGATTAATTTATCTCTAATTTTGACCAATGGGTTTTTTCATTCAAGTATTTGTTCTTCTGTCAGCCACTGGCTTTGCGACAACTATTAACTTTAGAGGCTGATAGGTCTGATGTCCAAAAACAATGTATGAGGTGACATTTAAATTGAGTTGTTTGTGCCGACAGTTAAACAGCAATGAACATTTAAGAACTAAGGTATGTTCTTAACTAGTCAGAAAGTTGCATTTCAGCGTTAACCCGTGAAATAGTACTTCGCCAATAAACATCTGGCTTCAAGCGATGTGAACCAATACTCAATTAAAACAAAGAAAGGCATCTGCGATGCCCTATCAGGACAATAACTCAGCGGGATTGAAACTTAACCTTTTTGAGTCTCTCAAATGAAATTCCCTTTTCTCCCAAAATTAAGAGTCCCTTTTAAAACAGCAAAAGTAGACCATCAGTAGCTTTTTAGTGACGTGGGGCGATGAGGAAAAGGAAACAGACGCGAAAGTTTTAATGTAATGTGCCAGATAGCAGTTTAGGGAATTCGTCAGTTAAGCATTTTGAAAGCAGATTGAAGAATCTGTATGTCAGCGGTAATTTGGGCTTTCTTTTAATGCTGCATTAAACTTTAATATGCAAAAGTTGAAGACAAAGAGAACTCAGGCTAGCTTCCGGTATAAAGTTTTGTTTTATTGATGTCCAGAAAAAGAAAACAAATGGGACAGAACTATTTAGCCAGCATATTATGCAAAGCAAGTCTTGTAACCGCAGCAGTCAAAATAAAAACGTTAACTATTGGAAGACATAACGATAAACCTAAATGGGATATTTGAAATAATACATATACTGCATAAAATGATACAACATTCTTTTGTAATACATTTATTACAGGTACAAATCGAAACCTAAATTAGACAAGTTAATAAGAACTTTAATAAGTATAAGTACCATATGAAGGAAGCATTACAGTAGTGTTATATTAGGAACGCAGTCCACAAATATAGTTTTTTGGCGATATGCGTTAGTTAGCTTGGTCAAAGAGAAGATGAAGGGTAAGAGAGTTAATTCCAGGTAATCTCTCTGACCCAGTTCTCCCAAGGTAAATAGTTACCATACACGTTGCGTGGATGCTCTCGTGGCGGATTAAAATGCGCGTAAAAGCCGTTTGAGCTATCCACGTGCGCAAATGATATCGAAGGATTGGCTATATCCAGGCTAGACCCTTCTTAGGCCCCTTCCACAAGTATCCAGATATTTTGAAATCCGCCACTTTTTATTTCCGGATTCAAAAATTTCCCCGTCCACACGTAGCGTATTCAAATCGAATTCGCTTGTCCACACGCATCCGATGGTATCCGGATTCACTCAAGTACCCAGGGCTTCACTTCAATAAATGTGTTCAGATTATGCGCCATAAAGTGTGCGATATTGGTAGTAAATATGATCTGTTGTTGCTGTTATGCCACCATATTGTGTTATTCTTCGGTAAAAGACTGGACACGAAATTACTACGTTATCGGATTCGAAAATATCCAGATTCACTCGTCCATGCGTTATCGGTTTCGTTGCGGATTTATATTTTTTTTCCACTTGGATTTAAAATGTTTGGATTCGCTGTCGAATTCAATGGATGTGTGTGGACTGACGCCATATCCGGAAAGAAAAAGTAGCGGATTAAAAAAGATCCGGATACGTGTTGAAGGGGCCTAAGATTTTTACGAAACTGGGAGAGATGTAAAAATAACTTGAGAGGTTTTTCCCTAAGTGTAAGGCCTTTTCAGTTCTGGAGCTGAGTTAGATAGAACTAAAATAATAGGACTATGCTAAAATGTGATCTATGAAAAATCCTAAATAGAATAGTCTACCTGTATACTAAAGTCTGTTCGTCTTGATAGTTTGATTATTATATTTCTCAGGTTAATTAAAACTGCATTTGTCCGGCTCTGGGACAGACCTGTATAATTAGATCTGTATATCCTAAATCTTTTCAGCGGTTCACTTTACTTGATAACGTAATTATTACTGAGTTAATATCTCGGAAAACTCATTTTTGAGCAAAGAAAAAGTAATTTATCGGAAGAAAATTACAATCCCTTGTGTCCAACACAAATATCGATACGAATCTTAACTACAGCTCTTTATTATAACTATCGCGTTAATAAGCACGGTACTGTTATAGAAGAGAGAAAAAAAGAAATAAAAATATCAAGAACTACTATTTTAATGTTAAACCAATTGATATTAAACAATTTGATCCCGTTCAAATGAAACATAGTTGCGTACATAATTTCATTTTCATTCAGATTCAAGAGTAACATGCATGGTTGTGCCGATATCTCCGCTGATAACCTCGGTCGAACAAACGTTACATAAAGTAATTTAGTGAGTTCCACCCCACCCCCAGCTCTCTACTTCCTTTAACCCCATCCATAAATCAGAAGTCGTAAGATAATTGGTTTTTATATTTCTCAAATGAATACTCTATTCTCCAAATGAATCGAACAGCGATTAAAAATGCCGTTGATGTTAACTTTGAATACTGAATGAATTTTGTTTTTCATACAATTTTCTTAAATTTTGCATGATGCTTTACATTCTACTCGACATTCTCCTTCAGGCTCACCCTCCCTCTAAATATATTAAAATCTTTGGTCCCCGTGTTAAAGATTGCCAGTGAACTGAAATCTCGCTATCTATAACAAACCTGTGACCACGGTTCTGACAAAAAAAAACACTACTTTTTCTTGTCCAGAATTTCAGCGAACAAAAAGGAAACACATCGCTTTAATGAGACTGTTTCCATTATCCCCATTTTGTGCTGCTTGCCCACATGTATTCAAATTGTCTGGAGATCCACCTGAACCAAACCCGATTCTGGAGTCGCAAGTCCAACAATCTTCTTGATTGTTAGCAGCGAAACCGATTCTTACTCTTGAATTAGGACCCCAGAAACAACGAGCATTGAAGCCTTCCATGTTACAGTTCATCTGTAAGGAGGCCTGGGATCCAATTAAAGTCTTCCATGTGTCACGACCAAGTGAGGTGGCGCGATGTTCTCCATCGGCGAGCAGGGAGTACAAAGAGTCCGCTACCTGGTCAATGGCGAGAAAATTAATATTTTCCTCGCCAGGGAGCCTCATTCCGAGACAGATCTTGGTGAAGGGTGTGTCCCAGTAAGAAGCCAATTTAGTCTCCTCTGTATCAAAAACAGTCTCTGCTCCGCCTGGATTATAGGTTTGCTGTTCGCTCCAAATGCTTTCATCATAGTGAAAGGTTCCCTAAACGACAAAATGTTTATATTTATTTTAGGTTATTAAACCAACAACAAAACAAACACATAAATAGCTACAGCCCTTGATCTTTTAAAGTCAATAGACATGCTATAGTATGCAATTTGAGGAAGTTTGAAAACGTTGCATACATAGAGAAAGTAGTCTCCTTGCATACTTATGGTCTGCATAAACGGACACTATTTTAAAGATGTTTGAATTTTCCAAAAGAATTGATAAAATTTCTTGGAAATCAGTCGTTCAGTGCTCTAAAAACTGTTCTCTTATATTTGCGTACCCAAACACGCAATTAGCCAATCAGAAGTCGTGGCTACTGTGTTGATATCCTGTGATGTCAAGTCACTGACTAATCGTTTCTTTTCCGGTAAGCTTTGGCGGCATATGAGATTCGTTCAAGGTCTCACCAGGGTGATTTGGCTCAATTACGTCTCGTACAAAATACAACTAATGGCTCGACCAAAGTCATCTAATATGACGCTAAAGCGTACATGGGTCTGAGTCCGCGAAAGTATCTTTAGTGCTTCTTGTTGGTCTGTAAAAAAGTATCAATTGATTATTACGGTCTCTAATAACCTTTGAGCCGTCAATCTTCATAACAAGTTTCCAGCGGTCTTCTCCGCACACACCAAGACCACAGTGTGGGTTCTCCTCGGTAGTCCTGTGGAGTGAAAATGGTCCCTTCAGTCCCAAAACAAAACATTAAATTATCTATCATTCATTGTAGATGTCGGGATGTTTTGGTACTTTATGTCGTATTTTTGTACAATAAACTCCGTGAAGCGTGCTTGTGACTGGTTGCGAGCAGTTTCTTTTAATTATAATCAGTAATTGTACAAGCACATGAAAACCAGTGACATAGCAATCGAGCTCGGGTGACGAACATTTTAACGAGCAAAATTTTTTCATGCTTATTTACATGCTTGAAAAAATACGGTTATTGTAAAATCCTTTGATGGGGTCTTTTTCTTCAATTAATTTCGGATCCATAAACGGTTAGAACTTTTTAAATTTATTTTCTTCTGATTTATAAGAAAACATATTTTATTTATCTCCCTATTTGGGGGTATTTGTAACGTACGTTTGGTCTGGCTACTTGTCCTTTCTTTGAAAGCCTTGTTTACTGTCTCTTGTATAAGATGGCCTCTTCTGTTCGTTTAAGATATTACCTGCACTACGTGTCTACTTTAGCAAACTAATTGTTAAGCTAAGTGTTTCCACTCACAGATTGCTCTCGTAAAGCTCCTTGCATTGGAAAACTAGATCAAGAGAGAAATACGACGAAAATTTAGTGAAATATCCACCAAGACTGTGTTGATGCAGGAGCCCTTTACTAAGAGCCTGCAACTCCCAAAATAAGTCAGTGCGACGGCATTTTCACAGACCAGTCTATCTTTATATATCTTTTCGGCGAAATAGGCCAGTTCCCGTCGGTAAGTTTTAGGTGTATCCCTTTTCATAGTGTATTTAGAACGTAGCATAGTATATTTATGCCTATTATAGTGTATTAGATACACTATAATATCTGGAAGGGATACATGAAGTACTTAGGTTCCCGTCTACCGTGAGCACGCTTCGGTGAGGACAAAACAACGCGGGCTCAAGTGAACATGTCAACATCATGTCGACATGTAAACATTATTCCGTGCTTGTAATTGCAATTGGCCCATGAGATTCTTGTGGGGATCTGAATTAGAGATAAATGCAAACTAAAAATAGATCAGTATTTGAAAACGCCGTTACAGTAATATGAGGTAGTTGCAGGCTCCTAGCAAGTGGGCTCCTAGTTGGAGTCAAGCAATCAAGATGGAAAGCAATCCCAGCATATATACACCAGTCAAGATACCGTTAAATTTATAGAATTTTGCTTCTCATAATATATCCTAAAGTATAAACTAGACATTTTGTGGCGAGACAATGATACTGAAGACACATTCTACTCTCGTGAACAGCCGAATGATGCCTTGAAACAGATATTATCAATTTAGTGGGGATGAAACTAAGCTGGAACCTTTAATCAATAAAAGGAACGGTAAACAATTTCGTTATTTTGAATTTCCTAATTTTGAGAAACTGTTATCATTTAAGGAATCAGGATACCCCAAAACTGACCATTTTGTCAAAACAAATGTATAACATAATTAAAGCAAAGCGCGCGCTCTGATTGGTTAATTCAGCGTCTACTATTTGCCCATGGGTGTATTCTGCTGACGTACTCAATAACTAAAGCGCTTTGAAAGGAGTGAAATGATGTAAAGTGTATATGAAATAATTCATATTTGAACTGCGGTTATAAATGCAAGTGAAGTATGATCCTCGGTGAAGTATACACTTAACACCATTTCACTCCTTATATGAACTCATTAAATTGACCTTGCTCCCAATGTGTGGCTTCATAGCTCAGTTGGTAGAGCATCGCACCGGTATCGCGGAGGTCATGGGTTCGAATCCCGTTGAAGCCCTGATTTTTTTCAGGCTTCTTCTTTCCAATTGCTTAAATTGGAAAATTACTGCGAGGATCATACTTCACTTGCAACGATTGATTCTATACAAAGTTATAAACGAACAACTTTTCTTTGATTTCATTGAAGAGAATACATGTTTTTTCAACTCGCAATTGAAGTTTAACTGCGTGTCAAAAAACAAGCCAGACAAGTAATCAAAATCTTCTGACATTTTTTTTTTTTATAGAGGGTGTCCAGAAGACATAGCGATGTTGCCCGCGTCAGTTTCGCTCCAATCCGACCGAAGATGGACTTGATGAGTGAAACTCTGTACTTTGAGTAATAAATGTACCATCGTTGCAATCTGAATGTTTTAAACTTTCAGAAAATATATACTTTACTGGGGTTTGTGTCAAATGTCCGACCGTGATCATGAAGCGGCGCGAACAAACGATGCTCATTCGGGTTATAGTAATACCTTAAGATAGGGGAGAACGTTAGGGCCTATGAAATACGTATACTTTTTAGACTTTAATTGCAAGTCTGGTTATGGCATTACCTCAAGTAATATAATTGCCAAGGCACATAATATAGTTTTTAATGAGGCTCAATAAACTGAAAGGACTATGAGACAGAGTTTTTTCCTCTGCTTATCCATTTTTCTTTACCTGTTTTCAATTTTCCTCTTTTTTTAATCTTAAAATTAATTCATTCACTTTTCCCTTGTTCTCTCCACTTTATCTTTTATTCGATTGCGCGGCCAGTTATTGAAGGCTCAGTTGTTTCCACCAGCCCAAAAGCATAGGTAGGCCTTATACACAAACTCAGTGAGATGTCAAAAATTAGCACTTTTTCGAGGAAGCTTCTTACTACATGTCTGTATGTCGTTTTGCCTTCTACTTAGGTGGAAGTTAAACCTAGCATAAAAAAATATTAGCTAGAAACAATCTTTTTAATGTTAAGGGGATAAGTTTCTAAAGAAAGGATTCGCTCCGACGAAGAACTAGCGCTCGAAACGTGAGCTTCTGAATCTCTTTACGGTGGCCAATTCACATTATCAACTCAGTTGATAAAACCAAATTATCTTTTTACTGTTAATGCTAGCTCACCTCCGCAAATTCGTCCATCTCCGGCATAAGGAGGTACACACGTACATGTATATGATCCAATAGTATTATCGCAGACAGCGTTGACATTGCAGCCATCTGTTCCAGAAGCACACTCGTCAATATCTAAAATGGAACATACGCGGTGTCACTGCTGTTTCGCCATAGTATTAATCGAGTGGGAACCAAACTGGCACGAAACTCCAAACATCGTACGACTTTATTTATTTACACAAATACGAGTTTGACTAGGAAAACATACAAGGAAGTACTACAATAATAAGCGAAGGAAGCTAGGCAAGGCGATAAAGAAAACCGTAACGAACACGACTTACAGAAATTCAACCACAAATGATAAAGTAGGAATTGAACATCGAAAGTTATATACGTACGCGTGCGGATTATGTAAATTGTTTGACCCGTAGGGATATCATGATTTTCATATGGCCCGAAAACAATAGAAAGCAACGCAAGAATCAAATGTTACATTGTCCAATCCTGCGGTCAAAATGTTGTTAATTGGCTAAGTTGGTCACACTCGAAAAGAGCAGGAGAACAAAAAAACCTTGGTTAACGTGACTTTTCAAAAGATAGGTCTTTTGATCATAAATTTAAGAAATCTTAGCTTATCGAGGCAAGTCCAACAATGTCAGGAGTGTCGCTAAATTTAGATCTTACGTTTGCATTGTAATAAATGGATTTCTTTTCTCATTTTTTTTCTGAAACAGCGGGAAATCTAGCCCGCTCGGTTAGCCCATCACTGTGCAGTATTTGGTTTAAAATACCTGGCAAACAAGCTTTACAATAAACATGATTTATGTGCAAACAAACGTTTTAACTTCAAATAGTTTGAAAGTTTCCTATGAATGATTTCGTGAAGGAATCGCAATTTACCCACTTGTATAGCAAATTGCTAATACAAATTTATAGATTGTTTTTTTGGCACTCTCAAGAACTTTTATTTGAGTTTCGAATTAACCAACCTGATGTTGTTTCGATACAAAAAGATGTCAGTAACATAACCCTCAAAGCAATCTAGTTATGATCAAAAGAAAACTATATGATGTACCAAAGGGAAAAATAATCAACCTTCGGGTATGCATCTCATCTTATCTCATCTCATCTCATCTCATCTCATCTCATCTCATTACATATTATCTTATCTTATTCGTAAAGATCATTTCACCTTGGCAAACGCGCCCGTCTCCAGTATATCCAGTTAAACAACTGCACATGTATGATCCCTCGGTATTGTCGCACACAGCAGCAGCGCTGCAGTCATGTGTCCCTAAGGAGCACTCATCAACATCTGAAAAAAATATATATACATATCATCGGATCTTTTGTGGTAAGACCATACTTGTCCAATACTCTGACAAATTTATGCATAGCATTGTATTGTATTCTATTGTTTTGCCTCGTTTTCAACTGTATTGTTAATCTATTGTTAATCTATTGTTATGTGGATATAATACAATACAATGCTAACTGAATTTGTCGGAGTATTGGACGACCCTCGGTAAGACGGCTCAGCCAAACGACTTACTTACATTATAAAGGGCACGCAGCACATAGTGTTTTTTCAAGCAATGATTAATGAGACTTCTCTCTTGTTAACAAAAAAGTTAATTCTTTTCTTAATCATTTCTAATTCTTTGGAAGCCGCAGCTGATTTCCCTTTCGTAAACGGTCGCTGCCATTTTTCACGGTCGATGCCATCTTCGTAAACGGTCGATGCCATTTTTGAACGGTCGATGCAATCATTGGTAACCAAGCCTTTCAGAATGAAAGATCCCATATCTGCTTTAGTTTAGGCCTGGAAAATGTAGAAACTGTATAATTTCTTGATGGAGTAGTCTTTAGTTCTTCAAAAAAGAGCACTTAGATTTATATTTTCCGTAGAGAGATGTGAACATGCAGTCCCTTTGTTCATTCATGCCGATAATTTACCTCTAAATTTTCTTTATTTTAAATCCGTCTGCTGCTTAATGCATGATATACGAAACCGGAAGGTACCTAGTAACATTTTAAACCTATTTAGCGACACTACCAGTATTCACTCTCATAACACTCGGTCTTCGTCAGAAAAGAAATTCTATATTAAGAAATCTAGGTTAGAAATCCAAAAAGGAGCTTTCTCAAGAGTAGGAGCTAAAATTTGGAATGAGATGCCAGCATCATTAAGAGAGCTCCCCAAGAAACACTTCCAAACAAAACTCCATTCTTTCCTTCTAGATATTGTTAAGAAGCACAATGGCTATATTGATATTTCCCAAATTACCTCTACCCTAAAAACGTACAATTGAACTTGAGTTCTTCATTATGTTAACGTTTTAATGATTTAATAATTTGCTACAATCTGTTTACAAATTATGTAAGTCTCCTATTGTAAATTTACTATTCGTTTTTCGTTTTCAATTTTTTTTTTTCTTTGTATGACTGTTCCGCCCTGACTAGCAATGCTATTTGCGGAACAGTCTTTCTTGTGCTGAATTTATACCATAAATATAAAGTTGTTGTTGTTGTTGTTGTTGTTTGTTTGTTTGGAGTAAAATGCACTCACCAAATGCCTTATTGTTCATAATCACACTGGTTTGCTTGCGGTTAGCTCCTATTTGATGTTTGGGACAACTGTATTATTATTGTTTAAGAATGTCACGTTTTATAATTAAATTTTGGGGAGAGTTAGCGAAACAACCTGGTAGTGTATTGGTATAAGAAGGATGTCAGGAAGCAGAGGTTCTGGGTTCGATACTAGGTGGTACTTGCAAATTTTCCTTTTTCTTTAATTTACATGTAGTAGAAAAAAATTCTTTCGTTAGAGTCGCGAAAATGGCATCGACCGTTTACGAAAGGGAAATGCGCGAAGCCGCAACTGCAAGCCGCCGTGAACAGGCTCTCTCTCTTTCTGACTTTCTTTCAATCACTTCTGATTTGTTTTTAGCAGGCTCAATGTAGCTACAGTTTGTAAAATGCACGAGCAACTGTCAAACACTCAACTGTTGTCTATTTCATCATGAAGCCTTAAATGACCGCAGCTCTTCCTGTTTGCTGTGCAATTTTCTTAGGAATAGAGGGAAAATGAGCATGAAAGATATCGCTTTTAAATTTATTTAAAGCGAATGGAAAAGCTTTAAAAAATTGGAAAAATTGCGCTGGCCGCTCAAACAAGTTTCGCCTTTACTATAGTAAAAAGTTGTTGCTGCGCAGCCAGCGGAGCGAGTGAGCAGCAACATAATTAGGATTTTAAAAAAATATATAAAGGGGGTACGAATTCTCGAATTCATCACTTTTTACCAGAATGCATTGCATTTAACCACTGCGCCACTTTTTACCAGAGTGCATTGCGCCACGATCAGCACGACTTTTCGCGTAGATTTCAGTGAGAAATTTTACTCTTACTTTCCTGTAAAACGATGCGAAGGAGATCGTGATGGACTTTCTTAACTCTTGCTTTTTTTTTTACGCAGTACGTGAAAGTTTGTAAATCTGGACGAACCGTGGAAACAGCTGTATTTGATTGCATTTGTTGATTTAGTTCCAGTCGCGACAGAAAA
>CM042750.1:6597978-6613863 GCA_022496165.2 Catalaphyllia jardinei | reverse complement strand
GAGAACTGTTGCTGCTGTTGTTGTTTTTGTCACTTTAGTTACTTTCGTTCCCTCTTTAGTGTCAATGCTTTAGTAGAACTCTGCACCTGAGCGGCAGCGAGTTATTTCTATGTAATATATATATGTCTGGATTTATGAAAACGATGCTAGAGAAATTGAAATGGCGCGCCAAGCGGGCGTTTTTTTTCTCGCCAGAAACTATCTCCAAAGTCGACGATATAAAAATTAAAAGGAAAGTCAGTCTTTTTTCTCCTTCTCCACCCGTTTAACTTGCTTTTCTTGCCGTCCTTTCCATTTTTTTCCCTTTACGTAGCTCTTATTAGGCCTAAAAGAGCAGTCAAAAATGGTGCTAAAGAATTGAAATCGCTCGCCAAGCAAACGTTTTTTTCTCGCCAAAAACTATCTCCAAAGTCGACGATATAAAAATTAAAAGGAAAGTCTTTTTTCTCCTTCTCCACCCGTTTATCTTGCTTTTCTTGCCGTCCTTTCCATTTTTTCCCCTTTACGTAGCTCTTATTAGGCCTAAAAGAGCAGTCAAAATAAAGTGAAATCGAGCTCTTTAGCACTGTTTTCATAAATCCAGACATATGTATGTCTGTATTTATGAAAATGGTGCTAAAGAACTCGATTTTCACCTTGTTTTCACTGCTCTTTTAGGCCACCTAAGAGCCACGTAAAGGGGGGAAAAAGGTAAGGACGGCAAGAAAAGCAGAATAAACGGGTGGAGAAGGAGAAAAAAGACTGACTTTCCTTTTAGTTTTTATATCGTCGCGATTTCAATTCTTTAGTACCATTTTCAGAAATCCAGACATATATTTCCACGGAACATGACTGAATGACCTGGAAAGACCGATATGTCATAGTTTCGAATTACTATTGATCTTTTGAGAAGCAGGAAGAAGAAAGATAAAGCCGTTTCTTTTAGAAAATAATTTAGAAAAAACACTCGGGCAGTCTCAGTTGACAGTTGACATCTCAAATTTTAACAAACCCAGTAAACAAAATGTTTCTGAGATTAATTTATCGCTTAAAAAATCAACTTTTCCCAGTCTCAAAATAACCGGTGACTCACTGATTGATGTCAGGAATGAAACGTCAAAACATCACTTCTTAAAACCAGTTAAAATATAAATATGACTTTGCTTTCCGATGCGAATGTTCCGATCCAGTCTGTTTCTGGGCACAGCAGCGAGCAAAGTACAGCTAACCACAGCTCACGGCCAACTGTATTGCAGCTTAAATGTGTCTCAAACACTATTTCAAACTGATTTGAGAATCGCCAACCACAGGAGACAAAAATTTCCACTGTCACTGATGCTCCTTTCATTCAAAACTCGAGTCAAATGGCCTCTAAGTTGAACGCATCCACAAATTTTCCGAGGCTATTTTTTCAACTCCTGCAATATTCAAGGCAACGTCCAAGCTTTTCGAAACATCAGTGACACACTCGGCTACCACCTCGTATGCCACTTTTTTGTTCTTACCACATTTTGACGTCATCTGTGATCTATTACTGAACAGACGCACGGCAACAAGGAATGTATTTGTTAAACTGAACATCAACGTGTACTCACCATCTTGACAGTCCGGACCCTGAAACCCAGAAGTACATAGACAGCGGTATCCTTTCTCTGTAAAGCCTGTTTGACAGGTTGCCTTGTCCTTGCAAGGGCTACTAACACAAGGGTTCTAATAACAAGAAAGACAAAACGAAAACAAGGGAATTGCCAACTTTATGATTTATTTCAATGAAAATCGTCATTGACTTCAATTCATAGGTTGACAAAGTGATCAACACTGGTACATGCTGAGCTAAATGTCTTGACATCGCCATTAGATTTTGTCAGAAAAAAGCTGAATGACTTTGGCTTTAATTAAGGAATTAAAACCTGAACCATTTCTTTTATTGCGATTCATGCTATCATATTTTAAGCAACCCATAGTACCTTTGTTCCACGATATACATAATCTGGGTTTTCCTCCATGTCATTTTCGTTCCCTTCATGGGTAGCATTATTTAACTCACATCTGTGTCCTTCAGGTTTACTTCTCTTCATCAAATTATAGCTTGCACAGTTGTGCTCCATGTAACACAGCACATCACAGAAGTCTGCCATCAAGGGATCATGAACACGTATCAAGTGATTCACGAGACGTTTACTCTGGAATACGTGTTCGAGACGAAACTCCAGGTGACGGCACTGATCTGAAAAAGAGTTGTTATTGACAATGTCTCTGTTTTTCTGATTCCTTATGAGTTGCCACGGTCACTGATAAGAACAAAGCAGATTCACAAAACCCACAAGATAAAAAGCAAACAGAAAGCACAATTGAAGCAGCCACAAAAGATAGCAAAAAGTAAAAATAAATAATAAAAAAAAAAATCACCGTGAACACAAAACACGAAAAAGAACTACAGAAAATCTACATTACAGTATAAAATTCACAGCAGGAACACAAGAGACAAAGCTATTATTCTCGTTGTGATTCTTATTCTCACTTTAATTACCGTTCATTTCTGTGAACTACATTTTGCTTCCTTTTTCAACGATTTTATAAGAATTGTTTTAGCAAATATTTTGTGCTTTTAATAATTATCACGTTTAAAAATTTATCTCCTTCTGTATCCCCACGCTTATGCAGGCCACGTAATCTTTATGCCATGTGGTATTCGCAATGTGCATGTTGCGGAGCGTCACGAGGCCTCAAAATGCCTCCCCCCACCGAAAAAAAATGTACAGCCATCGCTTATCTGCATTTTTTTTTCTTTTTTCATCAGGCATTTGCTTATTCTGAAACTGGCGCAAGCTTTTTACTTTGTAATATCAGCTGTACCGTCAAACACTGACAAGTTAGAGTAACAGAATAAAACAGCGGCCTTAACTCCTCAAATTTGATTTGTGCCTTTTCTTGACCCCTGTTGGGTGGCACCATTTGAAATAAAGAGTTTCACCTGACTTAAATTCGGTGCATATATTGAGAATCGATTTCAATCTACTACCCTTGAAGATGAAACTGTCCTAAAACTTTATTTCTTTGTTTAAAAAAAATTCAGCAGTAAATATGATGATCAGGTGCTTTCTGATGGCATTTTCATTGAACATGTTGAACTCTTCTTTGCTTATATTCCGTAGAAAGAACAAATCACTGACAGATATTTTCTACACCAATGAGTCCTTAACGCTTTGTTGAGTATTTCTTTCTTCACTGCAAAGATATTGAAAAAACAGTGTACCATTATTTATAGCTGGTTTTGTGATCCTGTTTTGTTCTTGCTGCAAACCGTAGGTTGGATATAACAGTCCCTCAAAAACTCGTGCAGCGCATTATGCAGTTTCACATATCCTGGCGACATATACGGGCGATGTAAAATATATCTAGAGCATCTTGATGATACGAAATGCTATGATACAACTCGACCATAGATAAGTAAAATGTTTAAATTGTGCAAATATACTCGAGATAATGTGAAGCGCTTTTTTTTTCGCGAAACGTGTGGCGCGAGTCAAGAAATTACCATGAATACACATTTGTATATTAGTATTCAGGAAAAAACCAAATAATGTAGCATTATATTTTTTCCTGAATGCAGATTTTTGAGCGGCCGAAAATACTCAAAAAAAGCAGTCATATCCTGCGTGAGTAAATTCAAAGTTATTTCTCGGCAAATCGTGCAATTAAAAGATTAAATAAATGAATTTTTCTTTGCCAGTTTGCTCTAATTTCGTCGCCTCCTTAGATATATCTACAGGCGCCACTTAACAATTTGAAAAACAATTCTACTTTGATTATGTTGTTTGTAAAGTTGAGGAAATTATGGTTTCGTCCTAAATCCTGCTATTTCAAACAACTGAGAATAATCAACGATACGGGAGTCTTCTCAGAATGCCACTCTTAATTTTTGCTTTCAAGTGACCGTCAGCAGTTGACAATAATGTGCACTCTTAACGTGATAGCGGCTTTGCGTCCCACTGTTTAAAATACCGTTATTGAACTTCGTACTATGACATGCTGCAATTTGCATGACTTTTTAGCTCCCTAGTAAACTATAAAATAATAAATATACAGTCTTTTTTCTTTCTATATTCAGTAGCTCTATAAGACCATTCATTTTCATGCAAAGAAGTTAGTGCTAGTAGCAGACTGTGAGGGGAAAAGCTGCAAAACACCTGCCTCATTCATCATTTATTTTATTTTTCTGTTTTTTATTTTTCTTTTTCTTACGCCCTCCATTTCATGTCCCCTTTTCTACTGATGATACCCGCAGCAATAGAGAACTTGCCACTTTTTTTGGCTTCATCGAAAAAATTAAAACAGCTGAATATTGCTTGGAATTTTTTTTCCACATCAATCGATTTCACATCGGCGGCCTTGAACAAAAAAAGTATTAAAAAGCTGTTGATAAATTCACGATAAAATAAAATGATTATTTCTAAGGATAATAGATTATAAGTCATAACGTCTCGGTTTCTCTGGGCTAATTTTCAGGTTTCAAGAAAATGATTAAAAATTAGCATATACAAAGGCAAAAAAGCAGTGTTAAAAGCTGCGCAAAGTGATCAGATAAGTAAACAATTACCAATTTGTAAGAATGAAGTAACAATATTACCACTTTTATTTCACAACTCTTAGAACTTACATATTTTATCGCTTTTTCTGGCTTTCAACACTCCTCAGTATACGTTGGAAAGTTGTTATTTATGTTTTTTATTACTAGCTTTTACCCTCTTTTTTCTTTTCTCTCCTTCTTGATAAAAACAAACAACCAAACGTTAGCAAACAAACGTTGGTTTATTTGCTTTTCTTCTTTGTTTTTTGTGATATTATGGTTAAAATTCTGGGTTCGCCGTTATGGTTACTTCCTAATTTCTTACCTTTAATTAACAATATGCTGACCAAACAATATGTAGCAGAAAAATATTTTTTGGCAGGACATATTTCGACTCTTGATTTGGAATCCACAAAAGAAGGGACTAGTCCCTGCGACTAGTCCTTGCAACTAGTCGAAAGGGTAAGTCCTATCGTGTGAACTAGCCATATTTACCTCAAAATCTAATCGCAGGGACTACAATTTCGTCCCTGCGACTAGTCCCACGGATTCAAACTGGTTTAAATTTTTGCGACAGGTACCTCAGCAACTTATTCCTCAAAACAATTCGTGTGAACTTTTCGTGAGACTAGTCCCTGCGACCAGTCCAGTTGCAGGGACTAGTCGCAAGGACTAGTCCCCTCGCGTGTGTGCCGACATTAATACCAACATTTGTTATTGACCACACGTCCACTCTGCTTTAAATTAGGCCCATTCATTAGTCAGGGCTAGTTTTGCAAGGTTGTAATCTGATTGACATCGCTGTTGTTGAATGCTCCGTCACAGAGATCGCCTTTGAAAATAATCTAAACTCAGGAAAATAAAGAAACTTCGGTTCAAGTTACGTCAATTATGATATCATACAGAATATATAGCAAAACACAGTTTTCGATTGAATACACGGAGATTTCTTTACACAATAAGGCTACAAATAATAAAAACACCCCTCACAAACGACACCGTCTGTTAGGGATAAGTTAGAAAACAGAAAATGAAGTGCAGGAACGTTGGTAAGTAAGAACAATTAATAATGATAAGGTTGTTTTTCGGCAAACATGGTTTGTCAAAGCAACGAAAATAGATGTTTAAAAATAATAATTAAGGATTGACAACTGACCTCCGGAGAAGCCGCTGACCTTGAGCTCCAGAAAATGCATCAAGAAAAAAATCCATGAGATAACAAGGGAACTCATGATAACCGATATAGATCTCGTGAAGGTAGAGTTGGCTACTGAACAATTCCATGCGATAGAGCTGCTTGTGAACTAACTAAAAACAATACCGTTGTTTGTTAAACCTTAATTATTTTTTGGCGTCAGCTTGGTCCAATAGGCTTTCGACTCGCGCAGTCCATTAGTCAATCACGCATTACGCAATTTGTTTGTTATTAGGAAACTGCAGATCGGTTGTTTATGAACAAGCCTGTCAATTTAGCGTTTTTAAGTTAATTAATGCAAAAATCAAATTCCTGTTCCTCGACAAATTGTATTCGTACATGGTTCATGATGATTGACAGATGACTCTTAGTTTGAAGTGGAAGCAGCCAGTTCGTGACTTCAGCCACACTCCCCCGCTACCTTCACAATTTAACTACACGAGGTCAGCCCACCTGCAAGGGCAGGTGGGCTGACCTCATGAGGACTACATTCTCGCATGAATGACACTGTCCTTTATTCGACTTGATATTGTTTAATGTCTTGCCCACTGCGGTTATCATTCAACCGAAAATTACCAAAAAAACACACAATGCTGAAAACTAAACCCAACAGCTTCCAAATGTAATCAATATGTCGACAATTTGACTGCAAACTTAGCGACCAAAGAAATTTGCAGCATGATCTCAATCCCAAACTTACTCGCCTTTCTCTTCTTTTCAGTCTAAATCCCCAAATCGAAGGAGTGTCGCATTTTTGCTTTTCATTTCGCAAAATAACTCTCTTCAGGACTTAAAAACACCACGTATTGCATTTATTTTAAATCAGTTTAATCGAACTACTGACGTCATTTTAATTAAGCATTCACAATAACTATTTTCTGGAGACTATTCTATTCATTTTCATTGGCTTTTTAACGTTCCTCCCTTAGTTTGATCGGTATATTTAAAGGGTAATCTATATTTTCAATGGAGCAATAAACAAAAAAGGAAATGAAAATTGGTAAATAAATTTTACGTTAACTAAAAGATCTGCTGCTTATTTGAAAGCCTTTTTAAAAAATAGAGATATTTCCGTTTTTGCAACTTATGACGTTATAAGTACTTCACTAAAACAATACAAAACTGACTCTAGAAACATTGGCGCGTTTGACCACCCTGTTGCGATGTGTTGGGACATGTTGGATGTTAAATCGAACTAGTGCTCATGCCCGGGGGTAACATTGTTGCACGAACCTGGCCAAACGAGTACACAACATCATGAAAATCCACAAATGTTGCAAATTTGTTTTCAACTTTTGAGCCAACAACACCCAACATGCCGCAACACGTCGCAACAGGGTGGCCAAAAGCTATCTTAACTCTCCTGATTAAATTATTGAGAGTGAATGATCTTGTGTGATTTAGAAAAAGAATGGGAATTTGATCAGTTTTAATTGAAACAGGATCAGTACGAAACTGTTGTCAAAATCATAATTTTGTGCGGAAATCATTCAAAGTTTCTTGTTATCTGTACGGCTTCACACGAGAGCGAGCATGAGAAAAATCTAAAGCTTTTATCGAAACACTGTATTCTTTCAAACCTGCCGGTTACGCTGTTCGAAACAGGGGCAATTTTTATATAGCTGGCGTTTTTCCCTCTACAGCGCGCCCAGGCATTAGCTAGTTTATGGTACCTAACGTCTAACAATGAAACTGTTTCCCACCAAATGCCATGAGCGGGCGACATTGCGAAAACTATGACGTCAAACGGGAAACAGTTTACCGGCGAAATGTTGACCGCTGTTGCACGTGATCAGGGCCTTCAGTTACAGGTGGCCTGATGTTTTCACTGCGCGTTTTTCAAAATTTGTTTTTGTTTTGTTTGCATAACAAATCACTTAATGACTGGTCCTTTCGGAAAGAATGAATTTTGTTTTATTATTCAGCAATAAATGACTGCTCGGGTCCAGTCATTGGGTATTAATAAAAATTATAGTTGTCTGCGAGTAATGCGTGGAAAGCTTTGCAAATTTGATGCGCAAAAACGGCCTCTTCGAGTCAGGTAAAGCACATGCATTTTTTTGCCATCGTTGACAGTTAAAGGTGGGCATGTGATTCTGTTAACAAAAGGCTGAGCGATAGTTTTTTAATTTCCCTCGCTTAGCCTCTTAACTAACATTTGTTTTTCCCTAATCATAGAAAGTAAAGCAGTTCATAACCGACATAGTCTTCAAGTAGCGAATCTCAGTGATCATGAAGTGGGCGTTATGTGCGCTCACATGAAATTTGAGTCTCTTGGGGTGTTCAAAAATTAACCAGCAACTCATAAAAATGGACCTAAAGCATCAAGCGACAAGCTTTCGACAAGTTTTCAAGCTCAAGAGAGAGTTCATTAACAAACTGAATCTGATCAAACACAGTGGTTTTTTCGCCTAGAAACTCGCTATTTTACCCTCGGCTACATACGCGCTACCAATTTGGGGGTGCTGCACAAATAAGAACGAATTAAATACTTTGGAATCCATATATTGTAGGGCTGTTACATTCATATACAACCTCCCGCGCGACATGCCCTCTGTGGATGTAAGAAAAATAGCTAAGTGGGACTCTTTATTTGACACTTACATAGCTACCTTAATTGATAAAATTTACAATCACACCATTCCGTCCTGCTCGGAACATTTAATCCAAAGGAAAGAATCTTAAGTATGACCTCCGTCATCAACATCGTGTTAGCATAAAACGTTCGGGAACTTGTTACATGAATACATCTATATCACACAGATAAACCTTTTAGAACCTTTCAGAACCTTTGGAACCTTTTAGAACCATCCACTGCCAACGCCAGAGATTATGCTAAAAAAAGCAAAAAAGTCCCCCGCCCTCAGAAACTTGACCTTTGGTAAAGATTCACTGCAAATGGGTCCCCAAATTCACAGTGATTTCGTCATTTGTTGATTTTAGTCATGTATATGTCTGGATTTATGGAAACGGTGTTAATTCGTGCCCTAACCAGGTAACGATACAAAAATTAAAAGGAAAGTCAGTTTTTTTCCCTCTACTCGTTTATCTTCCTTTTATTGCTGTTCTTTCCCTATTTTCTTTTTCTCTTTCTCATGGGTTGGAGGCGGCTTCTAGGAGTTGCGAAGTGAAAGTGAAATTTGGGTTATTTGGCGAAAGTTGTTGTTACCGTTTTTCTAAAATCCAGTGAAACATATTTTTTGCATTTTTTAAGATTTTTCATTGTACTATCAACATTTGTTACACAGTCCCATAAGCTATATTAAACCCACACTGTTTAAAATAGATAGATTAAAGATATTTTGTTGTTGTCTTTGGGACACAGATGGTGGAGACTCGTGTTAAATCTGGTAACTCAACTTCTCCTTTCCTGTTACCCAGGATATTAAGCCGCAGCCGCCGGCGTCACAACTTTGCTGTTTAGTACATGGGGGGTAATACTCGAATCATTCACGCAGAGTTTGCCTACGGTAATCGAGCACGCGATTGAAAACGTTTGCTTATATATATTTATGTCTGGATTTATGAAAACGCTGGTGAAGAATTGAAATCGCGCCCTAGCTGCTAACCAGGCGTATTTTTTTTCTCGGGCGTTTTTTTTTTCCTCCGAAGGTGACGATATACAAATTAAAAGGAAATTCGGTCCTTTTTGCCTTTCTTCACCCGTTTATCTTCCTTTCCTTTCTCTATTTTTTGCGTGTTTACATGCGTGTTTACATGGTTTAGTGAAATCAAGGTAAAATAAGGGTGATAGGGGTTGAATTCTTTACCACCGTTTTCATAAATCCAGACATATTTGTGCTTCCAGTTTAGCATAGTGCACGTCAATACCTTTTTAACTCGTGAAGCGCATGCGCAGCACGAGTTATCGCGAGTTGTGGGGTAATGTGTCGCTCGATGGGCTGTAAACATTATGCAAATTACTGTCCATTTTTAATTAAAATAAGTTGTTTTAAAGTTTTAAATTAGAAGATATAATTTAAAGAAGTGAACGATGGAACATCGAGAATCATAAAATCGATGAGCAGCACAAGTTCTCACTGGATGCGGACTTCGTAATAAGGGATTTTAAAGAAACGGAAGTCGCTGAAGTACGGTTTTATGGTATGGTAAATGAGCATATAGAGAGCGAAATGATGTGAACACAGAGCATTTGTTTTTATGTATCGCTAAAAACAACGAAAACAGAACGGAAAAAAAGAAATTAAAAAATCAGCCCACACCCAGAGTCGATCGCGGTTCACTTAAACAGTAGACACGGTCAGTACCACTGTGCTATGTCAACATCAAACGAACAGAAGGAAGGAAATAAACATGCGTACCATATCCACCATGAACTAGTAACAAGGAAACACTTGTACAGCGAGAAAAAGCAATAGGAAACAATAAAAATTTAAAAATTTAAAATGGTTGTCCGCCATCTTTGATCCGCCATCTTGGATCCGCCATCTTGGATCCGCCATCTTGGATTTCCGTTTTTTTGTTAAAATTATAATTTAAAGCAACTTTCAAAGGGGAAAAAGCTCAGAATGAATAAGAGAAGTATCAAACTAATGTTTATTACCTAAGCAAATGACTTTTGAAGTGTTATTTGGAAAATAGAGCAGCATATTGCTCAAAGCAAAAAAGTGACAAATTTTACCCCACCCCTCCCCCCAAATATTCGATGTTGAACCATTTTGATGTAATTCATAAACTAGTCCCAAGCAAAGACCATTTTAACAACAAAAAGCACTATAAGTGTAAAAACGCGATCTTAAAACAAAAAATTCGCCATTTTTTAAATTTTCCAAAACCTGTGTCAGAAACTGGTTGCCATGGCACAATAATACAGGGGACTTCTTAAAACTGGAATGGACTTAAAACTGGAATGGCACTATGATATATATTTCTGTAAAACCTATGTTGTTGACGATAACTGTTGAATTTACAATAGACAGAGGTTGAAAGTCACCTAGTGAAACTATTTAAACAAGAGCATCAGCATGGACAAAAGACATTCCTTTTTCCCCTAGAAGAAAGCTTGCTTCCCATTATAAAGTTTTCAGACTTTCGAGGGTGAACACCGATTGCTCAAAATCTTAAGGGTTGAACACATCTGTATGTGCACACCTTGTGTGTAAAACACTTAGAGATCAGCTGCTCAAGTCAATTCCCGGCTCTATTTGTTAATTGGTATACACTTTCTTATACTGACACACTACTATAATCAATACACCAGCTTCATTTTAGTTTCGAGTATTCACCTACGGGTTCCTATGTCAGTTGCTTTGTCAGTTCCGTCTTACTGCACCAAGATGTAGCCCATGGCCTTGGTGTTTTTGTCTCCATTGTCAGCATTGGCAATGGCAACGTTTCCACAAGTGTTGGAGATCTGTGGTGACCCTCCTGTACCAAACCCGATTCTTGAGTCACAAGAACCGCAGTCATTTTGCTCGTTATTAGTGATGCCGATTCTTACTTTCGAATGTGTACTACTAGTACACACAGCATTGAACCCTTCCCTGTTACAGTTGTTTTGCAAAGAGGCTTGTGAACCAATCAGCGTCTTCCACTTGTTACGGCCCAGTGAGGTGACGCGGTATTGTCCGTCAGCGATCAGTGAGTACAGAGAGTTGGCCTGCTTGTTAATGACAATGAATTTGATCTGTAGGCCAATCTTCATTCCAAGACAAATCTTGGAGAAGGATGTGTTCCAGTAGGTCGGTAACTTGGTCTCGCGTGTGTCAAACCCAGTCTCTCCTCCACGAGGGTTGTATTTGTTTTTATCGCTCCAAAGGACAGAGTTATAATGAAAGGTTCCCTGCGGAATCATGTGGTAAGAGAAAAAAGTTTAACTTTCCAAATACTGCTTCTGGTAAATCAAATTACAGGACTTGAGGTGAATAAATCGTTTTCAGATTTAAAGAATTGTTTAAAAGGGTTGGTCTAGAGCGTCAGGACAACTGCCCTAAACTGAGTTTTCAAACCTTTGGCTTGCACTTTTAATGTACTCTCGAACCTCAATTAAGCGGCCACTCTCGGGATGAGACAACTGGCCGTGTAATAGAGGTGAAGTTTAATAGGTTCACTAGAAAACAACGTTGGGCGTGGTCCAGTTGTCAGTTTATCAAGTGTAAACAAATGCAAGTGGAGAATTAACAGATAGAGCAATGATAGTTATAATTTGATTCATAACGTTAACAAAAGTCAAAGAAACAATTTCGTTTCCACAATGTCATTCTTTTAACGTCCAACTTCAAATCTTCCTGGCCGTTTGATAAAGGTAAAAGACAAACAAAATCACCCTTGCAGGTACGGTGATATAGGTCCTTATTACAGTGTGTAGCTAACAATTGTTCCGGGAATTTGGTCGCTGGCTGCCAAATAAAGGTTGTCCGCTTAATACATGAAAGGCTCGACTGTACCTTGCTGCCGTCAATCTTCATGACAGGCGTCCAGCCTCCATCTCCACATCCAAAATCTCCCATGTGACAGAGAACAGAGATTGGTTTTGAGTCCACTTGAAGCGTAACCAGCTGACTCACCCTCAACCTGTTAAATATAAAAGTGTCCAATACTAAGGGATTAAAATTAGACTATTTAGATAGGTTTAAACAGAAAATTGTCCGTTTATTCCATATTTAAGAAGTAGAAAAACATATCCTGTGTCGATCGAATTGTAATAACACGAGTGACAATTTGTCGAATGTTTCCACAGATTTTTCGAGTTATATACCGCAGATCTGATATACACTTTATCAATTCTAAAACAAAGGCCCCCCCCCCCTCCCCCTGCCCATAGCCCCCGTCCAAGGATTATACCTGGAGAAAGAGCACTCCTACGTGAAAATTTATCTGTAAGCAAGTGAAGTTAAAAATATCAAAGTTTCGTTTATCACTCAAGAGCTCATGACCTAATTAACTATTATATAGAAGTTATAGAGAACGAAACATTAACCACAGACAGTGTTGCTAGAATTTTAAATATCCCCCTAGCGACTTGCGCACTCCGGGAATAAACTTTTCAAAAATGGCCTTCACTCGATTTGAGCGATTCTCGAGTCTTCTACGACTTACATGTATGCATCATAGAGTTTCTTGCAAGACTCATGGCCTGCAAATGAAAGACACAGAAAATTAAGTTTGGTTTGCTTCAGAGCAGTTAATAAAAGTAATGCGCATTCAAGTGACGAAAAACCGCCTCTTTCAAATTGAATGAGTAGATTATTATATGTGACAATATCTTACACTTGCTGAAACAAAATAACTGATTGAAAAACAGTTTTATTTATCTACCAAGCTAATGAAAGAGCTGAAAACTCTTGCCAGCAACCGAATTGTTGATAGTGATAGGACGTTTTATAACATTACTTAAGGTGGCTCAAAACAGTTTCCAGGACTTAGATTTTGATGGGTCATAACCACTCTTTATCACTTGATTCTACGATCACTGGTGAACACGTTGTTAACATTTTCGCAACACGATAGGCTACCATAGCAACAGTATGACCTGGTCAGAACGCTCTAAATTAGAGCTTTAGGGGTTTTTAATCCAAAAGCTAAACAATGAATCTTTTTGTGTTATAAAATTTTAATACGCATGATAAGACTTTTAAGGCTTTTAGCAAAGGTTTAAACAAATTTATACATGGAGTTCAGAGCTACCTTAAATTTTGTCAACTTTGAGCGACCTTAACATCATTTATTTTGGCTGCAAACATCATCGAACCAATTGAAAGCTTTCTTCAAATAACAACTGTTAAATTAACTCGGAGGAAATGGCAGAAATAGTAGATAATAGTGTTTATTATACATCAGATTCACTATGGTCGAGAGCATTTAATCAATTCACAATTAAAATAGCTTGTGAACTTGACATGATAAATGCAATATCTGCTGCAGATATTGCATTTATCATGTCAAGTTCAACGCCTGGTTATCAAGCTCCTTGGGGTGTTCTCCTCAGAAACAAAATAGCTGAACGCCTAATGAACGCCTAATGAATGCCTATTATTTAAAAAATGTATAATAAAACAATTATTAAATTCGGTTTTCGCATGATATCATGAATTATCAAAACGTCGTGTCTGTATTATCTGCCCCAGCCTTCGGCTTCGGCAGATAACACAGACCTTGGTTTTAATAAATCATGATACCATATTCAACCTCATCCAATAATTGTTTATTATCGTTGGACGCTGCTGCGTTTATTAAAAAGAATGAATTATAGATTCCATCTACCTTCACATTTTTTTCCGGAGAAACCTTTATCACAAAGGCATTCAAATGTGTCATATTTGTAGTTCGCCACACAGGTACCTCCGTTTTGACAGGGCGAAGAAGAACAGGGTGTCTGTAGAAAGATTAACATTTAGTTTGTCAACAAAATAGCGACAACAATTATAGCTTTATGGTCGTCATCATCCTCATCGTAATAATTTTTTTTTTGTTCCACATGAAGTTATTGTTACGAAAAGAATAACAAAACAGAGCAAAGCAAAACAAACCATGCATCAATAATAAAAACAACAAAACGCATCACTGATTAGTTAATATTTATGCGATGTTCCCCACCTTTATAGAAAGGTGATGTGAGCTCTTGTTCCCTTCGTACTCTGTGGAGTTTCTGTATTTGTCAGAAGACAGCAGCTCGCACCAAAGCTGTCCTTTGGCTCCTTTGATGGCGGCCATGTTGACAGAAAGGCACGAAGGATTGCTGAGACATCTAAAGGTGCAGTCAAAGCTATCGTACTCGGTGAATGTTCCAGTTCGAGTCACCTTCAGATAATGGAACTCGTCTTTTAGAAATGAATGTTGTCGAACACCTTGTAAAGTTGAGTACGTATCCTCGGGATGGGGCAAACTGTTTGACTCTGTGTAGGAAAAATATGAGACTCCAAGACTATGTGTTAACTTTATCATATTAATCGACTTATTTGTCACAATTCGTTTGTTCGATTTATTCGCTCACCGGATAATAAATGCAAAGAATAACCTGAGCAATAAGCATCAAACATCATGTTAAAATGACGAGCCAGCGACAAATAAAGTTCTTCCAAACCGCGCTGTTAGAGAGCTTAAAACGACCTCTGTAAAAACCGACCACTGCATGATTTTACTTCGAAAATTCGATTTTTCTTAGAAGCTGAGATTTCGATGCCCCAACCTGGTCAATTACTAGGTTAGGGGAGATTGGAAACTAAAACACCTATTGTAACACAAAATGGCCGTCGCACTTATCAATCCTTCTTTAGATCCCTGGATCATAGTTTACTGTTCATATATTTATGTGTGCTGGGAGTTGTCCAAAAGAGTGCTTGTACAAGCCTTTCAAGAGGACCCTACAGGATCAGGATGAAACCGGCTTCGAGGAAAACAATGGTCAGTGATACAAAGAACATCGAAGAATGTGACCGTCAAGCTCGACACAGATGAGGAACGTATTAATGCACCTTGTATATAAAACTACAGCTGGGAGGAAAAGCTGGCAGTTTTTAATGCTACCTAGGTTTCAAGGATCGCTACAAAAGACCAAAACTTTAATCTTGAAGCCAGACAAGTGATTTACGTGAATTTACGAAGGCCAGTATATTACTCATTCACTGGAATTTTTTGAAAATTTAACTTTAAGCGGTCGTTAGTTTTGAAACGTAGTGAGCAGACAAATTTTATACTTTCTGTTCATGTATTCAGCAGTTTCAAACAGGTGCCACATTTTTCAATTTAACGGGTAGAAAATCTTCTTTTAACCGTTGAAGGAACAACATTAAATTATGATTGCAACATGGCTAAACAAACTTCTATGATATATCTATAGGTGATGAAAAGAATCGGGACTTTTGAACGAATATTCTTTTTTAGAGCGTCGGCAATATGTGCTATTTTCCAGTTTCGGCAGGCACGCAACTAGATCAATCGTAGAAAAATTCAGGTAGAGTTTTTAATCAAACAAAACTGATTCTAGTGATTGACTAGGTTAGCACCTCGAAATCCCAGCTTATGAGAAAAATCAATAATTTCGAAGTAAACCAGTGGTCGGTTTTTACAGAGACAAGATAATTTGGTTTTATCAGCTGAGTTGATAATGTGAATTAGCCACCGTAAAGAGATTCAGAAGCTGACGTTTCGAGCGCTAGCCCTTCGTCGGAGCGAATCGCGA
>CM042750.1:6560543-6567606 GCA_022496165.2 Catalaphyllia jardinei | reverse complement strand
AACAAATCGTCTGATGTGCAAACGGGATTTTCACACTAGAGGACGAACAAATCGTCTAGGATTTGTCCGTCTTATATGAATTTATACCGTACTGTCGTCGACTTTTTCGTCTCGACGGACAAATCGTCTTGGAAAAATCGTCTTTCCAGAGGACTAAATATCAGACGATTTGTTCGTCGAAAAATTTGTTCGTCCCGTTTTCACATCAGACGATTTGTTCGTCCTCTAGTGTGACAACGGCCAAAGATTTATAATCACGTAATTGTTCCGGAGAAAATACCGTGCGACGTTAATGCGGTTATTGTGTTTAAAGACAGTAGGAAACTGACCAGCAAAAAATTCCGGCGGACAATTACGGAGGGGGACATTGGGGTTTGCGGTATTGGGGTATAAACAGTACTAATCGATCAACAATTTTATCGTTTCAGCAGCCAATTACAAGTCGCAACTCAGCTCCGCGGTCTTGTACTGAGCCCCGGAGCCCCATACCCATATAGGAAACTGAAGGAAACCCATAAATTGATTTTCTCACGGTTATCATGGGTAGCGATACTGCTCGTGGGCGCGTACGCACGTCGGCGACGACGACAACAACGACGACGACGGTAGAGTCGCGCAAGATGGCGGCCATCCTCCAAATAATAGGTTGACAGAGACATGCAGCCTTGGTTTACCGTGTGCTTCTTTGTTATTGGACATCCATGTTATGATCAATTGACACCTGTCAAAAACAGGGTATCTGCTGACAAGTATCACGTGATCATATCGCGGGCTCAAGTCTACACCTCATCGAGGTCACGTGTTTTTTGAAGTTGACCGCTGACCAAGCACTGGTTTCCAGTTGTATCGCGAACTCATGTTGACTGAAAAACAGGGCAGGATTGTTCGGAAACCGGTTAACGCTAGCCCAGGATTGAAAATTATTCGAATTATAACTTTTTCACCTATACAAATATTTTTTTGCTACTTTGTTTTGTGTATATGGTGATTATAAAACTCATCATGGTCAGTGGTATTGCTCATGGGTGCGTACGCATGACGACGACGATGACGGCGACGAGTCGCGCAACATCGCGGCCATACTCCAAATAATAGGTTGATAGAGACATGCAGCCTTGGTTTACCGTGTACCTCTTTGATATTGGACATCCATGTTATGAGCAATTGACACCTGTCAAAACAATGTATCTGCTGACCAGTATCACATGACCATATCGCGGGCTTAAGTCTACAACTCATCGAGGTGACGTGTTTTTTTAAAGTTGACCGCTGACCAAATGCTGGTTTTCCATTTAATCGCCGGCTCATGTCAGGTTAACTTGTCAGAAAACAGTTCAGGATTGTTCGGAAGCCGGCTAACGCTAGCCTAGGATTAAAATTTATCCGCATTATAACGTTTTCTTTATACAAATGTTTTTTTCCTGCTTTGTTTTGTGTTTATAAAACTCACCGCAAAGGTACAGAACTCAAATAAAAAATGTACCTTTTCCTGGGTTAGTTTAATCGGGTTCTTAACAACGTGGCCAAGGAGCTACGCTTTTAGGCTGGCTTGAATCTATATATTATGAGATTTGGCATGTTTAACATAGTTCAGTTGTTTCGAGAGATAACGAAGATTAAGTTTCAGAAAAATAAAAGTTAACATGTTCTGCGAAACAGTAATTCTCAATACTTTATTTAGACACGTCACGTCTAAGAGCTGTACAAGCTCGTTCAGAATACGTACGGGTATTCCTAAAATACAAAGATCTACGTAATTTCCGATACTTTATTTAGAAATGATACGTGTAAGAGCTGAACAAGCTCGTTCGAAATAAGTGCGTGTATTCCTAAAATACAAAGATCTATAATTACGCAATTCTCAATACTTTATTTAGACACGTCATGTCCAAGAGCTCTAGAAGCTCGTTTAAAATATGTACGTATATTCCTAATGTACAGAGTTTTACGTAATTTTCAATACTTTATTTAGAAACGTTATGAAATCTAAAGTTATGAAATCTAAACCATTAAGACTATACGATTACCGGATTCAGCCTTAATTAACTATTAACTAAACGTCAACACTAACGATTAAATATGAAATTTAAAACTTAACAAAATAACGGTGGAATAAAATGAGCAAAAAATTAAAGGTCTAAAATGTTCTTAGTTTACCCTCCAATGGGCAACATTGGTGCCCTTTTTTTTCATTTGAAAGCAGACCTTCCAGAGCTTCGCACTGTTGTAAGTAAATAGCTGCTTCATAAAGTTGAGCTTACATTTTAGCTCGTACGTTGTTCTTAACTCCCAACAACTCTAAAAGTTTTGTTAGGTTTACTCACCTAAAGATCTCTTAGAAATGCACTTACAACAGTGAAGTTCGTCGAGAAATGAAATGCACTTTTAAAAGACATCAAATGTTAATTCTTTGTCATTCGAATGAACAAACTACTTCCATAATTCACCACAGAGATTTCCCATATCAACTGTTATTTTGATAAACATGATATCATTCCGAATGTAACCACCTCCTCGGAGCCCTGTGTGAGAAATAAATGTTGGACAGCCCGATGCTATGTTCATGTCTGATGTAGGCCTTTTGAAACTTGAGCTGTGAGGTTCAGGGCGAAATGCATCATACGCGTCTCTGATCCTGTCTTGGTCAATAAGTCTGAAATGTACCTTTTGGACGAATGGCCAGGGCAATAAGGCGTCATATTCGCCTCTCATGATCACAAAAAACATTGACATGTGTGTCCCTTTGCCAATACCATCTCCATTAGGGTAGAGACGGGCACAAACTTTGTATCCAAAGCGTCCAACATAGAATGGAGGGCTATAAATTGAGAGCGTATTCCCAGAAACAGCTTCTTGAAATCGAGGGCTGTAGCGGTCGATTTTCCAAACGTAGGTTCCATTATACGAGGTAGCTTCCAGCATTTGAATCTGCATGTCTTGTTCGGAGAGTTGAATTTCATGTAACGCGAGTTGATGCTCCGATCTGTCCAAGCGTCGTTCGCAAGGGTGGTTCGAAGCAGAGTTTCTTGTACCTTCGTCACCACTTCTAGTAAGACTGGCTGCTTTCAAACGCATCAGATCACTTTGTAAGCTATTTACTGTCAGTTCGTGTTGTCGTAACGTACTCGTCCATTTGAGAAGAAATCCCATCTCCATATCTTTCACTTCTGGTGCCTTCTAATTCACGAACTAATTTTTCTGTATCTCTCTCTTTGCTCGCGTAGTAACGTCTCCATTACAGATATTTTAGTTTGGTGTGACTGAATGTTGATTCGGGCCGCTGCAAGTTCTTCGTTTTGATATTGGATTTGCTGCTCCAAGGCAGTTTTCTCGGTTTGTAGACAATACACCTTTCTCTCAAGTTCCTGGCTTTTGATGTGGTTTTCATGAGCTGATTGGTTCATCATTTCCAAGTGGATCTTCAAACGTTTCTTGAGGTGCTCATCAAGTGTATTCTTCTTTCCCTGTATACAAAATCATTAGTTAGAAGTGTGCTCAGTTCACTGAGCTAGTTTAATTTGAAACTATAAGTATCAAGTAAGTTCATAAGAGCGCTTATCAGTCGTGTGTATCTGACACAATTTTACAACATGTTGTGGATAACGGACTGCTAACAGAGAGGCAGTGGGCATACCGCAAGGGCTACTCTACCAAATTATTACTTACTAATTTAACGGAATGTTGTTGGAGGCCATCTATTGATACTAATTTGATGGCAGCCACTACTTTGGTGGATTTTCGTAAAGCTTTTGACTGTCTCTCATAGAGCACTATTGCATAAATTGAAGCACAAATTCAGAGTAATCCTCTATCTTGGCTCACGTATTATCTGCATCACAGGACTCAGGTCACAGTGGTAAACGGTACTGGATCAGACGAACTGTATGTAAGTTGCGGAATTCCGCAAGGATCAGTGCTGGGACCGTGTTTGTTTAGTTTGTACATCAATGACATGCCAGACAGCGTGACATCGGGAGCACTATACCTGTACGCTGATGACACCACAATTTACTATATCGGATCAACTGTGGATGAAGCATGTAGCCTTCAGAACTTACCAAATGGTGCGTGGCCAACTCGCTAACACCACACCCAGCAAAATGTGAATCAATGCTATTCTACCGAGGATCATTTATTGGTCCTTACCCCCTGATTACCATAGGCAAAGACGAAATTTCGTGGGTACGTCAAGCAAGATTGTTAGGAATCACAATAGACCATAAACTTACGTGGGCGAAGCATCTCACAGATCTAAAGAATAGCTTTGTCACTAAACTAAATTTGCCAAAAAAAAGAGCTCTTTTCTAAAAAGAAAATCACTCCTGGACTTATATTTTAAAGTGATCCTCCCTTCTGTATCTTACGAGCTCACCATCTGGGTAATTGCAATAATTTAGACCATATAAAATCCCTACAAGCACTACACTGCAGAGCTGCAAAGCTGATTTATAACTTGCCATGAGATACACGATCGAAAACAGTTATGGAGGTTACCAACTGGGACTCGATATACGATATGTACAAAATAAATCTTGTCAAATTGTTTTATAATATTGTTAGCGACAACACGCCACCTTTGATTTCAGATTTAGCAATGTGGAGAGAGAGTCAATACAACCTAAGAGTACATAAGAAGGCTATCGTTTAAAGCCTTTTCAACACTATTCATGAGACATTCCATACGTTTTAGAGGCGCCGTACTGTGGAACTTTGTTTTCAATTATTTAAACGATTCTCATAATTTTAAACAATTATCAGAAAAGTGAATCTGGATCCATCATTTAGGGAACTTAACAGTCTGTCTGTTCAGTCAGTGCCTAAGAAGAAGATGTGCGATTTTATATTTTAGGTCTCTGAATTTTAAGTAAATCCCTAGTTAATGTGTTGAATCTTTATGTCAAGTGTACGTTTTTCTGGTGTTTATTATTTAAACTATTTCATATTTTTAAACTTAGTTAAGTAATACACGACCCCACAAGCATGTATTTTGCTTTAAACATTGATCGTGTTTGAACAAAGGATTTTACTTACTAAATTAAAATCTCTTTCACTGTAGGCAAGTGGCTAGATTAAAAACAGTTAATTAATTCCGGATTTTGCAAAGGTGTAAAGCAAGTTGAATAATCTGTCGCCATCGCGTGGAAGGTGTTTGCAGGCTATTGCAAGTTACTTTATATAATACAGGCTTTTTGACAGTCGACGATCTTAAATCAGTAACGGCACCCATTCTACTTGTAGCAGAAAGGGTCAGTGTGAACACAAGACAACGACCTATGCCGGGCAAGCCTCAAAATCATGTCCATCTGCAAACTTCTTGCAGCTGGTATTTCTCCCAGGTTTCGATAAACGTCTGTCAAAGCACAGTCTCCTTACCTCTTAAAGCTCTCCTTTTATCTTTCTTACAGACATTGTACACTATCCGGAGTCCGGCTAATGCACTGTACACAGGCAAACGAGCGTCCAAAACAGCGTATCAATTCGTCGCGTTGAATAATTTAAAGTCATTCAAAAGAAAACAAATACTCACTTTGAAATTACAACAGTGAAGAGTGAAAGGGCAAATCACTTCAGCTTTCGGGCATTCTCTAGTCACGTGCTCTTCCATCATCTCACGTGGTATGGCCTCTTTACCACAGCACAAGATACAGTCGATCGGAAACTTAAGGCAAACCTCCAAATGATCCTAGATGGAAATCAAAAAACCCTTTTATTTATTGTTCGAATCTAGTTAACAATTAGATAATGATGATTAACGGAATCAAATCAAAAGTGAAAGAACTCCGCTATGGAGTTCCCCAGGGATCAGTTTTAGGGCCGATCCTATACCTGCTATACACGTCGCCCATCGGGAACATAAT
Organism: Catalaphyllia jardinei; assembly: GCA_022496165.2. NCBI lineage: Eukaryota > Metazoa > Cnidaria > Anthozoa > Scleractinia > Caryophylliidae > Catalaphyllia > Catalaphyllia jardinei. The sequence goes on along the minus strand of CM042750.1, from coordinate 6,561,748 downwards.
TAGACGGCATGGACTTAATTACCACCTCTACTCCGACGACACTCAATTATATCTCTCATTTAAGTCCACACCCGCTGAGCAAGCCGGCTCCATAACTAGGATAGAAGCATGTGTTTCCGAAATCGATTCATGGATGGTAAGCAATAATCTTAAACTGAACAGAGGAAAAACGGAGCTATTGGTCCTAAGCGCACGACATCGCCCACCCCCATCAATAGAATACATTGATGTGTCTGGTGAACGGATCAAGCCAACCTCATCTGCAAGGAACATTGGAGTTATCTTCGATGAGCACATGTCACTAGATAAGCACGTTACCAATATCTGCAAGGCCTGTTTCTTGCACCTCAGGAACATCAGTAAAATAAGAGACTGTTTATCTCAAGCAGACACTGAAAAGCTGGTTCACGCATTTATTACCTCTAAGCTTGATAGTGCTAACTCACTATTGTATGGGCTACCCACCTTTCTAATAGACCGTTTACAAAATGTCCAGAATGCTGCGGCCCGTATTATCACTCGCACCAAGAAATATGACCACATTAAGCCTGTCCTAAAGCAACTGCACTGGCTTCCAGTTAACCAGCGCATTAACTATAAGATACTACTTCTCACCTACAAAGCGCTTAATGGCCAGGCCCCTAGTTACATTACTGAACTATTAGAGCCCTATACACCGGCTAGGAATCTGAGGTCCTCCTCTAAAAACCTCCTAAAAATACCACTCGTCAAGCTAGTAAGCTATGGCCGTATGTGTTTCTCTTTTGCAGCACCAGCTTTATGGAACTCCCTCCCCGATTTTATCAGACAGAGTAGCTCATTGTCAAGTTTCAAGACCTATATTAAAATATATATTTTTAAAAAAATGTTTTAGCTTAATTTAGCATGTTATATAGTTTTAATTTTGGAATATAGTTTCAACATCCTTAAATAGTTTTTAATATATTTTTATTGTAATGCCATTTTTATTATTCAAATTGTAATTATTGTAAAGCGCTATTGGGCTAAAAGGAAATAGCGCTATATAAATAAAGCATTATTATTATTATTATTATAATGATCTCGAGATTTCTAAAAATGACAGAGTAATAGAAATCGAGAGCGAATAATCTAATAGTCAATTTCACCCTGTTAACCCTGCTCATTTGCATTACATTGAAATCTAGCATGGTTGTTAGGCAATTTCGGGCTATTTTGTAGTTTTA
>CM042750.1:6543043-6553043 GCA_022496165.2 Catalaphyllia jardinei | reverse complement strand
GTTGTACAAAAAAAACAGTTGTATGTTAATTTCAGCACGATTTTCCCATTATAGAGTATGGTGACTGTTCCCTTGACCCCTGTCGGGGCACAATTTGGTTCGTGCCGAGCGCAGCATGCATGGGAGCATGAGTGATTCAGTTTGATATTTTTGGTCTGTAAGTCTCTGAACCTTGGCATTATGGCAAGCACCATGTATCACGGCAGTTTCAACAGAAAATACATACTAACAAAGCTAATTCGTATACTTCTGAAGTGGAAATAATTATACAATACAACATTATGTCATTCTGGCCATTATATTGCGAAAGCGAAGCTATTTTCTCAAAAACGTTTCGTCCCTGGCAAAGGTTTCATCCCGGTTGCCGAGATCTCGCTTGTAGTAACCGAGATCTAAGTAACCCTTCTCATATTAACCCATCTTAACAGAGGAAATAGAAGTGAGACTAGAAGACTGAAGATCAATGGCGAGAAACAAAACAGTATTTAAAACGGTCATTTAGATCAGTTTAGATCAATTAATGTAACTCAGATAGTTTCTTTCCAGAAGCTTTTAGCAGCTAACTAGTGAGCAAGCTATGTTGAAGAGAGGAATCTTGCTCGCAGTCTGTATAGAAGCAGTATTCCTCATCCACGCCTAAGGTATGTTTCCATTTGTCGCCAGATCAGACTGGAATAAAAAAAAGACTAGACTGGAATGTTCAGGCTCCTAGCAACAGACGGGCCAATATTCTTTATTTACATATTGCGAAATAGGATAGAATAAGATTGTTCCCTGTGTCAATAACATTGCACTGTCGCCATTGGCCATTGAGAGAAAATTAGCTAATCTGAAAACAAACAAAGCTACAGGACCCGACGACAAATCACCGAAAATAGTCAAGGAAGCTGGAGATGCATTGTTAACCCCGCTGATGTTCCTTTACAATACGAGTCTGAAAGATGGCTATGTCTTTAGCCAGTGGAAGACTGCGAGAGTCAATCCTGTTTTTAAAAAGGATGACGAGACTGTAATCGGAAATTATCGTCCTATATCTCTTCTCAGTGTTCCGAGCAAAATATTAGAAACCATTGTTGCTGATTCGATCATTCACCATGCGTTTATTGAAAATAAATTAATAACAGACAAGCAATGGGCGTACAGGAGAGGATATTCCGACTGAGCTGTTGCTAGTACATATGACAGAAATTTGGATGAGTGCCATTGATTCAAACAAAGTTGTTGGTATAGTGCTGGTAGATTTCCAGAAAGCGTTCGACTGTGTCTCCCATAATGTGCTATTACGTAAATTAGAAAATGATTTTGGAATTAATGGAGTGTTACTCGACTGGCTGCGCAGTTACCTTGACAATAGAAAACAATATACTGTCTTAAATGGTACAGCATCTGATCTTAACACTGTTAAATCTGGAATACCGCAGGGTTCCGTTTTAGGACCGACCTTATTTTCTCTTTACACAAGTGATTTACCTGAAGCTATAACCACTGCGACAACCTACATGTATGCTGATGATACTACCCTATATTACATTGGCGATTCTATCGACGCAGTAATTTCTGAACTTAACAAAGCTTTGGAAGAGCTTCTATACTGGTGCATAACAAACTCGCTTGTGCCTCATCCAAAGAAATGCGAAGTAATGATCCTCCATCGTGGTAGATTCACTGGCCCTTTGAAAGAGTTAACGTTGGCCCAGTACGCCATCAAATGGGTTACACACTCTCGTCTATTAGGCGTATTGATAGATGATCAATTAAACTGGTCTCAACATGTTAGTGTTGTTAAAAAAGGCTTTGTTGATAAGTTAAACTTGTTAAAACGTAGTAGATTTCTTCCAAAGAATATGTTATTAGACTTGTATTTTAGAGTTATTATGCCGTCGATCGTATATGGTATATCAGTATGGGGAGGTCTCACAAATAAGGAAGGGTTTAAGGCATTAGAAGCACTGCATTGTAGAGCTGCGAGAATTATCTTTGAGCTACCTTGGGAGATGTCCAACGCAGATGTTATGAAAAAGGCTCATTGGTCTTCTTTAGCCTTTATGTATAAAATTAGCTTAGCTAAGCTTATGTATAAAATCTACAATAACCTGACTCCTGACGCTATGTCAGCTATTATTAAGAACAATGATAACACCAAGCGATACCAACTAAGGAAGAAACTGAAAATTGATGTCCCACGTTTTAACACCAACTACATGAGGAACTCTGTAGCTCGTAGAGGAGCAATAGTTTGGAACACGTTGGTTCCTCAACTTAATGACGATATAGACAATGTTAAGAAATACGCGATTATGGCAAGACGGTCAAAGACTCTGTTACACCTAGATTTTGACTGTATCTCCCCTCAAACATTAACCAGAAGGGAGCAAGACTTTAAGTATAATTAGTGTTAATAATTAGTCGATACTAGAGTACCACCTTGTATTTTAGAATTTTAAGCTTTTATCGTTTTAGACTTGTAAGTATTGAGTAGCTATAAAGTTGGTGTACACCCTATTTATTTTTATTTAATTAGTTATCTCCGGACTTAGTTATTTAGACACGACCCCACAAGCGAAGCGTCGCTTTAAATACTTATCGTGTATAAATAAAGATTATTGATTGATTGATTGATTGATTGATTGAGGAAACCTGAATTATAATGACTTATGTTTTCACAATGTCAGTCATACATATTGCCCAGCTAAATAACTTCTCACGTTTACGTTTTGATGCGAACAATAATCAGAAACAATTATAGTCTGTATAGCAGGCGTTTCGAAAAAAGCACGTGAAGGGAACCAAACTACGAGTGAATGCGAACTCCCCCTGGAAAATGAAAGGAAACGGCTGCTACGCAGGCTAAAACAATTAATTCTCGAAACATAATATTCCCAATACAGCATGACTGCTTAAAAATCGCGTAAAATACTCACTGTCCATGGAAGTTGTTCTTCACGTCGATAGTGCAATTGCTCAAACTGGTTTAGAGCGCAAACAGATGGAAATATGCTTAAGTGTAGCTCGAGAACCTTCGCAAGCCGGCTCGGCTGTGCGGAAACAATGTTAGAAATAATGGATGATGTCATTCATTCATGACAAAAATAGATACGATACACAAAGACTGGTGACGTACGCAATTAGCATATTTCTTATACGCACAAAGGTAAACAAAAGAATAAACGCAAACGAACCAAGGCACGTAGTACGCACTTATATAAGCAATGAAACTGACGCAAGGATCGCATATTGAATCTGGGTTAAAACATTTCTGTAATAAGCGATTACACTATGGTTGTCGCAGTCGATTACAAGTCCACTTCTGAAATAGAATTCGTCAACAGACTAGACGAACGACTTCAATGCCCAATCTGCAAGAACGTTTTCAGTGAACCCTGGCAGACATCGTGCGGGCATCGATTCTGTAAAAACTGTTTTGAAGGTTTCTTCGGGTAAGTTTCGACAATGAACGTATGCGGACAGAGGTAACAAGCCGGCCCTACACAATTAAAACTGTATCCCGGTCGTAGGATCCCGGTAATAAACTAAGTAATTGTTTCCGGTAATAACCTAATTTTAGTTGTTTACTGTCACGTTTTCAGGCTGGTGAATCCCAAATGTCCAATCGATGGGAAACCGATATCCCGAGATGAATCTTTCCGAGACAAATGTTGTGAGAGAGAAATACTTAATCTTCAGTGTTTCTGTCGATATAAGGAAAGAAGTTGTGACTGGAAGGGGGAATTAAGACACTTGAAGGTACTTTATACGCACTACCAACCATAGTATTATTTTAGGGCACTTCTACTACAGATGGAGCAATTCCCTTTTAAAACTTCGTACCGTCCTTCAAGGGAAGGCCCTTGCGCGACTGTTGATGAGTCTTTAACGAAAGGCCGTATTAGCCGTGAGAAAGCAGGCTCGCTCGAGAACATTCGCGAAGAGATGTTAAGATTTTTTTCCAGCATATTTGATAAAGCTCAAAACGTTCTATATCACTTGTTGGCAAGCGGATGGAGAATATAAAGGTTTGTTTAGGCCGTAAAAAAATTGTATGATGGTTTTTACGCAATGTCATTTCAGCAAGGTCTTAGCGCGCTGTATAACGCCTCTTAATAGGGAAGTCACGCAACGCACCGGAGCAATGCGTGACCGAGCATCTGCGAAGAAGACTACGTGCAAAGCAAAGACATATCTTTTGCATGATTAAATTTATATGACCATTTATTTAAAAGGATATCAAAGAGTCCTGCCTTGATGACTCATACTCATAGATCTCGTAATCTCTTAATGCAGAAAAATTCATTGGAAGAACACATTTTTAAAAACTTAATTTATTTAAACAGGCACACGAGGAAATCTGCCAATATGGTGACACACAGTGCGCAGCTTGTGGTGAAACTATGGAAATAAGGCATCTCCAACGTCACAGAGAACATGACTGTGTGAACAGGGCTCTCGCCTGTGCATATTGTGGTGGGGAGGTTCGCCAAAGCAAAATGAAGGTACGAAATTAGTACAGACAGTAATTTACATTTAGAGTGAAACGCCCCTGTAGAGTGCCCCTCTCTTCCTGTACGAAAATATTTATTGTCCAGTATTACCTAGCAAGCGAAACACCATGATTCGTGAAATATATATATGTTATACACTATATATATGTTATTTTCCTGCGGAAAATGATGCACATCGTTTGAGAGACACTCTGTCCACATTTGTCAACTCGTTAACATTCTCCTAATGCAACTGCGGCTATCCGCTAACAAATAAGAATGCCGGACAAAGCCATTTAAGAGACCAAATAGCAAGGGACATGAGGACCGTAAACGTATACTCTAACCAGATGGTTAGGATGTAATCAGGCCAGCAGCATTTTTATGGAATAAATAATAGAATAAACATAATCTTGAAACTAAAAGTGACTGGTATAGAGACAGCAAATTCATATTGGACTAAACAGTCATAGCGTATCTTTTCAAGATTGCAAAATCATGTTTTAAAACAAGTACAGATGCTGAACTGAACAGAACACTTGCTATCAACTAAACTGGAGTTCTAGACAGCGGTTTAGACTAATCAAATTGTAAAATATTTTTAGGATCATTTGGACGTCTGTCTCAAGTTTCCCGTCAGCTGCATCTTAGATTGTGGCAAAGAGAATGTACCGCGTGGCATGATGGAGGAGCACGTGACCACACAGTGCCCAAACGCAGAACATTTGTGTCCTTTCAGTTGTCATGGCTGTGAGTTTAAGGTACGTTTATCAATTTAAAAGAAAAAGTCTTTTTTACGACTTATTAGAGCTAATAGACCATTTTACAGTTGTCGACTTAGTGACCTGGTCTATGAATGGCAGCGAGGCTGGAGTTGACCTTGTTTTCATACAGACCTCACTGCTTTTATTGTGCAAATGAAGTTTTTCTTATGCTAACTAGTTGGCAGTCACATGAGAAAAGCTGAGAGGTCTGTATCAAAGCAAGGTCACCTCCAGCCTTGCTTGCACTCATGGCCAGGTAACTAAGCAGACAACTGTAAAATGGTCTATTGTGGGGAGAAGGCTTAACTTCCCCCAATCAAGACCTTCACTATTCTCAACAGATTTATTCCTTCATCGATGGGCTAACATCCCACCCGTATCCTTCATGATATTTAATCGATACCTTCAGATCATGAAACGAGGAATGATTTATAATTAACTTGGTACCCTTCGACTGAAATTTTGGGTAGGTTGCTAAAAACATGCTATAGAGCGTATAGTAAAGCCATTGTCTGAAAAATGAAGCGACTGTGAATGTTCTTTAATGTCAAAAACACTTAAATTATTAAGGTAGGTTAATGTTCCTGTTATTGTCGCGGAAACGGCAAGGTAGGGTCATATCAGGCGGGAACAAATCATATCAATTTTTTATATTAATTCTGATAATTTTCTACAGGGAAATGCAGAAAACCTTGATCAGCATATCAAGTCCAGTATTGAAACCCATCTGCGTAAGATGAACTACTCAACTCGCCAGCAAAACAAGAAGAGTAAGGAGATGGAAGAGAAAGTCTCTCATCTTGAAAACGAGAAAAGGACTTTGGAGCAACAACTTCAAAATCAAACCGAAGAATTGGCGGCTGCCCGACAGAACATACAAACGCAGCACACAAAAATATCCATTATAGAAAAGTCTGTACTTGAACAAAAGAAGGAAATTAAAAACCTCCTCCGCGACTTGGAAACTTCAGTGACTCCAAGTGGTGCAAACGCAGATGTGGTCTCTTCCCAGGTGGAGGAAATTATGACCGCGTTAAAAAGACACGAAGAAAAGGTAAACAACTTGCAAAGTGAACTGGCCCATCTGAAGATGTCCGCCGCGACACTAAACGCTCGTGATTTCAGGGAGAACTCTTCGTTGTCTCATGAGTGCGAGCGTCGATTGGACAGAGCAGAACATCAATTGGCGTTACATGAAATTCAACTCTCTGAACAAGACATGCACATTCAAATGCTGGAAGCTACCTCGTACAGTGGGACTTACATTTGGAAAATCGACCAATACAGTCGACGATTTCAAGAAGCCCTTTCTGGCAAGACGCTATCGATTTATAGCCCTCCATTCTACGTTGGACGGTTTGGATACAAAGTTTGTGCCCGTATGTACCCAAATGGGGATGGTATTGGCAAAGGAACGCACATGTCAATGTTCTTTGTGATTATGAGAGGCGAATATGACGCCTTATTGCCCTGGCCATTCGTCCAAAAGGTACATTTCAGACTTATTGACCAAGACAGGATCACAGACGCGTATGATGCATTTCGCCCTGAACCTCACAGCTCAAGTTTTAAAAGGCCGACATCAGATATGAACATAGCATCGGGCTGCCCGACGTTTATTTCCCAGTCAGAATTGAGGCAAGGTGGATTCATTCGGAATGATACCATGTTTGTTAAAATTACAGTTGACATGACAGGTCTTCAAGGAGAGATGTTCCGATAGTAGTAAAACGCCGACTTTCCCTTAAGAGATTAGGAGAGGAAAGTCCTGGGAACAAGGTTGGGAAACCCTCCAGGAATAGGGAATTTTGTAACTTGATATTTAATTAAACCAAAAATGTATAACAGAACATTAGATTACGTTGTACATACATGTATTATAATGTATTATACAACACTGGGCAATATTATATAAGAGTACAGTACACTAGACTACTCGACGTCGAAAAAGATATTTAGTATTTTTCAAAAGTACAAAAAAAGAGACACGCATAGGATATAAAGTAAACAGAAATATAACAACACTAACACAGAACAAGACTAGGTTATTAGAAATATAGATGAAGAGAATTTTCAAAAATGAAGCAAACTAGGATCTTTAAATGGTATCACGCTGGCGTGAAATTACCCAACACCGCGCATGTGACAGACGTGAATGCAATCAGTTATCGATTCACGTGCAAAGTTAAAAATTGTACCTCAGTACTTCACTTTGAAGGACATGTACATCTGCGTTATCAGAATGGAAAATATTTATTGTCAAATAGTTTCTATAATATATGCAGCATATACATATTATAAGTATATATATTTAAAATAATGAGAGCAAAACTATTTTACAGAGTCATAATTTTAAACAAGAACAGGGAACACTCTTGGCTATGTACAGGTTATGTAGCAAGGATTATTTGTATGTCTCAAATAAATATCAAAAGAGGAACCAAGAAATGTCCCGTTAAATTTGCGCTGTTGTAAATAATATACGGTTTTCATGCACTTTAGTATGTGTTAGCAAAATGTAATGATCAGCAGTACATATAGTAGTTATGTAATGCTTTCCAATGGTATGCCATGGAATATCGCGTGAGTCACTGGTACTTTTTCTCGGCAAGTAGGATATCTCTTGGTATACTACGGGAAAGCATTGCATAACTATTTACTGAAAACCATGCCGTGAAAAATGCAATGCATGCCCAGCGCATTAGATGCGACATACGTGCGGCGCACAATGGGAAGGCTGGATGAAGTACCGTCGAGTATACAACGGCTATCCTGTATTCTAATTGGCTGTATTTTCTACGGCATGGTATAATGTCACGATACGTTTTTCCAGTAAAACACTGTAAGTGACTGGACGCCCACTTGAATTGAAAACTGGGGGAATCTAACTCTGAAGAGCACTAATTTGCTGCGAAAACGGGAATTCGTCACGATTTCCTGGTACTGATACGAGGATCTACTTCTATGGTCTTCACTATTAACGTAAACGAACGTAAACGAAGGGCCTGTTTACATGGAGGGAGGGTGCCCCGGCTAACCGAGCTACCGCGCGAGAAGGGTTCACACATAGCCCGCCTTTACATGCAACTCACCTAACCGGGACAGTGAGTGGGCTGCATGGGCTATTTGTTGAGCGGCCGCTAAGCACATCAAACAAAACGGCCGACCAAGGAAACTTTTTACCATCTTATTTCAGCTTTCTGCATGGACACGGGCCTGTTCTCTGCCGGAGACTCATCTATTACATGATCTCTCCAGGTTGACTAACAGATAGCACAGATAACACTGGCAAATGGTAACTACGAAAAATTTCACCTCGCGCCTCCCTGTCTTCATGGTTTATCTCATCTCGGCAAGCTGGGATAGCGCGGCACGAACCGTTTACATGGTAGAAAGCTACCCCGCCTAGCCGGGTGCCCCGGGCAAGTAGACAGGGTGCCCCGGATAGGCGGGCTACCCTGTCTAGCATGTAAACGCTTCAATGCCGCGTTTTGTAAATAAACGTATAAGAAGTTAACCCTCCCAGGTTAGCTCGATTAGCCGGGACACCCTCCCTCCATGTAAACAGGCCCTAGTTCAACAGTAGTTTGTTGTGCACTTGTTAACGTCGAGTATGTAACACACTTGTTTATATATCATCCTTTATACGTCAAGTGTTTACAATCAGTGACAATGCAACTTCTACCATAAATGACGAGCGAAAAGTATAATTTTTAATTAACATATATAGCGAATTCTAATCAGCACTACGAAGGTTCCTAAATTAAAAATAGAAAGTTAAGGTTAAAATTCGCAGGTTGAAATTAAGATAGAACAAACTTAGGAAGTTAAAAGTGAGATTCTTAACTTGAATTTCTACTTTTTCCAAAAATTGGTGTAACTAAGAATAAGGGAAAATTATTCTATGAATAAAACTAATCTGAAAACTTCATTACTACAAACCAGTTCAGCTAGCTAGCTTCCGTGGAAACCAATACCAAGAAGAGAAATTCAAAAGGACAAATAACGATCATTATTATACATTGAACTCTCTAACTCTTTTTTGATTGGCCGAAAGCCTACAGTGAATTTTCAAAATCAGCGTCCGTAACGTCATAACTGCAGATTATACAGTTATCATGTCAAGGACACTCAAGGTCACGGGTTATCGTGTCATGTATGACCGCAAAGCATGATTTCCAAGGGTAATCACGTCAACTTCGCGTGATTCATACTGCTTGTCGTCAGTGAGGAAGCAGAAACATGAGTTCCAAATTTTTGCTTTCAATGTATGATAAAACAATTATTAGATTCGGCTTTTGTGATATCCAAAATAATCAAGGTCTCGGTAAGGGTTATCAGCCTCAACCTTCGGCTTCGGCTGATAACCCTTACCTCGACCTTGATTATTCTGGATATCACAAAAACCTCATCCAATAATTGTTTATTATCTTGCATTTGCGTGGCATTTGCACGGTATTTGCGCGGTATTTGCGCGGCATCTGGAGCCCTAGCAAATAAATCCCAGCAATAAAAGTGGCCACGATTGTGACTTCCTTCGATCAATGTGCTTGAAATTAAAACCAATTCCAGACGCTATTCTATAAAGCGTTGTTCAGTAGATCCAGGGCAATGAACAGGAATAGCCGATCAAAGTCGTGTTAATGAACTTTCGACTTTTTTCGGTGTTATTAAAATCGCTGTGTCTAAATGCCCGGCAGCCGGGCAAAGTCTTAAATGGACTAAATGCCCGGCAGTCAGAAATTTTCACAGAATTTC
>CM042750.1:6525267-6538043 GCA_022496165.2 Catalaphyllia jardinei | reverse complement strand
GAGAGTTGAATTTCATGTAACGCGAGTTGATGCTCCGATCTGTCCAAGCGTCGTTCGCAAGGGTGGTTCGAAGCAGAGTTTCTTGTTCCTTCGTCACCACTTCTGGTAAGACTGGCTGCTTTCAAACGCATCAGATCACTTTGTAAGCTATTTACTGTCAGTTCGTGTTGTCGTAACGTACTCATTATTTCGTCCATTTGAGAAGAAATCCCATCTCCATATCCTTCACTTCTGGTGCCTTCTAATTCACGAACTAATTTTTCTGTATCTCTCCTTTGCTCGCGTAGTGACGTCTCCATTACAGATATTTTAGTTTGGTGTGACTGAATGTTGATTCGGGCCGCTGCAAGTTCTTCGTTTTGATATTGGATTTGCTGCTCTAAGGCAGTTTTCTCGGTTTGTAGACAATACACCTTTCTCTCAAGTTCCTGGCTTTTGATGTGGTTTTCATGAGCTGATTGGTTCATCATTTCCAAGTGGATCTTCAAACTTTTCTTGAGGTGCTCATCAAGTGTATTCTTCTTTCCCTGTGTACAGAATCACTAGTTAGAAGTGTGCTCAGTTCACTGAACTAGTTTAATTTAAAACAGCACGTATCGAGCAAGCGTTCATACGAGCTTTTATCACTGAGTCATTAAAGTCCTTTTCACCCTAGCCAAGTAGCTAAAAGCAGTTAAGTAATTCCGGATTTTGCACAGGTGTAAAGCAAATTGAATATTCTATGTCGCCATCATGTGGAAGGTGTTGGTAGTCTATTGTGAGGTAATTAACCCAGGCTTTTTGACAGTTGACGATCTTAAACCAGTTAACTGTACCCATTCTACTTGGTGCAGAAGGAATCAGTGTAAACACAAGACTACGACCTATGCCTTGCATGCCTCAAAATCATGTCCATCTGCAAGCTCCTTGCAGCTGGTACTTCTCCTAGGTTTCGATAAATGTCTGTCAAAGTACAGTCTCCTTACCTCTCAAAGCTCTCCTTTTATCTCTCCCACAGACATTGTATACTATCCGGGGTCCGACTAACGCACTGCACATGGGCAAATGAGCGTCCTAAGCAGCGTAACAATCCGTCTCGTTGGTTGAATAATTTAAAGTCATTCAAAAGAAAACAAATACTTACTTTGAAATTACAACCGTGATGAGTGAAAGGGCAAATCACTTCCGCTTTAGGGCATTCTCCAGTCACGTGCTCTTCCATCATCTCACGTGGTATGACCTCTTTACCACAGCATAAGATACAGTCGATAGGGAACTTAAGGCAAACCTCCAAATGATCCTAAAGGGAAAGCAAATCACCCTTTTATTTATTGTTCGAATCTAGTTAACAATCAGATAATGAGCTCGAGATTCAGTCTAAAAAAGATAAATAGAAAAAGAAATCGAGGGCGAATAATAATCTAATTGTTGTAGAAGAATATTGAAGAATTTAGCGGGAGAATGTTGTACTAAACAAACATTTTACATCAGTTTTTCGATAACTCCGGCTGCGCATCACACATCTTTTTGGTCAAATCATTTTGACATCAAATGTTTATATATGTATACAGACCAGACAGGACTAGCAGACGGAGACAAATTTTTGGAGAGATAAAACCGAGTTAACCGGTTACCTGCCACCCAATGGAAACCTCACTGGAGCTCGTCGAGTAAAATTTTATTGGAACTAACCTCTAAAATAATACTATGATATTGCTCGCGTGAATTTCTTGAAAATAAACTCTTTTTTTACCTTTGGTTGGAATTACATAAAGTAATAAAAGTTCAAATATCGTCGTTAAGATGCTTATCCCTTCAAATGAGGTTGGGAGCTAATGAACTACTTCTTCAAAAATTTAACCCTCCCTTTACCTTCATGTGGATTTCTGGAACCCCTTGCCCACAGTAAGTGCATGTTATCGCCCTGTTGATGCACTCACTTGTTCTATGCTGCTCAATACACCTTCTTTCCATAGTTTGGCCACACGCTCGACATTGCACATCTCCATATTGACAACTGTCTGCGTGTGCCTGAAATATCAAATAAAATAATAACAAAATGACAATGCATAATGTTTTCTTTGTTTCATACTTTTATTTAAGAAATAGAAAAGTGGAGTGGAAGTTTGAGAGAACGCTCGAAATGCTGTGGGGCAGGCAAGTGTTTCCGCAGCTTTTTCGAGTTCTCCCAAATTTTCATGCGTGTTCCTATAAATCGATAGAAACACGGAGAACAAGTTTTCTATATCTTTTAGAAAAAACTGCACCAAATATAAGACAACAATTTTTTCACTTTGATCATCAAAATATAAATTCTCTTTGTTCGCGCCATCATTACGTCAATAGCTTGGGCTAGTTTTGTGTTTCCATCGAGTTATAGAAATACGATTTTTAACCAATCAACGTGCGTATTATTTTAGGGCTGTTTTCTTATCCATGTTATTTAAGTTTCCAAATTTCCCCCCCCCCCCTCCAGTGAATAATGGTCTTTCCTTTACGGCACTTTGTTAACGCAGTCGAAGTTACGATTCGTTTGTCCAATGCAAACCACCACTAAGGCGCAGTTCACACTGGAGACACAAAAGACAATACACGCTTGGGAAAAAGGGCTAAAATCGACCACAAATTTGTCGAAACTCTGTTTTTAAATATACATGGAATGTTACCAATATCTCTTCAACGATAGCAGATAATGAGTTTTTACGCCGATAAGGCTAGCTGTAATACCAATAAGGCGACCCGAAGCAAAACGAAGAAATTAACTTTCATTTTGTCGGCCATGAAGTTCTGTAATTCTATGCTTCGTGCAACACCAGCTGTCCCCACTCAAACGGTCTTCAGGCTGCGAACTAATACATTTTTAGTCGGGAAAATCCTTTTGCTTTTCCACCAAAAGACTGCGTTTTTTGCATGTTGATTCTCTTTCACGTTAAGATGAAATAACTCTGTTCAGATCAAACTCAGAAGCGATGAGTTTCTGAAATTCCTTTTCAAAATCCTTTTGAAGCGGGAAATCAACTTAATGCAGGCGTGTTCAGCTAATCAGCATCAAGTAATCAAGCCAAGCCCTCTTGATTACCAAAAGTGCCCTCGTGATTAAGAAAAAATGCCCTCTGTCTCAGCCAATCAGCATTCAGTAATTTTGCCCCGTATGTGATAAACGGAATAATGGAACGGCGACATGATATTCTGTATTATGTCGCCATGTCAACATTGACATCAAAAAATGACGTAAAAGCATAAGGAAAAGAAAAGGTTATTTCCCTTGTGTTGCTAAGCTCAGGCTGTATGTTGGTAGTATGTCATTATGACAGGATGTTGGCTCTGCAAAGATAACGACGTAACGTCGTTGTATGTCGTTATGATCCTAGCGATTTCTCATAAAAGGACACCATGACGAGCTTCCAGTACCCTGAGAATCTCTGTGCAAGAAGACCAAATACATACACACTGCGGGGCAAGGGCAACTTAGCGGTGCCAAGAATCAAAACCAGGTATATGAAAGATTTTCTGGCACATAGAGGCTCCGTTCTGTAGAACCTGGTTAGCTTTAAGGAACATGATATTCCGCATTTCAGTAAGAATAAGAACGGCGAATAAGAACGAAGGATTATGTCAAAGAATTTAAATTCGATACAATTACCGCCTCCAGCGCCCCATAGAGAGAGTGATTTTATATATCATTAACTTTTAGCATGTAAATACGTAAATTGTAAATTCTTTATTGTATTTTAGAAATTCTTAGCATTTTAATTCACTTTTGGTTTTATACACAACCCCTACCACTATTACTACTACTTGTGCGAACTGTCACGCTGTCACGAAAGGATTCATGCAGTAACAGTTTTGCTATCAAATTGCTCCCCTGTCGTTATCTTCCGTTTATATTTGTTTTAATTGTAGGCTTTATCAGAGTAGGTGGAAAAACTTACCCTCAGATGCCTCAATTCCCCACTCCAGTCACAATTCCTTTCTGAGTATCGACAGGAACATTTTAGATCGAGTACTTCCCTTTGGCAACATCTGTCATGAAATGAGCCATCAGGAGTAATATTTTCTCCGTCTAGTGGGCACCTCTGGCATGATTGTCTAAAAAAAAAAAGAGAGTTAAAACACTAAGGTGCGGATGGTCTCAACTACATAAAAGGGAGCTTAAGCACGCACGTTTTTGACAGGCGGAAGGTAGCCGCAAGTGAGCTGTTTTCACTTTTAACTTGCATGCCCTCTCACAACCACATTCACATATTGCTAAGTATGTTTTCTCCATTAGAGATGAGTAGTATAAAAACCTGGGAGAAAATACTTTCCTAGCACGCGAAATGCTCTCTTCCGGTTGCCGTCCGCGTCTTAAAAACGCGCGTGCTTAAGTTCCCTAATAATATGTCTTTCAGAAGTCACTGTAGCCTGCAAAAGGGCTTTCAGGCGAGGGTAAAAACAACAGTGCAATAAACAAATTGAGCGAGCCACACGAACCGAGTGTTCTTTGTTCCTCCTAAGACTGCTCTCGGTTAGCTTAGTTTTTGTCCTATACCAAATCACAGGCTGCAATCCCGTATCGGCTTAGTCTCCCGCGAAACTGTTTCTAAGACGTTGCGTGACAATCCCCATAAACAGCTGCGGAGCTTGTACTGCGTCAACTCGTTAGATAAAAAGTAAAAACAGCGACTGACTCGATCAAGTTTTAACCAGTTGAGTAAGTCTAGATTGACAGATAAAGGACATGCTTGTTCAGTATACAAGCCTACTTTTAGCTATGTTAAAATATTTAACTACCTGAGTAGGAGATCCAGACAATTTTTACAAAATCTGTGTCCACAGGAGGTCTGCCATGGCTCGTTGAAAACATTTTTGCAGATTGGACAAGCTAAGCGTT
This sequence comes from Catalaphyllia jardinei, assembly GCA_022496165.2. Classification (NCBI taxonomy): domain Eukaryota; kingdom Metazoa; phylum Cnidaria; class Anthozoa; order Scleractinia; family Caryophylliidae; genus Catalaphyllia; species Catalaphyllia jardinei. The sequence continues at coordinate 6,533,191 of CM042750.1, read as the reverse complement.
TGTCAAGTCGATCGACGAACTTAACATCGGAGGCAATAAAAACCGCAACACACATACTGACATATTTCAATAATAACTAAAACAAAACGATCGTATGCTTCAGTTATATTTCCAATTCGTTCCGCTTCCGGTGACGTCATTCGCAATAAACAGACCGGTCAACAATCTTATAGGCGCTGCATCGTAGTCGTTTAACGTTTAGTCAGTTTCTTTGTGATATACTTTCAGTGGTTAGACTTAAAGTACACTAGAATTCATTTTGACCGTACGTCGAATAAGCAATATTACACGCATCTTACAGCCAGAATGCTAGCTAGGCAAAACGTAAGAACCGCAACCGAAATGACTAGGGAAAGTTGGGTAAAAAAAAAAAGTTGTACGTTAATTTCAGCACGATTTTCTATGATACATTTCCCCATTATAGAGTATGTTTACCCAGTCCCCCTTGACCCTTGGGGGGCACAATTTGGTTCGTGGTGCACGCAGCATGCATGGGAGCATGAGTAATTCAGTTTTTGATAATTTTCGTCTGTAAGTTTATTGCAAAAAGCATGTATCACGGCAGTTGCAACAGATAATACATATCGGAACCGAAGTGAAAATACATATAAATATCAAAGTAAATCTGTTATTATTGTTCACGCGTGACTAGAATAAAACTAAAAGGGGTTTCCCCGAAAAAAACCTGCTGTTGACGCAAAAGAAGCAGCGAAGCAGTCCCCAGGAAACGTGATAGTATGTAAATATTTTTGACGTTCCATTCTAATCAGAAGCGGGTACGAAACCGCAATAGTAATATAGTTATTCTGGAGATATTGCCTCAACTTCGTTACTTCGTGCCAGCGACGTTTGTGCTTTTAGGATCAGAAAGCGTAAAAAGATATTCAGATTGCTATGAATTACGCCCATTTCCGCTCCAAAGAGCAATATCGAAGACGGTGAACATTTAAACTGAGAAAAGAAAAAAACCCATAAGATCGAAAGAAACATTAAGTGGTGAAGCCATTATCAGCTATCAGTCATTATCAACTGTGCCATAAATAAAACGGGTGTCGAAACAGAAAATGAAAACAAAAAGCAACAGAAAGCAATTTTCATTACAGCGGTATTTGGCCCTTACAAACATTCTCGATTAATTAGCCTGTCTGATTATTTACCATAGCTTCCTCCACCCCTAAAAATTCTGACCTCACCTTGAACAAAGACGTGCCGACGGTCTACTTTTTTCATTTTGAGCGCTTCTGAAGTGGACAATACATGCGGTTGGCTACCAAGTGTTACGTTCCTCTTTACTTCAGTGATGTTAACTTTTAAACAAGACATAAAGGCAATTTCTTCAGTTTTTCTTTACTGTCAGGGTCTCGCTATGACATCACGCCACGGGGAACCCCCTAAACGACTTATTGCTGATTATGTACATAATATAACTTGCTTTGCACGTACCTGCAGGGGTGCTGTTCGTTTTTTGCTCGGCCGCTTTTCACAGAGATATACACTTGCTTCGTGTCTGTACTAGCAACACTATCCTTCTGTAATGCATACGGTAAGCATAGAACTCGCTACTGTCTCATATCTGAATTGGAGGAGTACCGAAGGTGGAATGCAATGTTCGAATTCCGAGTTGATATCGTTTCTAATTACCAATCAAGGGTTTTCACCGGTTTTTTACCTTGCTTTTTGCTTGCTTATCAGGATGTACAGGTTTACTATCATCCGTGACAAAATTCGAAACTGTAAGGTAAGTTTCGCTGATGGCTTGCGTCAGGTAAGAGTGGAAGTGTCACAAACCATGCTTTCGCTCTCTGAGCCGAGCGTAAACCAAGCATTAGATTGACAGTTCTTAAACGGCATATCATAGTTTGAATTGGATGCATTCCTTCGATTCCCAAAATTTGATAAAAATTTGCCGGTCTGTAACGAATTCTCAGTCAGCCGTATTGCGTAACATATCCCGTCGTACCTTAGTTAATTCATATACGGGACCTTGGACCGTGATAGCAACGCTAGTGTTTTGTAGCTTCTCCCGAAGCCCTTTCGTTTTCCCTACGGTTCATCACAGTCTTTGACAGCCGTCTTTGGAACTTGTTATACAGACTGTAATTCCTCGCAAACCGTGGATGTTCTCTTAAACAAGTACTGTTTGGTTTGTCAGACTGATAAGTCAGAGTTCTGCGTTCTCGCGTCTACTTTCACACAGAAAGGTGGCAGCTACAGTCAAAGACTGGTGGACAGCCGAAAGAATGTTTCGCCATGGAATCGAAAGAACAAACAGATGAGTACGAAGACACTGGAACATGGCCAACATTCACTTCAAAACAAGATGAACACGTTGCCAAACAGGTCAGCGCAAAAGAGATCTCAAGATCGACACAGAAAGAGCCAACCGCTTCGATAGGGTTAGAGGTTAGTCCATTTCCTATGGTTTTGTCTGAACAGACTTCGCTTGATTCAAAAGAAGCTGGTATATTTTGCCAAGCGATAAAGGCATAATTGAACACAACGCTGGCTAAACTAGACCCAGGACGTTACGTCCAAGGGCAGGGAATAATCAATGTGAGCTAAAGAAAAATGCCGCGTTAGCCAACGATTGCGACCTGCATGCAAAGCTAAGAAGTCTTGAAGATTTTATTCGTGTTTGTAAAAATCCTGATGAAATCAGAAGAGAAATCGCATTTATGGCTAAGGAGGTAGATGAATTCCAACAATCTTTTGTTGAGTGGATATTGATAGAGTTGTCGCTTGGTACTAATGAATCCCAACGAGCCACAAACAGTCACATATATATGACACTTGGAAAATAATTCACGCTACCGCTGTACAAGAAATTAAAGGCCTTGAAGATGATGCTCAGTCCGTTCACTCGCGGAGGTCACAGCGATCACGATCCTCTAGATCTACAAAATCGGGGTCTAGCAGAAGCTTATACAGAGACACTTCTTGCCTGTCGTGCTAAATAGGCTGCTCTGCAAGAGAAACTTAAGCTTTCATCAGTCATTGCAGAACAAGAGAGCAAGCTTGAGCAGTTAAAGATCCAGAAGGAACTTGAAGAAATCGCAGCCCAAGAAGCCGGCGTCTACAAAAGAGCAGTGGATGAAGAGAATGATCTGGATGGTGAACAACAACCTCTACTACCCACCACTGTACACGCTCCGATCGATGCCTCTCTTAATAACAATCACGAAACCGAACTGACCTTCACATCCGAAGCTGCCTTTGTACCACCTATTACACAAGAGACATGTGCGGCAAGCAATGTATTGATCACATCGTTGTCATATGCTTCTTCTGTTGAGCCAATTTCACAGTCAGGACCTCCGATCTCGCTTACCACACTACCGGTACCATCAATTCAAAAAGACCAGAAACCGTTGAACCCATTTCCACCAGTACAGTGTACACTACAGCCAAGTTTAGTCCTGGAAGTCCCAGTCTCCAGGTCATTCCAGCAATCTCTACAACAAAGTCAGTGTACCAACCCACTACGCCGACAGGCTTCTGTGGAAATCTTCCAGCATTCTTTCCGTCACCTGTAGCTACCTGTTCTTCAGTACCACAGAACTACACAGCCCAATCAACAGATGCACTTGCAAAGATCACCCAATTACGGCCACTGCCAAAAGCGACACCCAGCGTTTTTAAAGGTAGTGACTCAGACAAAACCAAGTTCTTCTTGTGGGAAAATGCCTTAGACAGTCTTATAGATTCTGCATCGGTGACAGCCAGGCAGAAATTACTTCTCTTGTACCAGTACCTAGACGGTAAAGCCAAAACCATTGTGGAACAGTTGCAATATTTAGTGGAGGAGCCGGAAGAGTCTTATCGGGAAGCCCGCAAAATCCTCAAGGAACGCTTTGGCAACCGAGCCATAACTGGTACTGATTTCGACAGGACGTTGGCAGCTTGGCCAAAATATTAATTGGACCGAACGACGCGGTCAGTTTGGAGGAGTTCAGCGACTTCTGCAACAAGTGAAATTTGCAAGCAAACACATTGAAAGTCTCAAAGCTCTCAATTATCCTTCTCAAATTTAAGTTCTCATAGAGAAACTACCTGGATGGTTCAAAGCAAAGTGGTCAGGCAAAGTGTAAAGTTTTAAAGAAAAAAAGGGAAAAGACCCCTTCCCATCCTTTGAAGAGTTTGCCGAAGAGGTACGCTATCATGCAAAAAGGGCAAACATCCCTCAAATCGAGCAGGGTCTAGGGACAACTGGTTTCACTACTCCCGGTAGAAACAAGCCTTTGGGTCGCCAATCTGATCGTATTTGATCTTGAAATGTTGCTCTGACATCTGCATCACCTCCAGTGGATAATAGTGAGTCAACTCCTCTGTGCACGTGTGAAGAATCACAAGTAGTAGCGACCCAAGCCCAGCAGCCAAGCTGTACGACTAGTCCAACAAGTAGCTCAACAAACGCTCAGAAAGCAACTCCGCCCGACTCTAGTACGTAATGCTTTTATCATAAGATGAAGTCTCATGCAACAAATGAAAGCTCAGCTATGAAGAACGGAAAGATTTCCTAATGAAAAACAAGATCTGCTGTAAATCTGTAAGCTCCAACAAGCATGTCTTTAAAGACTGCAGTAGCAACAAGCTAGTGTGCAAGATCTGCCAACTGAAACATGCCACTATATTGCACGCTCCGGGAAAGATGAGCTCAGCACCGCCTTGAAAGAAATGAACACCGAATCCCTCAAGAATTTCCGTCAAGATTGTGACATCATCGAGTTCAAGCTGAACGTGCCATGTGCATTCCACATGGGTGGCATTTGGGAGCGACTTATTCGTACTGTACGCTCGGTTCTCTCTGGCCTCTTGGATGATCACGCCCAGCAATTGGATTATGAGGCCCTTCGAATTCTGTTCGCTGAAGCATAAAACATCATGAACAGCCATCCACTCACTATCGACAATCTATCAGATCCCGAGGCACCCGAGCCAAATGCACCAAATCACTTGCTAAACTTCAAGATGAAAATAGTCTTACCCCTCCGGGTAACTTCTCACGACCTGATCTTTATTCAAGAAGAAGATGGCGCAGAATTCAGTACCTCTCAGACCAATTCTGGCCCCGTTGGGAACAGGAGCATTGCCTAGCTGTTGCAACAGAAACGTCAGAAATGGAACAATGTTTGTCCTAACAGCAGAGTTGGTGATATCGTCCTTATTCGTTCGAAATCCTGCCCTAGAAACCAGTAGCAACTCGCTAGAGTAATGAAAGTGTACCCCAGTGACGATGGACTTGTCCGTAAAGTCCTTCTCGCAGTCTGAAGAGAGGAAGGTTTTTGAAAGACCAATCCACAAGTTGATTCTAATTTATCGCCCCGATGAAGGTGAAAGTAACAATTAATTCAGAATGTTGTTGGTGGTCATTAACTGCCGGAGTACGACCCCGTCGGGGAGCCTGAACTGATCCTCTACACAAGAGAGACTGACATTAACCCTATTCAGACTGGGCTTTTTGGTCAATCTGTGACTGGGGGGGGGGCTCCTCGGGGCTCCTCGGACCCCCCTCTGTATCTCTGGAACCAATAATGCTAGGGTCATGAAATTTACACACAACGATCATCTACGTACAAAGAAGCCCCACGCCCAGTTTTGACTTGTCACGCCCAATAATGACGTCACAGTGACGTAATATTCCCATTTTTGAATCTTTCTTATTATTTTTACACTTAGATACCTAAAATATCAATAATATTGGTAAAGTTATCTTTTTTGTTATCCTTTCTTATTACCTAGTAACAAGAAAACACTTGTACAGCGAGAAAAAGCAATAGGAAACAATAAAATTTAAAATTTAAAATGGTTGCCGCCATCTTGGATCCGCCATCTTGGATTTCCGTTTTTTTGTTAAAATTATAATTTAAAGCAACTTTCAAAGTGGAAAAAGCTGAGAATGTTTTTAAAAAAGGGTCAAGCTAATGTTTATTACGCAAACAAATGACTTTGGAAGTGTTATTTGGAGAATAAAGCAGCATATTTGTCAAAGCAAAAAAGTGACAAATTTTACCCCACCCCCCCAAAAAAAATATTTGATGTTGAAACATTTTGATGTAATTCAAAAACTAGTCCCAAGCAAAGACCATTTTTACAAAAAAAGCACTATAAGTGTAAAAACGCGATCTAACAACAAAACATTCACCATTTTTTAAGTTTTCCAAAACCTGTGTCAGAAACTGGTTGCCATGGCAACATAATAACTTTTAGGAAATGTCAGAAAATTTGAACGTCATAGCTCTTTTGGTGTAGGAGTTATCACGGTTTTGCCAGAGGGGGGGGTTCGAAAAGCCCCCCCCCCCCAGTCTGAATAAGGTTAATTGAAAGTGTTTCGTTTAATGATTAGTTTGTTATGACTTCATTTATAAGGGGAGCCATGTAACGTCTTCTCAGTCGTTCAGTCGTATTGCGTGACATATCCCGTCATACCTTAGTTCATATACAAGATCTTGGTTAGCTCTCCTCGTGTTGAATAAAACCGTGATAGCAACGCTAGTCTTTTGTAGCTTCGCCCGTTCGTTTTCCCTACGATCCATCACAGTCTTTGACAGCCGTCTTTGGAACTGTTGTTACAGCCGTTTCTGGATTCGTTATCTTGTTATACAGACTGTAATTCCCCGCAAACCGTGGATGTTCGATTAAACAAATATTGTTTGGTTTGTCGGACTGATTAGTCGTTCTGCGCTCTCGCGTCCCCTTTCATACAGAAAGGCGGCAGCTACACGGTCAGTGTAGTGATTTGAATACCTTGACCGTCTGCCGGTCATTTAGCCACAGCGTTTTACCAAACCACGGCGGCGAATGCAACGCGAACGTCACCAAACAAGTTTTGCATGTGCCTTTGAATCTTTGTACATTTCTTTGCCGTCTTCTGCAAAACGATGTCTCCTTAGTAATTGAACGCTGTCGGTGCTTGTTTAGCTTGAGCAAGTTTTCAGTCCAATAAGTGTACTGAACAGATCTGCATAGTTGCGATATTCGAGGGTAAAATATATACGTGTTTACAAAGCATCGTCCTCTGCGTCGCCGTCGTCATTGCGATTTTAGCGAGCTTAAGAAAACCACCACCACGACGGCAACGAGAAGGTCATCAAACAACAAGTTTAATGAGAAAAATAATAGCTGCGCACGTGCGTTTTAAATCTTTCTACATTTTTTTGCCGTTCCCTACGAATGACCACCGCCTAATTTTTGGTATTGTGAACACTGCCATTGTATATTTGGCCTGAGCACGTTTCTAGAGGCTGGCGTACTGTACGAATTTCATGTCGTCGTCGTCGTTGATCAAGCCATCTAATCAATTGTTTATTACAGGTGGAAACTAAAATAGGTTTTATAATTACAGTTAACTATTTAAGAAATAGAAAACATGTACCGTGTTTGTATCGAGTTATACAAACACGAGTGGAAGTTTGGGAGAACACGAGCCGCAGGCGAGTGTTTCCACAGCTTTTTCGAGTTCTCCCAAACTTTCACGAGTGTTTGTATAACTCGATACAAACGCGGAGTACATGTTTTCTATTTCTTTTAGAAAACACCGCGACGAGAAAAAGGAAAACAACTTGTAAACTTTGATTATCAAAATGTAAATTCTCTTTGCTCGCGCCATCACTACGTCAACAGCGCGCGCTTAGTTCTGTGTCTCCATCGAGTTATACAAACAGGCTTTTTAACCAATCAGCGCGCGTGCTTCCTTGGGACTGTTTTCTAATTGCTTGTATTTAAGAAATAGAAAACATGTACCGTGTTTGTATGGAGTTATATAAACACGAGTGGAAGTTTGGGAGAACGAGAAATGCTGTGGGAACACGAGCCGTAGGCGAGTGTTTCCACAGCTTTTTCGAGTTCTCCCAAACTTTCACGAGTGTTTATATAACTCGATACAAACACGGAGTACATGTTTTCTATTTCTTTTAGAAAACACCGC
>CM042750.1:6487650-6509448 GCA_022496165.2 Catalaphyllia jardinei | reverse complement strand
ACACTTGTGCGATAAGCATAACACAAGCGACATAAGCACAAGCATAAGCACAAGAACAAAGTAACATGTTCCTTTTTCTTGTGCTTATGCTTATGCTTATGCCGCCCTTGTTATGCTTATCGCACAAGTGTGAACAAGGCCTTACTTCCCGGTCAAGATGATGCTGCTAATCGGGACGACACGATATTTTAATTTCGAGCTAGCGTTTTTGTTTCTTTCCGGGTGACGGTTAAATTCAAGAGCCGACAAACCCCCTTGAGGCCCTGGACACTTAATCTTACCGAACCAGTTGCAGAAGTGTTCGAATTCCGTCCCACTGAGTGGCTAGAAAAATATTTTCTGGGCAATCAGCGGGACGGAATTCCGAACACTTCTGGAACTGGTTTGGGAAGAATAAGTGCCCGGGAGTTTGTCTGCTTTTTAAAGTAAACTTTCGCCCGAAAAAAATAGTCTCGCCCGAAAGTATCGCATCGACCCGCGCCTGGGCTTACGAGGATGGATAGTGCTTTATAAAAATGCATCTATCAATCCTACGCCCGCAGGGGCGTGGCGGCGGGGGGCGCGGGCGGGGGGTGGGGGACACCCCGGGCATACATTAAGGCATTTTCAGAAGAAATTTTGGTCAAAATCCCCACTGTGGGGCCTCAAAAGTTGATCAAATCAAATCAAATATCCCCAGGAGTTCCATCTACTTATATTGAAAATGAATAGTGAGAAGTAGTGTTTTTGTACAAATATAAAAACAATTGTTTACTTCTATTAAAAACAGCGGTCTTTCAGGGCTATGCTAAACCCCTGAAAGCTGCGCTACTTCAAATCCAAGATGGTTGGCCCAGCAGTTGTCCGTTTCGTAAACGGTCTATGCCATTTTCGCGACACTACAACTATCAAATAACTTTTATCTGATAAATTAAAGAAAAAAATGGAAACTATGTAAATTAACCACCCAGCATCGTACCCCAATCCTGTACTTCCTAACATCTCTCTTATACCACTACACTACCAGGTTGATCCGCCAAATCTCCCCAAAATTAATTATAAAACGTGACATTCTTAAACATTAATAATACAGTATCGTATAAACTCTTGTTCTTAGGCCATCGTAGCTTGATTAAGAAAATAACACAAACAGCGGTGATAAACATTGTATTCCAACGCATTTTTATATAGAACGTAACGTTTCGTATGCTAGTCAACATACATTTTCAAAAGTGACGGTTACAATTTTTTGAAAACTATATATATATATATACATATCGTAAACATAAGAGGTCTGGAACCTAGACTGAGAAATATGATCTGCAGCAGTACGTGTATAAACATAATGAGGAGTAACAGCTAAAACAGCAACAACTTCTCACTACTAATATTGACATTAAGGGAAGGCTTTAGGTCTTGAATGAACAAAGCCTCTTAAATTTTGCAGTGAAAGTCAGTTGTTCCGGACGCTAAAATGTCAAAATGATCCCATTTAATGTCGTGACCAGTGGTTTTCACATGATCAGCAATGGCTGATGAATGGTCACTTTTGGCGAGGGCCTTGAAATCAGGGGCACCCAACGAGAAACTTCTAAGAAATATCTGTTCGGGAGAGTCTACTCGTTCTAAGAAATTCGGATAATGCATTGACGAAAAGCTACTGATTTCTTAACTAAAACATCACCTAAAAGATTCGCAACCACGGATTTCCAGGGGGAAATGGTCCCTTAGATTTTCGCAAGGGATATTTTTGCAGGTTTGGCTCTTAAAAAGGTCGCCTAGCATTTTCGGGCTAGCAAATAGTTCGCAGAGACGTTCTTCAAAGGTACCGTTCAGCTAACAGTTTCTGAAATGAAGATTTCATTCCCTAAAATTTTCTGGCACTTCTATTTTCAGCTAGGAAATCCGAACAGATCAATTTTTTCTAGCTGCTCAAAACAACTCTTTAAACAGTCTTAAACATTGCACGGAGCCTAGAAATATCCCTCAAAGGTCTTTTTGCTTGATTTGCTCGTTGGGTGCCCCTGTGAAATGTTCTGTTTTTCTGTCATGGAGTCTTCGTTTTGTTTTGTCAAACATCAGTTGTCCCAAACATCAAATAAGAACTAACCGCAAGCAAACCAGTGTGAATATGAAAAATTAAGCATTTGATGGGTGCATTTTAAGCCCATCAACAGATTACAACCAATTTCTGCCTTGACCAGGCCTAAACTAAAGCAGATATAGCATCGTCCAATCTGAAAGGCTTGCTTACCAATAATGGCATCTACCGTTAAAAATGGCATCGACCGTTTACAAAACGGAAATTAGCCATTCTGCGCACAGATGAACACATGGGACTATGTGACCTGGTCCCATTTTTCCGTCAGTGTCCGTGGGTAAAAGCGTCCCCAACCAGGGACCCAGATTCTTAGTCAAATTCCCGAGGGTGGGGAAGAAGGTTGCCCACCCCCTCTGGTGCATAGATGCATCACAAACAAGAACAACTGTGCGCAGGCTACATGTACACGCGCGAACGTTGACCCAGACTCCTCCCTGCCAGACCACTTTTCTAGCTTGCCCATGTGCCTGCTCGCGCAGGGTGGTCTTGGCATGCCTAGAATGAAAGTGACGCGAACAATGGCCAACAGCGCGTGCAGGTAACTCCCTCGTGCCTGAAAGAACACGGATAGTGAAAACAATGAGCAGTGACAGAGAAACAGGCAATTCATTTGCTGCATACTGCAGATCGAAAAGGAACGCAGATATGGCAAGTGACGGATCGTTCACCTGGTGGAAGTTTTTAATCGATGAAGATTGGTAAGTAATGCTGAGTTTACTAATCTCTAATTATTCAGCTCATGCTCATTTGAAGTCCCGTAGGAATTTATGAAAACATTAAGGTTTGTGAGAAATTATCTTTCGGGTGATTTTCTACAATTGGGATGTGTTTTTGGCGTAATTGCGTCGATGTCTTTGCAAATTATTATAATTTTTTTAACTGACCATTGTCTCATCTTCATGGTCAAGAGAAACTAAACAAAGCAAGTCTTTCGCGGGAAAACCTGAAATCGCAGATGGCGTCCATGACAACTGGGAATCTGGTTAACCAATCAGAATCCAGAGCAACTTTAACTTTTGTGGCTTGCTCCGCGTTCTTTCAGGGAAAGCGAAATCGAAATGGTTTACAGTTCAGCGTATCGAAGGGCTTACAAGGAACCTTTGTGGGATAACTTTAGCAAGGAGGAATTCATTAGTAAATTGCAGTACAGATCAGATCGGAGGTCAGTGGAACATCGCCATCAGCCGTGGAGCTGGGACAGTGAAAGTGAAGAAGAGGAAGATATTGAAGAGATCCCTGGAGACGACGGCAGCTATAATGGAGGTCGGCGCGAATTTGTTCCACGTGAGGACATAATAGACAGAAGAGCATTAAAACAAGCTTGGGAAGAGAGGAAAGAGCTTAAAGGAAATGGTCATGCTGCTGATAAGACTTTAGTCCTACCTGAAAAGTTGAAGTACGGAGAAGAAGAGGAAGAAAAACCAAAACATCCGCATGTTGCGGGCGATTTGAGATCGAAGGAACACGATCGGGGCGCACGTAAACATCACAGATCATCGGAAGAAAAAAGAAAACACCGTTCGCATTCAGCTTCTCCCGAAAAGAATCAGTCTTCTGAGGAAAGAAAAAAGAAAGCCCCTTTTCTTCCGTACGGAAGGGGTAACGAAGGACCTGTGGACAAGTGGAAAACTCACAATGTGCTCGCTGCACAGCCAGAGGTTAGTATTACATGCAGGTCATTACTAAATTAAGCTTACTGTAATGCTAATATGCTAAAAGAGATGACTAAAACATGAAACAAATTTCTCAACTTCTCTACGTCAAGCTCAGATCTTTCGTAGTTTATGATATTGATCGCTTAAACAGTTTGTTTCGAAGAACAATGCAATATGAGCTCACAATCAAGCTGTTTTTTTTAAGCAATGGTTTATCAATTTAGATAAGCCAGTGAGTTATTTAGTCTATGATTGGCCGAATTTATATTATATATTATCCGTCTTAGACGAATTACATGCCTGAGACGGGTAACTCATCGGCCTCAGACGAATGACTTGTCTAGGTATAAATCCGGTGTTTAGACGAATTATGTGGCTAAATTCGTCTTCAACCAATTCGTCTGTCAGCACGTCTCCAAGACATGTTGACAGACGGATCAGTTGAAGATATATTTGGCCGCATAATTTGTCTAAACACCAGATTTATACTTAGACGAGTTATCTGTCCCAGGACGCTAAATCGTCTGAGATGGATAAATCGTCTTCTAATATAAATTCGGCAATTAATGGATGTCTTCTAGTAATCTGATATATTGTGAAAGCTTGCGAGAACAGTGTGACAATAGTAATGCAAGAGTTAAACTTCAACAATATCTCCACTAATTATTAGTGTACTTTCTAATATCACCTGTCTGCCTGACATGTGAGTATTTGGTCGCAAACATGCATAACAGCCTCTTCAGTTTGGCAAAGGTTGGGGGGGGGGGGGGGGGGCAGCAACCGACCAAGTAAAAATAAAGACTAGTTTCTGAAATGAGTACTGAAGTTGCAAGCCTTCTGGAAGGGACCAGGAAAAGGCTTCCCCCATGAAATGCCAGAAAAGTGCTTTGGATTTTAATTCCTTGAAGTTCCCTTCCTGGGCTCCCTGAGACACAATTCTTAAAAATCTGATCAATTTCTGACTAAAAACTAAGAATTTGGAGAACTTAAACAACAGCCTCCTTTTGCGTGAGAATATGCTTGAATATTTGCCTGGCTGTGCAGACATAATCTGTTTAGAGAAGTGAACAGTTTTGTGAAAGCGTACGTTAGCTTATAAGAACAGTTAATATCCAAGGAGAAATTGGCACCAAATGTTCAAATTCTCTACAATGTGCAAAGTTTTGAAAATTGGGGAATGTCACCCATTTAGACCAATTGTGCATGAGTGAAAATTTTTGGTAGATATAATGGTGAAGACTTCAAGAAATCCATCAAGCCATTTATTTGTTTATTTTGGTTTGTATAAGGATGATTTCCAGTCTGCACTGCAAAGTCTCAGCACCCTAATTTTAATGAACATTTCAAATCTCACTCTATGGAATGCGAATCTGAGTGTAATTCGTAACGAACCACATGCCCTCCAAATTACTTTTCCAACAGTTTCATTGACTTTTACAGCTGCAAGTGATATGAGAAAGAACAAAGCATAAAACCTTTACTACTTCGCATCCATAATGGTGGTTATTTTGAAACTTTGAATTTACTTCATGTAAGTAGTTGTAAAATGTTTACATTTTGTGATGTCTTACATGAAACAAAACAAAAAATGCAAACAAAGTGTGTGAACTGTAAATCATCTTTGTGCTCAAATAAAAAATTACCGGTACTAAAAAAAAGTGACGTTGCCAGTGATCTTAAGAAATATTCTCATAATTTCTGATTGCATGTGAAAAATTGAAAGGCATTATTTAAACATGCTACTGTCAATTCGTGTACTTTGATGGAGTGTGATAAAATCACAGTTATTGTCTCTCCATAAAGATTGAAATCAGAAAGACATCAGAACAATAATTATTATTATTATTATCACAGAAAGACATCAAATCTTAAATTAATCTATTCTAAATCAAAATGTATTTTCCTTCTTGACAAACCAGCTTGATATTTGAGCATGTGAACCTGTCAGTTGTTCTTACTTCAATGTTATGGCAAAGGTAAAATATGCCAGCTAAATTTGACATTCAATTTCCCTTTCTCTAGGTTTATCCTGCTGCCCTTCGTGCACAGAAAAGAAGACAACAAGAGATAAAAAAGAAGGCACAACTCCGAGAAGAAGCAGTGAAGAAGAGAGAAGTGCCATCACATTTTGATGTAGATGTTGCTTTTCCTAAAACTTGGTGGATGACCGAGTATCAAAGGAACTTTTGTAAAGAGGAAGATGTTAAAAGACATTTTCTGAGATAGCATGCATCTGTTGTGGGTACTGGAAAGTGTGTATTTCCTTGACAAGAGAGCTTGCTATTTGAGTTTTTAATTTTGTACAATAAGCAAAAAAAAAAAAAATTATATTAGTAATTTCATAAGGTGACCAAAACTGACTAATTTTATTGTCTGTGTATTACGCTTGTTTTAGTACAGTAATTTGGTATTAAAAGTGAGAAAAATCACAGGTGGATTTTACAGTTATACATGTACATGTATTTTATATACTGAAGTGCAATACTATTTTGCTGTGCAAACTCATGTGGCAGTGATTAATTCCTTCTCAAACTCATAAACAATTTGAGGTTTGAACAACAACAGAAATCACAACAACGATGGTGCTTCACCATCGCATCTTGACCCTAGCGATAGTTATATTGTCATGTTTTGGCCTTAGATTATGGACAAAACACTTAGGATAGTGCATTTAAGTGCCCATATGTTAAGCTCTAGCCATTAACTTTGACATTTTTCAAATTAATATACACAAAGCAAGTCAGCGAAGAGTACCATAGTTACGGCACATTATGCCCAGACCTGTGAATAAACCAACACTGACAGCTTTTCATTAAACAGAGATGCTACAAGAAGTCCACATTACATACAACTCTACAGATTAAAATTTACTGCATCCAGTGTTACTATATACATTGACAATTATATTACGAAAAAATCGTTTACACAGTCAAAGTAAAATGATGCTGATCACCAGTTTCACTAGTCTAGAATAACTAGTCGACTTGATTTTTGCCCTCCTTACTGTTAATTAACTTCCCTTGAAAAATTCCATGTTTGGTCTGGCAAGATAGCACAACAGAAATCCAGTGGTGTCTCAAATAGGTTGGGAGAATCACTTTAGAACAAAAGTTCAATGCAATTAAACAACAGATAATAGTAACATGGAGTTTTGTTGAAGTACTTGTGTCTCAAGTATGGAATTTTTTTTTCCTTTTTTTCTCGAGCATGAGCCAGAGACATCTCTCAAGCAGGGAAAGAAGCGGGTGCGTGGTGAGAGATGAATCTGTTTAATATTTGCTGTAGACTACATAATAGATGCTGATATCGTGACAATGTATCTTAAATTACAGCAATTATTAGTAAAACAGGCATTATTAACAGCACTTTTTCTGATGAAAAGCAGAGTGCTAACTATTAGTAAAATGAATTTAAACTTTACTTGCATGTACCATGTGACAATATCAACACAAGAATATTGTTCTGGTCACTGAATATTTTTTAACATCTTTTCTTTTATCCACCCTGGGGGAATTTGAATTCTCAACCAAGATGCCTATTCCTTGTTTGAATGATTAGGTCCATGTCCAGTCTGGTCATTAGAACATTGTGTACTTACATGTACATGTACTACAAGAAAGAAAAGATTTCTGTCATTTAAGAAGTTCATCCCTTCTGCAAACCAAAGGATCAACTAATTACTGCCAGAATCAAACAAAAAGACTACATTTTGGCACCATGTTCAATAATTATCCTGAAATACACTATAATTTATCATGCCATTAAATTATAGTCACGAGATTACCACTTTTAGCGTTTAAACTTGATGGGCATTATTTAAACAAATATTCCAGCTGGTAACTTGGCAAAATATCTCAAAGCCTTTCTAGTAAATAAGTGAAAACAGTTATTGCGCTGATGGCCCAGGAGACTAGCATGCACATTTCTGCCGCTCCTCTTGTTTGCCAGGACGTATTGTTCTTCTGAGTGATGGATCCCCATACTGTATTCCTGAGCCCATCCTATCAGGGTCCAATTCACCTGCAGGAAACCACAACAATTCTACGTTACTTTTAGATGCAGGCAATTTCATAACATCATTGATTAAATCAGTTGGATTAGGCTGTTTCAAACTCTAACCATTTCCCTTGGATTTGCCCTTCAGTCATTTACCGGTACTGTAATTGCTCATTTAGAACTTCCATTATTTTGCACTACGGTTTCTTTCACCTCAGGGCTGAGAGTTTGGAATGTGGCATTCAACTGTATTTCCACAGCCCATTAACAAACATTTTAAAAGAAAATAAACGCTAAGACATCATTAATTACAAGCCAAACACATTTTCCATTGTCTACAGTCTTGAAGATAAGTTAGAGTACATGTAATCAAAAAATTCTGTAGATAAATAAAACTATTGCAGAAGTTCAAATTTGTGGAACAATGTGTAATCAGCCCAGAACATTACAAAGTGCCTGTCTCAAGTTTACCTGTCTCGATTTTACCAAGGATGGTTCTTGAGCACTTCAAAAAAGCTTCTTCAACATTTTCTCCTGTCAGAGCACTTGTTTCCAAGAACATTAACTCTACAGTGAGGAAATTATAAAAAAAGTTATAGTTTTCTGTTGATTTCTTTGTGTAACATCAATGAATACAGACAGCATGCTGCTTCCTTCGGGGAAATAGCTTAGATGGTTAGATACATGTACAGTACATACATGTACAGTACATAGTTGGTGTGGGGATATATACTTATTTGATAAATGTGAATTAACCACCGTAAAGAGATATCGGAAGCTGACGTTTCAAGCATTAGCCCTATATCAGACCAAGTTTGCTCCGATGAAGGGCTAATGCTAAAAAATTTCAGCTTTCAAATTTCTTTACGGTTGCCAATTTACATTATCAACCAAGTTGATAAAACCAAATTATCTTGTAATGCTCCCCACTGACACAGCAGTGCAGTTTCTTTAGAAACTTAACCCCTTTGTATACTTATTTGCCTGTCTTGAAATTGATATTCAGGTGCACATATTAAAATGAGGGTTGTCCAATACACACAAACAGACTCCAATGGAATAATATTTATACCATTGGTATTCCATTGGTGAAATGCATCTTATTATGGGGACTTTAAGAACGAAGAATATACATTGCATTTGCCGTGTGTTTGAGCTCGCATTGTATTCAGAGTGTGTTTGAGTTCGCAGTCGCTTCAAGAACAAAGAATATACATTGTATTTAGCATGTGTTTGGGCTTGCACACTTCAAGAACAAAGAATGTACACTGTATTTAGCGTGTGTTTGGGCTCGCACGCTTTAAGAGCGAAAAATATGCATTGTATTTAGCGTTTGTTTTGCCTCGCGAGCACAATATATTGAATACAGTGTTTGTTTAGGCTTGCATGCTTTAAGAAAGAAGAATACACATTTTATTTATTATTTATTTATTTATTTCAAGATTTGTACATAAAGTTTATATACTGGTGTAAGAACAAAAGGACATAACATCCCCTTCAAGGTTCAACCACCTTAACGAACCCCAACGCCCTTAAGAAATATATAAATATATAACTAAACTATAGATAAAAAGAAAGTTACAAGCTCTTCACTCCCATTGCCCCCACCGACCCAGACCCCCACCCCGAAAAAGGAACAAAAAGATCTTTGACTAGTTTAAATACACATAAATTTAACAAGAACATGCAGTTCTTAAATTCACTCTTTTACATTTGGGACAAATAATCTTATATGGGCGAATATTGTCACCACTGAAAACGTAATGTATGTGCCCAAAAGAATAAAGACTTCAGCTTGCGCTTGAAGGACCCGAGAGAATTAGCTAACTTAATATCGTCAGTATACTATTCCACAGGATAGTAATTCTGTTAAAGAAATAATCGTGAAAATGTGATTTGCGAGCTCTATTTGTCTTAAGACAAAGTTCTGAACTAGTGCGACGAGACCATCCCCTTAGAAATGAAAAATATTCATCAAAGTGTCAAGCAAAAATTATATCCCCTTTCATACACTTGAAAAAGAGAACTAAATCTAAATATTCTAACCAGTAATTTAACAGGAGTAAATTAAGTTTAATAAGGCGATCCCTCTAACTCAGTTCTCTGCCTTTACCAGCAATAAAACATGAGGCTCTTCTCTGTACCTGTTCTATTAGAATTAACTGACTTACAAGGGACTGAGGGGCCCAAACTTGCGAGCAATAGCATAAATGGGAGCATACTAATGAGGAGTAAAGACGCAAAAGAGCTTCACCTGCGCAATGTCTTTTTAGGAAGCCCAACATCCTATTAGCCTTAGCAACAATTGTTACTATGTGCTCCTTCCAAGAGGTGTCATTGGCAATAATAACCCCAAGATCTTTTTCAGATTTAACCACCTCTAAGTCAAATCCATTTAAATTGTAAATACGTGGTGGGCTTACACGTTTCCTAGATATGCACACATTTCTACATTTGGCAGGTTGAA
Source organism: Catalaphyllia jardinei (assembly GCA_022496165.2). NCBI lineage: Eukaryota > Metazoa > Cnidaria > Anthozoa > Scleractinia > Caryophylliidae > Catalaphyllia > Catalaphyllia jardinei. The sequence goes on along the minus strand of CM042750.1, from coordinate 6,499,250 downwards.
AATATATTTCATTACGCAAGGACTAATCTTAAAGTGCGTCTAAATCCTGTTGCATATTTACAAAATCAGAAGCTTGCTCTATGACCTTATATTGCTTGTATCTAGCATGTGTTTGAGCTCACAGTTGCTTCCAGAATGAAGAATATACATTGTATTTAGCGTGTGTTTGGGCTCGCAAGCTTTAAGAATGAAGAATATACATTGTATTTAGTGAGTGTTTCCGCACGCATGCTTCAAGAACGAAGAAAATACATTGTATTTAGCATGTTTGGGCTCACATGCTTCAAGAACGAGGAATATACACATTGTTATTTGTATTTAGCACATTGTATTGAACATTCATTCTTTAAAATAATACGAAGAATATACATTGCATTTAGCACTTTTTGGCTCACACACTTTATGTGGTTTACAAATGGCACACCATCGACTGTCTACTTTTCCATTGGTACCAATCGACAAGTAGTTTCCGCACGGCTCTCAAGTGTTAATGTATACAGTTTACAAATGGAGCACCGATCGGCTGCCTCCTTTTCCATTGGTACCATTGGAACCAATGGTACCAGTCGACAAATGGTTTACGCGCGGCCCCCAGGTGTTAATATATGCAGCTTACATTGACTAACTACTTAATGAGATGCAGTTTACAAATGTTATACCAATGGACTGAGGAGCTTTCTATTCGTACCAATGGTATGAATCGTAATATTTCTTTGACGAATGGTGAGGGTTTCTTGACGATAGGTGTCTGTTTGTGTAAATTGGACATGTGTGATTGAAATTAGCCAGCAGCTGACTCTTATAACTACTTCCCAGCTTGTTCTTGGTGTTGAAATTGGATGAAACTATGTGAGTCAGTTTTCTACCTGTTTGATACAGTGTATTATTGTCTCTGTATACAAAATAAATTCACTGCATGACTACAAATCACATTTACTTATTTAAGAATCTATACTAACCATTTTCTTGTGCAAATCTGCTGGCTTCCAGAAAAGTGACTTCTCTGTCACTATCAAGATCTTTTTTGTTTCCGATTAGGATAATAACAATGTTTGGGCTAGCCAGAGTCCTTGCGTCAGTCAACCAGTTTGTAAGTGAGTTGTAGGTTTCGCGGCTATAACAACAACAACAATTTTAAAACTATTTCAAAGTTTGCACATTGTTTAAAGTTGTTTGTTGATTTAGTATTTTATTAATCATGTAGAATGCAAAGACAAGACTGCTTAGTTGATTTTGCTGTTTTCACTGACTGTCCAAAGCATAAGGTAACTATAAAGAGAATTACAAATTCTATTAAATGGAAAGCCACTCCATTTAAAACAGTCTACACCTAGCAGTTTGCCCAAGATCCTCCTAAAATTTAGATGTATTCTTGGGTTGAGTGGGGTACACACAGCGAGAGTAAGATAATGCACGTACATGTACAATGTAGATGCTTTCAATTAGAAGAAGTAGAACTCCACAAAAGAGCACTGTGTATGCTTTCCTTCAGATCATCTCAAGTAAAGTTCCATGTTTAGAGCTGTGCTAATTTACACATACTAAAAAACGAAATAAATCATGACAGAAGAGTTCATTAAGGGCCAGCCACAGGCAAATTGACCACCATGATTTGACCATCCAAGGAAAGATTTTCTTATGATAAAGTTCACTTCAAAACACTTCACCCACCTATGAAAAGCTGCTGTTCTCCTGCTGAAAATTGAAAAAGTTAATAAAACCCCTGCTTAACTGCTGACTGATTATGTGACATTTACCTTGAAATGTCATAAACAAGTAGAGCTCCTGCAGCGCCCCGGTAGTAACTTCTTGTCACAGACCTAACGATAAAGCAAAACAAGAAATGACATGCCATTTCAATTGAGCAGTTGTGTGTCTCAGAAGACAATGCTTGTTCCATTATTAGCCAATCGAAATTGTCCATCTATAGGCTGTCCTTTATTTTTTAAATATATAGAATACAGAGATGACAACTGATTCAGCCTTTGGCCTTATTAACTATCATCTCTTATAGTTCACCACTAAATTTTCTCTGATGCTTATTGATTTAAATTGATCATGTAATGCACTAGCGTTCATTTGCGGAGAAACATTTTTGTGCCCGTCCAAGGAAAATACTTAGATGGATAGTACTTGTCCATGAAAATGTTTCTGTAAAACAAGTGGGACTGTAGCAAATAAACAACTGAAATTTTCTTTTTCAAATTTTACATTTGGCTTTCATGGCTTTCATCTCAAAAAGTTAAAATAATTGAATTATTTTTTCAACTAGTGCGTTAAAGCCCATTTTTACAACTTGTGCATTGAAGCAAATTTAGTGCTGAACAATGAAAACAATAGAGCGTTTATGTCTCAGAACTAGCAGTCTGATACTAGCCCCCCATGGAAATTTGATGTTCTTAAAACTAGCCTATTTGCCCAAGAAGCAATATCTGTATGTCTGCGGGGCAACTATCACCCGATAGTTCCCTGACATTTGTTCAAATAGAATTAATCTCGATTTCACTTTGGCTAAGAGAAAATCTGCAAAAAACTGATGACCAGACAAGCAAACTCCAAACTTTCTATTGCTTCCAGACCTCATCATTTTTTTTTATTTTTCATACCTTTGTCTCAAAAAATACAGGTTGCAGATTTCCATACTTTTTTCAGAAATTTATACAGACGCGGTAAGAAACCTAAGGGTAAGACTGAAAGAATTCACAAACCGAAAAAATCATACAGTTTAAACACAAAATTATGACATGTAAGCTTATAAAATAATGTCAAACACGAACTCATGCTAGTTTACTACCCAAATTTTCACCAGGTGTCGATAACACGTAAAGTCAATTTTTTACCGTACAAAATCAACCAGCTACCAGATATGGATGCGAACAATCGGTGTATTTAATTAATACATAAGCTTACCTAAACCTTTCCTGTCCCGCTGTATCCCAAATTTGCAACTTCACAGACTTGCCTCCAACATTCACAACTTTAGAACCGAACTCTACGCCAATAGTATGGCTAGAATCCTGTTTAACTGTTACACAAGTGATACCAAAAAAAATTAAATGTGACTGATGTCTAAAACTTTCAGGAAAAAGGTAAAATTATAACTTAAGTAAAGTTAATATTCAATATTAAAGCACAAACAGAAATGGACCTTTGTATCATCCTATTCGCAAAGAAAACTGATTTTACACAAAACGGCATTGGCAACTTACATTTTCCTTCTATAAACTGGTGCAGAATACACGACTTCCCAGTTCCAGCGCTGCCGATCACCAAAAACTTAAAAAGAAAATCTGCAAGAAGATGAATACGAACAAGGGTTAGTAAACATTAACGCAGGTCACACTTTTTGTCAGAAGGGGCAGCCAACTGATTCCTAAGTGAATAATCCTGCAATATTTTTGGTTGATATATGTCCTACCATAGTTCTCTGACATGTTTCTGAACGTTTAGAACGAAAAAAAGTTAATAGAGAGAAGAATATTGTGCATAACAAAATGTCCGCCAAGTTGAAAATTTCCCAGGATTCTTGATGCAAAAAGAGGAAGACAGGGCTATTTCTCAGAGGTAGGGAGTGAATGTAATGACGTCAATCGCAATTAACACAGATAATTTCTAGTAATTCTAGTTTACTTTCCTCAAAGGTATAATATGATGCGGCAAAAACAAGTTTATTGGAGATTTTGACGGTACCTAAAGGCAATAATCTGGTAAAGTGGCACAATCGAGTGCTTGGGATGGTTACCTACCCTACCCTACAGCCTGTTCTAAAGGCGAAATCCGTCCCATGGTTCAGCGCAATCGGGAGAAAGTGGTAGCGCGGCCATTTTGGAAATTTACAAAAAAGCCCAGAGGTCAATTTCAAATAACGTACCGTGCTAGATATGGAAGTTCGTCAGAGAGTCGGTTAGTTCGTCTGGAAGATTTACATTAGAATTGTCCATTTGCCTGTTTCACTTCACTAACATTAATCTCCATTTCTAAAGGGGGTGACGGAACTATGACCCAGACACAAGAACATGATTTGGATTCAAAATTGCTGGGCGCACGACCGGTGCCCGTTGTGGTGGCCACAGAAACCCACAGTTTTGAACTTGACGAAAAAGCTCTGGAGGAAATCTTACTCGACGAAAGCGTTAGGGACAAGAAGGTAGCTGTAGTGTCCGTGGCTGGCGCTTTTAGGAAAGGAAAATCATTCCTCTTGGATTTCTTTTTGCGGTATTTGGACAGGGAGGTAAGCTAGCTGACTTAGAAAAATGATTGTACAACGCAAGCTTATTTTAGTCTTTTTTTGTCAACACTCGTAAGCTAATCAACATAGTATTTAATATCTAAAAAAATAACACTAACAGCAGCTGATACTCATATCGATGCTTATTTCCTTCCCAAAGTAAGCATGATACATCGCGAACAATTAAGCTGAAATATTTTCAGACTTTTTTCATCAAATTTGAATTGAATTATTTAGCGAGGAAAACGGGAACGTCATTTATATTGATACAGGTGCACGTACGAACGTAAACTCGCAATGGATTGATCAAAATTTCCATCATAGACAACCATGACAATCAATTTAATTATTTAGCAATAATCGCGTTTAGTAATATTGTTTTGCTCAATGTCCCCGATCGATATTTGCTGAACAATTATGTTATGTATGTACATATGTACACATTAGGGGTAAGCTTATGCATATAAACAATGTTACTCAAATGCTGGAACATGTCATGAATGCGGTGATTTCGCGTCATGCCAAAGCTAAGCAGATATATATCCTGGGCAGGATTTAACATTTCCAGAGTCAATCACTTTGAAAACCAATATGCCGGTCAAACATGCGACTATGATGTTTGCATTTACAAGATTTCTTTTTTTTTCTCAGCTGGGTCACTCTGTACTTTGTACTCAAAAAAACTTTCCAACTCTGGATTTTGTCCCTTGCACCCATATGTGTGGAGTAGTGGGAACTGGGGGATCAAAGGGTACATTGTAAATGCATTAGTCAGACACCATTATCACACTTGAAAATGAACACTTCTGGCCTTTGCCTTTAAGGAGCAAAATCATGTTTAACAGGTTATGGTCCAAATATTAGCTTGGCTTAAAATGTTTTCAGACTACATTATTTTGGTTTCATATTGCGAGAGACTCTAAAGAATAACATGCATACCATCTACCCATCCGCTGTCTCCAACCGTACCCTACTATACCATGCTCAGTCCCTAACACTACCCTACCCCTGCCAAGAATCCATATCAACCACCTCCCTGTCTGCATATCCCATAATACTCCCATACAATGACAATAATTTTTTTCGTCAGGAGCCCATTACCTGTTTTCATTTATTTTGCACCTACCTAGATATGAACACAATATCTCTGACTTAGGAGTGCACCTTTATCTCCGTCGCCTGTGGCTTGGTTCATAAACCTGCAAAAAAAAACAAGCAAAACAAAATACAATATAGAGAGATGTAAGAGATAGCTTTTGGCAAAAAAAAGAAAAGTAAGACCCAGTTTTACTCCTGAAACTGGCAACACACTGCAGTGCTATGCTAGTGGGTATGTCTGTAGTGGGTGTATCAGATTTGATTGTTCCCATTTTTGAGCTCAACGGTGGGGACTTGACCAAAAATTCTTCTGAAAAATCAAATGCCCAATGTATGCTGGGGTGTCCTTCTCCCTTCCCTTTCGGCTTGACATTGGTAAACGCATTAGAGCTGGATTTGACATCCGTAGGCCCTTGGTTAAAATTCTCTTCTTGTGTCTATTAGTGAATGGATTTATTGTAGCCTGCGAGCAGGCTCACATTGAGGCATAAGCTTGCAAAGCTTTCACTTCCCCAAACATAAAATCAAGCTGCTTCCCCACAACAAGTAAATGAGCCTCCTCTGATCTCTGTATATTGTTCATTTCCACCCTGGAAACCCCAGGAAATAAAAGCCAACTAATTTTTACTTGTGTGAGCTTTTACAGCTCAGATTTCTTGCAAATCTTTTTCATAACAACATGCAGGCTTGATAAAGTTTTGCTTAAGAAAAACCATCAAAGTTTGTGCCTAACAAGGACACACTTGATTCTAAGTGTTTTTGCTTTGGCATTCTGGTCTCTGTGTTGTTTTTTTGCCTGCTTGCAATCACTGTAGTTGACGAGTGCCACACCTCCAGAATATATTCTCTGCAGATATTCAAGATGAGATGCCAAGGTTCTCCAAGCCAATAGCAAAAGAACTAGTGTGTATCCTATAAAAATCAGAAGGACTGCTTAATTTTCAGCTTTCACCCCCTTTTAGTAGCTTTTCTTGCAGTTGAATGAGTCATTTGAGACGACATTCTTGGCACATGAACACACGCACATGTTGTTGTTTGGGAACTGATACTTGTAAATACCACTTAAACAAGCAATTTACCACTCAAATTTTATTGGTCCGATCAAACTTTAATAACAGGGGGAGGAGCGTAATAAGTCCCTGTTTTTCCAAGGATGTCTACAGCCTCTATTCTTCTTGCTCGCTTCGCTCCCAAACCCCACCCCCTCCCCCGTCCCTATGTGCTTCGTGCATGCTTTCCTCGCTTTTTCTTCCACGGCATAAAAAGGCTGAGACCAGTCCAGTACATATTGTTACCTAGGCTTACATATGAACTATTACTGACAGGGATCCCATGCAAACTGGATTGGAGGAGAGACAGAAGCATTGGAAGGTTTCTCTTGGAGAGGAGGATCAGAGCGAGACACAACTGGCATTCTTATGTGGAGCAAGCCATGCATTAAGGTTCTCCCTAGTGGTGAAGAGGTTTGTTTGTTTTATTTCTAAACTGTTCACCAAGCATAGTTACTATCTCTTTGTTTGGTTACGGTAACTAAGAAGTAAGGGCCGGAACAAGCAGAGTAAAGGAAAAGTTAGCCACAGAAATCGCACAAAGGCAGCAATGGTAGTAAGGGAATTAAAGTGTACTATGACGAAAATCGCATGTTTTCTATCTAAGCCAATTTAAAACATAAGCAAATAGTCCATATCAGAAGTAAAACTCTGTTCAAATTTCTCTTTTTGTTCCAGAGATATTCAAGTTTTAAAATAACCAAATTTTGATCAAATATGATGAAGAAAGATACCTCGACCAATTTTTATCAGTAGTGTTTGATTTGCTGCAGTAGAATTGTACTAAATGTGCTCTACAATACAAGCTTAACAGTTTTAAACTGTATCGTAAATACTTTTGTTCTTGGGCCATCGTAATTTGATCAAAAATAAGACACAAACAGCAGTGATAAACATGTTTAATTTGTACATTTTATGACTTGACGTTTCTTATGTACTCTACATACATTTTCAAAAGTAACCGTTGAAATTTAAAACAGCTATTTATATACAATAAAGGTGAGGGGTTTTTTAAACTGGAACCTAGGTTAAGCAAATACTTAACAGTAAAATATAAAACTAGTACAGATGAATAAAGCACCAGCTTTTCACTTCCGACGTTGACGTTGAAAGCTGGCTCAAGTTCTTGAATAAATAAAGTTTCTTTTATTTTACAATGATAGTCTGTTTTGCCCTTCGGTAAAATATCAAAATGACCCCACTTGATGTTATGTCCAGTGGCCTTGACGTGGTCAGCAGTGGCTGAAGTATTGTCATTTTTAGCGAGGGCCTTAAAATGTTCTGTTTTTCTATCACGAAGCCTTCGTTTAGTTTTACCAATGTAAAAGCATTACAATCCCAGCAATTTGCTCTGTAAATAACTGTGGATTGTTGTGAACGATCAATACGGTCCTTGTAAGGAAAGAAAGATTTTATGCACCGAGTGCTCTGAAGAACGATCTTCAGGTTAACACAAGAGTAGAATTTGTACACACAAGATTTCAGGCGTTTAGCGACTTGGTTGCTTTGCAAACCTAAGTAGGGGAGTAGGATAACGATATCTTTCTTAGGAACTGTATACACAGGGTTGCTATGCTGATGTCTGTTTTTGTTCAAAACATTGTTGGTATGATAGTTGATTATGCCTTGTGGGTAGCCATTCTGAAGAAGGAGTTTTCGAAGATCATTGAGGGCAGATTGTAGCAAGGAGCCAGATGAACAAAGACGGTAGTAGCGATAAGTGAGGGAGCGGATGAGATTTATTTTGTACTTTCGTGGAGTGAAGGAATCCCATTTAGTGTACAGGCCTGTGAAAGTTTTCTTCCGGTAGATGGATGTCGTGAAAGTGTTGTGTTGATTGCGTGTGACAAGAATGTCCAAAAATGGAATTGCATTGTTCTTTTCAAATTCAATGGTAAATTTAGTATTGCTATGACAGCTGTTTAAATAGTGCAAAAACTCATTTGCACTGTCTTTGTTGTGAAACATGGTGAACGTGTCATCAACGTACCAACTCCAGAATGAAGGACTAATTTTGGCGTTCATCAACCACTTTTCCTCAAAATCACACATTAAAATGTGACAGGGCCCAATGGAGAACCCATGGCAACACCATCGATTTGGTCGTAGTATTTACTGTCAAAAAGAAAGTGGCTCTTCTAGTTATTTACAGAGCAAATTGCTGGGATTGTAATGCTTTTTACATTGGTAAAACTAAACGAAGGCTTCATGATAAAAAAACCGAACATTTTAATTAAGGCCCTCGCTAAAAATGACAATACTTCAGCTATTGCTGGCCACGTCAAGGCCACTGGACATAACATCAAGTGGGGTCATTTTGATATTTTACCAAAGGGCAAAACAGACTATCATTGTAAAATAAAAGAAACCTGATTTATTCAAGAACTTGAGCCAGCTTTCAACATCAACGTCAGAAGTGAAAAGCTGATGCTTTATTAATCTGTACTAGTTTTATATTTTACTGTTAAGTATTTGCTTAATCTAGGTTCCAGTTTAAAAAAAACCCTCACCTTTATTGTATATAAATAACTGTTTTAAATTTCAACGGTTACTTTTGAAAATGTATGTAGAGTACATACGAAACGTCAAGTCATAAAATGTACAAATTCAACATGTTTATCACTGCTGTTTGTGTCTTATTTTTGATCAAATTACGATGGCCCAAGAACAAAAGTATTTACGATATAGTTTTTGAGCGGTATTCAAAAAATGTTCATAAAAAAGTGCTCAATTCAGTAAATTCAAGATGTTTCGGGTATAACCCCTTCATCAGTCAGATGTAAAAGCTGTTAGGCCAGAATCAAACGTTCACAGTGCACGCGCGTCCAGTGATACACATGTTATTTGAAACATGCACAGGCGCGAGGAGTTAAATAAACTTAAATTCTATGTTCATGCCACTGGGGGCAAGCATTTTAAGTTTAAAGATAAGCCTTCTTTCTTCTCGTTGTCTGGATGCAGTACCACTGTTGACCTGCTTGACCACCGACACTTTCATGTCTTAGATGTTGTTGTGGTCGGCCAGATTAAAGTGCTCGGCCACGGGAAAACCTCCTCCATGATAGCGGGAATTGTGATTATATCCCTCCACAGACGGAAGGTGCTCACCAAAACGGCCTGCAAATTTGCGGCTACTTTCTCCAATGTACAGCATGTGACATCGCTGGCAAAGGATCGCATAGACCATGCCGGTGGTAGTACAATCGAACCGCCTTTTGAGGTGAACACTTCCGCCCGTGGAAGTTATCGTATCAGTCTTCGTCGTGTAGTTACAAGTGTGACACCTGGGTCGGCTTTTACATCCGACTGATGAAGGGGTTATACCCGAAACGTCTCGAATTTACTGAATTGAGCACTTTTTTTATGAACATTTTTTGCATCCAAGGTCTTTATTTATTTATTTATTTATTTTTGAGCGGTATGCCCAGCAGACGTTGAAGATCATTAGAGAGTATGAGAAAGACTTAACAGTTTTGTTACTATAGCAACATACTGGGTTCCAGACCTCCTCAATGTTAAAGGGTAACCTGGCCACCTTTGGCATTCCATTTTGATATTTGCTAATGTTACCTCATATGCATGATCCAGCAAGCATATGAATAATTTTGAAGCCTTTAATGTTCTTCAAGCTGAAAATCACTAACATTTTGAAATCAAGTGGATGGGGACTGGAAAAGAACGAGTTGCTATAGCCCCTTGCAAAAACATGAGAGGACCAGGACGATAATTCTCGTGGATTCCAGTAGCCCTTGCAAAGATCTACTTTTTCTGCGTGGTCCCAACAACCTTTGTAGTTACATGTAGTAGGCAACACCCTTAATTACCGTCTTCCCTTGGGAAGCAGTTAGATCTGTTTTCCCTCGAAAGTTTTCCCTGACCTCCTCTAAAAAAACATCAAGATTCTCAGGAAAACAAAACTAACTGTTTTACTTGGTACCAGTTATTAAGCATGTATTATTTCTCTCACATCATTGTCTTTGTCAACCTAAACAGATTGTCATACTCTTGATGGACACCCAGGGTGCATTTGATAGCACATCAACTGTAAAAGACTGTGCAACAATTTTTGCTCTCAGCACAATGACCAGTTCAACACAGGTTTGTATATAGTTCATGCTTTGCATCAAATGTGTGGGAAGTGGTCTTGACCAGAGCAGTTACCTGTATTCAAACTTACAATTTTCTTTGAGCAGCTTCACTAATGGTATATGGGATTTCACAGCTTACTAGTAGCTATTAAATAATTATTATACTTTTTTATACTTTCTCTTCAGGCTTAATAGAACTTTAATTGACACATAACAATTTAATATTCATCTCTACACTTCATACCCTATCCCAGTCTTTAATAATGGTTTCGTTCATACATAGTTAACCTTAATTGTGTTAATTAATTTTGTGTGTATCATTTAAGAAATAGAAAACGTGTACCGTGTTTGTATCGAGTTATATAAACACGAGTGGAAGTTTGGGAGAACGAGAAATGCTGTGGGAACACGAGCTGCAGGCGAGTGTCTCCACAGCTTTTCGACTTCTCCCAAACTTTCACGAGTGTTTATATAACTTCATACAAACACGGAGTACATGTTATCTATTTCTTTTAGAAAACACTGCGATGAGAAAAAGGAAAACAACTTGTTAACTTTGATTATCAAAATGTAAATTCTCTTTGCTTGCGCCATCACTATGTCAACAGCGCGCGCTAGTTCTGTGTCTCCATCGAGTTATACTTGCGTCAAACATGATTATGAACCAATCAATGTGCGTGCTTTCTTAGGACTGTTTTCTAAATGCAAATGCAGATCAATTTATGGAACAGCTTTTCTTTGAAATCTAGACTTGATACAATGTGCATAGTATGCATGTGTGTACTTTCGCTTTAGCTTACTTTGAAGTTGATTTCTTTTTTTGTCTTAGTTCTAATCAAGCGTGCACTGCTTTTCACTCGCAGATCTACAATTTAACACAGAACATTCAAGAAGATGATCTTCAACATCTCCAGGTACAGTTAAATTCATTGTAAGAAAAATAGAGAATATTTAATTCATTTCAAGAAAAATAGGTAATATTTTTTAAAAAATAACCATTATGAAATGTAAGTTATGTCAGGAGAGCTGTAAATTTCTAGGCTTCCCAGCAGAACTCGCAGACTGCCCTTCACTGAGGAAGAAAACCACTGGCCACCACTTGTCTCCAGTTTAACTTGGTCTAAATTACATTTAGCC
>CM042750.1:6465127-6477042 GCA_022496165.2 Catalaphyllia jardinei | reverse complement strand
GTCAATTTAACCAGCCATACATACTGTACAGTATAAACACGGTATCTTTTTGCCATTATCAAGGTATAACTGTATACTACATGTATAAAGTCAGGAAAAAAGAAATGTGCCAGCTCGCTCTGAATTCGTTGAACATTGCAGAATCAAAAGAAAGAAAAATCAATCTTCTGCTTATGGATCTTCCTGAACGTGTTGTGGCTGGCCTCTCAACTTCTTCTTCGTCATCGATGAAGGCAAGAATGACATCACTTGATTCGTCGCTATCACCAGAGTCAAGGTAATCATTTTCATTCTCCTCGTCACTGCTACTTTCGCTTCCACTGTTGTCGTCTTCATCAGTATCGTCGTTATCACTGTTCAGCAAAGGTTCATCTTCTGCTTCGTCTCTTTCTCTCAATCTCGTTTGATCAGTTCCTTCAGGGTTCATTTGGAGAAGCCAGTGCCTGGTAATTACCTTAACCTTGTCATTTTTGGTGCTTTTCAGATGCTTGTCTAGCTTATGGTGTTTGAGGTATTTGTTTAGCTCTGGAACTCGGAGCTTTTTTAGCTTTGTTGGGTCTTCGCATAAATTGTTCCAAGCATAATCGTCATAATTTTTCTCCTTCGCCTTCTGGCTTTCCTTTGCCCTCTCCTCTGTCCTCTTCTTCCTTTTGAAATCTACCACATCGAGATGCGTAAGGTATTCAACGACAAACTTTGGCTTAACGATAAACTTGTCCGAAAATGCTGCTACGCTTTCTGAATCTGACAAAACTAGCCTGCCACTGCTACGCTCCTTCTTCAACTCTACTCTGGGCTGCCAATCGTCTGTCCCTTTGGAGTGTTGTTGTATGGTAGGTAATGGTGTTCGGGAAGACAGGAATGATCTGGGAAAGGCTTCGTACATCTTTCTAAAAGTGCCATGTAAACTGTATTGTATTTAATAAGCTTAAAGGGAATAATGAGGAAAAAGATTCAAAAATCCAACAGTAACGTCACAGAGATGAAAAATAAATAAATACAAAGATAGAAACCTTGTTTTGTTTATTAAGTTCCGTAGCTTTGAAATTGTAGTCTGTAGCCGGAGAAACGTTATTAAAAGCAGAAGGAACGTCTCTAATAGATTTAAAAACTTTCTTTGTTTGTTTCTGTGGAGACATATTTAAATAGTAGAACATATCCCATCTTACAGCATTACTAAAATATTTTTCGTGACCCCCCCTTTTTCCCTTATTTTTTTCACATGGCCCCCCCTTTAAGGCCGTTTTTTTTCGGTGACCCCCCCAAAACCCACCAGCCCCCCCCCCTACCTCGTAAAAAATGAACGGTCCCCAATAATAAAAAAAGGGTATGCTTATACCTGAATTATACAAGTTATAATAATAATAATAATGTCCAATTTATTCTAAATCTTGAAGTATCCTCACTAGCTAAGTCAAACATCTTTAAAAAAAAAGGCTATTAACAATTCCCGTCAAATTAAAGAGCACTCAATTGAGCTTAGGAAGAGTAAATTTAACTAAGAAAAATTCATTCGAAAATAAAAACATTCCCCAAAATTATGAATACAAATGAAGACTAGCTAGAGCGAGAGTGGTCTTCTGAGACCTCGCGTGATTTGAAAGGATATCTAGAACCTCTGACACACAATAATAATAATAGTAATAATAATAATAATAATAACGAATTTGCAGTGGCATTTCCACGAAATGGCTCTTCATCCACTGTTTCCAGATTGAATAAGAATTTAGAAGTGTTGGTTTTTGTGGGGGAAGGAAAACCAGAGAACCCGGAGAAAAACCCTCGGAGCAAGGACAAGAACTAACAACAAACTAAACCCACATGTGACGCCGGTTCCGGAAACACATTGGTAGGAGGCGAGTGCTCTCACCACTCTCACCACTGCGCCATACCTGCCATGTTAATCAGAAGTGGATGGATCGGGGATTCAAGGAGCCCTGAAAAGAGCTCCCGATCCAGCCCACTTCTGTTTTCCTTGTTCATTGTAAATTCGCGCGTCAAGGCGAGTCCTCAGAAATAAAAGTAAACGATGGATTTTTTTAAACTTTCTCTTAATGTTCCCCAGAAAGCACTGTTTCGAAAAATAAAATAAAAAAGAAAGGTCATCATTCGCGCAAAAGAGATATGATGGGCCAATCTTGCCCCATTTGTGCCTGTACTCGTGCTAATCTCGCGCGTTATTCATTGATCCACGTTACATTTTGCGGCAGCTGAAAGTACAGTTCATCGAAGTGATACTCGGAAGAAAACTTGACAGGAAGAAAGTATGGAACATGCGGAACAATATCTTATAAAACGTGTGGAAAAAATTTCACCATTCAAAACGAGGTGGACGAAATGCGTTCGTCAAGTCGATGTTTTCGTGGTCATAATTTACATCCTAGAGTAACGGTTTTGTGCACGCTTTCAGCTATATCCCTTTTTCCTTCCTATAATTTTTTTAAAATTCTTTTAGATTAAAGAGGATAACATGGGCACTATTATTATGCAATAAAAAATATAGGTCACCATCCTCGTTTAAGAGAAAACGAGCTTTTATTTCGCTGTCAAGCCTTGCTTGTGGGAAATTTCTTACCTTTTGCACGTGCACGCGCTCATTTGCGGCTTTTCGCGCGCGCTAATGACGCAAAAATCGTGCGCGGTAGGGATGCCCAATGCAATAGTGAGGAATCACTTTAACACTCGTCAAGCAGTCGTGCTAGAAGTTTTAAAGTTGGTGGGCTACTGATCAATGATTCGCCTGTAGACATAAGTTGGCCATTTGGTGTTCTTGAGTACCAGCATGTCAACAGAGAACAGTATTTTGAATATTTCTGCCCTGGGACTCCTTGTTGAATTCGTTAGCTTTTGTACAGATTTTACAATACGTAAACTGTCATCTCTATTGTTCACCAGCACCAAGTGTATTTTTTCAATTACGGTTCAAAAAGTTTTCGTCCTTTGGAACTAAAAGGAGTTACCTTTGTTGTCGATTGTGTCAAATGTGTACCACCATGTGAATTAGCCCCGAGTTCAACCTCTCGGCTACGCTTGCCTCCTGCCAGTTGGGATTCGTAACCTAGTTATGTTCATTTGAGTATTTATTTATCATTGTTTGTTTACATTGGTCCTGAAAAGCCCCGATAGGGAGTGGCCATTTACGTATACATACATACACACATACATACATAACCTTTTTAGGGAGCTGAGCTATGTGCAATACGAAATGGCACGCATAATTACTAGGCTTGAGAATCTCCTAAGTCTGGGAGGTGAAAGATGGCAACTATCATTCAGTTAAAATAGTCATTTTTCCTCTTATTCTTGTGAATGAAAACAGCTACTGCTAAGGATATTTAATTGATCTGACATTTAAGTTAAATAAAGATGATATTCGAGAAAATTCTGTCGCTCTTTATTCGTATCACAGAGCAGCAACGCATCTAGCAGGTGCTGCCTTTAACTAGGAAAGCAAAGCACACTAGCCGGATCACTATAGAGCTCATGACGTCACGAGAAGCATCGCCGTATCTCGAACTACGACAAATTTCAGTTTGGCTCAAATAAGGCAAGTTCTCACTGCGCCGAAGAAATATGAAAAAGCCTTTTTCGCTCTAAAAGAGCATCAAATGTTAACCGGTCGATCACAATGTACGCCGGAGAAAACGGACTGATGTAACCGATGAATATCACCAGTTCTTCTGGATTCGTGTTTGAGGAAAATTCGGGCAGGAGAGTCACGATAATTATCGTGATGTCAGAGTCGTTTTCGTAAAGCTCATTTTTAAAACGTATTTATACGCCCACACCAAAACACAATTGCAAAACTGGCGTTTTCAAATTCCCTTTTCGAAAAGCGTTGTTTTCGTGACGGATTAGTGTGGACGGTAAGCTACACAGTAGACATAAAACTGCGTTTTCAAATTTCTCCGGGGCGGCCTATAAAACTTGAAAAACAGCACAAAACAATAATCTAATTCCAACGTATCGCAACGGCTAAGTTTTATTAGTCCACTTCGTTAGTCTCGATACATAATATTTGCTATCTGAGACATTTTAAGAACATAATCCATAAACAGCGATGTATATATTACTCACGACTCATTAATTTTTTTTTAAAAATCGATTATTCGACATAATTCGCAGTGAAAATTGTTTTTTAGATGTCAGCATTGTAAATGCCATATTTTAAGCTTGGGTATGTTGTTGTCAAGTTGTTACTGAAAGAATAGCCATTTTGACCAATCTAAAGAGCAAGACGTTAACAGAAGTATTCTTTTTGCAGGAACTAAATCCTTGCATTAAAAAAATGCTGTTAAGAGCCCTAATCAATAATTAATCATAGGAATTTTTCCTTGTTGAATAGCTGTCGAATGTCCATTAAGAAGAAATCATCTTCTAACAAAGGTATAGAACAACCATCAACCATCGCTCTTATTGACCGATGGACGCTGCGAGTTGTCATCAAATGAACTCTTCTGATTGGTCAAAACAGGCAGGAGGATGATCTACTAGTACGGGAAAAATTAATGTTTACCTTCAACTGAAGTTCCTCACGTGGCCATTGCAGCTCTCTTGGGAGTAATTTTCTACCATGTTCTGTGTTTTGATCTGGGTCACTCTTTTTGTTTCGCCCACCGTGATATCTGAGTTGACACAAAGTAAGCTGAGTTCCTTTCGTTAATTAGCACCATCCTATATCGTACTACATAAAAGTCATAGGGAAATTTGGGCCATTCTGTATAAGTTTGTTTCACAAGAACAGAAATGGCGAAAATTTATCAAAAGTTTAATTCTTGTCACTTTTTTTCTCACTCATATTAGAATATCGTTCTGTGACGTTCGCTCAAAAATTGAGGATCAATGCAGTTGCGTTTATTACCGATGTCGAAACTTCGATGTTGCAATGGTGAATTATTATGTTAACGATTCCTGTAACATTAAATTGGGCAGCTGTTATTGCCTCTATCGGTAACCAAAAAAAGGAGAAACCTTAGTCAGATACATGATACATGAAAAAAATTAGAAATCAACGTGACTTGAAAGAATCTATATTGTTTTTTAGCAGGTGGCTTAACATAACATTGACTTTTGACTACAAATAACGATTGCCACGGCCATTTTCAGGGTAGCGAGATAAATAATTAAGGTGTGCTTTAATGCCGGTTCAAAACTCATTAAACGTTTTGGCTTGCTCTAGTTTGAATTTTTTTTTCTTGCCACTTTAAACCTCCTTGCCTTCTCCATAACTTTGTAACTGAAAAATTTAGGGAAATTGATATTAGACTATGGCTAATTTTTGAAGTTTAAAGCATCAAACAGTCCCAGCTTCTATGGCCGACCATTAGTATAATTTCGCTCCATGCAATTCGTCGAGCAGAGGTCGGCGAACCGCATAACAACATCGAGAAAGAGGTTAAGCGGGTGGTTTGGCTCTTGATAAAATTACTTAAAGATCACACAAGGGGGAGAAATAAGTGCCCTCTATCTTAAAATTAAAACCAAGAAACCAACAAATTTCAAAAATACGATTGACTTTCTTTCACAGGCTTACAGGTCAAGGGTTCCTGTTCTATTTCACAAACTGTCCGACAGCATGTGTTTATAAAAGACGAGTTCCATTATCTGAATGTGACTCGAGTTGGATCATTCACCGTGCACGAAATCTTTGATTGCACCTTTGAATGCCTCAGCAATCCTTCGTGCTTTTCTGTGAACATGGCGGTCTCCAAAGGAGCTAACGGGGAACTTTGGTGCGAGCTGCTGTCTTCTGATAAATACAGAAACCCCATAGACTACAAAGGAAACAAAAATACGCATCATTTTTCCATTATGGTGAGTTTTTTTGTTAGTTTCTTGATATATATAAAAAACGTTTCTTCAGAATTGAAATAATGGTGGCGAATGAGCACAAGACGTGAAACAGCTATTTACAAACTCGCTGTTATGAATTATAGACTAAGTATACATGTGTTTTTTTTTTCTTCAGTCGCCTTGTTCATCCTCGCCGTGTCAAAATGGAGGTACTTGCCTGCCGAGCTACAGGCACGACATGTTTGAATGCTATTGCAAAAACAGCTACACCGGAGAATACTGCGAAAAAGGTTTGTTTATCTAGCTTTTATTCAATTTAGCGGCCTTTCCAAGTTGTGTTCTAACCAGGCTGTACTGTCACCTCATAGAAGATTAGCGTAACTTTGCTAAAAGTTCAGTTCCATTCTGACTGTGCCACTCGAAGAAATGTTTCGTTTCGAAATTTTCACCTTACGTTTATCTTTTGTGTTATTTTTTCGCCCGGAAGATGAAAGTGACGGACCTTTTTAATTTGTTTCATTCATCCTTGACCAGGCAATGTTTTTCGCTTTTTCAGTTGTTGCAGACTCTTGCGATAAAGCCTACCAAATAAGCAAGTAAGCGATTGTGTCCTTATTGTCATTTATGAAAGCATGGATTTATTTTATGATACACAGTAGCAGAGCCACAGTGTACCCAATTAAGTAAGCCCATTAAACTCTTCATGACAACACACGGAGAAATTAGAAAACAGAGCTTTACTTCTACGGTCCAGACTTTTCACAGCAAGAGAAGCGGACACTAATGCAGGATTTGACTTGGTGGTGGGGGGGGGGGGGTGGGGGAGGGTGAGAACTGAAATAAATAGCGCGCTTCACTCGCAAACACTAACACTCACCCCCGCGTGCTTCGCGCTCGCTTTGCTCAATTTTTTCCTTTCGAGTGCGCAAATAGGGATGCTGTCATCTGTCTACTACGGTCAGGACGTCCACCAAGCTATTTGAACCGAGGGATTTTAAAAAAAGCCGAATTTGCGCTATAGTATGGACTGAAAACGTTTTGAAAGCGGAGCTTTCGTTAAACATTTTATTTAATTCCCTGACTGAGTTTTCCTCAAACGCCAAATCCAAAATGATCATAAATTGTTGCGTTTTCAAATTTTGGTGTGTTTTATAGTGCGTCAGTTAATTTAATATTGAATGGAAATTGGTCTTTAATAATTCAGTAAAATTTTGTTGCCCAATATATTTTAAAACTGTCAATTTTACTTCAATAATTAATTTGAGCCCGAGGATCGATTTACAACGGCGCGTCTTTACAATTTTTAGCAATCTTTCTCTTTTGGATGGGTTTGTTACTGAAAATTACATTGTGAATGAAAATTAATCTTAACTGAAGTCTAGCTAAATATTTCACCTGTCTTTCATTTTAGATGGAAAGTTAGAGTTCCCAGGTGGAGTTTAAGTAGTGTACAGCAGAATCTATATTAATCATGGCTTGAAAACGAAAAAAAAACATACCAAGAGGTTCTTTCCCACTTTTTCTTGAGTTTTAAGTAGTCTCTAGAAAGAGTTTGAACACGGAGTGGCAGTTCTAGTTTCGTTCGAGTGAGGTACGTGACATGCAAGCTACCGTAGTCATAATTCATAACGATATCGCCTAATGAGAAAAGCCACGAAGGAGATCGAGGTTCCCTTGTTAGGATTGTAAATTTTAAAAACAGCCTCATGATATAAGTTAGAAACACGTTCAGATCTCAAAACTGACGCAGTGCTGTATTTTGAAATCCCCTTTATGACGTCATCGTTTCTCAACAAGCTTTGCAAAAATAAACACGGCTTCATGCACAGAATTTAAAATCCAAATCGAATCCTCTGCGATTTTTTGTTTCTTCGCTTTATAGTTAATTTGGTGAAATGTTTCTTGAGGTATTTGAAGCCTCGTTTACACTGCACCGAAGAAATTAAAAAACTGCGTTTTCACTCACAAAACACAACAAATGTTTTCGGTCTGCCATTTTAGCCCAAAAAAAAATTGGAAAACGTACCATTTCGGACGCCATTTTGATAAGTATTTGAGGAAGACTCGGGGAAGCACTGATCACAAATCGTTAAGCTCTATTTTCAAAATGATCTCTGTCCACACTCGAACGCAAACAGGCAATTTCAATTTTTTTCTGTTTGAGGAGTGTTTTCGACAAGCTCCGTTCTCGTGACGGTTAGTGTGGAAGGTAACCCGCAAGGCCTAATTGAAGAAATGAAACTGCGCTTTAAATTTCTCCGGCTCGCAGTGTGCCAAAACACTTGAAAAGCTGTAAAAGAAAAACTTAACATAAATCCCACCTTATCAGAACAGCGTATTTTGATATCGTTTTAGAAAATCTCAGTTTTCAAAATGTTTATCGTCTACACTGAAACGCAAGGCCGGCGTTTTTAGATATCCCAGGCTTCGTTGTCAGTGGACAGTTTCTCTGGATCAGTCAGGACCGGAGGAGTAACCATGGAAATAGAGCAAAGTTTTTAAATTTCTTTGACGTGGTGTGAACGGGGCGTAATTAACCAACCACAGAAACTTGAAATGGCGGCTAATTTGTAACCGGTTAACGTTCAAGTGTGATTGATTTCATGAAACCATTGGTTCGTTTGCAGCGTTTAATTTCTTTCGCTGGGTTAAGTATTGAAAATTATCTGACCTATCATTTTGGAATGGGTTTCTAAATATTTGTTTTTGGCCTTTATTCACTCACATTTAAGGATGTTCGCGCAAGTTGTTTCTGCGCATCCTTACTGTCCACACAGATTGTCACGTCACGCCACGTCATGTATCGATGTGCACGCTACGTAATAAAATGAACAATGATAGGGCTTTTGGCCATTGCTACTACCTCAGAAGTCGATGACCCCTGTTTTTCTTTTAATGGATCATTTTCTCTACCAATTTTTTTACGTTTAGCGAAAAAGATGGAGAAAATCTATTCATCAGAAGTTTGACTTTTTTGCAAATTGCACCATCGAATTCCGTCATTTTTAGCTCTTCTTTTATCTGTGCGGCGGTTTCAAATGCCTCTTGAAAGGTTAAGTTTTGTAAAAACATTGGCAAAATTTGGAATTATATACACAACAGACCCACACCATTACAAAACATGACTAAGATCATTTGCCTCCGTTGACTCACCTTCGATATTTTTAACTATAAACCCCTGCACGCTGAACTACGTGCGCCAAGTTTTCGAAATCAGGGTAGTTTTGACCCTTTATATCTGAAACGAAGTCGGTGACCCCATTTTTTTTCTTTTTTTGCATTTCTGACACAAGTAACTCATTTAATAAATCTATCGACTGATAAATGTAATTAATTGCTCGGCTTTTGTTAAGTCCAGAAAACTACAAATAGCTGTGGAATTCTGCTTTTAGGCGTGAAACTTAAAAAAAAAACGAAAAGCGAATTGAGAGCTATTTTTTAATAGATGGAAGCTAATATCTATCGTAATGCATTTTTTTTCAAATCCTGAAGGGCAAAAATCCTCTGCAACCCGTGGTTAATGTTTCTATAAATTTATATAAAACATTTGGAAGGATGAATTATGGCTTCCTCAATAGTCCTTATGCTTGATGACATCACTGCCGAGAGAAAATTACCACTAAGCCTCGATTTGATAATGTAAAATGTAATTTTATCATGCAGCCAAGATGAAAAGAACACCCACGTGAAAACATTACGAGGCCAACGAAAGTTTGAGCAAATGTCGCACAGACGAGGCCTTGTGGTGGTTTTGAGCATGTGACGTAATCGCGCATAAGTCCTATTCACTTCCTCCAATGTCGCGTGGTCACGTGATGTCATCATATCAAGATGGATGCAATCTGTGCCTCAGAGATGTTCTTAGGAAACCTAACAATTAATTACAACGACGACGGTGTTATCTCCGGTTCTTAGTAAGTTTTTATCATCCAACAGGAGGAACGCTAGTCAGCTGGTCTTGCTCCACTTCAACTCAAAACCAGTTACCGTTCTGTGTCACGTGGGAGATTTTGGATGTGGAGATGGAGCATGGACCTTAGTTATGAAGATGGATGGCAACAAGGTACGGTATTCACTGATCAGCGGTTGTACAGCGCACAAAGATGTTTTTAAAACTTGAGATTTCCTACTGAGTTTCAATCAATATAAAGCTTCAAGCGTCTAGATTGGTTTTGAGTTTTTACTTCTTTTTGATAGCAACTTGAGGCAGGTTATATTTTGAGCCAATCGTTCAGCGATGTAATACAAAACTAGTTACTTTTCGACGTTGACGTGAAATCAGCTCAACACTGTCGGGGAACAACCGCACTAATTGGAGATTAGATAAGGAAATAAAATGGAGACACCGGCCTAAGCAATGATATTGATATTGGGACGCCTGCTTTCAAGCCAAATCTGAATCCAAGGCCAGAACCATTGAGTGTTTGGTTAGCTTTATTGTAGTTTTATATTAACATTGGACACCAGTACGAATTTGTCAGTATTGTATATTCACTCAACCAAATTAATTTAATACATCAAAATACTACTTAACCAAAGGTTATTGGGAGGCACATGCATTCGACTTTCCGATCGTGCGGTTAAGGACGGTTTGAGCCCTGGCCGGGGACAATGTGTTGTGTTCTTGGGCAAGACACTGCACTCTCACGGTGCCTCTCTCTACCCAGGTGTATAAAAGGGGTATAGCCCAGCGATGGACTTATCATCCCATCCAGGGGAAGAAGAAAATACCACAAGTCACTTGAAAAGGATATAAACGCCGTTATGATGGGTCTCGTGGCTCGTATCTAGACCTTGGTCAACCATAACATATTAGGCAAGATGAAATGCCAGTACTAACAAAACATGTACATTGATTTCCTTCTTGATAATTTTTAAAAAGCCTTCGAAAATATATAATAAAGATATATATCCCTTTTTTTTCCTAGAACACTTTTCACTACGATTCCAGTTACTGGGGCGATGAAAATGAATACAACCTTCCTGCAGGGGAGACTGGGTTTGACACACAAGAGACCAAGTTGCCGACCTACTGGAACACATCCTTTTCAAAGATCTGTCTTGGAATGAAGAATGGCCAACAAATCAACTTCATTGTCATCAACAAGCAGGCCAACTCTCTGTACTCACTGATCGCCGACGGCCAATACCGCCCAACCTCACTTGGTCGTGACACGTGGAAGACGCTGATTGGTTCACAAGCCTCTTTGCAAAACAAATGCAACGGGGAAGGGTTCAATGCTGTGGGAACTAATAGTATCCATTCAAAAGCAAGAATTGGTTTCATTAGTAACCAGGAAAACAACTGCGACAGCTGTGATTCCAGAATAGGATTTGGTACAGGAGGAGAGTTTGATGACTCCAACACTTGTGGAAACGAAGCCACACACTCACCCGATAATGGAAACAAACACATCAAAGCCATGGGTTATATTTTAGTGCAGTGATAATGAAAGTAATAACATTTTCAACTAAGGGCCTTAGATTAAATTTATAAACTATGCTAGATGTGACTTTTCATAAAATAATGAAAAACTCAAAGTAATGTAACACCCATAAGGTTTTTATTTGCACTAAAAATTTAATTTAACTCAGGAGTTTTAAAAATGTCAAAATATCAAATAGCCGATGGTTTTAAAGCTCTCTTCCGCTTTCATGCAGTATATTTGCTTATTGGCGTGAAACAATTAGACGAAGTCGAGGAGGCAGCTTTGTCGAGTGGTGTGGGTGCCGCACCTGAAATTTAAAGATCGCCCACGGGTTTAAGTCCCACTCACCACTAAGCTGGAGTTGTTTCTCGATAGACCCTACTTCAGCTCCTTGGTCATGCTTGTAAATAGCCATCTTCTCTGTCTCTCACCATTTTGGATGTTTAAGCTCACTCTGTTTTGTTGATATGTTCAGTGTTTCTTTCAGTGGCATGCCTGTCAACTACTTAACTGTAGCTAAACACACTGACCATTGTAAACAACAGCATTTGCACATTGCTTTTTTCTGGGGGAGGGGAGAGGAAGGATCATACAGGCTAAAATATAACAATTCACAATGTTCAAGGTATATATCTTAACACGCCCTGATAAGATAAGATAAGATAAGATAAGATAAGATAAGATAAGATAAGA
>CM042750.1:6452786-6464942 GCA_022496165.2 Catalaphyllia jardinei | reverse complement strand
TAAGATAAGATAAGATAAGATAAGGTAAGATAAGATAAGATAAGATAGGATAAGATAAGATAAGATAAGATAAGATAAGGTGAGATAAGGTAAGATAAGAAAAGATAACTTTATTATATTCCTTCAGAACATCCCTGCAGTTACAAAAATCTATTTACAAAATTGTTATTAACTGCTATACTCACATTTTTGGTTAATTGAAGTGATATCATTCTGTAACACTTTCCGCATTAGCATTAACTCTTTATTCCCCTTCAAGGCCAGGCTTAACCGCTGTCTCAAGTCAAAGGTTGTGTACTAGGCTAGCTGCTGGGACTGTGATGACTTTTACATTGGTGAAACGAAGCGTCGATTACATGATAGAAAAACTAAACATTTCAAAGCACTCACGAAGAGTAGTCAAGCATCAGCCATTGCAAATCATATTACTTCAACTGGACCCAAACTTTTTCTTGACTAGCCTTTTATATATTTTCCAGCACACTCTAAAATAGGTCTGTATAACATTAGTTTTTTCATAATTGTCGTAATTAGGTTCTAGTCTTTCTCTTAAGCATTTAACTCTTGTCTGAGGGCGTATGTTGAGGCATATTAAGTCATAAATCAAAGTTTTTTACAACATGTGTTGTTTTATCATGTTTGTAACCGCAGTTTGTATATTATTTCTGTTAAAGCTGAGATGCATGGCCGATGAATAAGAGATTCTACTGCTGTCTTCTTTGAAAGATCTAGAATTAAATGTAGCGGACAAGTGTAACGAATACGTAGACGAAAACCTTGGATAGCTCAATGGATGTTTCAAAAGAAGTAGTTTTAAAAGAGAGTTGTTAACATTAAAATGGGTTGAAAACACTACCAGACAGTTGACCCCCTCCAAAAAGAGCCTCAGGTTGGCAGGGGACTTTTTAGTGTCCGTCTATTAATTCTTCACTTCAAAATCCATCAATTCTTCAACATTTCATATTTTCCTCAATTTAACCTATCCTTTAAGAAAAAAATATCTCTTTCACAAAATGCCCCAAAATCACCCAAAAAATTACATAAAAGCGCAAAACATTGGTGAATGTTCTAAATGGAGGGATTTGGTGTTGTTTGATGAATCCCAGCCGCTGGCAAGCATTTCGACAAGTGCCGTTCCCTCACCTGATATTGCACTAGACTTGGCCAAAGCATATCTTTCTGGTGAAGCAGCATATCAAGATTTTTAGAATAATCGCCTTGAACCTGACAAGCCGTTGGTGAAGTTCCACGACACCCTCAGGTAGCAGAAAGTGAGGACATTCACCAGTATGTCAAAAGCAAAGACAATAATTAAAAGGGCACAAGGAAAAAGAAACGGTCATTAGTGGAGACTGCAATCAATTTGCAAGGATGATGATAATAGCCAAAAGTTGTCAATTGCACATGCAAGAGGTAATACAGCATCCCCTTGGCCCTTGTTCACGAGAGTTAAAAATTGAACATTTGTCTTTCAGTAATAGAAGAAATCAAAAACAACCTATAAAAAGGAAGCGTACGTATTTAAAGTGCCTATGAAGTAAAAAATGTTTTGCATAATTTTGTAGCTTATTATGTCCTAATTACGGAATGACAAAAGAAATTTCACGAAAAGAAAAGTAAATCCGCTTTTTGGTTGCTCAAAGCCCCTCAAATAGTGTCTCCGGAAACTGGGAACGAGTTTAGCACTGATGACGTAGTTGGTGGTTCCAGCGCTTTGTTGACACCTGGTTTTGTGTGCTGCAGAGTGAGAATCTCTCCGTCGAAGTACTCTATCGCCATTGATTTCCTGGGCTTCAACGTAACTACGTCTGAGAGTGACGATCACATATCATCTTCCGCATCTATGTCAAGCGATGAGCAGTCGTCTAGTAGCGAATCATCGGACGAACCGCTAGCTCACACAAGTGATGAAGACGAGGACGCTGAAGAAGACCAGGATGGTCTTTCTCCAGTAGTGTTAAGGTCTAGATTGGAAAGAGAAGTACCTGTAAACGAATGGTGAGTTTTCTCTTTAATTCTCCAGATGAACCCTTGGTTGAATCAGCTTGAAGCGATGGATTTCGGTTCTTCGCACCTTACGAGCTACATCAGACTTACATTTTGTATTTGTTTTGCAAGGTGCAAATGTGCAGAATGCACAATTGAGAATCTTTCCGACGCCGTGGAATATATATGCTGCCGAGAAATTGCTCAACTAAGGCAAAAACTAATGTTCGATGGAAGTATCGAACGAATTAGCTGCATCACAAGACACGACGACTACTCTGCCACGACGAATCGAAGTGTTCTCACACAAGTGGCGCCTTTGTTGCGATACCGAAATGGAAGAGGCTACCGCCGCCGCGATGGACAAACACAAACTCAGTGACTATTAAAGTAGCGTTTGAGATCTTGTCTTATCAGGTCATGAAAATCCTAGCTAATATTGATGGGAATGTGCTAAATTTGTATGTTCGCAAAACTCATGTTGGTTTTTAAGTGATGTCTGAAGTTCCCTTTCGCTAAAATTATGTATTGTCATCGGCTTCCCGAGAGGTGGAAACCAGGGCCGATGTGGGGACTTTTCGAATTGTGTATTTCAAAGTCCTTGTATTTCCCCACCCGTGAAGGATTTTCTTCTTGCAAAGTCCCCCGTATTTGGCGAAGCCAAGCACCCGACTGGATTTGAAGATTCACTTTAGAACTTTATTGAACAGTTAGCAAACACTCGGACTTTGCATTCGGATGAAAATTGAACTTTAATTATTTTTGTTAATACTAGTACACAAGCTGCTCGCAGTGTGGTGAAGATTTCAACTTTTCTTCTCGTCCTGAATCCCCCAGGTTCTGTTTTAAATCTATCCGGACTGATGAAGAATAAGGGAAACACTGTCACTATCATGACGATTCATGACCTTTAACCTTCAATAGTGACCTCTATGAACAATAGTATATACACAGGCAAATTTTAAAGTTGCTTATGCCCACAAAAATACGTACAAATTTTTGACAGATGGTCTGTTTGATAGACAAAAAAAGAAATGGATTTTATAACATACCTTCTTCTTCTCCTCTGCCATCTTGCCATCGATCAAGCGAACAATCAATTGTTCCCAATCTCCTCTCGGTTGAACAGAAGCAAAGTCCCCATATTCTTTTTTTGAGAGTAGGGCATTCATAAATCTAGGTCTTCACATTTCCCCCACCACAAGGGCAGAAATTTGTTGGAAAGTCCCCATAAAGTCCCTGTATTCCCCCACATCAGCCCAGGGTCCCCCCTCCCCCCCTCGGGGAAGCCAATGACAAGTGTGAATTCAGGATTCCTCCGGGACTTTGGTTTATCTCGGCTTCTTTCGTTCAAATGGTGTAACCAGTAGCCCGCAAGTCTAATAGCCACAAACCTCTTGAATGTATTGTAGCTCATGTGGCTCGTTGTAGTTTATTTATCACCTTTTCAGACAAGTGTCATCTTCAAATGATATCAGTTAGGAAAATCTAGAAAGAAGCAACACTGTGTTGTTTTACTTCCCTTGATTGTCAGGATGGAGTGTAAAGTATTCTCAACTTTCTTTCATATAAATTTTCTTTGATTATTTTTCATTAGATTTCTGAGAGCAGTGGCGTACAGGTGGCTTGTCAGATGGATATGTGGATATTTGGGATGGGACAATACAAGACCTCTTCCAGCATGCGTTTATCATGACATCCGCCAAAAATTCCAGTCGGCCCAAGTACATGGATATCAGTCTGCAGAACAGCGCAACTAGCACTTGCTTATAACATTAGACAACTGTGCACTATCGAAAGTAGATTTTGGGGGAATTTTTTCAATTTCGATTGTCAGTTTAATATTTGACAAGTCAGTTTTTGTTGTTAATTTTATTGACATTACAAGTTGAAACTCATGGGCTTTTAATATTGCAATTTTCTGCAAGTATCTGCAACTTGCATATGAACATTTTATTGTATGATTTCAAACAAAAACTTTTCTATCTACAGTTTATTGTAATACTAAGAAGTGTTGTAAATATCAAAACTACCTCTTTGTCTGCAAGGAAGAGTGTATTAATTGTTCAATTTAACAAATAATTGTAAATAAATTGAGAAAAAATAACCTTGGATGGCAGCAAGGCTGGAGTTGACCTTGTTTTGATTCTGACCTCGCTGTTTTTGTTGTGTTAAACAAGCTGTTGTGTACTTGACAAAAGCAGTGAGGTCTGTATCAAAACAAGGTCAACTCCAGCCTCGCTGCAATCCAAAGGCTAGGTCACTGAGCAAACAACTGTAAATTGGTCTATTCATTCTCGGACTATATAAAACATGTGCACGCTACAAAACACACGTGTTTTTAGTAAGAACTTGTATAAAAGAAATGATTTATATAACCATCGATTTATTCGTCTTCAGACTTCTAGTATGTGTGCACCAAGTGTACAGCTTATTTTATTTATTTGGCCTTTTCTGTATTTTACTTCATGATTTCAAGGGTCTTTCAAACGGACAGCCTTATCTTAAATCTTCGAGAAAATGTATCTTGAATGATTTGCGAAAAGAAATAAACTTATTCGTGAATTAATGTTTGAGTGCATTACATAAGCTAGATATAAAACAACGCCACGTGCGATGAAATGAGTTCAGGATAAGTATACTTCAATTACTCTTCGCCGCTTTCGGTCAGTCAAGGGAGACGTATAGGGCACAACAGCAGCCCTTGTTGGTACTGAACCTTTTATTAGACGTTCTTCAACTCAATAACTTCTCCAGTTGCATCCATAAGAGAGACCGGCGTGTGTTCGAAACAACTATCGTCAAAGTGAGCGGAACACAAGCATGACGACTTCTTCGGCACGAAATCGTCCCGATTTATCCGGACAAATCGCGTCCATTTCTGCCGCAAACTTTCCTCCTTAGGAAAGTAATGCATTGAAATTCCAGGCGTTCCGGTTTTGTTGGAGCAATTGACTTTATTGGGGCCACCGGCCGCGCAATAATTCTTAGCTCCCTTCTTTGCTTTCTTGTCCGCCATGACACTATCCTCTTTAGAACCACCAACTACGTCACTTCCTGTGTAAGGTGATCGTTTTGACCGCGCGCAAAACGAACCCATTTTAGGTTGCGAAATCCAAACTTCGAGCTTCAAAAAATACGACAAGAAAGTGCTTTAGATCGGTTAAACCGTTTAGCTGTGTTTAACAAGACATAAGCAAGCAAATTATGCAAATTTTTTTTTTACTTCATAGGCACTTTAAGGAAAACACCAGAATAAAATGAAAAACGATTGATTGCTAGATGATACAAATGGTTGACAGGGCAAACACGACTCCTATTGGTCAAGACAGGGACACTTTGACCTTCTAAAGTTTTGCTTTATTTAAACGTAGCTGTATACGCGCGAGTCTGTATACTGTTTTGCGCGGTGTATATGCCATGATTGTTCCGCTTGGTTCATGCAAGACCACATGGTTTCGATCCTCCATGTGGATCTGATTAGTTGCCGACATATCTAAAATACTCTATACGTCTGAAGTTGCTAGCCCAACTCGTACACATATGAGTTACATTCTGCTGCTTTGAACAAACCTCTTGCGGTGTGTACCCTCGTGACAGATCGAAAATGCTCGGTTTCTATTGGTTATAACAGCTAGCTATACTCGAAGAAGGGTAAATGAAAATGAGGAATCTAAGGGAGACTGGCCCAGCAGCGTCTGAAAAGGATAAAGAAACGTGCAAGTTAAACTTCTGAATCAAGAAAAAAGAGGCCGGCAACCCAGTCTCAGTATCAAAGGCAAAAAATTATTAATGAATCAGCAGAATGAAGAGAAGTGAGACTGTTAAACCAATGTCAATATCAGAATGAATAAATTGAGAATGAATCAGCAGAAAGTAGAGAAAAGAGACTGTTAAACCAATGTCAATATCAGGAAGAAAAAAGTACAAATAAATCTGAAGAATCCACATAGACTTATTGCCACCTGCCTCCAGCTCATATTTTTCCCTTCAGTTTAACTTGCATTACATGTTACAAGTGAAACACATGTACGCAATGCGTACCTATTTTATTTACAGGCTCCGGGAAAACTGGAAAACATTTCTTTTCGAAATGACGCGGATAACAGTGTGCAACAATCAGCGGTATTCCGAAGCGTATTCTAATTTTTGGGGGTTGTATGCTGTTATTGCCCACTAAAATTAATTACGTTATAGTTCTACCAGTAAAGGGAACTTAAGGCTTAGCCAGTAGTCAATACTGAGAAGATCATCTTTCTTGTTAACAATTAGCTAATTTTCACATACCACCTGCTACAGCATGAACCAATCGCTTTCATTCAATACTGTCAGTACTGGCTATCACAAACATGAAGAATATGATAACATTCTTAAAACCATTCAAGGACATCTACAGTCGAATTAAAAGTGGAAACTTACTGAAAATCCCTGAACCATTCGAGTTATCATCCAAAAGTTTCGATGGCTTATTTGAAGGAGATTCAGTTTAAGAATAAATTTCCAATCATCAATTTCATCATTTATATTTCACTTGGGCTCATTTCTTCATTATGTTGTGGTTGTTCTGGTAAGCCCAATCTCCTAGTTTGTAATTTATTAAATTAATATGCGTTTTCAGCAATTTTACAGGGCCGAATTTCACTCATATTTTTTGGTCTATGCAAGAACAGTATGCGTTGACTTGAAAGACTTTTTTCGTGTTTCTGCCAAATTGACGTCGTATACAGCACATGGAATATGCACTGTCTGCATTGCCGCCTCTTCCAGCATGTTAAATGACGATAACAGTCAAAGGCATTGAGCAAAACTGAGTCAGTCGTTATTAGCTTCTGTTATTCTCTGCAGGGATTTTGGCCGGAATATGCTATTTTATGAAAATAAAAAATAATACTATACATTTTTTGGAAAGAGGCTTGCGTTTTTCGCCTGTAAATGAGCGTGTATATTTGTCCCCTGAATTAGGTTCGATTCAATAATAATAAACAATATTTGAATGAGATTTTTGTGATATCCGAAATAATCAAGGTCGAGGTAAGCGTAATCAGCCGACACCGGCACTTGCCGAGACCTTGGTTATTCTGGATATCACAAAAACTGAATTCAATTATTGTTTTACTATACATTGTTCTATGGAAAATATACAAAAATTATTGTGTGAAATGCAAGTAGATTTTATTTGTGCTTCTAAAAACACAAGGACAAACGCATCAAGCGGCCTCATCACTCGAAACCATTCAAGTGCTCATGCTATTTAGCCAAAGGTGAATTACGCATGCGCGCTGCGCGCGGTATAATCTGCACATATTTAACAATTAGACTACTCGCCCTCGTTTTCTACGAGCAGATATCTATCGCTCGTAGAATAGTAGTATAAATTTACCATAGTCTCATAAAAAGAAAAAAATGTCAAGTAACGCGTAGAAAAGAACTGTTTTATTACGTTACATCAGGTTCAAACGTGATGCGCGATGGGCGCTGATGCGTAACTGTTGACTATCAGCAGATAGAAAACGGTAATTTAGTCAATCAAATTCACGGATTCACAATAGACTACGGTAAATTTATACCGTTATTAAATTGGAAAGCAAATTATCCCATAATCATGCTTAGCTACAAAATCACGTGAATTCTCAAAATAAGCAGGGTGCTCTTGGCCAATCAGAATGCTGATATGTATAATAATTAAGATATTTCAAATGATGATACCATAGATAACATAAATAACTCGGAAAATCACTTGGTATATTCAAACTATTTTTAAACGGAATTGAATAAAAAATCTGTAAAACAAAATGGTTCATCAAAACTCTGATACGCAGACTCTTCTCAGAAAATAAATGTACTGAGCAAAATACGCAACAACACTTTTTCCTTGTATCGTGAAATTTTTAATCAAATGTTGCCATGGCAATTATTTTCAAGTTTAATTTGGGGATAAATTTTATGTCACCCGTGATATTAGAATAATTTGATCTATATTTTCAGCTTTATAACCTAGAGAAAAAAAGTTAGCTATTATCCGTCCGCTATCGTGAACTTTCCAGATTGCCATTTTTAAAGCTGTTTTAAAATTAGTTGACTTTCACCTGTCACTCGCCGAAACATAATCGCAGAGTATTCATATACCAATTAATTGCTTTGTTTAATTCTGTCAACACAAGGTGTCGAACCATTACAAACTTTCATTAACATCATTTGAAACAGGAACATCTGCGGAATAAAGAGGTAAACTTGTCAAAACTCTGGAGCCGCTATCAAGGATGTCTTCTTTGACGGCAATTCACTTCCAGCAAAATCTGCACTGGTAATCTACATCCTCTATATTTCGCTTGAGATCATTTTCTCGTTATATATGTCTAGCTTGCTGTGGTGTCTCCTGGCATTGTCTGTTACTTATATTCTTAGACAAGGTACACATAAGAGGAAATTGTTCCAAATTCGTGACCAATCCGGAACGTTTTAGTACCAGATCGATTGCATGGTTTTGCCGTTTACGTTCAAGTGGACGAATCCGAAATAAAAACTCCCCAGTTTGGTCATGTCTCCAGAGATTTTGAATCCAAAATTTAAAGTGGAAACTTTGAATCCGGAAACTTTTGAATCCGGAGAGTTTTGTCCCTTATCTATCTATCTGATCCGGATATGTTTTCCGCTAGCGTAGAATCAAAATGGCTGATCACCCTGTGATGTGGTCCCATCGATGGCCATTGATGCGGTCGCCGGTTGCCCTCAGTCTGTTACAGGTTCAGGCAATCTTTTATAATGGGTGATGCTTCCTTAGAAACCGAAATTATCATAATAACAATTGTTTCAAGATAATTCAAACGAAGAAAAAATATTCCCGTTTTGAATGTTAGCATAAATAGAATTTAAAACTCAGAAAATCACCCGGTATATTCAAACTCTTTTCAAAGCGAAGTGAATGAAAAATTTATAAAACAGATTGGTCAATCGAATTCTTATACGCAGTCCCTTCTTAGAAAATAATTGTACTGAGAAAAATCCGCAAAGATCATTCCTCTTTTTTCGCAATCGATTTTTAAAAGTAAATGGTTTTTTTACTCGTTTCTTCTAAAGACAGCGAAAGTCGCAATATCATGTTCAAGGAACCAGTTGTAAACAAAGCAATGGAGAATCACGTGATCAGGAGTGCGGAGGTGTCCACTGAAGGGAGCTGCCGCTTGATGTACTATATGGAGCCCAATTGTGTGTCCATCAACTTGGGACCGTTAGAGGGAGGAAAACACAAATGCGAGTTGAACAATGCTACGGCTGAAAATCAGTTTGCAAATTATATCTTGCATATGAATCGGTTTTTCACCTATCCTGCTATCGAGGTAATGTATTGGGCTCCTGTTTGCAGTCAATGATCTGTAGAACCCGCAGTGGAAATTCAGTTGTAAAAATAAGAATTTACAGATAAATACCTAGTATGCTAAGGTTATTCTCCGTGTTATTGTGATATACCGCCCACCCTACTCGGATGATCATAAAGTGTTAACAGCTACATTCCTGAATGAATTTGCAAATTACATTGAAATGAAAGTGCTTTGCAGAGAAGAATTATTACTACTAGGCGATTTCAACATCCGAGTCGAAGCTGTAGATGACAACGACGCAACGAAATTTTCTGACCTGTTGGAATCTCTTGGACTTGTGCAGCATGTAGAGCATGCTACACATGTACATGGACACACCCTAGATTTAATTATCTCGCGCAAATCAGACACTACCATCCATGGTGCGCCACGTATTGATCGCTTTCTGTCTGATCATGGTGCTGTTCACTTCACCATCAATTCTAACAGACCGGATATAACAGTGAAGACAGTATCGTATAGGAAGTTGAAATCCATCGATATGAATGCGTTTCAATTAGCTATAGCCGATTCCGATTTATGTCTGGATCCACCTGATAATGCTGAAGATCTAGCGATGTGCTACAACAATGCATTAAAAAAGATCCTCGATGATCATGCACCGCTTGTAACACGCAAAATTTTTTAATAGACCCCGCATCCCATGGATTACCGAAGAAATTAGAGCTTCAAAACGTGAAAGGAGAAGAGCAGAGAAAAAATGGAGAAGATCCAAGTCTGAAATAGACTTTGCTGAATTTAAAAGGAAAAGGAACTTAACAACAGCTTTGATGGATAAAGCACGAGAAGACTTCTATGCAAACTTTATTGCTGAAAATAGTCATGATCAGGGTAAACTATTTCGTGCTACGTGTAGTCCCCTGAAGAAAGAAACATCCGATAAATTGCCAGCATCTATTGACGCACAAAGTTTTGTTGATGACTTAGGATCCTTCTTTGTTCAAAAGATAGTTGATATCCGGGCTTGACTGGACACTGAAGAAACATCCGTCAGTCCAAGCTCTAATCCTGAAGTGGCTACACTTCCACCTGAGACCATGGAAGAGTTCAAAGAACTTACAGAGGACGAAGGTAAATTTCTCATACAGCGTTCATCTTCAAAATCTTGCTCCTTAGATCCAATACCATCTAAGCTACTCCCTCAGTGTGATGTGTTATTACCCGTCATCACGTCCTTAATTAACATGTCTCTGAGGTCGGGGGTTGCTCCTCGAGTATGGAAAGAAGCACTAATTACGCCATTACTGAAGAAGCCCGGGGCTGAGACAGCTGAGACAGCTGTTTGTCATCAAATACAAAATCATCTCCTCGAACATAACATCTACCCAGACCAACAATCAGCCTACAGAAAAAACTTTAGTACAGAAACTCTTCTACTGAAAGTTAAAAACGATCTCCTCATGAATATGAATAAACAACACGTGACTTTATTAGTACTATTGGATTTGAGTGCTGCATTCGACACTATAGACCATAAAATGTTGATTGATCGCCTAAAAACTAGATGTGGAATCACAAATGTACCTTTACGATGGTTTGAATCCTACCTAGAGAATAGATCCCAACGTGTCGTCGTTAATGGAGCTGAGTCACGTTCTTTTGACATACAGTTTGGTTTGGCACAAGGGAGCTGTCCTGGTCCTCTGCTATTTACAATTTATTCTGGAGAGTTATTCGACATCATTAAGCCCCACCTACCAACTGTCATGTGGGGCTAAGGACAACTGTGGAGAGGAGGAGGCTATAGCGGCTATGGAAAGATGTATCAAAGATACACAGAAATGGATGAAGGAGGCCAAGCTACAACTTAACACTGACAAGACGGAGCTACTACAAATTGGCACGAAGCAACAACTCCAGAAAATAAATATGTCCACATTATGTGTTGGTAACGACTTGATAAAGCCCAGCAAAGAAGTCAAGAACTTGGGGGTGTGGCTAGACCCATCCTTAACAATGAACACACATATCAATAAGACTTGTAGTATTGCATTTTATCACTTGTATAATCTTCGTAGAATACGAAAATATTTATCACAAGAATCGGTAGAAATTCTTATCCATACATTAATTTACAGTAGAATTGACTACTGTAATAGTCTATATCTAGGTTTACCTGATTATCAAATTCAAAGAGTACAGAATGCCGCAGCCAGGCTTGTATATAATGCCGGTAAATACTGTTACATAACACCTTTACTGTTTAAACTTCATTGGCTGCCTATTCGTGAACGCATATTATTTAAGATTCTTTTAATTACGCATAAGGCTGTTCATGGGCACGCCCCTAATTATGTCAGAGAGTTAATTAAATTTAAGAAGCCTGGAAAATACAACCTTAGATCAAATATTGACAATTTATTATTAGAAAGTGAAAACATATACTACTCTTGGAGACCGCGCATTTCAAGTCGCCGCTCCAAAACTATGGAATAATCTACCATTTGATATCAGAAGTTCATTATTTTTACCATCTTTTAAGAAAGCACTCAAGACGTATCTTTTTAGAGAAGCATTTTCTCAAATATTTTAATTGCTTACACTACGTATACAATTTTTCTTTAGATATTAAGGCCAGTTTTTTATTTTTTATGTTATTCATATAATTTTAATTAGTTATTAGTTAATTAGTTATTAGTTATTATATATATTAGTTATTATATACTTGCTATTAGTTTTTTAATGAATTTAGTTCCGCGCAGGTGAAAATGTATATTGATACTTGCGCGTTACACGTAAATAAGTTATTATTATTATTATTATTATTATTATTATTATTATTATTATTATT
>CM042750.1:6410663-6452776 GCA_022496165.2 Catalaphyllia jardinei | reverse complement strand
TTATTATTATTATTATTATTATTATTATTATTATTATTATTATTATTATTTTAGGCTTTAAAACTCTTTCTAGTTTGCTACTTGCTGTGTGCGTAGACCTTAAATGTAGATATTTTAATATTTTTACGGCCTGTATCACCTGCCAGAATCCTATCATACACTTTCAAATTCTTTCAGCCTAATAGAAGATGTCTCGACTTTGATGTTTTTCTCTTAGAAGAATCCCTCAGGGTCCATGTTTGAACAATGGAACCTGTCAAACTGGATTCACCAGCAAAGGTTTTCGTTGCATTCACAGGAACGAACTGTTATGAAGGTAACTTAAATTTGTCAGTGAGATAAATAATAAATTAATTACTTAATTGATGTTCAATTAATAAATTTTTTAATCCAGTTAATGAACGGGAGAAAATCTTGCCAGTCTTCAGTTTTCCAGTATATAGAAAACATTACACGGTGGCGAGAAGATATGAATTTTATCATGTTCGAGTGGCAAGAATAATATATCAAGAGTGAGCGCAGCAAACGAGTGAGGTATTGTTCTTGCTACGAGAACATAAAATTCATATCTTTGAGTAACGTTCTTGTTCTTATTATATAGACGTACTGATGACGGCGTTTTTGACGATTTTCCGAAGATTTCCGACCACGTTTCGAAGACTTTCGAATATTTTTTTAAACTTGTCCGAAGGTCACACGAACGTTGCAGAACATTTTCCGAAAATTTCCGAAGATTACCGAGGATTGAAGAAGACTTTCGAGGAAGGCCCCACAGATGTTTTGATGATACACCAGCGAATTTAAGTGCAATTTAAGAGACAAACTTTATATCAGCGAAATAATCGATATCTTCACTGGTGAGGAAGGAAAAATACCCCACTTGAGTCCCTGATGTGGTTTCGTATATGAATTCTACAAGTGCTGTATTTTCCAGTAAAACACTCGGGTCTACATAAAAATTTGCGTATTGTTCTTTCCTATTGAGTTATGTTAGTAATGAGAACACCAATTGCACAAGCCTCAACTTCTCCTCATCTAATCAATCTGTTTTTTAAAATGTTAAAACGATCCAACGGTGACTGTAAGTTCATTCTTGAAGACGGGACGAGGTAAAACTAGCAAAAATTCTAGCGACGAAAGTAGGATGAGAAAAGCCCCTTCCGTGAGTCATTTCCATACGGCTCCGAAAAGGCTGGCTTCAGTTTTTGGTGGTTTCTCCCGGTACTGCCAGCTGCCCCTAGATATCCCCCTGGGGGGTGGGGGGGGGTGATCTTATTGCACCCAAAAATGTCACAATGTCCCAAAGCGTGGGTGTTCAAGTTTTTCAAACGAATTCAAATCGTAATAAAAAACAAACTGAAAACGCTCAAAATTATCACGTCTAGTGAAACTGTTATATATCATTCCAAAAAAGCTACTTTTAAACCTCGCATATACTCTATATGACCTTAATCGATAGCCTAGTAAAATCAGAAACTTATAAAAGAAACAGTCAATTCCTCCTTGTACGAAAAGTTTAAGAAAGTTATAAAACGACTTTTTGTGGAGCCATTCAAGACCTCTCTTTACAAAGTCACAACAAAAAGCCTTTGCGTTTGCTTCGATTCATTTGTTATTGTTCTGTTGATGGAAATAATGTCCATCTCGTGGATTTCCACGATACACGTGCACATTTGAATGATATATCGGTTTTCCAAAACACAATATAGCTGGATCCTTATATCATTTGACTTCAATTAACCATATTCTCTCGAACACGTCTGCTACCTTCAGAGTACCAGGGTTCTGACAATAAAGCATAAATTATTACATGAAAGCTTCATGGCACGTGCATAAGTGTTCAGCGACATCAGATATTGTAGAGATACATGTTAAATCCATTATCAACTGATTTATGATTAAACAAACTTGCAAAACTAACTCTAAAACAATCAAAATCAATAAAGAATGGTAAATAATATCTGAAAAAAGGAACCGTTTACTGCTTATCTGCTTATCCTTAACTGTACCCATGCATAACTGCTTAACCAGTCTCAACTTGACTGATCTGATGACACTCCTGCTTCCCTGAACATGTTACGTTCCCACCCACGAGAAAAGAGGTACACTTGACTGGCTTTAAAAGATTAAAGAATGTTTGATATATTACGGCATAAAAAGCGACAAGATCTTTAGAACGAACTTCTTTTATTTATTGTCATTTCATCTATTTTAATTTCATAGAGAGATCCCGAGGATTTCCATTGCACATGACACCAAATTCTCGCATAGAAGAACTGAGAAATCAATAAAGCAAGTCTTGTTGGAAATTATAAAGCAATAGTTCACGTGAAGGGCTATGATAATACTGAACAAAACTTGGCTGAAAATACGATTGCTTCATATTTATTGAAGCCATTTCTTCAGACAAAATTTATGAACATTTGTTTTATTTTCTAAACCAATAAGAATTATTCCACCTTTCCTATGCAGTAGTCTGAGTGAAGACTTTGAGTGGAATATAAAATATATATGATAGAGAGCGAGAGATTAGGAGTCCTATTAAGGCATTTTGAAAGTCGTGCCTCGCATGGTGTCTGAGATGCGCTCCCGTGGAGGCAAAATCTACAACGGAGTTAATCAGAGTTTTGGAGAGTAATTAAAGAGTAAACATGAGATTGGTCTGGTAAGGGTGTGAATGAGCGAAATGGGCAAATTGGAACTGCGAAATCGATATAGCAAGTCTTGTTGGTAATTATAAAGCAATGGTTCACGTGAAACAAGACTTGGTTGAAAGCATGATTGCTTTATATTTCTTGAAGCCCTTTCTCCCGACAAAGTCTATGAATATTTTTAATTTTCTAGAACATTAAAGTTAAATTTAAAGGTCTAGCTGTCTCGATACAGTTTTTTTTTCCTGGACCATATCATGCGGCATTTTCAAGGGGCTTTTTCCAGTCTCATCGGCTTGTCTCTTGCCCGCCCTCTTTTTTCCATTTCCTGGAAAAGGCTAAAAATAACAGTACAGCTGACGTCTGTGTCACATGGCGATCACAGTTTTCCGCAGTATTTTTACAACTGCACTGGCCAAGTGCTCAATTATTACTCTTCTCCATGTCTTAAACTTGAACTCTTTTCAAATTTTCTGACCAGCCTTGTATCTCTTTTATTTGGTAGACGTTCTTTGAATTCTACATTATTGTAATTTTTGATCGCCTGCTCATTCAACTAACGGCGCGCATGTCATGTGATTTCCCACTTGTAATTTTTGCCAGATCCTCTTCCGGTCGTTTTGTAAGTCTACAAGCGTACAGAATGTAATAATAAAATTTGGTTGGTTGTAGCTAACTCATAGCCAACGCGCCCTCGTGAAATAATTAGCAATTATTGGATTGGGGTTTTATAGTTAAGGTCGAGGTAGAAGTTATCAGCCGAAGGCTGATATCACAAAAACCGAATCTAATTGTTTTACTATACATGCACGAAAAAAAAAATGGAAGTCACGTTTTTGCTTCTTCACTGACGGCAGGCAACACAAAGCACACGAACTTGATATGTTTACCCTTAAAAGCCATGCAACGCGGTCGTACATGACATGATTACTCGTAACCTTGATTGTCCTTCACGTGACTATTGTATAATCTGCAGTTAGATGACGTCACAGGGGATGATTTCGAAAATTTACTGTACGCTTACGGCTAATCAGACAAGAGATAGCGGGTTGAATGTATAATAATATAATTCCAGGAGAGATAGATTCTGAAACTTCTTGAAACTTGGAAACAAGAAGTTTCTCGTATTTTTTTTTTAATTCAACAGGTCAAGGGTGAGTTCACGTTGAGTATTGCCAAACGCGTGGCTAGTTGGATATTGATCACGACCTTTTTTGTTCGCGTTTTAACGGACCGAGAAACAAATGAGAATCAAACTGATCTGACAAAAAGTGATCGGGGCCAATATCTATACCAGCTGGATCATCTTTCCGGTTGCTTGCTTAAACATTTTGTAGCCAATATCTAGCCATATAAGCCTATAAGCCAATATCTGGCTCATATAAACCAACCTCGTTCCCAGGACCTTTCCCCCGGCTTGGGGCCAGGGAAAAGACGCTGCATATAAGCGGGAGCATTTTATATGGCATAGCTAGTAAACTCCGTTCAGTTGTAGAAAAAAGCAGGTAATACCACGAGTGGGAGATACATCCTAATCTTTCTCGGATTTGGTACATCTACCCTTCCCGAGAAACAGGCCATATCACCATCAGTCGTGATTGCCCCATGAGAGGCATAAGATCTTAGTTAGCCATATAAGAACACGATTTCCAAATGATACATTTTGACACCATATTATTGTAAATAATTGTAGGAGACCTTCAATTAGCAACGAAGAACTTTTTTGCCTGAATATGATTTTCACATTCCCCAAAAGAGTTGACATGAATGTATAGTGGGTATTATATTTCTTCTGCATGTGATCTACAAAATGCGGGATCTTCGTATCATCTAAATTGTCATGATTAAAATTAAAAGGAATATTGTAATAATTGAGCACCTTTATAAGATTAGTATAAACACTAGTTTTACCATTACGATGAAGATCAATGGCCATCACTAATGACTGTATGACTAAAGAGCTTTGTTCCTTATTTTGAAGATAGCTAATGTACTTTAGAATTCTTTTATTCAGTTATATCAGATAAGAGGATATCGGCCAAGTTCAGCCCGGCACGCAATATTAGAAGCCTTCAGTTGTTATTCACTTGCAAACAACGTTTACAAAACTGTAAGTGGCCTTTTTCAATCGGTGAAGTGTCCCAGTACTTGAAGTCTGATTTGATAAAGAGACCCAGACTTCGCTATTATAAGTCAAAATATGTGAAATCATTGTGTCAAAAATTTTGCAAGCAAGAGATGGTTTCAAACTGCTGAAGTCGACGTTTCGTCTTAAGCTAAACAGACCATGAACAGCCTTTTCTCTTAAGTGTTCGAGTGACAGAGTGAAGTTCCCAGTTGAAGAAATTTGAGTTCCCAGGTAAGTATAATTTTGGACAATGTCAATCTTTTCGTTACCTATATAAAAATTACAGTCATATTTTTTGGCTCGTCGTTGAAAAATCATAACTCTGTTTTTTTTTAATTAATGTTCAACATCCACGATCTGCGGTACTGGGCTAGTCTTCAAACAATTCCAGTGGTTCACTTGTTTCTAGACTGCCATGCACCTTGCATAACTAAAACAAAAATAAATTTCTAATTGTATCCTTGTAAATCAAATTTAATTTCAATAGCTTTTGAAACATTTGATTTTCTTCTATTTATTCTCAGAAAACTCATCATAATTCAGAGTACTGGAGAAATGAAAAGGTATACAATCTTTCCCGAGGAGAGCCTGGGTTTGACTAAAAAAAAAACAAGAAGTTACAGACGACACTGGAACACATCCTTCTCCAATGTGTATCTTAGTATGAAGATCGGCCATCAGAGTAGGTTTATTGTCATCAGCAAGTAGGCTAAGCCTCTGTACTCACTGATCGCCGACGGGAAATACCGCAGCACCTCAGTGGGTCATAACTAGGCCTTTATAGATTATGTTAGCATAATTTTATTTTCGGCATAATTCAATCAAACTGACATAATTTCTAAAGGGGGTAAGTTTCTAAAGAAACTGTGGTGCTGCGTCGGTGGGAGTATTACAAGATAATTTGGTTTTATCAACTGAGTTGATAATGTGAATTAGCCACCGTAAAGAGATTCAGAAGCTGACGTTTGGAGCGCTAGCCCTTCGTCGGAGCGAATCGAGGAATTGTGGGTTGTGTGTGGTTTATATACAGAAGTATGGAGCTACACTATTGGTTGGTGCCTGGCAACGTGAAAAACAGAATAAATTAGTTAAATGAAAAACGTTCGTTGATACCGTGAGGATTAAGAGTGCCGATTTGAAAAATAAATTTTTGTTCTAGAGTTTTGCGGCTTTCTGTGCTTCCTTGATGTAGGGAGAGGCCGCAG
This sequence comes from Catalaphyllia jardinei, assembly GCA_022496165.2. Lineage (NCBI taxonomy): Eukaryota > Metazoa > Cnidaria > Anthozoa > Scleractinia > Caryophylliidae > Catalaphyllia > Catalaphyllia jardinei. Next base: position 6,446,792 of record CM042750.1, on the reverse strand, counting down.
ACTGTCATATGTTGCGTAGAATGATGCGGCAGATTAAAGTGTCTAGCGACCGGTTTAGATGGGTTTTTGTCATCTTTCTCTACGTCACGAAGATGTTCTCGAAATCGGTCGCCTAGACGTCTACCTGTTTCGCCGATATATAACTTTTTGCAAAGGGTGCAAGTTATACAGTAGATGACATTGGCTGAGGTACAGGTAAAATGATCAGTGATCTTAATAGATCGCTTGTGTCCCGACAATTTTTCAGCGTTGCAAATGAAAGGACATGTTTTGCATCGTGCGCGTGCACATTTAAAAGTACCGGGTTGTTCACTCGTTTGAAAAGCACTTGTGACTAAAAAGTTACCTATGTTTTTGTCGCGTTTGAATGAAATTAATGGCGGTTGCGAAAAGATTCTGCCAGTATCGGGATCATTTTGAAGTAATTTAAAGTTTTTTAGAATGATGGATTGCCAAGTAGCAATGCTAGCATAATTCGCATATTTTGATAATTATTGCTATATCGGATCATTTTTGATGCTACAATTTGATCATTGTTTATCTCTACTCCCAAGCACTTAGTGACGTTATTCGATGTCTTAGGTTTTAGTTCAAGTAGTAGCATTTGTAGTTCACTGTGAATCACTGAGCGGCGTCTGAAACGGTCTGAGACCAGGACCAGGACGGTCTGAGACCAGATCTGGGGTGCATCGGAACCGGAAGTCACATTGAATGCCATGTTATTCCCAGTACCTCTCATCAGACAAGGCTGCAAATTACAAAATGGCGTCGGCCATGCCTGATTATTTGCAATATTTTCAAAGAGCATAATTTTAAAAAAGGGGCATAATTTGGAAAAAAGAGCGTAATTTTAGCATAATTTCGCAAAAAAAAAAAGCCATGCTACTAGCATAATATGCTACTTTTACTAGCATAATCTATAAAGGTCTAGTCGTAACATGTGGAAGACGCTAATTGGTTCTCAGGCCTCTTTGCAAAACAAGTGTAGCAAGGAAGGGTTTAATGTTGAAGGTCTTGGTAAGACAAGAATCAGCATTCTTGGAAATAATGAAGACCACTGCAATACTTGTAATTCCAGAATCGGATTTGGGACATGAGGGTATCCTAATAATACCAACACGTGTGCAAACGTCGCCAAGCACTCATCAGATGGAGACAAAAAACATCAAAGCCATAGGTGCCATCAGGAGCCTATTACTAGGAGCCTGCAACTCCCATAATAAGCCAATGCAACGGCATTTTTACAGTCCAGTCTATTTTTAGATATTGTTCTCGCAAAATAGGCCAGTTCCAGTCCACATTAGCACGCTTCGGTAAGGATAAAACAATGCGTCCTCACGTGAACATGTCGACATCATGTCGACATGTCAACATTAGTCCGTGCTTGTGATTGTAATTGGTCACTGAGGTTCCTTTGGGGATCTGAATTCGAGATAAAATTATACTAAAAATTGATCGGTCTGTGAAAACGCCGTGACAGGAATATGGGGTCGTTGCAGGCTCCTAGTGTTGGGCTCCTGGTGTCATAGGTTACATCCTGGTGCAGTGACGAGGAAAACAATAAATAAAAGTTTAAAAAAACTGTCTTGAAGGCATGTCAGATGTAGCTTTCAATGATAAATAGAGCTTAGAGCGTAAAAAAAATTCTTTTGAGTTTGACATATATTCACTACTTAGAACACAACTGCATTCCCTGTCGTGAAGTAGATAACTCTTGGCCTATGCTACGCCCCCATCCACTAAGGAATTGAATGTCGATGTTTTGGAGCAACCTTTTTCAATTTAATGTTAATAGCAAAATAACAAAGTTAGATGGAAAATAAACGTTTTTGGCACCATTTTCTCATACGGGCTTCACAGGATTGAGGGAAAATTAAACTTAACAAAATACCAATCGATCTTTTCTCGACTGACATTAGAAAGAATTCGAATTATTGGGAAGACGTATCCGGATATTTTTGAATCCGCAACGTTTTCTTTCCGGAATCAAAAATTTCCTTGTTCACAGTTTTCCTTGCATATTTAATCGAATACACCATTTTGCTAATGATCAGTTCCTTTTGAATTGTGGGTAGATCCAGTCCATGGTGGGGGCAAACGGCCAGTTTAGGACATAATTTGAAATTGTAATTTTGCCCGTTTGCCCCCACAATGGAGTGGATCTACCCACAATTCACCAGGAACTGATCATTAGCAAAATGGTGGATTCGCCTGTTCACACGCATCCGATGGTACCTATCTATCATTCTAGCACCCAGGGCTCCTCTGCAATGAAGTGTCTTCATGCCACGCGCCATAGAGCGCGCAATAGTGGGAGCAAATATGCTCTGTTGCTACTGTTGTGCCGTCATATTAGTTTATTGTTCAGTAAGAGACTGGACACGATTTTGCTACTTCGTTGCGGATTATTTTTTCACTCTGGAGAGCGGATCTAAAAGTGTCAGGATTAGCTGTCGAATTTGCCGGATGCGTGATGTGGACGGAAGCCGTTTGCGGATACGTGTGGTCGTGGCCTTGGTAAAGACTTGCAACGGAAGAGAAAATTCACACCAGAACATACTATGTCAGTTATGAATAAGAAAAACGAAACCGAAAATTGGTTCGGCCACAGAGGTAAAGACGAGAAGGATTTATATCAACTGAAGTTGTATTTCACATAGTGGTGTCTGATGCCTGTAGCCGCCATATGGCTAATGTGGGATTTGTTTAAAAATAGGAAGGATAGAAATAAACATGAAGCACCGCTTGCTCGTGCGCTTTTAAAAACAAGAAATACTCTTCTTTTCAATAGAATATGTAAGAAGTTCTAGATGAATTGAAAGGCGTGAAGATACAGTCGCTGTTTACACTTGTTTATTGTCTGTTGTTTTGATAATGATAACATTTATATAACGTTTTTCGCCATGGGCTGTCATGGCATGCGATAATTAGCCAGCGAAAATAATTTGGTTATATTTTTAAAGAGAAGTTAGTGCTTCAGTGGCTATTTGTCATTTTCAACTTTGTTAATGCTTATTCTTTAAGCTGATAATTAGCTAATTTGCCACCCGCTGCAGCATCTTAGCAACCAATCACTTCATTCAATTCTGTCAATATTAGAAGACTAACCATTAGAATTGTGACATTTTAATGCTCTTTAACAAAAGAACATCTGCTATACGGCAAATTAAAGGCCAAAACCTGCTGAAACTCCCTAAGACCCTCAAGGTATCATCCAGAAGATGATGGCTTCTTCACTGGAGACTCAGTTTAAGCAAAAATTTGCAATCAACCTTTACACCATTTGTATTTCACTTGGAATCACTTCCTCCGTATGTTGTGGTTGCTCTGGTAAGCATTCTCTCCTAGTTTGTTTTTGTATCGTTTAGTTTGACCGGCCAGTTCGGATTAGCTGGTTTTACGGGACCTGGAGTTTGTCTGCATGAAAGAGCTCAGGATTGACTGGGCTTTTCCTGCCGAAATGATTCCGTGGGCGAAACATAGCATGATATGCAAAGTGAACCTTTCGGCTTGTCCCTCTTCCAGCATTACAAATAGTCAAAAATGGACTACCTCCCTTGATGTTTTATGTCAATTGAATTAGATTAGAGTGTCAACAATTCAAATAATTCAAACGAAGAACAATATAGCATATGAATGTCGGCATAACAGCAATTTAGAAAGTAAATCATGCAATATAGATGAGCAATATATACAGCGAATAAAAGCAAAAATTTAGTTAAAAAGAAAACGGCATAAAATGCACATCGGAAACTCAGATACACCGTTGATTATACTAGTGCAGAGAATATTGTGCTCAGAAAGATCGTCCTGTTTTGTTAACAATCAGTTTGTTTAATTGTTTACAAGACGATGAATGTCGTGACATCATATTTAAGGAACCGATTACCAACAAGGCAATGAAGAACCACGTCATCAAGAGAGCAGAGGTGCCTTATGAAGGGAGCTGTCGCTTGATGTGCTATATGGAGCCCAATTGTGTGTCCATTAATTTAGGGCCTTTGAAGAGAGGAAAACACAAATGCGAGTTGAACAACGCTACGGCTGAAAACCAGTTTGCATCTCTCCTTCAAAATGAACCAACTTTCACCTATCTTGCTATCGAGGTAATGTCATACATGATCCGAATACTGCGCAGTTGAAACGTGTAAAGTAACAGTTTTACAACCTCTGTTCTTTTTCTGTTTTGTTTTCCTCAACAGAATTCCTGTAGTAGCAGCCCATGTTTGAACAATGGAACCTGTCAAGCTGGATTCACCAGTAAAGGTTTTCGTTGTATCTGTCGCCCTGGATTCACAGGAACAAACTGTTATGAAGGTTATTTGAAGTTTAAATCATTGATTGATTAATTAATACGTGAGTTGATAATTATATCTTGTCAAAACAAGGGAGTAAGAGTTCGTGAAATTTTAGTTTTTCATTTCTTAATACATATTCTAGTCCATCGAATTATGCATGACAGTGGCAGTCAAACATATCGGACTTCGACTTCTGGTCACGACAATGCCACATCATGCGATCACTGAGGAAACCAGGGAACAGAGATGGCGCAGTGATGGCTGAGAGCGCTCGCCTTCCGCCTATGTTAACCTGAGCCAAGTTTCTCGGCACAAGGGTAGTGAAAAGTAAGAATAGCCTGTTGAAACTCAGGCTATCAAATGTGGTCCGGTGGATTCGATTCTGACCCTGTACCCGCCATACGTGGGTTGAATTCGGCCGGGTTCTTCGGTTTTCCTCCCTATACATGTACGCTGAAAACCAACATCTCCAAATTTCAATTCGATGAGGATGGAGGACCCGCATGAAAACAATCTAACACGGATGCTGCTTACCCGGTGGCTAATATAGCATTGTAATTATATTTATTTAATTTATTTTTTATCTACTCCTCTGTAACTTTAGGTTTGGCAGTAAGTGGCATATTTAAGTTTTTATCGTGAATTATTTCCTCATATATTTTAACCATTTATTCTGGCTTGCACATAGTTTCATTTTTGGCTGCCTTCTGTTGTTATTTCACTTTATGTTGAAGTACGTTTAAGTAAAGACGCTCAAAATTCTAATGAACTCCATTTGCTCTTGAATTTTTACAGTTGACTCCAAAATTTCTAAAATATTGAAAATACCCTATGAGGATTAAAGATGTTTTCAATGAAACAAATTATTTTGGACCCCTGAATTTCTGCTTCAGTTTCCATTCTCGCCAAGAGAAAATGTTGTTCTCTTGTTCTCGCTCAATAATTTTGTTTGTAAATTCATGTTCTCCAAACAGTATTTTTTTGATACAGCACAATTAAAAAGGAAAGACTAAACGTCATTGAAATAGGTATATGGCATAATCTGCTCTTTTCAAAATACGCTGAGACTTTTTTATTTCCTGTTTAATTTTTACAGCTCTCGCGAAGTCTTGCAAGGAACTTTACGACCTATACGAGTAAGTCATTAATCAGTTGGGGGGAGGGGCAATTTTGAAACAAAGCACAACGGCGAATAAAACGTGGCCGCACCTAGCGAGCTAAAAACAGTCTCGCATTTCCCGTTCTAGGGGCTACCGGAAGTTCCCGGGTTATTTTTCAGCAGTTGTCGCCGTCTTGCATTACCAGGTAACTGTTTTCATCTGGTCTTGTTGCTCGGTCGGTATGGCAACGGCGGGTCATGAGCTCGAATCTTGTTAGGTCAGAACTCTACTTTTGTACCATATGGTCTGCAACAACGTTCACAGGAGGATATAGCTTTTTGCGCAGCGCGACAGTGTCGATAGTTTGGCAATCCTAAATCACTCCGGTCATCTTCTGCTTACCTGTATTTTATATTCAATAGATCGAGGGTAAGTCAGCTGGTTACGCTTCAAGTGGACTCAAAACCAATTTCTGTTCTCTGTTACATGGGGGATTTTGGCTGTGGAGATGGAGGGTGGACACCTGTCATGAAGATTAACGGCAACAAGGTACAGTCGAACCTCTATTGAGCGGACAACCTTTATTTGGAGCCCAGTGGCCAAAGTCCCGGAATAATTGTTACCTATACACTCAGCTGTAGTAAGGACCTCTATTGTCGTCCCTGAAAGGGTGATTTTGTTTTGTTTTTTACCTCTATCAAACGGCCAGGAAGATTCGAAGTTGGACTTGAAAAGAATGACAATGTGGAAACGAAATTGATTCCGTTTGGCTTTTGTTAACGTTGTGGATCAAATTATAACCATCATTACTCTACCTGTTAATTCTCCACTTGCATTTGTTTGCACTTGATAAACTGAAAACTGGACCACGCCCAACGTTGTTTTCAGGTGAACCTCTACTAATTTAAACGGTCCCCCTCTATTACCCGGCCAATTGTCTCTTCCCGAGAGTGGTCGCTTAATTGAGGTTCGCCGGTACATTAAAAGTGCAAGCGAAAAGTTTCAAAACTCAGTTTAGAACAGTTGTTATCAAGCTCTATAGATCAACCCTTTTAAAAAAATCAATCTTAAAATCTGAAAACGATTTATTCACCTCAAGTCTTGTAATTTAATTTACCAGAAGCAATTTTTGGAAAGTTAAATCTTCTTTTATCACATTATTCCGCAGTCAACCTTTCATTATAACTCGTCGCTTTGGAGCGATAAAAACAAATACAACTCTCGTGGAGGAGAGACAGGGTTTGACACACGCGAGACCAAGTTATCGACGTACTGGAACACATCCTTCTCCAAGATTTGTCTTGGTATGAAGATCGGCTATCAGATCAAATTCATTGTCATCAACAAGCAGGCCAACTCTCTGTACTCACTGATCGCTGACGGACAATACCGCGGCACCTCACTGGGTCGTGACACGTGGAAGACGCTGATTGGTTCACAGGCTTCCTTGCAGCTCAACTGTAACAAGGAAGGGTTCAATGCCCTGTTCGATGATAGTGGCCATTCGAGAGCACGAATCGGTATCGTTGCTAATCAGGAATCCGACTGCTTGACTTGTGACTCCAGAATCGGGTTTGGTACTGGAGGCTATCGTGATGACTCCAACACGTGTGGAAACGAAGCTTCACATTCACCAGACAATGGAGACAAACACATCAAATCCATGGGTTACATCCTGGTGCAATGACAAAGAAAATAAGAACAACTGTTTTAAACATTTTAAGTCATTTTGGATGTTACTTTTAAGCCATAAATGTATTTCAAGGAGTTCAAGGAATGGAGAAATGACTGAAAGGTTTTTCTTCTTGTTACAATGTTCACGTCAGCTAGTAACTATGAGAATATAACTTCAACCAGCTATAACTTTTAACTCTATTGCTTAGAATTTTCACTTATATGCGTTCTCGGGTATCTAGTTGGCGACGTAGTTATGATTACGTAGTTACTACAGGCAGATTTTGTTTACTTGCAATGAGAGGATTTATTTATTTGTCTATTTGTTTATCAGTTGTTTATTTGTTTATCAGTTGATTTATTTAAATGAATGAAGAAGTGCTAGTTTGTGGACTTAATTTGCATGATTCCCGATTTACGGGATAATTCAAACGATTTTAGTGTAGTCGGATCGGCTCTGAATTGTAACTTCCGGTAGAATTGGGCTCCTATGACGGTTTTACAGGGGGGGTCACTGGCACGGTTCACGAACGGAAAAAAATAGATTATCACGGAACACGGCTATAAACATTTCGTTTTCCCGAATCACGAAAATCAAGAAGCAAGATAATCGTTTTAATAACTGTTCTTACACTAGAAACAGTGTTTCAAGAAAGCAAAATCGGTAATGGCTAAGTCAAGGCTCCATATTGCCGCAAATCTTATACCTATAAGTTACTCTGCATAGACGACTCGAACCGTTCGGAGGACTTGGTTCTCAACAATCAGGTACTATAGATAGAGAGATGCCATGCCATGGTCGCTATACGCGTAACACTGAAAGCGGATGCAATGAAAAGGTAATTTACAATGGAAAAGAAAGCATTCCCCGTTAGAGCTTCCAGAAACTCAAATTGATTGTGCGACGCCCTGCTCTCCACCTGGACTGGGTTTATTTTTATGCATATCGAATTCATTTTTAGACCACCTCATGCAGGACTCGTTTTGAAACAGAGGCGCAAGGTGATTAGTCTTGGATTTTGTGGCGATGAACTTTGTCGTCCGGAGTTTTGTTGAAATTTTAAGGAATGGCATTAAATTAACAATTTTTAAGTGGGGCGATGCCGAAATTGTCTTAATAAAGACAACCTTAGTCCTGCAATAAAAAATAATACTGAATCAGCTGGCTGTACCTTAGAGGAAGCTGGAAATAAAAGAAAATACGAAATAAACATGGACTTTGTTGATAACTGGTACTATTATTAATACTTATATTCCTTTTTCTTCTTACTTTCCTTTTTACATTTATATCGATATCTTTTTTTCTCCCTCCTCATTTCTTTATTTTTGCGTCAACCGATCTAAAGCATAATAATCTTTATAACTACTCAGCGCGTTTAGTTCTAACTATTCCAAGTACTTCATTAAGTTTGCTTATTCCTATTTTTTTTTAGCTCTATGAAATTTTATGTACCAAGAAAAATAAATGGTTGTTGAGTTGGGTTGAGCTTAGTAATGAGAAATTAAAGGCAATTGCTGGTTTTCACATGACGTCACTAAAATTCAAACCCTAGAACTATTAATCCTCCTGAGATTTGACTTCTATGATGTGTAAGAGCAGATAAAAACTAATATTCATACAAATTTCCACTCCGAATGGGTTCTTGGTTTAGCCATAAACTACACTTGAATTTCTAAGCTTTTGCGTGAGGCGGCATTCACATGACTGGCTTGTGAGCTGTGATGATGTTTGTGTAAAAAGTGACTTATTTCGGGGAATTCGGCTATCTGAACAGTTCTTGTATTAGAATAAAGTATTATTGTTACGTTTTTGAGTTCTTCGAGAGATAAATTCACGCGTTTGTAGCAAAACTCAGTGACAGATGTTTCTGCTGGTTTCCGGCCGCCATGTTGGTGCCCATCTAGATGGGCACCAGCATGGCGTCTCCATACAAATTTGGGGAAAACGTTACTCCGCATATCTTCCATAAGAAAAATTGCTGTGACCTGAAGATTGGTGAGAGTCTTTGCATATCTACCTTCTTTCTTTTCCCTGATTCTATCTATTGAACGGTTTTGATTTTTTACTTTGATCTATTTTGAATTGCGTGACACTGAAAATCAGCAATTGAACACAATCTGTTGTCGAATCATCGACGTGGAATGTGACGTAACATCTGGGGAAACTTTCCGTTGGAGACTGGAGCCGAGCAGGCACTCTCACTGTTTGCAGAGCAGGGCGCCGATTCCAGAAGGTCGAAGGAAGGCGAAATTTAGTGTGTTTGCCGGTTCTTTTGCTCAGTGTTCGAAGCACTATGGGCGAGAAACCGTTGACGGATGCAGAAAGAAAGAGGCAGATCTCTCTTCGACGACTGCCAATTGTCGAGGACGTGAACAGTCTGAAGGAAGCCTTCAACCGCCATTTGCACTACTCCCTCGTGAAAGACCGTAATGTCGCGACGAAACGAGATTACTACTATTCTCTGGCTCACACAGTGAAAGATCACTTGGTAGGAAAGTGGATTCGATCCCAGCAAGCTTATTACGAGAAGGACCCCAAGGTATGTTTTGGCGAAGATGCATATGACCATCACGCTTGAAATCAGGGTTTGGTTACGTAAAGGAAAAATTAAAACTAATCTAGCACTTGTAAACAAAAGTTTTAAATTGCATGAGTTCAGGTTTCAATCATATACCACCCCCATTATTCTCTCGTTTTATACAATGATCCGGCTTTTAAATAGCAGCAGTTTCGCTTCAACGGTTAAAAGTTTGTAAGAAAGCCGACTTAAACCTTTTTCGACGGTCATGCTCACCTGTGTGCATTCTACTGACAGTGTCGTCAAAATCTCGTGACTTTAGTGATTGTAGCAGCCTCCACGCTTATATATTGATCGTCTTTACGCTTAGGAGGTTTTCAAAAGAATATAAAATCAATGAAACTGTCGCATACATTTGCCGGTAATTAAGTTTCTGCAACAGTGAAAGAGAAACCTTTTGCATAAATAATGTTGAACGTTGCCATCTATTTTGCCTACTGTCGAGTTGTTTCACCTACAAAAGTCAACATCGGAAAAGAAAGCTAATTTTTGAAATCTTTTTTTTATTTTTTGGTTATTGGTTAAAATGAAATATTCAGTAGAGGGTAAAAGGAATACTGTACGAAACTGACCATTATTGAATTTTAAATACACAAAGAGCGGATATTGGAATGAGCAAAAAACAGGTTTGATTAGGATTTAAGATTGTCAATAACAGAACAAACAAGCTGACATTCCACAACATCTGCTAGTCATAGACAGTCATTTGAATTCCTGTTTTGTGACAAAAGAATGAATTTCTACTTTTTTTTCAGTTCTTGTATTGTGGCTTGTTAATTAATTTGTGTCCAATGAGGTACAAATGTACATCTATTGAAACAAATAAATATATCGGAAGATGGACTTCTTTTTAATTGTGGCAAAAGAACCATACAGGAAGCTAAATGAAAAAGCATGGTTGTTTGATAGTTGTATTTGTGTTACAGAAAAGAAAAAGACCCTGACAACAGACTTTCAGACGTAGAAATAAATAATATATGGATAGCATGTACTGTATTGATGATTGATCTCCCAGTCAATTCTGTCAATGGTGGTAAATTAAACAATATTACTTTCAAAAATCTAAGGGTGCGTTCCTTTTGGGTGACCTGGATCAGGATCAGTGATCCAAGATCACTTGGAACATGGTGCAGATCAGAGGAACTGAAGAATCACCCTGGTCACAGATTTCATCGGCTCCTTTGTTACATCATTATGCAAGGGATCTTGGATCATCGATCCTGATCCAAAAAACAGAGTTCACAATGTGGCATTAGCAGTTGAGAATGACCTCAGCAAAAGCCTCTTACATATTATGAGTGTGCCACCTACATCATTTTGAACCCATACAGGTGTATCAATATCAATTTTGAAAAGTATTATTTAGTGTGAACTGAAGGAAGCGTTACCCTCATCAGCCTTACATCGTAATGTCAAATAGTAAGACCAAAAAATCTTAATTCGTAGCTTATCTTATAATTTTCAAAAATAGTTACAGTCTGTACTTATTTTAAAAATTTTATACTTCAGTAGTCCTTCAGGGGGAGAGGGGGTCTATAGCTAAATTGCCTAAAGAGGCTACATGTACAATGTAGTTAACCAGTCTATTATTAACAGCTTTATTTGCAATCTATTGGTAGCGTGTGTACTATCTTTCACTGGAGTATTACATGGGTCGTGCACTGAGCAACACCATGATCAATCTGGGTGTCCAAGGAGAGTGCGACGAAGCCATGTATCAGGTAATGTCTACTAAGATCTACATGTATTTTAATAAATGGCTAACGTTTTCAGCAGGAGGGCGACTACTCTCAGTTTTCACCAGTCATGTGCTCAAAACTAAAAATTGTAACTATTCAATGAATAAAGTCAAGAATCTGGGGTACAATAAATGATTGATATATAAACAAACTCGCCAAGAATCAGGTATCTGCTGTTTTTCATTCATGAGTTATTTGTAGAAGGTAGTCACCCAAATTTATAGAGCTTTGTCTTGGGACACCATGTTTGTGCCCTTCAGAGGGACACAAACATGGTGGCCATAAAGCTGTCACTGAGTTTTGCAATTGAAATAAAAAATTATTGCTGTAGAGATCCGACACATTGAAATAAAAGCTTCTGCTAGTGCAACCACTGTTTAGTTAGCAAAAACTAAAGCGATAACTCTTCTTTTGACCTACGTGACAGCCTTCTCGGGCCGCCATTGTCATGCCATGTAATGCAAAAGCTTGGAAATTCAAACATGCTCTATTACAATAAGAAGAAAGCTGTCGAGCTAAAACAATGTGAAATGTCAAGTTCCTATGGTTATTTAGTTAATGTTACAGTTCAAATAAATCTTGTCTTGTTGTCTTGTTGTCTTGTCTTGTCTTGATGAAACTAGAACCTCAGAAGGAAGGGTAATATTTATTTTTAGAATATGATTATGTCACATGAAAAGCAAGAATACGTGTAGTTTTCACAGACAGGCAAGACTATATATGAATTGAACTTCTTTATAAGAAAAATGTTTGGCTAGATGGTCAAACCAGAGTGGCAAAATCATCCTTGTAGCCAATCAGTTTGACTGGTGTATGGTGTTCTAGGAATACATAGGAAAATTGTGTAGTATCTTGTAAGTTTCCCATTATTTATTATGTTATTTCACTTTATTTTTAAACTTAAAACAAAAAAAATTAATATCAAGATACTTTAAATCAAATTTATATGAAAATTATAAAAAGTGAAATAAAATACGAATAAGTAAAGATTTGGTAAAACATTTGACAATAAAAATCTACAATAAAATATTATGAAACATATCACAATGTTTCAACATTTCCAGAACGTCATTATCAAGTGAGAGTAAAATAATGAAATTGAGTATATAATTATATAGTAAACAGATGAATAAATCAAAAAAGCATTGAAAATTAAACAAAGAGCTTGGCCCTCATGGAGTAGCTCTGGGTGTTTTCTTATGTACAACATTACATAAACAGGCATAGACAATCCCATTTCATACTACATTTTTTAAGCATTCTAAACTGGCTCTCATTGAGTAAATCAATGTTCCCATAGGCATCTCTCAGATGGCGACCAATGGCAGAACATCGATGATCAGCAATGCATTGAAACAAATGGCGCATCGTATATCCGAAATAATTTGAATCACACAAATCACATTTAAAACAAGAAACAACACTATGCTGATTTACGATGTGTGACTTGATTTCTTTAAGCTTTAGGTCTTGCTCAAGTTTCTTACTGGTGTAGATTGGTTGTACATCATAGAGCGGTGGTGGTGTGAGTTGCTGTATTGGAGATTATGACCCAAGTGATTCTCACGTATTTTCTGTTTGTCTGATACTGTAGTCAAGCAGCTCTCTTGGACCATCCATTTTGTGTCTCACAGCTTCTTTCACATCTTCAATATTCAATTCACTCTGACTTCATAATTTCAGAACTCTATGTCAAAATACTACAGCCTGCTTGCTAAAGGTCGCTCACTCCATGCATATGTTGCAGTTAAATTTTACTTTCAGGTCAAATTTTTTTAACCTAGCTTATAATTTTTTTAACCTAGGTTATAATTTTTTTAACCTAAATTATAGGTTAAATTTTTTTTAAACTAGGTTATAATTTTTTGAACCTAAATATTATTATAGGTTAAATTTTTTTTAACCTAGGTTATAATTTTTTTAACCTAAATTTTGGGGTTAAAATTTTTTTAACCTAGGGTATATAATTTCTCTGGGTTTAGTGATTAGGGTTAAGCACTAATTTCAAATGGTTAGCTTTCAGGGTTGGGTTTGGGACACAACATACCAGTGATGTTCTATGGAATACTCAATGTATGAACGGTGACAGTTGTCAAAGGGGAATCGGCCATTTTAATTCTCAGAGTTTGCTGTAGATTAATAAAACATATATTCTACTATTCATTTGTATTTGTGTTTATTCTTGTTTTCATACATAATTGCAAAAGTGCATGCAAATATTATTGATAAATATTTATGTGTATCTGTTCTAAATACATCGGGAAATTACTGATTAATTGCCATTTTGCAAGCACGCGAAAATGTAATTTGTTTGGAGTAATCCAATGCTATTCCTGTGTTTTGACTCTTGTGATGTCGGCTCGGAGAAATTTGGGTGTCTATAACTCCAAATTCAGTAACCACTTGGGCATAACCATTCGCAGGCTCTATTGATATTATTTTTCCTAGCAATGTATTGGGGTGCAAGGGTGTCTTATCGACCTTATCAATTTTTATTTTTACATAATCATTGACATGAAATTTGGCTACTTTAGGTCTGGATTGCTTCATTTTTTTGTTGTACTGTTCTTGCCTTTCTTTGATTTTTTTGCGTTTTTCGGAGCGAGTACTTGTACTTTTAGGGGAGGGCAAATTTCTTGCTTTTTTTTTTGTGTGTACTATTCTTTTTAGACCCCCCCAAAAAACCAGGCCCCTATTTTTTAAACTACACCCCATAAATAAAAGCCCTTTTTAGACAGTTGATAAATAACCTAGGTAAAAAAAAATTACCTAGTTTAAATATTATGAACTAGGTGGAAAATTTTAACCTGGGTTTAAAAAAATTTGACCTGAAAAAAATTCCAAACTACAACACATACATCAGGTGTTTCGATTCTATGAAGTCTAAAATCTCACTTTTTTCCAGTTTTGCTGGATGTACCTACATAAATCATCTCATAAGCGTTGGCTATTGCATCCAGTCACCATTCCTGATGTGATTTGCCGCCATCTTTTGTAGAAAACATCATGACATGACCCAAGTGCATTGTGGGCTATGGCATCGATAGGCCACAAGCGATTTTTTTTTTCAAGAAGAACCTTATGACACTGCTAGGCCAAGGAAAGATTATTTTCATTTCACTTATTATAATTTTTTATTAAAAAGTATTTTATTTTACTTTTTATATTTTTGTATACCTTGATATTAATTTTTTTCATTTAAAGGTTAAAAATAAAGTGAAATAACATAATAAATAATGGGAAACTTACAAGATACTAGACAATTTTCCTATGGCATTGCTACTGAGGCCACCATACTGGTGCCTGGCCCTTTTAAAGAGAGTCACTTAAGATTTAGTTTTGACTGTCTTTTACATAATATAATTAAGGTAAAATGCCTTATCAAAATGTTTTGTAGTACAGTAGCAACCAAGATGATAGAAGTAGTGGATAGTAAAGACCAGAGTTGAATTTAATGCAGTTGCAAACAAGGTTGGAGTGTGGCAGTAATTTTTTCTGTTGGCAAAATTGCGAATTGTCAGCCTATTTTTTGACAGCACTGATAGAGGATGTGCTACCATGGTTTCTGTTTTTAGGGACCAGATTAGTTGGCGCAATTTTACATGTACATGTCAAGCGGAGTAACTGTCTTGTATTTTAAACAGGTTGGCCTGGAGATGGAGGAACTAGAGGAAATAGAGGAAGATGCTGGTCTTGGAAACGGGGGTCTCGGACGATTGGCAGCATGTTTTCTGGACTCCTTGGCTACTTTAGGGTATCCTGCCTATGGCTATGGCATCAGATACGAGTATGGAATATTTAAACAAGGAATTGATGACCGTGGAAATCAGGTTTCAAATTTGTTCTGTTTTGATAGACTTTGAAATTATATTTGATAAATTGCTTTAATTTCAAGTTCATTCAACGGAATTATTAATTACCTTTTGACTTGAAACTTTTAAAATCAGTTAGTAGACAATAAGTATTATTTTATGAATTAAGTTAAAGATGATGAAGGTCAGTTGACCATCGTAATAGCAAATTTGGGAATGGAGGTGTCGTTTACTGCCCAGAAGAAAATGAAAGTTTGTAAGTTACAAGACTGTGTGCTCAAACACTGATATGGTCAGATGTTTTTTTAAAATTACTGTATTTTATCAGAGATTGCTTGGTTCAGTTGTAATGGAGAATGCATGACTTCTCATTAATAAGTTAATTCGCTATTCAGTCTGACTCACTCATGATGCTTCTAGATTGAGTTGCCCGATGACTGGCTTAAGTTTGGGAACCCCTGGGAGAAAGCCAGACCAGAGTACATGATTCCTGTTCAGTTTTATGGAAGAGTGGAGTCAGATGTTAGTGGAAAAAGCCATCGCTGGGTCGATACAAGTACAGTTTTTGCTATGCCGTATGATCAGCCCATTCCAGGCTATGGAAACAACACCTGCAACACCATGAGATTGTGGGCAGCAAAGTCTCCAAAGGGTTTTGATCTCTCATACTGTAAGTCTATGTGGAAAACACCTTTTAGGAAACAGGCAGAAATGTTGGCTCCTGATTCTGTTGGATTCATACTGAAATAAATTTGTCTTTAGTTAGAAGCAGAATCAATAACATACATATTAAATAGCGCCTTTCTCATTGAATGTTATGTGGTCTTTGACGCCCAAAATCACATGCCAAAATGTCTTGGTATAGGCTGACTGGAAGTTCAGATTCATAGTCTAATTTATATTATAACATAGCTAGCAGAGCCACGTAATCAAATTCAGTATAAGTGTGCTCCAAATCTCGACAGTGCTCGCTGATGGCGTCAGCAAATCGCTTCGCCAGAAATTGTTGTTTTCGCGCAAGCGGCAATTGTTAGTGTGGGGAAAGTATTATATTTCGTGACAATAATGGATACAGACAGAGACTCTGCCCACCAGTCCCAAAACGAAGACAAATTTCCGACCTTTTCTCTTGGGCTAGAGTTCTTAAATGAGGCAGATAAAGAGACAAAACAACGGAAAAGGAGACTCGGCATCAGCGCCGTCACGATTCGCTTCACTGTCTGAAATGCAACTGAATTTTTACAGGAAGACACTGTTAAAACCAAACAAATTACAAACTGCTCTGTGTCAACCTTTAAAGTTAAGCTTAAATTTTTCCGTTTTAAAATTGTTAAATATACAACTCAAGCTTTCAACAGAAAAATTGAAATAAAGGCAATTCCTATCTTGCTTATTTTGCTTATCGTGAACAATCTCTTCTGATGTTGTCTGTTTTTTGCATCAGATTTTATGCACAATTCCACCAGCTATGTTATAAAACAATTGGTTCATGCTTTTAGCTGTGCACCATCAAGTTATGGAGCACTTGGGAAGTTTGGAGAGCACTCAAGAAGCTAGAGTTGCCCTCGGCTATCGCCTCGGGCAACTCTTTCACTTCTTTCGTGCTCTCCAAACTTCCCACATGCTCCATTTAACAAATAGATTCCATGTTGCCGTGCATCTGTTCAGTAATAGATCACAGATGATGTCAAAATGTGGTAAAAACAAAAAAGTGGCACACGAGGCGTAGCCGAGTGTGTCACTGATGTTCTTACCACATTTTGACGTCTTCTGTGATCTATTACTGAAGCAGACGCACGGCAACATGGAATCTATTTGTTTTATATAATAAGAAAAAGCCTTGTTTGTGTCAAAATATTTCAACATAAGGCGAAAGCCGGCCTTTTGCCCCTCCTTTGCCCTGCCTTTGCACGAAAACAAGCCATTTGGCATGATATACAAAATGAAGCAATTTCATTGGTTGCTATGCGTAGCAAAGAATTATGATTGGTCGAGAAAAATCACGCCACTGTCAAACCCGACTCTAGCAAACTTGAGCGTCGCTCCTCATTGAAAGAAAAGTTACAGTGAAAGCAGAATGGAAATGCAAAATCTACAAATCTTGGAGAAAATGCTGGAAAAATCAAGTCAGTTTTTTCATTGGAGCAGCCCCGTGAGCCGAAAAGCTTGGATGTTGCCTTGAAAATTACAGGAGTTGAAAAAATACCCTCGGAAAACTTGTGGTTGCGGTCAACCTAGAGGCAATTTGATTCGAGGTTTGAATGAAAGCAGCGCAAATGACTGTGGAGATTTTTGTCTTCTGTGGTTGGTGATTCTCAAATCAGCTTGATATAGTGTCGGAGACACATTTTAGCTGCGATACTGTTGACCATGAGCTGTGATTAGCTATACTTAGCTCGCTGCTGTGCCTTGAAACGAACAGGAACATTCGTATCAGAAAGCAAGGTTATGTATTTTATTTTACCGATTTTAAGAAGAGATGTTTTGATGTTTCATTCCTGACCTCAGTCAGTGTGTCAACAGTTGTTTTGGCACTGGGAAAAGTTGAATTTTTTAAATAAATTAATCTCAGAAACATTTTGTTTATTGGGTTTGTTAAATTCAAGATAAAGCAATGGTTCTCGGCTTAGCAAGACCAAGTTTGTGTGTGGTTTAGTCTCGCTCAACTGCCGACTGAGGCTACTAGAAAATTATTTCTGTATTACTTTCTAAAAGAATCAGCTTTATTTTTCGTTTTCTGGCTTCTCGAACCTGTTCAATGCCTCGGCAAGCCTTTTTTGTACCTTATCGTTTATCCAGTCAAGTAAAATATTATCCTAATTCTCAAAACTTTGTAATGAAGTCAATCGTGCATATGTCGTCTAATAGATCATAGGTGAGAACCAATCAAATTGCGAGAATAACTTGGGTTATTATATAAACTCAATAGTGCACGCTAAAGCATGAACCAATTGTTAAAAAAAGGTAGAAAAGTCTGCATACAAGCCTAGTGGCTCAACAGGCTGGAGTGTGTCCTGGTTTTAGTCCATCGCAAGGTTACTCCCAGCATTAAATTTCCCAGTTGTACCCATTTATACACCTGGTGGAGAGAGGCACTGTGAGAGTAAAGTGTCTTGCCCAAGAACACAACACCATGTCCCCAGCCAGTGGGAGGTGCAGTGGCATCATGGTTAGCACTTTTGACTCCGGAATTTTGTTTTCTGAATTGCATCATAATTGGGGGAGACTTCCATTATTAGCACTGACCACTCTGTTACAGGCAGTTGACTCAATCATTTGGCTTTATTTATTTATTTATTTATTCATTAAGCTCTCTAATTTTTGTATTTTCAGTTAATGATGGAGACTATATAAAGGCAGTCCTGGACAGAAACGTAGCAGAAAACATTTCAAGAGTTTTGTATCCAAATGATAATGTAAGATTTATAATAATTGAAAATTGGATTATAATAAAAAGTTGAAAAACTTAATATGCTTTGATTGATGATTGCTTTGAATTCAATAATAATTATTTCATGTTCATTAATTTTTGTTTTCAGTTTTTTGAAGGGAAAGAGTTGCGTTTAAAGCAGCAGTACTTTATGGTCAGTGCTACTCTCCATGACATTGTGAGAAGATATAAAGCTCCCAAATTTGGTTCCAAAGAAGCAGTACGGACAAACTTTGACGACTTTCCTGACAAAGTAAGTGCACTGTATGTTTACTTGATTGATCCAGGATTGTTTTGAAATCCTTGATTCCGCCCCTACTAAATTTCAGCTTAAACTTAAGGAGGCTATGCACATAAACTGGGAAAAACTTAATTTAAACCAGCAAGTTCATCACGTCAATCTGACACGTACGCTTTAGGCTTAATATTCTTTCCAACACTTTGTTATTGACTCAAATATGTAATTTTTTCTTTGTCACTTAATCATAATTAATTATGTATGCATGTTTCGCCTAGTTGTTATATAGTCCTAACGGTTTTTTTTACAAATATTCTTTAACTGACGATGATGTTCATAACATCGAAACATGTCTTCTAAATTTAAATTTAAAAATGTCGTAACCTTCTTAAAGATACTGTAGCTAAATGTAATTTAGGCTAAGTTAAACGCGAAACAATGTCAAGTCATTCCGCGTTTGCTTTCGCTACGGGATAGTTTCCACTGTTCTAACAGTGTGACGGTGCCTGGTGGTTGCTGCTCACAGGGTTGTCATTGATACCCTTCGCGTTCGGCTAGGAGTGACTCCTGGCCCCACCTTACATATTTCAGGCACCATTCCCCAAGCTTATCTATTGTGATGAGTTTAATACATAAATATTTAAAGAAATGTATGAAGCTTAATTGGATTTTCCAGAGGGGTGTGGTTGGGGGGGGGATGTTAGAAAAAAATCCCTTCCGTGTGAGAGGTGTGGATATTTTCTGGAATTACACATTGAGATTATGTGCTACATTTGATGGTTACTCGATGAGTTATGTGCAGGTACATGTATGCATGTATTAGTGCTGCCATGGCCTTGTTTTGTTTTCACACATTCTTGTTTTTTTGTTTTTTATTTCTATTTTAAAGCTTCCAAGTGTGGCAAGTTGTTTAATTTGCAGTCCATTTACATCTGTATGTTGTAATATTATATCAACTAACAGCCAATAACTTCATTAATTAATTTGTTTGTCAGGTTGCCATTCAGTTGAACGACACACATCCATCTCTTGCTATTCCAGAACTTATGAGGGTATTTGTCGATGTTGAGAAACTCAGTTGGGAAAAGGCAAGTAAACAATGACATATATACAAAAAGACACTATTTACTGTATGTCAGAAAAATTCTATGCCACATACGCTGTATATGTACTGTATGGACTGTAGCTTGTATGAGAGCAGATTCAGCAGTCCAAGCCTGTGCCCTCTCCGGAGTCATTTTGATGTACAGCAGCTGTACATTTACCACGGACAGTGCCTCTCACTGCCTGGGTAGATAACTATGTTCAAACATTATTTTAGTAAGAGGGTACTATGAAGGTAGGGGTAATATTGTAATAGATAAGCATCCTATCCATGGGGAGTAGAACCATCCAATGAAAAACAGAGATATCTAAAGGGCCTTTACATCATACACTGGCTCAATTGCAGAATTTTATTTTTACATGTAGCATGTGATGCGTGCCTTGTCAGTTATGACTGGCTGTATATTAGGCATGGAATGGTGGATTAGAAACTGATATACCTGATTAATGTAGTAGTGTTTTCTTACATGCCCACATTGTTATGTTGTCAATTTGTTAATTTGTAGGCATGGGACATCTGCATCAGAACATTCAGCTACACTAATCACACAGTTCTTCCTGAAGCATTGGAGAGGTGGCCTGTGCACATGTTGGAGTACATTCTGCCGCGACACCTTCAGATCATCTATGAAATCAATGCTTTGTTCCTGAAGGTAAACACGTTAGTTCCCATATTTGCAGGCTTGAAAATTTAATATTATTGTCTTGAGAATTGGTACATGCATATACTCCTTTAGCAAAGTCTACATGTGAGGTGGAATCCTAACTATGCAATGTATACCATGCAACAAAGTAAGAATGGAATTGTTAATTAGAAAAATCAAATATCTTTTCAGAAAGTAACAGAAAAGTGGCCCAGAGACGTAGGCAGAATGCAGCGGATGTCTTTAGTGGAAGAAGGACCTGAGAAGCGCATCAATATGTCACACTTGTGCATTGTTGGTTCTCATGCAATCAATGGAGTGGCTGCTTTACATTCTGAATTGCTCAAAACAACAGTGTGAGTATGATCTCTTGAGGTTTATCTGTTTAAATCTACCAGTAGTTTGTACATGTGCTTGCTTGAGTTCTTCACAAAAAATTGTTTACTAGAGAGGGAAGACTGAGAATATTATTGATCTTTTGAACAGGATTTCAGTGACAGTTAGTTCATAATCTGTTCTCAAAGATAGGTGTAAAGGAATAGATCAATTGTTGTTTTAGCCACTGGAAGCAAATCAACTCAGTGAGATGGTGAGGGTCCTTAATTGTCACACTTTTGCCAAACTTTGAAAAGTGGCCATGCAAAATGTGCTATAAGGTCTGCTCAAATGATCATTTTATAAGGCAGCATATGAAAAATAATGAAAGTACTTTTCTATAGAAAGTGGCCTTCCACAGGATGCTTGGATGTAGCTGTAAGCCCAGGGTGCTTGGGGCGGATATGCAACTGTATGTAACATTATTTTGTGGAAGACAGAAAAGACCTATCATGAAATGTTTTTGTTTCTTGTCAGATTTAAAGACTTCTATGAATTGTTTCCTGAGAAGTTTCAGAACAAGACTAATGGTGTGACACCACGACGCTGGCTTCTCCTCTGCAACCCTGGGTTATCAGATCTTATTTGTGAGGTGAGAAAAATGAAAAGAAACTAAAAATAGTTATCAGAGGTAGTTTTGCAAAAAAAAAAATGTTGTTAACATACATGTGTCATTGCAGCTATAACGTACAGATGTACGTGTACCCTGTGAGACAGAAATTCCCTTTCTTCTTGTTTCTCATAGTGCAGAAAGAAAGTTGAATCTCTGTCTTGCAGGGTATACGTGTATGACATGTCACTGTGACTGATCTTTTCAAAGGTGAAGTCTCTGGGCTTGAAACTAATCAAATGACACTCATTATAAATGTATTGTCAGTGGCAGATGTACCTGATGCAAGTGTTTTCTTTTTGTAGAAAATTGGCGAGGGATGGATAACAGACTTGTCACAGCTGAGAAAGCTTGAGAAGTATGTCAATGACAGGAACTTTAAACATGCTTTCATGAGAAGCAAACAGGTAATGCACTTATGTTTTTCTTATTTCATACTGCAGGGAAAATGGTCTCAGTTTGAGCACTAAAAGCCATTATTTTTCATTGTATCCAGGAAAACAAGATCAGACTTGCAGATTACATCAAGAAAGAATATGATATTGATGTCAATGTGAACTCTATATTTGATGTCCAAGTAAAGAGAATCCATGAGTACAAGAGACAGCTGATGAACTGCCTCCATGTTATTGTGCTATACAACCGTAAGCATATAATTTTAATTTAGTTAAATGATATTTAACGTAGTTAACCGCCACAAGCTTAGCGGGCGTTCCTTCTTGGTCAGCGGTCGCGTATTCAAGTGCAGGCTCACATGGCACCTTTTAGCTTCAATTCAGCATGTTTGCTTTGCATATCAAGTAGCAGTTTGTGTCTCCTAGCAGCTCGCGCTGCCGCGGTTCGTGTCTTCTAGCAGCTCGTGCTGCTGGGTTTTGAGTTTCTAGCATTTTAGGGATTTTCTAGCATTGGTTGTCTGCATTCCCCCACCCCATCCTCCCTATTTTTCTTTTTCCTCCAATGATTCATTCAGTGTTGATGGGTGCCTGGAATGGGGGCTCATGGCTGGGCTGCAGGGATTTGCCAGCCATGTGAGTGGTATTCTATCTAGGGGCTGGCTGGCCACAGTGGAAGCCCCTGGATATCCCAGGCACTGGCACCTTCCACTTTAGTGAGGCAGCGGTTAATCTAAAAATTATTAAGAGGCTGTCTCTCTAAAACCGACCACTGATTTTACTTGGAAAATTTGATATTTTCTCATAAGCTGGGATTTTAAAGCCCTTACCTAGTCAATCACTAAAATTAGTTTTATTTGATTAAAAATTGTAACTGAATTTTCCTAGGCTTAGTTGAAGTTTGGTTCGCTTGACTCAAGTTGCATGCCCACCCAAACTGGAAAAATAGCACATATTGCTGGCGCTCTAAAAAAATTAATATTTGCTCAAAAGTCCCAATTCTTTTATTCAACTATAGATATATCACAGCAGTTTGTTTAGCCATGTTGCGATTGTAATTCAATGTTGTTCCTTCAACGGTTAAAAGCAGATTTTCTACCCATTAAATCGAGTTTTGAACCAAACACGAAAATAGCCCTACTTTGAAGGCGCGTTTTAAAAATGTGGCACCTGTTTGAAAGTACTGAACTACATGAATAGAAACTGAGTATAAATGACACTTAATTCAAAACAATAATAAAATTTGTCTGCCCACTAGGTTTTCAAAACTAAGGACAGTGAGTAACTGCATACTCACCTTTGTAAAGTGCTGCAATAAATTCTCGTAAATCTCTCACCTGGCTTCAAGATTAAAGTTTTGGTCCTTTGTGGCAATCCTTGAATCCTAGGTAGCATTAAAACGGCCAGCTTTTCCTTCCAGTGGTGGGTTTGTATACAAGCTATGTAAACATTTATAGGTTCCTGATCTGTGTCGAGTGTGACAGTCACATACTTCCATGTTCTTTGTCTGATCATTGTTTTCCTCGAAGTCGGTTTAATCATGTAGAGTCCTTTTAAAAGGTTTGTAGAAGCACTCTTTTGGACAATTCTCGGCACACATACAAGTAGGAACAGTAAACATTTATCAGGGGATCCACAGAAGGATTGGTAAATGTTACGGCCATGTTGTTTTTCGTTCCCAATCTTCACGTGAGTATCACATCATGTTTCCCGTGATACAGATTGGGAACTAAGAAAATCAAAGACCTAAAAAGAAACTGAAAATGAATTTTGTGTTTCTTTACTAAACAAGATCAATCCTATATCTCTTGGATCATGGAGCGTCAAAAGAACCGAGGAATCCACTCCCAGAGTGAGGGTCGCACAGCGGCATTCTCGTGATGTGTGATAAGCTGATTTTTTTTTCTGTGAAACGTGGATTTAGGAAATTACTATTTAGTTCCCAATCTTTATCACAGGAATCAGGGTGTGTTACTCACACGAAGATTGGGAACGAAAACATCTGTTGTAAACACAAAATGGCCATGGCATTTATGATCATTTATGACCATTTACTGTACATACTTAGTATGTGTGCTGAGAGTTGTCCAAAAGAGTGCTTCTTCAAACCTTTTAAGAGGACTTTACATGGTTAAACCGACTTCGAGGAAAACAATGATCAGACAAAGGACATGGAAGTACGTGGCCGTCACACTCGACACAGATCAGGAACATATAAATGTACCTTGTATAGAAACCTACCGCTGGAAGGAAAAGCTGGCAGTTTTAATGCCACCTAGGATTCAAGGATTGCTACAAAGGGCCAAAACTTTAATCTTGAAGCCAGGTGAGAGATTTATGAGAATTTATCGCAGCACTTTACAAAGGCGAGTATGCAGTTACTCACTGAAATATTTTCAAAATTTCCTGAACTTTAAGTGGTCATTAGTTTTGAAACCCTAGTGGGCAGAAAAAATTTATTATTGTTTTAAATTAAGTGTCATTTATACTTTCTATTCATCAGTCGTCAGTTTTTAGAATCAGTCTCTTAAATATTAAATTTCTTTAGTTACCTTTACTCAGTGATTCAAAGGTATGAATAAAAAATTTATAGTAACAGGAAAATTAAATTATACATGATTATCTGATCTGCAGGACTTAAAGCAAATCCAAACATGGACTTTGTCCCCCGCACTGTCATGATTGGAGGAAAGGTACTGGCCACAATGCTTGCTAAAATTCTCTTTTTTGATTGAGTTTGCTACTGAAGACATGTCAAAAAGTTTAGGGAGAGATTTTTGTTGCTCTGTTACAAGACAGTTACTTAGGATAACCTCGAAGAACTCTGTGAACATGTATGATCTGTTGTGGCTTGCTCCTTGTAACATTATATACTGACTCAGGCAGTCAACAAGAGATGTATCATTT
This sequence comes from Catalaphyllia jardinei, assembly GCA_022496165.2. NCBI lineage: Eukaryota > Metazoa > Cnidaria > Anthozoa > Scleractinia > Caryophylliidae > Catalaphyllia > Catalaphyllia jardinei. The sequence goes on along the minus strand of CM042750.1, from coordinate 6,421,890 downwards.
CTAAAGTCTGTCCTTTTTGTCTTTTGTAAGGTTCCATGGCTGGCTACAATGAGCCTTTGAAATATGACTTTTATCACTCACTCACTCTCCTGGAAGTGTTACTAACGATTTTTTTTTCAAAGAAAACATAAACTTTGTGCTTGTTTTTAGGCAGCTCCTGGCTACTACATGGCCAAACTGATCATTAAACTCTTCAACAGCATTGCTAGAGGTGCGTAAGTCATACATGTGTTATAATAATAATATTTATTGTGTACAGAATGTGGTATGTTTTTGAGTGACAAACACAATTGAGCCTTTTAGTTCGAAACCCCCCTCTCCTTATACCAGTAAAAACTACTTGAAGTGGTTTTGCAAAATGGATTTTCAGATTATATATTTTCTTGTGGTACAGCAGCATGAATTACTTCTACCTTTGTGCTCTGCAACTCAGCACCATATGTACATGTACATGCTGAAAAATCTTTGGTTTCAATTTCTTACAGGTCCGAGAGCCAGCATATACATATAACTGAATATTTGTGTTTTACTCCTGTGTAACAAAAATATGATTGAATATTTATTAGACTACAAGTAGTTCCTCTTTTGCTTAGTCCATCATGCAGGATGCAAAGCAAACCGTGAGAAAAAATGGCCGTGTGAAATCCTGGGGACAAGATGCACCTTAAAGGAGGCATGCGCTTCTCAGCCCTTGGAGTTTGGGTGTATTATTTTTTCTCATTTCTTTCACATCATGCATGACAGACTAAGTGACAGAAGGACTACATTGTACTTGTAGTCTATTACTTTTGACAACCTGTTGAACAGCTTCTTGCATGAAAAACTATGTGCAACTAAAACAAGGTGATAAAATGATATTCCACATTATTTGCATATTGTTTAGTAGGGTGGCACATGAAACAAGGCATACACAACTTTAGCATGTGGTATCATACTTAACATTGTATACCTTAACGTTTTCCTCATTCTAACTTAAAGTCTTATTTTTGCAGTGGTGAACAATGATCCAATCGTTGGGGACAAACTCAAACTTGTGTTCCTTGAAAACTACAGGGTCTCGCTTGCTGAAAAGGGTATCCTTGCTATAGACATTACATGTTGCTGTAACAAACTCAGATAATAACAAAAATTGTTGATTTGTTGATTATTTCAGTGCACAAAAAAGTAGGGAAGATAGTTTGCTGAACTCAAGCTGCTTAGCTCTATAGGGACTTAACTGAGACAAACTACACACTATGCTAAGAAATGTTGCTAGACCTTAGAAAGTTCCATTTACTGTTGTAGATTATTTTAAAAGTATGAAATGTACATGTCACCGCACTTAATTATGGGTACAAATAACTAGCACTAAGTCCTGATGTAATCTGTTCACATTTGCAGAATGAGGGGCATTATTTCTTGCAAATCTCTGTTGGAGCACTCTTGAACCTTTCATTATCCAGTCAAACAACATTGAGAGCTTATCAACGTATATTTAGTGAAAATACTCTCAGAGTGATCAGGTCATTATGGTCAAGTGAGTTGCATAGCAACTTCCAGGCAAAGGCTGAAGACTCAGTGGAGTCTCGCTCTTTATCTGGCCAATCAGGGGTGTAATAATATTATTGAAAGAGAAATATATTTTTCTTGACTGGTGATGTTCAGTTATCCCAGCATCTGACCTATCTGAGCAGGTACGTACGGCCAACTACACTGTAATCACACAGTGAGCAAAGCTTCGCTGATTAATTGTTCACATTTTAGCAGACCAAGATATGAAACTCTGACTTTGCATAGTCATATCATTGTGCTACATACAAACTGAATCCAGGTGTAACTTACAGATCAGTGACATTTTTAGCACTTTGCTTATAATTTTCAAATATTGTTTTAAAACCTGCAGAGTGATGTTGGGTAGCAAAGCCATGCAGACACTTTACATGTAAATTGCAATGGTTATGCTAAAGAAACATGATATCAAGGTCAAAAAAATTTTGTGAAGTCCTGCTCTCCACACATTTCGTACAGCACTCATTATGAGGGAACTACCTTTTTAAACTATCAAGGGAGTGACTATCTCATGAGAAATTCTCATGGCCCGTGTGATATTTACAAAGAGGAATTTGATGTTGGTCAGTCTGAAGACTTACATGTACATGTAAAGGGTTTTTGAAATCATGCTGGCTCTATGCTAATTTCAGTTCGCTGTTATAATAAAGCAAACACAAATTATAAAACACTGTTTGGAGTACAGGTTTTGAAATATCATCTCAACTGAAACAAAAAGGAGCAGCAAACAGAGAGTACAGCCCATCCTGTGTGAATTGAATGTAAACTGTCTTAGCACCAATGTACAATGCATGTCGGTAAATTCCAGCAGCGCTCCAAGCTGCAACCATTTTGGTCGCCATGGCGAAAGGTCGCCAAAAGACGACCATTTGAAAAAGTGAGCGTGGAGCGCTGTCAGTAATGTATACCTTTAACCAGATTGACCAGCGACTGTTTGAACAGTGGTAAAACAATGTTCACCACTGACAGCAATTTTGAACTTGGTATTTCAGATATCCTTGGCAGGAACTGAAGCCTCTGGTACAGGAAACATGAAATTCATGGTGAGTAACAAAATTAATTACATGTACATTTATTTTTCGTTGATACAGTACGTAACTGGTGTAAGTGTTATAAAGATGTTATCATAGTCTAGTTAAGCTATCATCAGAAGTGATTGATGTTTTCATTTGTAGTTAGATGAAGAGGACTGCTTGGATGTATGAGTTGTAGTAGCTTGATCAAATTGTTTTTGTTTCTCAAGTAACCAATTCTCTCATTTCCTTGGACTTTGGCTGCGCTGTTTCCTGTCCATCAGTGCTGTATTGTTAGTCTGCTGTTCAGTTATATAGGTACAAACTAACTATTCCGGAGGTCGTGGGTTCGATTCCCACCGAGGTCAAAAGATTTTTTCTTTACCTCGTGTGGTTCCCTTATTCCCTTTACTAGAGCTAACGCCCAGTGGGTTATTCATGGGTTAAATTAGCACTAAAATTTTCACTTCAAAGTTAATTCTCTGTTACATCATTTGTGTTCATAGTGCTACGCGGCATATATATATTCCTAACAAGGATCTTGTTTTTATCCAATGAAGATGAATGGAGCTTTGACTATTGGCACTCTAGATGGAGCCAATGTTGAAATGAGGGAAGAGATGGGAAGTGAGAACATCTTTATCTTTGGCATGACTGTGGACGAGGTGACTGCGATGAGAGCCAAGGGGTAAGCTTGAGCTGCACTGTAAAAATCAGCATTTCATAGATTCATTAACACCTTGGTGGTATTATCATGTAGAAGGGGTTCATGGCCTCTTTGGTGAAGAGTTTGTTTTGAGCTCCACTTTAGAACTCCAAGGAGAAATTGTTAGTGGTTTCAAATGGATAGCTGGCATCTCACATGCTGAAATGAAGCAAAGGAAAAGATGTCTGCAGACAAACTAGACTCACAAAGACTACGGATTCAAATCAAGTGCTGATCCAATTAGCTACAGATGTGTTCAGGTGCATGTAGACTAGAGGAACAGGTACATTAGGTGTACTAAAAGTTTACCTTGAAAGTGAAGAATGATCATCGCAGTTAATTTTTTAATTTAAGCTGTTGGAATAAATTGACCTCGCTCCTTTCATATACAACCGCAGTTCAAATATGAATTATTTCATATATGCTTCACGTCAAAAGTTTAACTTGTTCAATTTTATCTGTTCCTTTCGTTTAGTTACAAATTATAACTCATCGATTATTCCTTCTGTAGCTACAAGCCAATGGATTACTACGACAATGACACAGAGCTGAGAAAAGCCATCAATCAGATCAGAGACAATTACTTCTCACCTACTGAGCCTGGTTCATTCCAGGATATTGTGAATTCTCTGTTGCACCATGACAGGTGAGTTGATAACTTGTGAGGTGTACACGTGTAGGCTAATCTGGGGTCGATTACTAGCCGCTGTTCAAGAAATAAGCCCGCGCTCCACCGGCCGAACGAGCGTAGACTTAACGAGAGTGAGTAGAAATCGACTTAATGCCATTCTGGATCAGTTGAAAGCACAGTAAATGAATAAAATAGGTGAATCGGAATTAGCTTTGGTGCATCCACAGGGTAGATATTTGTTCATCGTCTCCTGATGGAACTGCAATTTGCAGTATAGGCGTTGGTGTTGATTTTCTTGGAAAAAGAATAGTAGAAAACCCAGATAATAGGGGCGAGAAACAACAGCAGACTCAACCCAGTAATAACATAGCGACTGGGATTTGAACCAGGTCACATTGTTGACATTGGCTCAAGTCATTTCACAATTAATGTGGATGGGAGGATTTAATTTTTCAGATTAAGTAGCCTTTAGTTTGATGCATAGAAGGGCATGAAGTTGTGCATTGTGACGGAACTTACTGTACCTAGCAATGTATGTACTGTTGCGAGTGCTCAAAGACCTGCACATCTACAAATTAAGTGCTGATTACACCATGTCTGTTTGCCATAACAGGTTCCTTCTGATGGCAGATTTTGACGCATATGTCAAATGCCAAGAACGTGTCAGTGAAGTATTCCAGGTCAGCTTTTAACTAAAGTGGGAACAATTAAAACCTTAAATATTAACGTGTAACATCACATTTATTTAGGCGATTAGTGAGAAAACTGAACAAACATGGGGGTTAGCGATTTATCTCAGTAGCTGCTCATAAATACCTGTAAGCTTATTACTTTGCCATCATTCATCTTTTGTAATAAAGGGCGATGAATCGCACTGGCAGGTGGAAGCCATGTTTGGTTCAAGGTGTTCTTTACCTACTTCTGAAAAACCCCTCGGATGTTTTAGTTACTATTAAGAATTAAATGGAATTCCTGACTTTTTTCCAAAAGGAATTTATAACTCAGTTGCTCGAAATGAAAAACCTTTCTTTTTTGTTTTTCTTGAATCGTATTCAGCGCACAATTTTTTTACTGTATTATACAGTAAAATTCACGCTGTCGGCCAGACTGGCCCAGTGAAATGGAACAGTATAATAAGACTAGATGAGAATGCCTGGAAAAAGAGTGTCGCAAACCTTCAGACAAAGAAAGCTTGAAACATTATTAACGTCGTTTTCATAATCCAGACATATTTTATTAATTTCTTTCATTATTTCTTTTTCTAGGATCCGGAACATTGGTACACCATGGCAATCTTGAATGTGGCATCCTCTGGCAACTTTTCCAGCGATAGGACGATCAAACAGTACGCAGAGGAAATCTGGAAAGTGAAACCGCTGAGCATGAATGAGGTGAAGACTGTCAGTGGCAAGTGAGCGAGGATCACTCACTGGCTAACAAGGCTCGTCACCACTCACTGACTAACACGGCTTGTCACTTAAACTACAGTAATATTCTGTGAAGGGAAACAGTGCTTTTGGGTAATAAGTTAAAAGTATTAGTTAGGAAGTGGTATTTCTGCATCTGCAACTGGCATTAGTAAAATTTACCAGAGTGATCACAAATTTAAGTAAAAATCTTGATGGAAAGTATTCAATTTTGACAGAGTAAGCTTAGATTCTTGAAATGATATTGTTGAGTTAAATTAGAGCTTGTTCCTTAAGGTAATAACTTAAATCTATTAGGTAGGAAGTGGTATTTCTGTATCTGCTAATCGCTTTGGTAAAATCTTGCCTTAGTAATTAAAAACTAAAATAAAAATCTGGAGGGAAAAATGTAATTCTTACCGATTAAACTTAAATTCTTGCTATTATCGTTGCGTTAAATCAGAAGTTTTCGGTTTAAAGGGCCCCTTGATCTCACATTTAATTGGTAGGTGCCTCAGCCTGTCGAGTGAACGTCTGTATTCTAAAGCTCTGAGGATATCTTCCCTAGGAATTTAACAAATTGTCATAAGTATTACGTTTTTTTTTATATAACAACCTAATCGGATAAAATTCGATAGTCAGTGTAAAGTTCTGTATGGTAACAATTGTAGTAATACATACATTTATAAGTGTTTGTGTTGATTGTTGTGATTTTAGTTCTGTGCCAATTAAAAGTTGTGTTATCACTTTATTTTGTATTATGGCCCTGATGGCAACAGCTGTGAAAATGAATCCCTTAGTGACCGTAAGGACTCAGCATTTGCACTTGCCTCAAACTTTTTTTGTTTTCGTTTTCGTTGTTTGTAGTCATCGTAAACACCCTACATACATAGGAAGAGAATTTATCCTGTGCATTGCCCTTTATTCTTTGATTAAGCGAGGGGTTAGACGCTAATTACAAGAGTGAAACTTCTTTAGTCCTTAGTTTTTAATTTGTGCTACAAGTATCTCATCTTACCAGCAAAAGGGGGCATATTTAAAACGGCGCCAAAAGAAAACGGGTACAAGGTATTTATTGCCGTGTTTTCAGGCGAAAATGCCCAGATACCCCTTATATTCCAGAACTTCGTGCTTAAACTTGTGATTTCATCTGTTACGAGAATGTTGCAACTTTGCTTAGAAGACCGTTCCCTTAATTCCTGTTTTTCATTTAATTTTAACTGAACATTGTCTTTCTGAGGACTTCCTTGTGTATGTCTCAGTAGCTGTTTGCTATCGGATTCTGTTTTTAAGAACAACATCTATAACAAAGAGACCGAATGAAGTACTTTTATCTCTATTTATATTCTGTTTCCATCGCAGTCTCTGACATCAATTCAGTATATATAAAGTAGACACCAGTTAACACGTAAACCGCTGAGCTTTGCCTACAATGCGGTCGCTTAATCTGAGGTAGTCGTGTCGTATTAGAGGGTATCTAAGATAAAGATAAGAAGATAAGAACTTAATTAACGTGTCAGAATCTCTAGCGTACAACGTGCGCTAGTTGGGGACACCTAATTACCTAGTGCTAGAATTAATTACCTTATGCTGGAATACGATCTTGTGGGGCACATGACTGAACTTTTCTCTGGCTAAAATGAAACTGCCCGCAAAATCGAGGTGTTCGTATTAACAGCGTCGTGACACGGGGCTCTGTTTAGGAAGTTGTAAGTCTTTGTTCTGTACAACATAGCATTATTTAATGTGGGTAATGTAATCCATGTAGCGTTATTTTCAGCCCTTTAAACATCAGAAACGATTGTCAATTAAGCTTATTTCTTTCCAAGTGTAATAGAGAAAATGATTTTTTTTTAAAAAAAAACATTGATTAACCATGATCAAATGGACAGATCACTTAATTCTCAGAACTGACGCTAACTAGAATCTATGGTAGTCAATTAGGAGAATTCGCCTATTGATCTTGTTAGTGAGAGAAACCTTTCCAGTTTGTATTGCTGGATTGTTGTAATTTATTTGCCCATACTCAAGATGTATGTTTTGTGAGAAGGTTGACTAATATGAATGCTATATATATAATAAAAATGACTGTTATTTAAACTTGTTGGCTCTTTTTGATTGGTTTACCCAATTTTTTTTACGGGCTTCACATACCATTTACAAAGCAAAAACATGAAAGGAGAAATATAAATTCCCAAGAGACTCTTAATTTAGCTTTTCTTGAACAATAGCAGCTTTTAATTCAGTCTTGGCGACCAACGACGCGCAGGCTCTGGGTATACGCGCCCTCTCGTCTTTTTTCCAACCTCGTCCCAGAGTCTTCTCGACGATTTTCAAAATGGCGGCCGGTCGGGAGAAAAAGATTGGCCTGCATTTCAGCTATTTTCCCGTTAACGGTCAGTTGCTACACTTCCTCGATCTCCCCGACGCTTCAGCCTGCCACAACCTCCAACGTCCTCTGTAACGTCATCCTAGGCGATCCTAGGCTCGATTTCCAGCCGCTTTGTGAGCCCGCGTTCCTCGCTCTACACCACGATCACTGGTCTACCCGATACCATTGTATTTCTTGACCAATCACAGAGAAGCCTGCTCAAATCGAGCAGGCTTCCCTGTGATTGGTCAATTCTGTCACTTGTCTATCTAACATGGCGGATATCAGTGCGCGGATGAGTTTTCTTCTTTTGTAAAATATGTGTTAGAGCGCTTCCATATCAAGAAATTTAGAGAAACACAACAGGAAGCCATTGTAAATTTGTTAGAAGGGAAAGATATTTTAGTTTCACAGCCAACGGCCTCAGAAACATTCGTGATTTTCAGTCCTTCCCGATCATATGCATATCCGATGTCTGATTTAATACTAGCTGTTCCTTGGCTACCTCTCTGCTCAACTCGCTTATCCAGGACCGAGCCAGGGTCCTTTCTTCAATAGGTACACAAGCAGCTTTTATTGGAGATGAGCAAAATGACGAAAGCGTTACACGCAAAAAAGGAGTCGAGGGCGGTTTATTTCATGTCGTGCTAGGGACCATGGATGTAAGCTTAACCGATGGCTACCTACATGTGCAACTTACAGGAAAACTTCAACAGGCTTTGGCTGAGTTCCAGTAATGAAGCCCATTATGTCCGACACTGGTAAGAATTAGAGTGGTTTGTTTGTAATATTTGTCGTAGTTGATTCCAAATTGATGTTGAGAAAACACTGGATACATGAAATGTGGGCTTTATCAAAGCAAGTTCTGACCGTCTGTCACAATCTTTCACACTTAAAGTAATTGTGTAATACCTTCTGCTGGTTGAAAATAAAGGCTCATTGATTTTATTGTTCATATTGTCTTTTGATATTGTAGAGATACATAAATGACAAATGTATTTTTTATCTTGTGATCATTTAGGCCTTTTAGCATTCTTTATGGCTTTATGAAATTTCTTTTAAACACAGATATCAAACCATTAAGTGGCTATTCAAAAATAATTTTCTTTACAGGGGCTTTTCAGCCCCCAAAAAAGAGAGAGCAGGCATTCCACAAATAGCTTTCAAGAATAAGTGAAATATATTCTCTTGAAAGAGGTCCCCTTTCATTTGTTGTGTGAAGCACAACAGCAACTAAGAAACCAAAGACAAAATATTAAGCCTTGGAGATGGAAGAGTTTGTCATTTGTCATCAGATTCTCAATCGAAAGAACATTGCATTTAAGGTCAAGTTGTCAGTGGTGATTGCAAACCTCACCTTTACCCTTTTTTTCTTATCTCCCTACCGATTATGAATTTGTTATTTACTGTCACAGTAAAACAGGTTGTCTTGAATGGCACAAGGAGATTCAAAGAATACATAATGCGATGTCTTTCAAGCCAGAATTGATAAACAAAAGGTGCATTCCTTTGGGGTGATCTGGATCAGGATCAGTGATCCAAGATCTGTCTGGATCATGGTGCATCAAAAGAGCCGATGAATTCATTCTGGTTATGGATTCATCAGTTTCTCTGATGCACCATGGTCCAGACAGATCTTGGATCACTGATCCTGATCCAGATAACCCAAAGAACGCAGCCTAAATCAGGAGAACATTCTTAGTCATTTGCCAGATCAGATTGCAACATAAGAAGTTTGATAATGACAATTGCATATGAAACGAGAGTTTATAGTCAAGGGGTTAAAGTCATAATCCATTATGGTCCTTCAAAAAACATTGAAACATACCACTATAAGAATGGCAGGGAAGGAAGTAACACACCTGACCTGTGGGGCCCTGTGAACTGCAGATTTCATGTTGATGTATTGTTCTGACAACTAGGAATGTACATGCTACACTATGCCGTAGGGAGGGTTTACTATTGCATTTTGAAACACCTTGCAAGCCTTAGAAATTTTGTAAATTATGTAAGGATGATTATAATGGTGATACATTTTAAAGCACAAATCTGAAATCTCTGTAAGTTTTATTAATTATTATCCAGCGAACCATCTGCCCTTGTGAGCACACCCAAAGCAACAGACAAATAAGTTTTTCATGCATGTATGGCCGCGTTACTGTGCGTCGAACACTTGGCATTATTTACAGATGCGAACCACTGAGGAAACGGGTGTCCTCCAATATTCTATTTTGCCAGGAAGAAAAGGTTGTTTTGGGCGATTTTCACCCGTAAATCTACTTGATTTTTGAATTTTGATAATTTGTAACCGCAATTTTTGATAATCTAAAAAAGAAGGGCTAAAACTAAACCATATAAAGCTAGGATACGAGTTTTATTACGCCCGTGTACCAGAGCACGACACCTAATTTTGTTCACTTTGTTGTCGGATCATTAAAATCAGGATAGCAATTGGCAGCCTTTATCTCTGGTATCTTTTTTGCCAAGAAAATAAAGAGTTATTACCTCCATTTTAAACTCGGGAGCTTCTTTCCTTTGGAAATTCTGTAGGACTAGCGATATTCAGTCATGCTACACATAGTGGTAGAACCGGCATGGTAAACTGGCAAGGTAAAGCTCTAGTTTGCCGAGGAGGTCTTGCAACACAGGCAGGCTGAAGAAGCAACGTTGGCTTATGATTCCTGGTTTCAGAAGACAGTTCTCTTTGGCGCAGGATCGACGATTTCTACTAACTCAAATATTTGTTTACTCAGTGGTTCGTGACAATCGTTGTAAAGATACCCTTCGTAACGAGATGCTTGCTGACTACGATTTCTAGTAGCTTTGAAATAAGTCCCTGTCTTTTTTTACGCTTTTCCTTGGACTATTCAAAACATTCCCACATAGAACACATCCTTACTAACAGGTTTAGTTTTTTGCGGAGCAACAAACTCCGCCATTTTTTCCCCGCGCATGGTAATTTGCATAAAAACCGGATGTGACGTTACGGACAAGCGCTACGGACCAGTGATCCAGCCGTAGTTGGGAGGAGGAAATCGAACCTAACGTCATCCCAGCGCCATATTTCTCTCTTAGCCTCGCTTCAAGGGGTGGGAAGAGGGACCCTGAGAACAAGGTTGCCTCCGACCTTGTCCCCATATCCCATAGCCTTCTCCTAGACGATTTGGGTCGAGGAGAAGGCCCTGGAGACGAGATATGGCTAGCTGCTTTGACATTGAAAGCGAGTGTTCTGCAATGTTACAATTTGCTATCTCTTTTTCAATAATTCAGTTGTGTTGATATCTTTCTGATATGCTGTAGGAGCCTTTTGTGTACTGAGTAAAGGGTAATTAGCCTTATCATATCAGTTGAAGCGCTGTTTTCACCCAGATTGCGGCAAATCGCAGTGATAGCATCCTTTTAAAGAAAAGTGTTGGTGAAATGATAATTTATTCACGCACAAGACTTTAAGATTCTACAAAATATCAATGAATCTCTTATTGCCAACGAGCCAGCCGAGCGAAGACGCTCGGCTGGCGAGGCGGCAGAGAATAGTGCCGCGTGAAGAATGGC